>CM077151.1:56643363-57240139 GCA_039583875.1 Platanthera guangdongensis | reverse complement strand
CTCGCATGGAAAAACAAATGGCAATACAAGTAAAATGATACATTTCAAATACTTCTCCTCGGGCTTGTTGTCAACAAATTATGGTTGTAGTGTTATCCATAATGTCTTTCTTTAAAACTTAGATAATGGTTTAAGATCAACTTCAACTTCAAGGTCAAGATTTGGCATGCCAATATCATAACAACTTCATTCACAATAAACTCTAGCTATTAGTTAAGCTGTTACAGCTCTTCACAATTTCAACTAAAACATTGATGTTATGTGGCAAAGTGATAGAACAAAATATATAAAATCACCTATATCCTAAGAGTTCTCTTTAGCATTTCATATAATTTATTCACAATTGACTGCATTGCATCACATAATGAAGAAATAAAAGACTTGAATGATAAAAAGTGAACTTTGTCAATGCCCTCAAACACGGTGGAATTCTGAAAATACAACAGAGATATCACAAAAACAATGATCCTGCGTGGTATAAATGAAATCTTAGATGTCAATAATAACTTCCGAGATGTCAAATTTAACATCTAAACTATCACATATAATATCCGAGATATTGGTATAACTGAGATATCTTAGATCACATTTGTGATGTTTCAGAGAAGGCGAGAGGAAAATAACGATAACTAGAAAATGTTGGGGGGGGAGATCGATGGAAACTAATGAAAATGCATAAATACCAAGATGACAGAGAAGCTTGAAGATGACTAGAAAATGGTGAGAACACACAACAACGAGGAAGAAGAAGTCCAACAACGTCATATGATATGGTATCCGAGAGATCAACAGAGGGGTCATAAAAGAACAAACAAACACTACTCGATATGCCATAGAGAGTTTAAGAATACTCATATTTAATTCATTTTTAGCGTCACCCATCATTCCATCCATATTACCTTTAGAGCAGTGTTATGGACAAACCTAATTTGGCTATAACCACACTAATGTACTCCAGTAAATACCTAAACATAATTTTTCCCCTCTTATTTTCGGGTCTAAGGACATCCGAACCCGTGTTAGGGTTTTCCCGTAGCCGTCATCATTCCTCCCGCGCAAACTCAGCAACAACCTCTCGAGAATCTCCCAACGAACTCCACAGGCAACCTCCCGACAATCTCCTGGTGAACTCTGCAACAACCTTCCGGCGAACTCCATAACAACCTCCCAATGAACTATGTCGTACATTCCTCCTGCGCACACTCCGTAGCAACCTCCCGTGCATTCCTCCCACGCACACTTCACAACAACCTCCCTTGCATTCCTCCCGCGCACACTCTGCAGCAACCTCCACCATGAGCGACCATTACTCAAGCATTCTCGTGAGGCAATCTCCCGACGATCACCTAACGTTACTACATTCCTCCTGTTTGGACATTCCATACAACTCCAGAATACCTCTCCAGGCTTCTCCAACCTCTGCATGTACGTGATTTGGGTATTTTTCAGAGGTATTTAGTGGATTTCAACTTCTAAAAAGGTCCTAATGTTTTGTAGAACTTATGCACCTCAACGATCCTCAATTTCAGTGTTTATTTTAGCACATCTTAGCGGTTTTCATCAGATTTCAACGATATTCAGCAGTTTCAGACAAATTTCATGGTAAAATGACCATGTTTTAAGTTGTGATAGATCGGGTTCCTCGCATGTCCACAAAAATAGGTTGAAACATAATTTAAGAAAAAATAGCTTCAAACGTTGTGCATGTTCATTCACATTATGCGGTCAAAAGATGCATGTGTCATTAATGAAAATTAGAAGTTAATTATGGAATACATAATCACGTTTTTGTTCATCTAGAGACACATAGTTATGCATGAAGATTAAATGAAAATAAAAAAAAATCATGGAAGAGATGTACGTAATACGCTTGAAGCCGAGAAAAATATTATCCATTTTGAAAAAAAAGGAATCCTTCCAATACTTCTATTTGAGAACTATTTATAATGAAAAGTTAGATTGTACAAAAAGAATTAGATGATAACTCTCCATTTCAATCTCTATACAGATGCAGCTTATACAAGTTATATCATATCAATCCTATAATGTGCTTTGAACAGTCTATTTTTTGCTTATCCAACTTCCATTCAACTAAGTAAGATGTTTCTGGATGTTTTTATTATGGATTGCTACCATTTCAAAAGAGTGAGACTTGACATTCAATTCAAGAATTAAAGAAACCGATAATATGGAAAAATTGAAGAAATAGTTAATTTGTCGGATCTTATACACTTGTTTTTTTTATTAATAGATATAAGCAATACCTACGAATAATATGAATATTAATTTATCTCTAATGTTTCTTGTGCAGATTATTGAACACGTTTTGTATTTTTTTGATGACCAACAACTTATCTTAATTACTCTACGTAGAGGTAAAATTTGTATTTTTTATTTCTTTTACTCACATTTGCACTGTATTTTTTTCAGGGTAGGAGGTTGCTGAAAAAATGTAGTAATGAGGGAGTTGAAAAATTTTCATTGAACGTTGTTGTGGTATAACTCGACGTTCCGGTCGGACAGGAATACTTGGATCGTCTTAGCTCTCGGAACGGTCGAGCGCGCACACAGTCAATAGAGTAAGTTGATTATACACAAACAGTTTTAGCATGGGAAAACTGCTCAACTGGGTGAAAAACCACATGATCGTATCTGTGCCGGTCAAAATCCACTATTTCCTGACTGTTACAGCTGGTTTGTGAAGCCGAGGGTGACATGTCACCTCTCATTACAATTATGGGGTGAGAGAATACTTTGCACACGGCGGACGACAGTCCGTCGCGCCGTGAGTTGTTACAAATTGCGTTTCGTGCTGGTGGTCTTCAGATAACGACTTGTTGATTCAGGGTGTGCGTAATGAGATCGGCGTGCAGGAGGATCGGGTATGATGATCGTGTGTGTGGTCAAACCTATGATCCCACTCCTTTTGGGTGGAGGTCATGAGGGTGTGATTATGTGCACACCCAATTCCTATAAAATGGAGGTCATCCCCAACAAACATGATTAAAAACATGATTAAAAACATGATTTTTGACTTCATATATTAATTTTAGATTCAAATAGTTTGTGCAACTGAATGTTTAATAAATTTATTTGTGCCATTAATATTTTTAAATTATTTACTTGCTTAAATAACTATTTATTGATAATTGATTGCAAATAATAATTTTTACGGTAAAAAGTATGATTAAACCGTTCATACAGATATCGAGTTTTACATAACTGTAGACTCTCATTATCAATTATGGTACGTCCATAGCACCCTCCACATATAGAAAGAGAGCCCGGATCCAAGAATTTGGCGTTGGAAAGGTGGGCAAGTCAAGTTGGAGACTGCCGCATGCCAACAACGCCATATCCTGCCTCTCTCCTACTCAACAGACTCTCTCCTCGCCGCCCTCGCCGCCCCTCGCCGCCCTCGCCGCCCTCACAGGGAGTCGATACCTTCACCTCCAAGCGCTGCTGCTGGAGTCTCTCCAAGCGTCGTCCGTTTTACAGTTTTTATAAACCCCTGATATCTAATCGAAACCCCTCTTCCGGCCATCTCCCTTCACCGGATATCATTTTTGCAGCCCATTTAGATTCGCTTGCAGTGATTTTTAAGGCATATGCGAGTTAAGGTGCAGATCAGCAAGAAAATGTCCAAGGGAGCACAACAATTTCAATCTAATCTCTCAAGAGGATAACGGATTAAATGGGGAGAGGAGAAAAGGCTACGCTTAAAAGGGCAGCTGGTAGAACGAAGAAGAACTATGGGGTCGATGATGAGGATGACGATGAGTATGTTGCTGAAGAGGACGACAGCTACGAGTCCGGTACTCCCGATGAGGTGAGCTTAGATGCTAGCGATGCCAATAATACTGCTAACTCAGCTTCGTCGGCGGAGAAGAGGCGTACGGCCAAAGTGAATTCCCGAACACGCTATTCTTCTGTTCGTCCGAGATCGAGATCTTCGGATAATGAGTGGGAGGACGATGATTATGTGGATGATGAGGAATTCTGCTCGGATGCTAACGAAGAGGAGGATTTTGAAGATGATTCGCTTTTCTCCAGTGATATCAGTGTTTCTGCTAAGCGGGGAGGAACCAAGCTGAAGCGGAAGGTTTCCAAGCCAAAAGTGAACAAGAGATCGAGAAAGGTGGTGGTCGCACCAGGAAAAAGGAAGCGTAGAAGAACGACTGAAAGCTCAGATGATGAAGACAATGGCCGGTCCGCAATGAAGATCCATAGAAAAAACCCTAAGAAGGTGAGCAAGAGAACAGGGAAGTCGAGATCAACCAAAACGAATAGATCGTCAATCAATGGAAATTCATTTGATTCTAATTTCCTGACAACAGATGATGATCAACCCTCTGTATTTCCGGCTGTGAGGAATAGATCTAGGAATAAGAAGGAAATCAATTCTGGCAGGAGGAAAATATCAAAGAAGGATTCAGAAACATCAGATTCAGATTTTGAAATATCGGAGGAAGATCTTTTAGACAATGAATATATAGAGCTTGCTAGACGGGGAAAGAGCGCAGGGATGAGAGGAAGAATGCAAGTACATCCAGGAAACAGCCTTCAGTGGGATCCAAGTGTATTGGTTTTGATGATGACATTTCTGATGATGAGGTGAATGATTTGAAGATTGATAGGGATTTGAATCTGCAGAAGCATGAAAGTTTATCTGCTGAAAAGAAGGGGAAAGAAGTAGAAGATGATGATTTGGGCAAGCAACTTTGTGGGATCTGTCTGTCAGAGGAGCATAATGGAACTATCCAAGGAATCCTGAACTGCTGTTCTCACTATTTCTGTTTTGCTTGTATTATGGAGTGGTCGAAGGTTGAATCTCGCTGTCCTCTATGCAAGAGAAGGTTTGTTACTATCACCAAATATTTGAGATCCGGTCCCATGTTAGAAATGAGAAGACATGTAATAAGAGTTCAGATGCGTGATCAGGTACTTAGGCATGTTATACTTCTTTCTCAGATGCAAGTGTAGGCAGATGAATGGTGCTTATGTTGATTTAGCTAGTAGACTTTTTTTACTCATTGATTGTTTTCACTTATGCTTAACTAATTTCTAGATTTTTTGTTCTTATTCATATTGGAAATTATAATCATTAGAAGACATATCCTCACTGCTATAACTGATTAACTAGTTTAGTCTACATGAAATAATTAATAATTTACCATTAATAAATTATAAGTAGGAGTATATCAAACATCGGAGTAATCAGTAGGCGTGAGAGAAATGCCAAGGGGAATCTATTTTCGCACGAATTTATTTGATAAACATCGTCAACTCAGTTGTAGGTAAATGTAGAATTGATAAACTAATACTTAATAGTTGATGTGCTTACTAATACCTTTTCGAATTTAATTTGTCCAAAATAGCAATTTTAGTTTCTCAGATGGCACACAAGTTAATTATGAGGTTAAATGGTAGAATAATGTTGAAAAAATATTGACAGTGAGTTTAAGATCAATATAGTAAGTGCATGATAGTGATGCATGTCAAGTGATACTTTGCACTAGAAAGGACAAGTAGAATTGATAACTTGGTGTGATGGATTGATATATTCATTTATTGTATCAGGGGAAGGGTTGTAAACAAGGAAATTGCTTATGAGTTGAAGGTTGATGACCAAGTTGAATTCCATCATAGGTATTATAGGGTATGATCAATCTCTAGTCATAAAGTTTTTAAGGTAAAATTTAAATTAACGATAAGTTTGTTTTTTATGCAACACGTGGTGGCAACAAAGGATTGTTTACAACCCATTAAATGCGACATGAACAAAAATATGAATTAATGAAAACAATAGTTAGAAGAGAATTAACATTACTTGTTTAGAAAAGACTAAGAGGAGAGCGGAAACATCCAAAGACATTGAGAATGGATATAAGTTATTGTATTAGAATGGTTAACATCAAGAATGAGTTTGATATAATGGTAAATAGCAAGTTAAATGGTAAAATTATTAGTGTGCATAGTATTAATGATAAGGTGATTGCTATTAGATAATTATCGTTGTGACTGTTAAAATTATGGTTCATATATAAGCTCAAGTTGGATTAGAAGATTTTTCGAAGAGATGAATGCTTTGTTACATTGTATATATTAGGAAGAACAAATACATACTGGTAGTGACTTAATTGGTCGTATATGTTATATTATGATATGTTATGCTAGGTTTTAATATAATATAGGAGATGGAAACACAATTTGCTAATCTATATTTGATTTCATTGTAGCTTATGATAATGTAATATTGAGCACATATTTATAAATTAACAAAAACAATTAGCTATTCACAAAAGTGGATCTACCAGTTGAAAAATATATATTTTAGTAGTTATAAAGAAAAATCTTCTTGCAAAGATTGTTAGGTGATTACAAAATAGTTTGATCACACAATATATGGTAGTAGTACTAAAGTTTGTGCTCTTTAGTGAAGTTAAATCAGATGATATACATGATGCTTAGTTAATTAAGGAGAATTGCGGTAAATATTTAGAATAGTTCAGAAAGAAATAATTTACCGATAGGGAGATAAAGTGGCGGTGCAAGGAAGTACAAAATGACATTAAGTAGAAGAAATGTGTGTTGCTGGGAGTTACAAAAATTGTATACCGTGATGCGTTTATTGATTATAAGAAAGCTTCTATACCATTACCACCAAAACTTACATTGCTTGAGAGTGTAGAAAATACAGTAAAAGCCATATCTTTTGATATTTTGTATTACTGGCTTGAGTCTAAGGAGGATGAAAATGAGATATATTGAATAGCTACGACAAGGGATACTCGATTGATAAAAGCTGCTATCGTGTGAGTGAGGGAGAGGATGGGGGGATTGTGTCATTTCGTATAGGGAGGACATGAAAGCGTTGGGTCCTCCACCGTGACCTAGTCTTTCTTTCTATTTTTCAAAATATATATATAAAAAAAAATTAGGCTCCACCCTTAAATGTTTTTTGTGTGTGTGTGGTGGTGGTGTGGGGTGGGGTGTGTGGGGGTGGGGGTGGGGCTGGGCTCACACATAATACTAAGTATAGTTCAAAAATAATAATACAAGTAAAGAATTATCACTGGTCAACTCATGGATCCTCTTGTGGTTGCATTGAGTAAACGCTTACAGATCTTCATGTTGTCGTCTCACTGATGCCTATATCCATATCAATACCCCGAGGTTGAATAATGACCTTGTCTCCAAGATTGAACTTTGGAAACTGTGCGGGCACTTCACTCCAAAATCCACGTGACCTCTTCGGATCGCTTGCCCTTTCACTGCATTAGCACATGTCAAACACCTTACTTTTGTATGTCCACCACGAGGTGGGGTGGGGTGGGGGGGGGCTCACACATAATACCCCAGGCTCACACATAATAATACATGTAAAGAATAATCAATGGTCAAGTCATGGATCCTCTCGTGTTTCCGCAAGTAAATGCTTACGAATCTTCATATTGCCTCCTTGCCGATGCCTATATCCATATCAATTACCCTGGGGTTGAATAATGACCTTGTCCCCAAGATTGAACTTCAGAAACTGCGCGGACACTTCACTCTCCAAAATCCACGAGACCTCTTCGAGTTGCATGCCCTTCCATTGCACTTACACGTGCCAAACATCTTACTTTTGAACATCCTCCACCATGAGGGGGGGGGACTCGCACATAATACTAAGTATAGTTCAAAAATAATAATACAAGTGAAAATTAATTACTGGTCAAGTTATGGATCCTCCCGTGGTTGCCGCGAGTAAACAATTATGAATCTTCTTCTTGTCGCCTCGCTGATGCCTATATCCAGATCAATACCCTGAGGTTGAATAATGATCTTGTCCCAAGGTTGAACTTTGAAAACTGCACAGACACTTCACTCTCCAAATCCATGTGGACTCTTCGTGTGGCATGCCCTTCAGTTGCATTAGCATATGTCAAACAACTTGCTTTTAAACGTTCTCCATCACAAAGGGTTTATAAATTGGAAGGGTCTCAACGACCATATCATCTGCGAGGTTGTCTTGGATGGGGTGCTCACCCATTTCCTTCATGATTCTGAAGACATGAAATATGTGGTGGATCCTGCTGGTAGGTGGTAGCTGTAGGCAATGTGCTACTTCACATATCCTTTCCAAAACCATGAAAGGCCTATAGTAGCATATTGATAACAGGGGATGAAATTGACTGGCTACATAACTTTGTCTGTGGGGCCACAATTCCACAAGTACAACCTCCTATGGTGAGAACATGCCAACCTCTATAGCAGATGAACTATTGGGCAATGCACCGCTGAGTGCGCTCGAACTATCGTTTTAACTCTTGCAGTGCTTTGGCATAGTCACGAAGATCCGCTGCTACAAATTCAATTCTGCACTCGCCCAACATGCGGTGGGAAAATTTGGGCTGTGGTCGTGTTCGGAAAATTTGGGCGGTGGCCGCCCATATACAATATCGAAGGAGCATGTCTCTGCAATAAACTGATAAGAGGTATTGTACCAAAACACGGCCTAGGAGACCCATTTTGACCAAAGACTGAGTTGTTCTGTTGCGAAGCAATGTAAATATGTCTGGAGGCAACATTTTAGGACCTCAGTTTGACCATCCATTTTGGATGGTATGCCGCGTCGAAGCGTAAATGATTCCTCTGCTTCTTGAACAATTTCTGTCAGAATGAGCTTATGAACATCGAATCACAATTGCTCACATTGGAGCGTGGGAACCCCTTCAATCTGACCACCTCCCATATGATGATATGCCCGATGAAACTGGCCAAGTAGGGATGCTTGACGGGGATGAAATCCCTGTACTTACACATGTGGTCAACTACGACGAAGAGACAATCAAAGTCGTTCCATCAAGGCAATCAAGTGCTAAACCTACAGTGATATATTCCCTACAACATCTTGAATCAGCAAGGGTTGTTGGAGGCCCATAGGTGTGAGGGTCTGATATTTTTCTTTTTGACAGATTTGTTGCTTAGAGACGAAATATTGGACCACCTTCTTCATACCTTATACCGTGCAAGTAAAGAGTTGTTGCAAGGCCTCAATATGTGTGTTGCACACCCTAATATTCACGGAGGGGGGTAGCATGGAATTCTTGAAGTAATATGAGGATTTAGTGAGAGCAATCTTCGACCACCAGATGATCGCGATAGTGTAGTAGCTCTCCCATGTGGTAGAGTAGAGGATGGGAGGTTGGATCCTATTAAAGATTTGTGATGCAAGTTGCATTTTGTGGGTGTAGAAAGGAGAAGGGAAATAAAAGTGCAAGTTTTATTCATCCACATAGGGGCAATATATAGAAACTACAACATGACGCCCAACACCGATAGACGGTGTGGGACTAAACTCAACATATAGAAAATACTAACTCTAACACTCCCCCTCAAGCTGAAGGGGAAGCCTACAGCTTGAACACAACATTAAATAGAAGGTAAAAGAAGGAAGGCAGCGTGAGACAAAACAACAGCCACCGAGGCCCAACCGCGTGTCACCGGGGATACTTCAACCGGGCAAGAGCCACACGACGTTGGTCCGCAAACCGACCATGACAACGCTGGATACACTCGAGCGGAAACAAGGTCAACCACGCAAGACCAAACCAACCCTACAAAATCCAGAGAAAACAACGAGGAGACACAAACAACATATGAGATCGACCTGGGGGCCATGTGTGATTGAGGCAGGAGTCGGGAAAGAGGCATCCGAGTCGCCGTTATCACAAACACTCCCCCTCACGTGGATCATGTGCAAGAAGACATAGGATATACCTAGGGGCCGGGTGTGACTAAGGCAGGAGTCGGGAAGAAGCATCCGAGTCGCCGATATCAAAAACACTCCCCCTCACGTGGAATACGTGCATGAAGGTATAGACTACGCCTGGAGGCCGTGACGTACACTCCCCCTCACGTAGATCACGTGCAAGAAGGCAGAAACCATAGAGACGCAATACAACAACCCAACAACAACTGTTAAATAAAAAAAAACAACATCAAATAACTAAGGGGCCGGAGAAGATGAGCAGCAGCCGCAGACGAAGAAGACGCAGCTGCAGCAGCAGCGGGCCGGAGAAGCAGCGGCAGACGGAGAAGAAGCTGCTGCAACTGCAGTAGGTCGGACAGAGAAGCAGCAGGCAAGAAGCCTTATGGGTTAGAGAAGAAGCAGGCCCGGGCGGAGCGGAGGCCAACAGGAGAAGAGTCGCCGCCAGGAGAGGAGGATAGATCCGCCAGGAGCAGCACCATCTGCAGTCGACGGGAGAAGAGGAAGAAGCCACACGGGCCGTCGTCGAAGTCGTTCACGAAAGCCGCACTGGGCAGCAGCGGCGAAAGCAGTCGTCGACGCGACGGGAGAAGGTCCCGCTCCCGTCTCGGAATCAAGCGACGATTCCGTCGACGGGAGCGAGGGGAAAGGACTTCCGGTGAGCCCTAGCTGCCGGAGTCGCGGAAGGACGGGTCGGGGAAGAAGCACGGTCGGGTGCGGGCGGGATTTAGGTCGGGACGGGAGCGGGGGGAACAGTAGCTGATCGGGAAAATATTTTTTTAGGTCTCAGAACCGTTCCTCTGATACCATGTAGAAAGGAGAAGGGAAATGGAAAGTGCAAGTTTTATTCATCCACATAGGGGCAATATATAGGAACTACAACATGACACCCAACAACGATAGGCGGTGTGGGACTAAACTCAACATATAGAAAATACTAACTCTAACAGTGGGTTATGACGTACTTTGGCATGGATGACAACGAGGTCGGGAGACAACCAGAGTATGTCTTTAAGCAAGTGGTTTGCCATTGGTATGATTTAGAATCAAATTTTGCGGTGCGGTTTCGATTCTTAAACAGTTTTGGATATGTGACTGGATGGATCAATGCAATATTGGCGATATTTTTACTCTCAACACTTTTCTAAACTCTTTGCTGGTAAAAAAAGGGCGACATATAGTTAAAATGTTATTGGTTGATAACTCAATCCATTAATCACTCTACATTTTTTCATAAAATCGTATAGAATATGGATGCAAATTGTTTCTATTAATGTTATGTTTTTATTGTGGTTATTATTTTTGTAATAATCATGAGAAACTAATAGATAAATATTCAATGCATATATATTATTTAAAATATTTAGCAAAGCCAAATCTGCAAGAGATACAGGCACATAACAAAGATTACAAAAATGTTATTACTAAAAATACATATTTTAGTGTCGCATTGATAGAAAAATGTTTACAACCAACTCTATGTTCAATTGTGATCTTCAACTATATGCACACACACTACATCTTCCTCCACAAGATGATCCTGACCTTCTGGCGTTTCTTTTTTCCAACTCTAAAAGAAGAAAATTATTCATTAGTCAATAGTAATACTATAAGTCTATAATATAACGATAAGAAGACCAATACAAATAAATTATATTTACTTTTATCAAGCTTTTTTTATTTCTCAACATCGTCTGTCATATTTCTATCTCAGGCATGTCTTGCAATACAACAAATTGCAAGCATAGACAGAAGCGTCAAATTTTTTGATGTATAAGCTTCTGAATGGATCTAGCATTCTACCAATTGTACTGAATGCTGCTTCAGTCACAATTGAGATTGGTTTTGCTAAACACCTCTCTCTATTTGGGATAGTATTGAAAACTTTGAAGAATTCAATTTCCGTCAATTCTAAATATCAAAGTTGAGTTGGATTTAAGTGTTTTTTTTCTTTAGATATAATGCCCACTCAGATGTGCAAATAATAATGGCGGAGATCAACCCAAATCAGGTCGACGCAAAAGTGCCCGACGCCGCACCCGTCCGCTTCTCTATCGGCCCCGAGTGATTGCATTTTATGTTTTATTGCATTTTATTTTGCAATTTTATGTTGTTAATTTTAGTTTGTTGCACGCCAACACGCGTAGTCATGTTTGAGAGTTTTAGGTTAAGGGAAAAGACGGCCGGTTCACTCCTCCTCCTAGTTAGAGCCGGTCCAGCCTCCTGTTCATCTTCCCCATCTCCCGAGCCTGCACAGTCCTTCCGCAGATTGAGGGTTCCGCCATTTTCGACCTCAACTCAAGCAAGATTCACGGTTGCCCACGATGCTGAAGCCTCCAACCTCGTTGACCACGCCTGCTGCCTCAACATCGGCGGTTTCCGCATCCATCCACTTCGGCCACGAAGGAGCTCCGCCATGGCCGTTCCTCCCACAACCGCCAGGTCGTGTTCGATTTATTTTCAGTTTTCGTTGTAATCCTATAAAAAGGAGTTGTGCCTGTATTTGTTTCCTAGAGTGGATGATGTTGATGAAGATATGAAATTTAAGATGGGTGTATGCGATTCCTGTGTGAGATTACTGTGAACAATGCTTCATCCTAGTCGCTGTTAGAGTTGTAGGATTTGATTAAAGTTAGAGGTTGATTTGCTGTTTGCATTTGAGTTCTGTTGGAACTGGTTGCTTCCCTGTAGTGTTGGATGACATTGCTTGCTTCCTGTTCCGAATGATGCTGAAGATGAACCGTTGATGTGTGATGTTACTGTTCAGTTTTTGTTTCTTGTTGATTAAAAGTTAGATGTTAGATTTGTAATTGTTGTGAGGTTTAGCTATCTCGTGAATTGCTCTGTTGGAAAATTGTAGTTGCCGTTTGATATTACCGGTGAATATTAAGTGAATTGTAGTGTGTGCTAGAGATTACGTGGAACCACTCTTGTGTGTGAGAAAGTGAATTTTAGGTTGTTAGTTTGCGGTTTCTCAAAATAGCGGAGTGTTAGAAAATTCGTGGAACCACCTTGAGTGAGTGAGTAAATTATTTTCATAGTGCCCGTGTGCGATAGCGGCCGACCTCAGAGCGGGAGATCGAAGGTGACGAGGAGTTACTCGCGTGATCGCCATCAACTTCGAATATGGAAAGATGTCTCTTTCCGTGGGTAACTTGATTCTTCCCCTCCTTTACGTGTGTCTGCATTTTCTCTTAGGATAATTAGATTCATTGTTGGGTTTCGCCCGAGTTTAGTCAGCGAACGCTACGTCGAAAACTCCAAACGGAAACGTATTTGGAGTTTTCGATTTCCGTTTTGCTACGACAAGGGGAACGAACGAAAGTTGCGAACTTCCTTCCCGAATTTAGAATTGAAATATTTTTCAAGAAAATTCATTTTAAACAAAATAGTGATTTTGTGTGCTTTACAAAAAATCTAGTTGCTTCATTTGTTTCGTGCAACGTTCGCTCAAGTCACAATTTTTTTCATTGCATGCATTTAAGGTTTCCTAGAAAAGCCGACAGACACGAAAACCCTATGCGCCGTCCTGCATCAAATAACTTCTTCATCAAAATCATCCAACCATAGTTTTGTATGCTCCATAAAGCTGAATTCAACATCCACTACATCCATACACCTTGTAGAACTTGATGATTGACTAGTATTAGTTTAACAATGATATGAACAATACTAAGAATTCATTTTGCAATCTCCACATTTTGTCAATCCAATGTCCGGTCAGACAAATGACCATATCTTTGACTAGATGTTCATATATCAGTTGCTAAGCAATTTCTTTCTAACTTTTGTTGTTTTTTATTTTTTCCTCGAGGGTGTACAAATTTGTGCAACATTTAGCAATTGTGATTTGAGAAAGAATATTAAGTCTTAGTTTCAATTGTTTTGAATAGTTTCTAAATCCTTCGCTTTCAATGTATCTAAACAACAATTTATCAACCACAACCATTTTTACCAAAGCTATCCTACACTGTTCTTCATCAAATTAAATGGCTTTTAAGGATCCATACATAACATAATCCTCTTTCTTCTCTGTTACGCTCGGGGCCGAGTCGCGGCTGTTTGGAAGACAATACAAGCGTCGGGGACGACAGGAAGGTGATAACAACGGGGCTGAACCATCCGGTTCAGCCCCCACTCTCTGAAGACCGCCGAATTGGGGCTGAACCGGTTTGGTTCAGCCCCTATTGGGGCCGGCCAGCCCTTTAGGCCGGCCCTCCTGGGTTCCGGGTATATATAACCCGAACCCCTCTTTGGATGGAAGCAAGATATTACAGGTATTCCCTCTCTCCTTCTAACCCTAGTTGTCTTCTCCCTAGATCTTCCTTCTCTCTAGTTTTTGCTTAACATTCTCTGTAAAAGATAACATTATCTACCGCTCTCTACCTTTCTAAAATGACATAATGCCAACATATGTGCCCTCAAAGCACTGATATCATATTTTCTAGATCAACAACATACACTTTCGAGCAATCGTTGAACCATTCCCACACTGCATATTTAATTTTGCTGCTTTCAAGGTCTTCTACTTTTGATTTTTTTAGATGTGTTTCGATTTATCATTATGATCTTCTTTTCCATCTCACATCAATATTTGCAGTGTCATTTTCTTTCTGACTTTAACTTGTGCTTATTTGCCTTTGTCAACTTTGATGTTGTCATTTTTGATGTCATCTAATCCACATAAAAATGAAAACAGACAAAGATGATACATGATAGTTTAGAAATCACAATCCATACAATAAATAACGACAAACTCTTAATTCCTCAAAGTGAATCCACATGCATCTCAGTGATTAAGTGAATCCATATCTCTCCCTGCAATAATTTTAATGATTAACTTCTAAGAAAAAAAATCATCTAATATGTTTAGAAAGTTTAAATTTAACATTCAATAGACTCAATACAGTCAAATGGTCATTGGTCAATGCCTGTCGAGTTCTGGGTTGGTTGGTTTTCTCCAAATGTCCAAACCTTGATAAGTTTATCTCTTCCTTCACTTGTAATGTTATCAGACATCTGTCACTGCTCAGAACAAGCAAAATAGTTGGTTTGTAATTAAATGATGATTTCAAGTCATTGGCCAGGGCAACCAAATGACCACTGAGCACTGACCGGAGGAGGTGGAAGTGGAGCCTATGAGCCGTAGAGGTTTAGAGGAGGTGTAGCCGACGAGCCGTGGAATGGACGAATCAGAATGGTGGATGTATGATGTTATTAGAAAAGCCCATGTAAAAGGCCCATTTGATGGCCCACTTTATTTTCTCCTCCTTCTTTAGTCCCACATCATGTATAGGATTTATTCTTCTCTCTTCTCTCCTATATATTTGTATTCTCTCCTTGTATTTAGATACTTGAATAATACATACAAGCTTTGGGCACTATCAACATGGTATCAGAGCCAGGTTCCTTCTAGCTGCGACCTGCCCTTTTTCTGTCCGCCCGGTCTCCTGCGGACTGCCCTTCTGCATCCGCCTCTCTGCGGACTGCCCTTCTGCATCCGCCTCTCTGCGGACTGCCCTTCTGCATCCGCCTCTCTGCGGACTGCCCCTCTGCATCTGTCCGCTCGGCTACCCTGCGGACTGCCTTCCTGTCCGCTCCGGTCTCGTGCGGACTGCCCTTCTGCTTCCGCCTCTCTTCTCTCCCTCCGTGGTTCCACCCTCCTCAGGCTTCTTATAGCCATCTTCTGCTCTGACTCGTGGGGCCCACCTCTCTCTATCCGCTCCGGACGATCCTTCCTGTCCGCTGCACTCTCTGTTTGTGTCCGCTCGAGCCTCTTTGCTCGCGGACTGCTCCCTCTAGCCCGCTCTATTTCTGTCCGCTCGAGCCTCTGTGCTCGCGGACTCTCTATCCGCAGTCTCTTGCGGACTGCTCCTGTCCGCTGCGGGCTCTCCTTGTGTCCACTGTGCGCTCTTCTCTTGCTGCGTGGCTTCTTTCTCGCGATCTCTTCTTCAGTCCGCCACGGTGTTTTTTTTCAGCGACCTGCCCCAGTCCGCTGCGATCTGCTCCACATTGCTGCGACCTCTGCCGCGAACTGCCCCCAGTTCGCCGCGACCTCCTCCAAGCTCTGCTCCAAACCGCTGCGACCTCTGTCGCGGACTGCTCCAGCTCTGCTCTCAACAGTTGCGCTCTGCTCCACTGATCTGCGACCTCTTCCAACTCGCCGCGACCTGCTTTCGCGGAATGCTCCTGTTCGCCGCGGCCTCACTCAGTTCGCCGCGCCCTCCAGTCCGCCGCGACCTCCTTTCTCCACTGCTTGCCGCGCGGTTTGATCTCTCCGAGCCCTGCTGTCTGCTCCTCCTCAGTCGCCATGTCCTCCAGCGACTCCACTACCGCTCAACCCCCGGCCGACCACGTGGCTTCTCTCGAACTTCGCGATGAGCTTCGGATTACTACTCTTTCCCTCTCTGGCAAGTCCAACTTCATTCCCTGGGTCCACTCCGTCCGCCGGGTCTTACAGGCCAAGGGTCTTGCCCGTCACCTTACCCAGGGCTCACCAACTCCTCCTACTGATGATTGGCTCCGCAATGACGGTCGCGTCCAGACCTGGATCCTGAACTCGGTGGAGGGTGAGCCGTACCAGATGATCATGTATCATGAGACTGCCAAAGCCATGTGGGATGAACTTCATTCGTTGTACTCCGGGAAGGACAACCTTCAGCACCTTTTTGACATCATCACTGATCTTCAAGCCTTGGATGTTGGCAAAGCTTTGGACATGACCTCCTTCGTGGCCCGTGCTAAAACTCTCACGGAGGCCTGGATTCAGCACCAGCCCGCGACTACTGATCTCGCTGCCCAACGCGCCCAGAAGGAGGCTGTTTGTATTGCTATGATTATGGCTCGCGTCCCGCCACACCTGCACAGTATCCGGGCCCAGGTTCTGGCTTCACCCACTACCCCTTCCTTCTCTGATGTCTGCTCGATGTTACTTCGCGTACCACCTCCACCGGAGGCTCCTGCACCACCCTCGCCGGCCCTTCTTCAGCAGGCCCTTCCTCCTTTACTTCCACAACCCTCTTTTACTCGAGGTGGCCGTACGAGCTCCCGTGGGCGGGGCCGTGGTGGCCGCGGACGGCCCAAGTGCACCTACTGCGGCCGGGATGGCCATACTGAAGCAGTCTGTCACAAGAAACATGGCTACCCTCCTCGCCCGCCTACTGCTGCTGTTACCGATAGCTCTCCTCCGACTGGTACAGATCTTGAGGCTCTTCGCCTTCAGCTGCAACAACTCCAGGGGCTCCTCAACCCACCCTCTGCTTCCATTGCCTCCACCTCCCATGCAGGTATTGTCTCCACCTCCACTGCAGGTACTGCCTGTCTTTCCTCCGGATCCCGCTGGATCCTGGACTCGGGAGCCACCCACCACATCACTTCCATGCGGCCGCCCCAGTTCTCTGCTGCTGCTCATCCCCCGTCTATTACTGTGGCCAATGGTGCGCTTGTCCCGGTCTCCGGCTGCGCGGATCTCTTCCTCCCTCCCTCTCTCTCTCTTCGTTTCGTTCTTTATGTGCCAGCCTCACCTTTTAATTTACTCTCTGTTGGTCGTCTTACTACTGATATGAATTGCTTTATCACCTTCACCTCTTCTGGTTTTTTGATACAGGATCGGCAGACGCGGATTACCATTGGTAGGGGTCGACTGCAGAACGGGCTCTACCTCCTCGATGTCTCTCCCACATCCCTTTCTCTGTTTCCTCGTCTGATTGGCATTGTCGGCTTGGGCATGCCCCTCTACCTATCCTCCAGAAGGCTCTTCCGGACCTTTCTCTTCCTGCTTTTAAATGCGATTCTTGTATTATTGACAAACAACCTCGCTCTTCTTATCCCGCTCATTGTACTAGGAGCTCTGCTCCGTTTGATTTAATACATTCTGATATTTGGGGACCATATAAAGTTTCTAGCATTTCTGGTTATCGTTATTTTCTAACATTTATTGATGATTACTCTCGCACTAACTGATTGTATCTCCTACATGATCGCTCTGAGCTTCCTCGTGTCTTTCAGGCGTTTGTGTTAGAGACTCGTACGCAATTCTCTACAACCATTAAAACTTTCCGCTCTGATAATGCCCGGGAATACACTAGCCACGAGTTTGCCACTCTCTGCGCAAACTTCGGTATTGTTCACCAGACCTCTTGTCCCTACACCCCTCAACAAAACGGGGTCGCCGAACGAAAGAACCGCCACTTGCTTGATGTTGCTCGCTCCCTCATGCTTCACATGCACGTTCCCAAAGTCTTCTGGAACTTTGCGGTGTCCACTGCATGTTTTCTTATCAACCGTCTCCCCTCTCCAGTTCTCCAGAACGCTACCCCCTTCAGCCTTCTTTTTCCCTCCACACCTGCCTTCCCCCTCACCCTTCGGGTTTTTGGATGTACCTGCTTTGTCCATCACCTGGGCCCTACTCTTGACAAACTGGATCCCCGTGCGGCCAAACACATTTTCGTCGGCTACTCCCGCACCCAAAAGGGCTATGTTTGCTACTCTCCGCTCACCCGAAAGATCTCTGTATCGGTTGATGTTACTTTCTGGGAGGATCAACCCTTCTTCCCCCCCCCCTTTGCCACCACTTCTACCACCACCTCCTACAACACCCTCCCTCCCACGGCCGGTGATCCCCGTCCAGTCCCCTCCCACCATCCCTCCGCCTCCTCCCACCCTTGACCCTCCTCGACCCCCCGTCATTCGGGTCTATACTCGTCGCCCTCTTCCTCCCGTTGCTCCTCTGCAGTCGGCTTCGACCTCAGCTTCTCCGTGCTCTGCTGCTCCGGTGTCGGCCTCTACCACTCATCCAATGACGGACTATGTTTCTCTCCATCGCCTCTCTCCACCTCTTCAGACCTTGACTACTTCGCTCTCCTCGGTCTCTATTCCTACTTCTGTCCAGGACGCTCTTCAACATCCTGGGTGGCGTGCGGCCATGGAAGACGAGATGACTGCTCTTTGGGCCAACCAGACTTGGACCTTGGTGCCCCTTCCTCCCGGCCAGAAACCTGTTGGGTGCAAATGGGTCTTCGTCATTAAACATGCTCCTGATGGGACCATTGATCGCCTCAAAGCTCGTTTGGTTGCTCGTGGCTTCACCCAGCAACAGGGGCTGGACTATGACGAGACTTTCTCTCCGGTCGCTAAGCTCAACACGGTCCGCATTCTCATTTTTGTGGCTGTCCATCGCCAATGGCCCTTATTTCAACTCGACGTCAAGAACGCTTTCCTGAATGACGACCTTCAGGAAACGGTTTACATGCAACAACCTCCCGGGTTTGAGACCACGGGGGAGTCACATGTTTGTCATCTTCTCAAATCACTATATGGTCTCAAACAATCCCCTCGGGCATGGTTCGACAAGTTCAGCAAAGCTCTCCGGGAAATTGGCTTCACTCGCAGCTCGGCTGACTTCTCATTGTTTACTCGCCACCAGGCCACTGGTACGGTTCTCCTATTGGTATATGTCGACGACATCATTATTACTGGCAGTGACTTGGACAGCATACAGGCCGTTAAGCTACATCTGAGCTCCGTCTTCCAAACTAAAGATCTGGGACATCTTCGGTACTTCCTCGTCTGGAAGTGGCCAGACGGTCAGATGGGTTGGTTCTCTCTCAGCGCAAATATTGCCTGGATCTTCTTCATGATGCAGGCTACTCTGGCTGCAAACCTATTAACACTCCCATGGATGCAAATCACAAAATATGTGCTCAGGGCTCGGATTCTGATTCGCTTCTACCAAATCCAGAATATTACCGTCGTCTAGTTGGGAACCTTATCTACCTAACAGTTACAAGACCTGATATATCTTTCGCTGTGGGACTTGTGAGTCGCTATATGCACTCTCCTCGAAGCTCTCATCTCCAGGCTGTGGAACGCATTCTCAGATATCTTAAGACAGCTCCTGGCCAAGGACTTGTATACAAAACCTCATCTTCCATTCCTACACTAGTGGCATACTCTGATGCCGCCTACGCTGGCTCCCTCGACGATCGACGATCTACTAGCGGGTTTTTGCACCTATTTTGGAGGACATCTGATTACTTGGCGAAGCAAGAAACAAGCAGTGGTTGCTCGATCCTCAGCAGAAGCAGAATATCGAGCAATGGCTGCTGTGGTCTCTGAACTCACATGGATTGAGAGTCTCCTTACCGACCTTGGAGTTAAACTACCTTCACCAGCTCTCCTCCTATGTGACAATCAAGCTGCCATACATATTGCTAAAACCCGGTCTTCCATGAAAGAACGAAGCATATTGAGGTAGATTGTCATTTCATCCGAGAGAAAGTCCACATGAAGAAGATCGAGCTCAAGCATGTTCCGGGTACTGAACAGGTTGCTGACATCCTCACCAAAGCTCTACCTAGTACCCTCTTCTATCAGTGCCTATCCAAGCTTGGCGCATACGACTTGTACGCTCCAGCTTGCAGGGGAGTATTAGAAAAGCCCATGTAAAAGGCCCATTTGATGGCCCACTTTATTTTCTCCTCCTTCTTTAGTCCCACATCATGTATAGGATTTATTCTTCTCTCTTCTCTCCTATATATTTGTATTCTCTCCTTGTATTTAGATACTTGAATAATACATACAAGCTTTGGGCACTATCAACAGATGTATTAGGCTCTGAATAACTAAGGTGCAAGCTTGCAGGGATCCAGTGTATAGGGACCTAGCTTGCGAGCACCGACCGATGTCGCTCTCGATCGACGCATCAAAATTATTTTCGTATTGTCAACCGACATAGTGCGACGTGTGTTGACGAGTCACGTGACTGCGTGACACACTAAGTAGGCGGGATTGGGATTACTTAGTATTCACTATTCAACTGGGGCAACTAGGTGATGGGCACAATGCCTAATAGGTAGAATCACAAAAGGAAATATTGCAAAATCTATGGGGGCCATCCATGTAGCATGGCGTAATTGAAATAACTATTTGAATGTATTGATTTGCAATGTGGTTCATTATTTCAATTTTCAATAAAAGGACGTCGAACCACAGCCAACAAATGCAATTTTGCAATCACCAAGACTTGCATTGCATCCAAACTGTTTGGTGTGTTTTGAAGTTAATGTGCTACGGTTTTCTAGTTTTCTATGTTTTTAGCCCTAGTTTGGAGTGTGTCATGATGGTCCTTGAGGGATGGGGTGTCTTTCGCGGTGTTGGTAGAACTTGACTTGTACTCGATTGAGAAATTGTAGCCAAGTAATTTAGCTATCCACCGTTGTTGGGATGATGTTGAAAGCTTTTGATTCAAGAGGCGGCGTATATTGCGGTGATCGTTCTAGACCACAAAGTACAACCCAACAAGTAGGGACGCCAATACTGCACTGCTAGATTAAGGGCGTACAAGTCACCGTTATAAATCAGAGAGATTTTTTAGGTCCGGAGCCCGTCCTAAATCTCCGTCCGGGAGCCATACCAGTTTGTCGCGTGGAAGAGGTGACGGTGCTGATCAAAAACTAAAAGAACTTGGGGATTGGTGAACCCGTTTCCTTACCCCGGAAAGAAGGAACCCGGAGTCCGGACTCCGGATGCAAAAATTTCGCCATAAATCGACATGGCGTGGTGGCTACCGGTGAACGCTCAGTTGTAAAACGAGGTTAGGCATCTGTTGCATCAATACTGCTCATATGCTCATGCCGAGTGCGACACAGTTGATAACAAACAATTTGGTGAAGTTGGGTATAGTCCGACAGGGGTTATCTTAAGTGTTTGTTATAAGGTGATGAAGGAGCTTCACTCTTAGCCTCTTTTTTTTCAATAATTTCGTCAAGAGATGTTTTAGAGTGACGTAGTTGCAGATGAAATGATGGTAATAGCAGATGATCCCGAGGATATCACTGACTACTCGAACAAAAGATGACATTTCCCATTGGAGAACGATATCCACCTTGGTTAGGTCTACGATCAAGCCCTAGATGGAGATAATGTGGCCCAAATACTCGACTTCAGTGTGCTTGTATACACAATTTTTTGCTGATGGACCACTAGATGATGATTAGACAGGAGCTGTAGAACTACCGCCTGGTGTTATAGGTTCAACTACCAAGAAGAGGTATAACTAAGAATGCCATCAACGAACACCAAGAGAAAGGACACATATATAGTCAGAAGATATCATTCAAGGTGGATTGAAGTGTTGATAGCACGTTCATTTGGCCGGAAGGCATCACTAAGCACTTGTGGTCGCATCATGAATGTAGAAGGGGTCTTGAGAATGTTGGTAGCATGAATCAAACCTAGGATAACCCTATCTTAAATTAAGCTAGGAATAGTAAGTGACCCTGTGCAGCTCATCCAAGAGCTCATGTATCAACGAAATCAGATATATTTTAAGTATGTTGTGTTTGCTGAGATCGTGCTAGTCTACGCAAAATTGACATATATTATCTTTCTTCCACACAAGAAGGCTACAATATTTTCCATGTCCTCTTACTTGGCACGCTCGTAATGGTATGGTCGGATCGAGACAGAGGAGACACCTGAGTGAAGTAGAATGTGGTTAGATGTCATGGTGTGGTCTCAAAGATATGGGTGTAACGACGCAGATGTTAGATGTCATGGTGATGTGGCTCCACGGTAGGAGTGTGCGCCCTATTGACGTGTCACAATGTTACATTAAAATTCAAATTGATTGTCTAGCACAATGAGCGGAAGGCTGCTGAAGAGCTGGTTAACGTAGGGTCACCATAAAGTAAATGCCCGTGCCCCGGACTCTCAAAATCCATAGAGAGGTGGGCTAGTTGTTCCTGACGTCGTCGAGGATCTGCAACCATGTGACGCCGAGAATGACATCCATCTTACCGATGTTGAAGACATAAAAGTAGGTGGTGAAGGAATAAGAGCTTATTGTCAGGGGAAGGGTCGTGCAGCGACCGTCCACCGAGAATCTACAATTGTCACCCAAAAACACATGCGAACTTGGCGTTGGTGCGACACTCAACTGCAATGTATCCACTAGATCACAGAAGGGGAAGTTAGAGCTTGTGTCATTGTCAATCATGATCACCACGCCTCAGCCAAGCAAGATGGCATGGAGTTTCATTGCACAAGGCCCCCATCGTCCCTCTGCTGAATAAAAAAGGGTGCTTGATGCAAGTGAGATGGGTTGACTACGTTGGTGGTGGCCCGTTCTCATTTAACTCCAGGGCCTCAAGATCTGCCAGACAAATGTTGTCGTCCTCCCTACCGATGAGCATTCACAACTTTCAGTTTGGACACTCATGCATGAGCTAATAGGATTGTTTGTAGCAAAAGTATAAACCTTGGTTATGTAACTCGATGCAACCCTAGTAGGAGAGGCTGTGTGGAGCCGATTTGATTTTTTGTGGAAAGGGCTATGTGAAAGTGAGGGTTGGTTAGAGAGACGTGCAGGTGGGTGATGGTCGAGGGGGAATGTGTCTTGAGTATGCTTGTCATGGCGTCTAGGCGCTCGAATGTATATAAGGCGTTGAACGACTTATAATAAATATTTGTTTTTAAAATTTTTTTGAATATACTGCGGTTTTTATAAAAACCGCAGTCTAAAGTCATTTAAAAAAAATATTTTTAAAAATAAAAATTTTAATTTTTTTTAAAATTTTTTTTTAAAAAATTTTAAATTTTTAAATAACTTTAGACTGCGTTTTTTATATATTTTTTAAAAAGCGCAGTCTAAAGTCATTTAAAAAATAAAGATTTTTTTATTTTTTTTTTAAATATATATTTTTATTTTTTAAATGACTTTAGACAGCGGTTTTTTATAAAAACCGCAGTCTAAAGTCATTTAAAAAATTATTTTTAAAATTTTTTTTTTAATTTTTAAATGACTTTATACTGCGGTTTTTATAAAAACCGCAGTCTAAAGTTATTAAAAAAATAAATTTTTAAAATTTTTTTTTTAATTTTTTAAACGACTTTAGACTAAACTGCAGTCCAAAGTCATTAAAAAATATTTTTTTTAAAAACAATTTACTTTTTTTCAAAATAATAAAATTTTTTTAAAAAAACTTTTGACAGCGGTTTTTATAAAACTGTCTATCATTTTAAAAAAAAATTAAGCCACATTGTCGCTTCGGGTTGCTCGCCTTATTGTCGCTTAGGCGTCCGCCTTATCGCCTAATCGTCCAAGCGCCCGATGCTCGCCTTGGTTCGCCTTGACGCCGTGACAAGAATGGTCTTGAGGAGGCACACCATACATGACTTGGAGGAGTGGGTGTAGGGGAAATGAGAAGCGGCAAGGGAGCCATCCGAGGCTTGGGACCTATATAGAGGGCGGAAAATTTGTCCCCCACAATGCGCATCAGCTCCGTAATGCGATTTAGAATGGTTGGGTTGAACACACATAGGCGGGTACGAATATGGGGTTGTAACCCCGCAAGAAAATAACCCAAAGTGTGATTGGCTGTCAAACTTGCTACCTGTGTGACGATTTTTATGAAATCATCAATGTTGAAATCCATTGTCTCCACTTGATGGGCGGTAGTCAGTCTCTCAAAGGCTTTGTCGACATAGCGCGAGCCGTAACAACACATGCGTTCATCTTTGAGGTAAAGCTAAAAGAGGGCGGGGTTGGACTGCGAATCCAACAAATCCAGTGGAATGATACCCCTCATGTAAATGGTGGCTAAGACACATGTTGGATCTCGGGTGTGCATGCATGTCTAAAATTTGTTCCCATTGAACCGGTCCCTTCAAAGATCAAGATGTCGATGTGGTGCAAGTGAGGGGAGTATGCTCCACTAAGCTGAAGCAAAGGGCATGGATGTCCCAAATCACGACTTTAGGTCTGAGGTTTTGGTATTGAGCTGATCTATGCGATCAGAGAGTGCTTCAGCCTAGGAAGGAGCATCCTTGCAGTTGTCCATGTTACAGTTTGCCAACAACCACAAACTGGACTGAAGGTAGAGTGGAGTCAACGCTCAACAGAGGAGTGATCGACTACTGTGTGCAAGGCATATGTGAGCGGGGAAGGTGCCCGTGCTCAGTTGCGTGAGTAGTTAATGAATGTGGGTGTGGCGCCAAACTCATGGATTTCAAAATGCGTGAGGCGCTAGATGGAGACGAGCAAACTAATTGATAACAACTGCTACTGTGCGAGCGAGGGAGAGGACGAGGGGATGTCATCTTTCCAAAGTGGGAGGGCACAAGAATGCTAGGTTGACCACCGTGACCTGCCTTTCTTTCTGTTTTTCAGAATATAAAAAAGTATGAATACAACCTAGGAGTCCACAATTATATATTTGGGTGGCTCACACACATAATACAAAGCATTGCTCCAAAATAAAAATACAAGTAGAATAATAAAAAGTATGAATGCGCCTCTTGTCTGTAGTCCTGGACTCCTCTCGTTGTTGGCGTGAGTAAACACGTATGAATCTTCATCCCATCATCTTATCGGTGCCTGTATCCGCATCAAAGATTTAGAAAATGTTATCAAGTTAAATGCATTAAAGTGAAGATAATTAAATCTTAATTAAAGATAAAGATATTAATGAGAAATAATAATGCTACTTTAAGAAGTTATTAAATAGAGTTTTACTGAATGTATTTTGGTAGAAAATAATGAACATTGTAATGAGTTATATTATATAGATTGATTCCGAAAATAAAATGAAAATAACTTTGAAAAGATGAAGAAAAGTAAGTCTTTATGTTCCTCTTAGATTTTTATAGAGATGTAAGGAGATGTGATGGATATTGTTGTGATTTGGTTACAAATCTTTTTAATGAAATATTGAAATTTCGAATATTAAGATGCCGAATAGGGCTGAGCATATTATTCGAAACTCGAAAGTCGCTCGAAAATCGTTCGAAAATTGAGTCGAATCAGAATCGGTTAAATTGATTCGATTCAATTTGAGTCGATTCAATTTGACTCGAATCTGATTTCGAGTCGATTTCGAGCCATCCCTGAATCACTCGAAATATGATTCGAATCAACTCGAATTAATTAAAAAAATTATGTATTTATTAATATATTCTTATTTTATGATTAAAAATAACAAAATTTAAACCTAAATAAAAAGAATGAAGATTTTAAATGTTTCATTTGCTAAATTTATAGGTTGCCCAATTTAATTGAGCAAACTATGACAAACAAAAAATTGCTCTATTTCGAGCCGATTTGATTCGATTTCGAGCCAACCCGATTCGATTTCGAGCCGACTCGATTCGATTTCGAGCTGACTCGGAATCGAGTCATTTCGGGTCGAGCCGACTCGACTCGAAATCAATTTTGATTTCGAGTCGAAAATTTCGATTTCGAGCCGAGCCAAAATTGCTCGAACTCGACTCGATATCAGCCATAATGCCGAATCATTTGAGAAAAAATATTTAGTATCAAAAAATATTTAGTATCAATATGTTAGAATAAATGAAATGTTTAGATTATATTAATTATAGAGGGTGTTGAAGCCGGAAAATCCCTTCTCCAAAATTCAGATCTAAGTGAAGGCTGAGACTACTGGTCCCACGGTTCGGCTCGCAGGATTTGAAGATAAAAACAAGAAAGTGTGAGAGAACTAAAGAACCCCAAGAGTTGCAGCAAGGAGGTCCCACCACGTATCCAGAAGTTTGGAGAAAAACTTCCCCTCCACAACCAAAATGGTTGAGCAAGGTATGAGGAAGGCACCACCCAGTGAGTAGTTAATCTCGAGAGAAAAAGAGGGGGCAAGATAACAAGATTTCAAGGTGTCATTCCTGGTACCCCTGGGGGCCTATTTACAAACAAAAACCTGGGGGGGGGGGGGGTCTTCAGGCGAGAAGACCCTGCCCTGCGAGCTTGTCTTCTTAGAACTGCTAATCTCGCGATTTGAAGCCTGACGACTACCTTCTGGCGACCATCAAAGTACCTCGCTCGCGCCTGACGAGATGCTGCTTGAAGTCGCTAACTAGGCGAGTATTGCTGATGCTCTCCAAAACCTCATGTTAACAGGTCGCTTGGATGGTCAGATGATTGATGCTCGCTTGTGCTGTCGGCTGGTCGCACGCCAGGGCGAGTATGATACTCGCCCCTGAATAGAAGAGTACCTTCATGGCTAGTTGCTGACTATTGACTTGCTCCTCCATGTTGACTTGACTCTTGCCCACGTGGTGCCACTAGGATCCCTCTTGACGAATAAGGGTTGTAAATAATACTCGCTCTTTTCGAGCGATCTTAGTGCTCAGAAAGAAACATCTAACCCGATTTTTGGCAAGGCTGCTGGTGAAATAGTCCCTTGCCCGGTGCGCGACAAAATGCCCCCCTCCCAACCTCTATAATAGAGAGGGAGGATCCATTCCCGAGCGTCCCGTCTGAATCATCGCAAGATATCGTTCACTGCTGACGAAATCGCTAGGAAACTTCTGCTCTTGGGGGAGGTGCTCGGCCCACTGACCCTGACCTCCAAGAAATGCGATCGAGATGGTGACGATGAGGAAGGTGATCGTCGGAAGGCGAAGAAGAAGTCGAAGAAGAAGAACGCCCCCGTCGGGAAAGGATCCTCCGCTCCGAACGAGGGTCTCCTTGACCTTGTTGAGCACTCTACATTCCCGATCGTGACCCAAGAAGTGCTGAATCAAATGGGTCTGGGCGACGATACCGACGCCCTGGCGGGCGAGTCTATTCACCCCAGCCCGCTGCCGAGTGATCCCGCTACCACCACGCCCGAGCAACCGGAGACGGGCCGCCCTGTCGAGGTGCTGGCGACCTCGTTACCCGATGATAATCGCTCCATCGAGGTGCTGGCTACCCCGTCCGTACGGCCCAACGCCGACCGTCCTACCGAGGTGCTGGTCCCCTTCGCAAGGTATGGAAAACCCGGCCGAGGATTACCTTCATGGCTCCAGTCATAGTCGCCTCTTCTGACGTATCTCTGCTTGTAGGAAAGACGCCACCGGGGAACCCTGGCTACCGGAGCACTGTGCCACCAAATTGGAGTATCCCACCGATCTCCCTGTCCGCTGCCCCGAGTCCCACGAGTCACCACACGATGCGTCTTTATCTGGGCACCGGGAGGCTAACCCACCGTTTAGCCACTCCCCCGTCGAAGAATATGCCGGCTAGCACTCCGACGACAAGTCTGCCCCCTTCTCCTCCTTTGCCCGCTGGCTCTTTGCCCCCGGTGGCTACTCCAAACACCGCCTCCCCCCTCGCGCAACGACGGGAATGGGAGGCTGCAATCATCCGTCTCCCAGGCTCCTGGTGATCGCCGAGCCCCGGACCTTTGTGGGAAGGCGCCCGCTGACCCTCCTACCGATTCCTCTCCGCATCCTGAGATCTCGCAGCAACATACCTCGCAGCTCCACAAGGGGACAACGCGGAGTCTGCTGCGCTGGACGACGAGATCCGCACCATCAAAGTCTCTCTCCTCACCGACCACGCTCCCCCAGGCGGACCCCTCCTCGTCGGGAGCGTCCCTCTCCCTGGCGCGAGTCCCCTGGTTGGGAGCGTTCTCCCTACCGACGCAAGGCTAGACAACAGATTTCACGCGTAAGGATCTTCCTCCGCCCCGAGGTCTTTTTTTGTCTCTTTAAAACTCGTGCTGATGCAGTCGAGTTCTTTGTTGGTCCCCCAGTGACGCCGGGAGCCGCGCTGATTGATGCCATTGGGCTTCTGCTTCGCGAGTACCAAGAAAAAGTTCCCTCGGCATACCTTAACCTGGAGATAAAATTTGACCAACTAGCGATATGCAAGCCGCGCTGGCGCCTTGGTTCACTGGAAACACGTGTTGCTAAGCTGGAAGATTTAGAGAAGCGCCTGGACCTCGCGGAGTCGCACTTCTATGAGATCAATTACCTGGATCAGCACCTCAGCATAGTGGAGCATCGACAGGAGCTACTGCACAACAAACTCCGCGGGATTTGGACGAGCATATGATCGGTCGGGAGGCTGTGGAGGATCGACGACAACATCCGTTAGGGCGACATGCTCAGCCCTAAGACTTGCCCGGGAACCTCCAGATGCCTTAGCTTCTTTTTCTTTTTGTGATCTCTATTTTTGTCTGTAATAAAGAACTCTTTGACATTTACCATTATTGCTATTTTGATTTGCTTCGGCATGCCTGCCCGGTGGTTGCTTGCTTTTCTAGTTTCGTAGCTTGTTAAAAAATGTGTTATGTGACGAAGTACCTCTGCCTTATAAAGTTTGCGAGCATGATTATGTTTATTGCCACGTCCTCTGATCGCGCTAACCACTATTACTGTCGGCGCGTATGCAAGTCGAGATAATCATGCCCGACCAACTCGTCGAACGGCGTGCGACCTGTAGCGCGCCAGTTGCCATTACAAAGCCCCCCCCCCCCCCCCCCCCCCCCCCCCCCCCCCCCCCCCCCCCGCTTTTGTCTATAAATAGGAGGGGGGGGGGTCAAAGCGGCGCTACTTTCGCGAAACAGCCCCCTTTGCCGCTTCTATTCTTTCTAGTCTCTACTTGACTTGCAGGGTGGTTTCAGCCGAGGATGCTCATGCTCGCAAGGTCAACCATGCGGCGGTGTTCACCAACGCGACGTTTAAGAGGCCGATCACCGATGACGCCGATCTCGAGGAATTCAAGCAACGCTTCTTCCTGCAAATCGAAGAGGGCCTTTGCACCCCGCTCTTCCGAGCGTATTAATACGTTCTTCTCAGATTGTGTCATGTTGCTGATTCGCCACTTTGAGGTCGGTCTTCACCTTCCTTTGTGGCTGAGCTCTGCAAGATTCTCCGACATTTCGGGCTGATGACGGCCCAGATCAACCCCAACGGTGTGGCGATCATCGTTGGGTATCTCGATTATCTCAGGTCAGATGAGATCTTCTTCGACCTATCGGTCTTCATAAGGATCTTCACCATTGGAGCGATCAAGGATAGGGTCGTCTTCTTCTCCAGCCATGCCTGTATCGTCGTGGGTATGGTTAACAAGGTGCACTGCTGGACCGAGTGGTTCGTTGTCGTCGGCGGACCTATTGAAGACATTCTCCTCGCCCCTCAGCAGCCGCCAGACAACGTCTTTCTCACCCCCACTTTGGAGAGGCCGACTAAGGATCTGTGGGCAGCCTTTAGCGGTCGGAGGTTCAATGTCGCCTACTGGCGGCGCGACACCGCCTACCTGCCTTATATTTATCCGGGGACTGGTAAGCCTGGCGAGAATCCAAAGCATTCCCGAAGTAGCTGAAATATCTCGCTCTTGACACGGTTTCTGTTCTTGCAGCCGCTCGCACAGTCCCGCGGGAGGCTCTCCCGGTTGCCGAGGAAGTTCCTCCATCGCCGACCGTGGAATCTCAGACTAGTACGACAGAATCCTTGCCAAAGGTTCGCGACTCCATGTTGCCGATCCAGGAGGAGTCGATGGTCGCTGAACCACCAGTGCGGCCCGCCTCTATCAATTCTCGAAGAGGCCTCAGAGGAAGGAGTTCTCCTCCAAGAACATGGAAGTCGCCGAGGAAAACAAAGCCAGCGAGCCAATCTCACACCCTAATTTAGGCTTCGCCATCGAAGGGGTGGACCGTTTTGGTCGCCCTTTGGTGACCTGGGAGGAAGGGACTCACGAGATCTACCTCAGCACCAACCTTCCTTCGTGGTCGGAAGATTGGGACGATGAGGGTGAGGCCTACAACATCACATTCACATTATACGGCCGTGAGGATGTCGCTGTTCTGCCTGAGTCCAACACATCCTTCGTCGCCAACCAAGCCTCGAGGTCCCTGCCGCTCCCTCGAGCCTACCCACCAGCTGGAGGGGAATCTCATTGCGTTGGATGACCGGTTTGACGTGTAGGGCGACCAAATCGAAAAGCTCCTGTGCGCACAGAACGAGTCCCGGGAGAAGATTGCTGAGCTCCAGGAATCGCTACGAGAGGCCGTGGCAAAAGTCGCCCAGTGCAAGGCTTTCAAGGTGATCTTGGTTAGATCAAGAACTCTTTTCTTTTGCGTCCACGCCCGCGAGTTGGCTTTTTAAAGGAAAAACACGTTTCTTTACCTTGCAGGAGGCCGAACTAGTCGCCGCTCAACGAATCTCGGAGCTGGAGCAGCGACTTGCGGAGAGCTTGGCGGTGTTATAAGCATCCCAAGTTCGAGTCGCCGAGCTGGAGTCGCGGGAGGTGGCGAGAGGCCAACCGGAGGCGAGCACCTCTGGCATCAAGAAGAAGATTCAGATTGCCCATGAAGTCCTCCACCGGATGAAGTGAGAGATCGCGAGAGCCGTAGGCGACAGGCTCCTCTCCACGCTTCAATTCGAGAATCGGCTGATGTCAAGCTTCAAAAATCTGACGCTGGATGAGATCATCTCCGGACTTCTTGTCGAGGAGGCCGACTCCCCCATACCCGCGCAATCCTCGGGTTCGTAGGAAGGCGAAGATTCAGATGCCGAGGAGAAGGAAGACAATGAGGATTGGAGTAGTCATCGGGGAACCGCGGTCTTCCGACCATCTGTACAAATTTTTTGCAACCAGTGGAGAATCTCGCCCTTTTGCTTGACGCTGTAATGACATATTTCATAGAAATGAAAAGATTGTTTTTTGTTCATCTGTTTGTTCGATGTCCGTTGTCAGGATGCTCGCTCGGCCTGGTACTCGCTAGACTCTTAGGCTCAGACGGTGATGAGTGCTCGCTAGGCTCTTAGGCTCGAAAGTGTTTGTGTGCTCGTCTAGCTTCGGTACTATGCGACATTTCAGATACTCGCTGCTTTAGGCGAGCATCGACGCAAGCTCGATAGGCTCGCGTATCCCGCTTCGAGCATTGCACGTGCTCGCCACCTCATACTCGCTCCCGAGGGGCAGTCAGTCAGCATGCTGGAGTGGAGCCCGAGCAGAGGCCTGGACCACGACACCCCTCCACTTGAGGGCTTTTTTCCACTCGAGGGGGCAAGATAACCGATATGCCAGAGAGGAGCTCGTGCAGGGACTCTACGACAACTCCACAACTCTAAGGTTTTTGCCGTGATGAGTATGCAGGAGAGGAGCTCGTGCAGGGACTGGATAACTCCACAACTCGAAGGCTTTTGCCGACTCGAGGGGACAAGGCTCAGGAAAGTGTGCGACTCGAGGGGACAAGTGTGTGCAGGAGAGGAGCTGCAGGGACTCGAACTAGACAACTCCACAACTCGAAGACTTTTGCCGACTCGAGGGGGGAAGTGCGGACAAGAGATGATCGTTCTACGATCCACAACTCGCCTACTCGAGTGCAAGTGTGTATACAGGAGAGAAGATCGCACAGGGACTCGAAATAGACAACTCCACAAGTCGAGCTTTTGCATCGAGGGGCAAGCAGTGACGCAGGAGAAGCTCGACTCAAACTACCTTAACTCCACAACTTGAAGGCTTTTGCGTAGTTGATACTCGCCCTGTCACCCGAAGGATCGCGAAGAATCTAAACACATTAGCTTCTTCAATAATGGAGGATTTACTTTGAAGGAAACAAATTGTTTTTGCGGGGATTCGTCCCCAGACTCTTCTTTAACCACACCCACAGTCGGATGAGAAGCGAGCAGGGGGTCAACGACCAACATGCGGGGGGACGTCCCGCTCGTACAGGGATCACTTAGGAAGATTCTCATTGCCTGTACTTGTCCCATTATCCGCTGAGTGTTTAAGAGAGCCCCGGTGGTTCACTCCTCAAGTCTTTCGTGATGACTGCCCTTGATCTTTGCGAGTTTCTGTTTTACCACCTGGCCACGAAGGCTGAGATGTTGACAAACGGACACGACTCTCGAGAGGTCCCACGGGACACAGCTCGAGGCCTCTGCCTTAACCTGGCCTACCCCCCACTGGGAGTGGATTGCTGCCTAAGTGACGATGAGCTTTTAACCATTTTAGAGTTTCAGCCTGGACCAGCTCCTTGTGGCCTCAACAACGCCCTTAGAGGCGGAGGGCCTTTCCTCCACTGGGGCGATGACTCTGGACTCTTCCCGATAACCTCCAATGCGGATGAGAAATGCCGGGGGGGGGGGGGTCAACTGCCAGTTCAAGAGGGGAGTTGATGTCACTCAGTGAGGGGCCGGGACTTAGGGACTCATTACAATTTGGCACATTGTCCTACCACCCTTCCTGGGACATGGGATTCGATATGACCATTCCCCAACCCAGAGAGCCAATGAGCTCGTTTATACTGAACAATTTTATCAAGAAGAAGGGAAACCCCATCTTTCAGGGTCATGTCAAACAAGGAAATACGATTACAAATCAACTTACAACTCACCCCTTTTCAGGGATGAAATCTTTTCATCGTCGCCGCTCTAGGTGCTCTAAGTGGTTCCCCTTCATGTTTGCAAAAGGTAACCTCCCGCTGAGCGCCTCTGAACGATGGAAGGTCCCTCCCAGCTCGGGGGCTTTCCAACGAACCGACTCTTCTTGTAGTATCCACCTTTTTCAGGACAATGTCTCCTGTTGGTGCTTTATGCAGGACTTGTTTGCCGATGCTTTGCCATTCTTTTCTTGACCTCATCCTGCTTGGTCGTGCAAGTCTTGAGCTCTTCAATGTAGTCGAGAGAAGCTTTTGGGCTTCCTCGTTCCACGCCATTCCTCATCCCCTCCTTCTGCCGCAAACTGGGGCCACCTCAACTCAACCGAAGCTTCAGACCCTGAGATAGCTTGAAGGGTCTCCCTGTGGCTGAGTTGTGAGTGATTCTCAACGCCCACAAAACCAAAGGGAACTGCTCTGCCCAGTTCCCCTTCAGGTTTGCGGCCTTTTTCTTCAGAAAATTGATGATGAAATTGTTTGCGGCTTCCAGTACCCATTGTCGGGGATGTTGTATGAAGCGAATCAAAGTCCGTTCCCAACTGCTGGCAAAAGTCGACATGCTCCAAGCTGGCGAACTCGACCTGTTATCCGTGACGATGGTGAGGGGAATCCCGAACCTGCAAGGGGATCTCCCACAGTGAAGTTCTTCAGATCTGGGAAGTGGTCTTGCTAGAGCTTTGACCTAAATCCATTTTGAGAAATAATCGATTATTACAAGAACAAACTTCCGATTCTCGCTGGTGAGGGAAAGAGTCAATCAAGTCCATCCCCCAAAGGACGAACGGTCAAGGGGCCGTAATTGAACGGAGCTGTTGGGCTGCCTGCAACTGAAGAGGAGCGAAAAGTTGGCACTTCGGACACTTCTTGGAGAAGGTTTCAACATATTTCCTAATCATCGGCCAGAGGTAGCCGTGCCGTAGAATCCTTTGCTCCAGATTGCGAGTCCCTGAGTGACTCCCGCACTCTCCCGAATGGATCTCTTCCAGGACCCTAGGAACGGGCTCCGACACGCACCTCGCCAAGGGGCCCGAGATAGTCTTCCGATACAGCTCTCCTTCGCTCAACAGGTAGTAGGACGCTTTATAGCGAAAGTTTGTTTTATCCCCGCTGTCTGCCGAGAGTTAGTCGGTTGCTAGGAAAGTAATGAACGGATCCATCCAAGAAGTTTGCTGCTACGATCTCCATCATCTCCCCTTCTTTGATAGATGATCAGAACAACTCCGTGATCGTTCCACCGTCCCTCGGACCATACTTAGGCCTAACGATCCGCCGTCGAGTTCTCCTTTCGGGGCACATGCTCGACGAAGAATGATTGGAAGCCCCATATCAAGCTCTTTACCCTTACCAAGTATCGTTGCAGGATGGGGTCACGTACTTTGAACTCCACTTTGATTTGCGACGCGACCACCATTGAATCAGTGAATGCCTTGACATCTTGGATTCCCAAGTCCTTGGCAAGGCGCAAGCTTTCCACCATACCTTCGTACTTCGCCTGATTATTCGTGATTGGAAAGAGGATCTCAACCGCCTGCTCGATCCTTGTTCCTTGAGGACTCACCAACATGATACCCACGCCCAGGAGTTCTTGCCCGAAGCTCCGTCTACGAACATTTTCCAGGAAATTGCTCCAGGGAGATCTACGCCTTCACTTGCCTCTGATGAGAAGTCCGCTAGGAAATCCGCCACCTCTTGAGCCTTGATCGTGACCCTGGGGTAGAAGGAGATGGTCGAACTCACTGAGTTCTACCGATCAATTTGCTAACCTCCCTGAATGTTCTACCCCGCTCAAGATTCCATGCAGAGGATGATCAGCTACCACACGAATGGAATGTGCTTGGAAATAAGGCCTCAACTTCCGTGCGAAGATTATTAAGACGAAAGTCAGCTTCTTCAAGATGAGATATCTTGTCTTCCGCCTTTCGGAGCATCCTGCTCACATAGTAGATGCAGAGTTGCTTCTTATCCTCTTCCCTGACTAGCACCGAGCTTAACGCCCCTGCTCCCACTCCTAGATAAAGTATTATGTCTTTCCCATTCGGACCTTGGAGTAGGGGGTCTACATCAGCTGCTCTTTGAGTTGGTCAAAGGCCTTCTTGCATTCCTCAGTCTACTCAAACTACTGACGCCCCCAGAGGGTCTTGAAGAAGGGGGAGTATCTCTCCAACTATTACCAAAAAGCAACTAAGGCCTGCCAGCCTTCCGGTCAGCCTCTGGGCTTCCTTGATGCTTTTTGGAGACGCCATTTCTATGGTCACCTTGACTTTGTCGGGGTTTGGCTCCACCTCCTCAGGGGTGAGAAGATGTCCCAAGAACTTTTCCCGGCAGGCCCCGAAGTCGCACTTTGTTGGATTTAGCTTCATCTTGTACCTCCACAGCATCGCGAAGGTCTCCACCAGATCTTGGATGTGTCCCTGGATGCTCTTGCTCTTGACTAAGAGGTCATCGACGTAGACCTCCAGATTGCGCCTCTTTTGCTCCTTGAAGACCAGGTCCATCATTCGATGATATGTGATTCCTGTATTCTATAGTAAAAATAACATCATCTTATAGCTGTAGCAGCCCTTGTCTGTGATGAAAGAGACGTCATGATAGTCCGGGTGGTGTATCCGGATCTGTGGGTACCCTGAAAAATCTTCAAGAAAACTCATCACAGCAAAACTGGCGGGTGAATCAACCAGCACGTCAATCCGAGGTAAGAGAACAATTTTTCGGGCATGCTTTATTTAATAGGGGAAAATCAATACACATTCTCCAGCCTCTCGAGACTTTTTCACCATCACCACATTGGAGACCCAACCTGGGTATTGGATATACGATACAATTCCTGCCTTAACAGTTTCTCCTACTTCCTCTCTGATGGGCTTTGCTAGTCTGACAACCATCGCCCTCTTCCTCTGCTGGACGGGTTTGACCTACGGGTCGAGGTGGAGGCGATGGCAGACTACCTCAATATCAACCCCTGGCATGTCGGCGCTGCTCCATGCGAAGATGTCTACGTTCTCTTGTAAGCATGTTACTAACTCCACCTTGCCTTCGGTCTTCAGAGCCCCTCCTATCTTCAGCAATCTGGGCTTCCCGCCCTCGGTCACCACTTCCACCTCCTCTGCAACTTCCAGCTTGGCTCTCCTCTTCAGGACCTTCTCCAACTCCTCCGCCTCCTCCATCCAGCTGATGGTTCTCACCGCGTTTAGGTAGTAATCCCGGGCGGTTCTTGGATCGCTCCTGATCCTCACCTGGACATCCCCTGACAGTACTTTAAGCATTGATGGTCGGAGGATGAGACCGCTTTGAAGAAATTGATCAGCGGCCTTCCGAAGATGACACTGTAGCAGCTTGGCGCATCCACGATGACGAATCTGCACTTGATCGCCGTCCCCCAAGGTCACCAACAACTCCACTCCTCCTTTCACCTCCTTCCTCTTTCCGGAGAAGCCAAAGAGAGGGCCATCTGAGGCGATCACCCTCCCCGCCTCTACTTCCAACCCGACAAATGTCTTCTTGAAGATGACATTCACAGAGCTTTCGTTGTTCATGAGGATCCGTTCAATGGTAAAGTCTTCGACGACGGTCTGGATGACAAAAGTGTCATGGAAGGGGTTCTCATTCCCCAATAGGTTCTCCACCGAGAAGGTGATTTCGTTCAGTTGTTGAGGAGCCTGAGAGGTCGAGGCGACTCCCCTTCGGTAAATGGTGTGGAGAGTCCCCTTGCGGGAAGCCTCTACCCATCACCTCCATGGATCGCTCCGACCCCTCTCCCTCCTCCTTGATCGACTCCTTCACGAGCCCCCTGGTCAACTCAGTCCTCATTCCTCCCTTGCACTGGGACCTAGTGCCTCTCCGGGCCCTCCTGACCCTGCCTCTAGACTCCCCCTTCTCCTGCTCCTCCTTCGACCCTCCTCCTAGCTTCTAGAATGTCTGGGCACGTCATGGTTTCATGCCCCTCGACTTGATGAAGCTCACAATGAGGGGACCTCCGCAGGCCTGTTCCTCATCCTTTGGTTCCTTCTTTGGAAATGATTTCCCTGCCTGGCAACCGCCATTGCTTCCCTCCGATCTTCTTCCTCTTGACACCCACCTGGTCGGTACCGATTCTCCCTCCTCTCCGGGGAATGCCTCCTCCCGGCTGGCCTCCACGAGGGCCGGTTCACTGGGTACTAGAACCTCCGATCCTCTACTCGGTTACCAGGAGCCACGAAGGGCCTCCTCTGCTCCCACCTCTGCTGCTCCTCCCTCTGTAAGACCCGAACAAATATAAATACATATATTTGGTAATATAAAAACTATGAAAAATAATCCCCGATGATGAAAGAACAATTTATGTTCGTTTTTCTTGCGATTGATTTTGCGACAGTTGTTTCACTTTTGTTTAATTTTAAATGGCTTACGTGGTCGAAAAATGAATCTTTGGCTTGGAATGAAATTGAGTTTGGTTGGTTGGCCTTGGTATTGGGCTGCTTTTAATAAGGTTGTGTTGCGGTGTTTCCTCCTTGATTAAACCGGCTGTTGCCTGGATTAAACCGGCTACTAGGTTTAAGCGGTGGGTTTCCGTGATATATCCTCTACATTATTTCGTTCCTCTTCATTTTGACGGAGCGAATCGGGCGACGAACAACGCGGAAGCCGCTACCGCTGATTGCTTTCTAAGGCTCGATTCTTGTCCGATTTCTGTGAATCTGCTTGCGATTGAGAGGTAATCTCCTTCCCTCCACTCCTCTTGTGTTGATCCTGAAGTTTGTGTACGGATTAATGATGAATGAAAACCGTAGGGTTTGGGGTTTTGGTTTTTGATTCATTCTTTTTTTAAATCAAAAGTTTCTTTATAGCTTTCCAAACCCTAAACCTTGAATTTGAGCTAATTTTTGGGAGAGATGAGGTTAGAGTTTCATTAGGGGTTTTGTCTTGACCCCCTTGCAACCTTTGTTTGCCGGCTGTGTTGTTGAGGGCTACCTGGGTGCTGCCGGTTGTGCTTTTGGGCTGTTTGGTGTTTGCCGTCCGACTGTTTTTGTGCTTTTGGGCTGCTTGGTGTTAGCTGTCCGACTGTTTTTGTGCTTTTGGGCTGCTTGGTGTTAGCTGTCCGGCTGTTTTAGAAGGGATTTACACCTTGCTTTGAGCTGCTATTCGCAGCGCTTGGTGTTGCCATCGTGACAACCCTTGAGGCTATGCATTGGAGCAATTTGGATAGACATCGTGAGTATTTGAATCCTTTTATTGGCTGAATGATGCACCATTTTTTGATCACCCACGCTAGTCCTTCCGTAGACAACTCCTAGAGATCGTAGTTATGACCGTCGTAGGAGTCCGCTCGTAACTATTTACGGCACAACCCTAAAGTAAATGATATTTTGATACTGCAGAGGATGACATCCGGCGATAGACGTGACGTGAGCCCTTCGAAGGGCAAGGACAAAGAAAAAGTTGGGGCTAGTCCTTACTATTTTTGTTTCCTCTTTTGTGAACTTGTTAAGCTAGTTTCCTTTCTTTCAGTTATTTGATATCACTGAATATATGAATCGCCGAAAACGCTAATGTGGCTTAGCGAGCGATAAAATTCTGAGGGGGAACCAAATGCAAATAAATCTTATTTGTGAAATAAACTGAACGAATCGAAATGATTGAAATTGAATTGAAATTGAGAATGCGTCGACGCATCGAAATGCTAAGGGTCAGCCTAGTAGGTGGGGAATGTTTCAGACTCCTACACCTCGTGAGGGGGGTCAAACTCATACAGATTATGATATGAATCCAATATGAGGCGTTGAAGCCTGTACCGCGTAGAAGCACCCTAAAGTGGATAGTGATATGAAGGGTCGACAGACCCGGATAATTGAGATATTCGAATGACCCTAAGAATTTCGAGAAATGAACTACAAATAAAAGGAAATATGAATTGATTTCAGATACAAAATTGTTGATTTTACCTGTTCCTAGCCTAGAAACATGTAACGCAGAGAATAACAGGATAGAACATAAACCACAATGATAAGATTTGAATATCAGAATATACTGAACTGTTTTATGCTTGTTCCTCAGGAACCTTTTCAAGTGTATTCGAGCCGCATAATGCGAGAGACTCTGAATGAACCTGAGGATTCAAGGGACTCCAGATCAGAAGGAAGTGTAAGTGGGCGACAGTCTTCCGTAGTGCATATCGCTGATATTGCACAAGCCATCGCTGAAGCAATTAGGTTAGTTCGGGTACCCCCAGTTGTGCCAGCTATGCCTCCTCCAGCATTGGTGGAACCACAACAGCCTCGCTTACTTGATATTGATATGAAGCAGTTTCTGGAATTGAAACCGCCAACTTTTCGCGGTAGTTTGTCTCCGATCGTGACGGAAGACTGGATTCTTCGGATTGAAACAATATTTGATACGATGCGGTGCCCCGCGGAGTGGATGGTGGAGTTGATTGTTTTTCTTCTGGAAGGAGAGGCTAAGAGATGGTGGGTGAACTTGATGAAAGGGAAGTTTTAGACTCGCGGTTTGGCGAACGTGACATGGATAGAGTTTGTTCGCAAATTTACAAAATGGTTCGTGCCGCGGACAGAAAAGAGGCAGCTACAGGAGAAGTTTTTGCGGTTGGTGCAAGGAAACCGCTCTGTCCTTCAGTATGAAGTCGAATTTTCCAGCTTGTCATACTATGCAGAGTCTGCAGTGGCGACTGAGGAAGCTCGCTGTTTACGATTCCAGGAAGGATTGCGAGATGATATCTGCGCTTCAGTGGTTCCGTTTGATATTACTGAGTATGCACTGATGGTGGAGAAATCTCGATTAGTCGAGTTAGACAATGAGAAGAGACAGGAGGACGAAGATGAGGAAGTGTTTCAAAGAGGGTGTTAGCCAAGAGAAATCGGGCAGAACAGGTGAAGCCCCATGGAAAAAGAAGAAGCAACAACAATCAGTGTCGACTGGTAGCACTCAAGTGTTCCTATCAACGTCGACCAAGTGTGGCAAATGTGGCAAGATGCACAGAGGGGAATGCTTGGCAGGTGTCTGCTTTTATTGTCGCTAGCCGGGCCATCGTCGAAAGGATTGTCCAAAGCTGCAAAGGGATGAAAGTTCGAGGGGAGCTCCAGCCTTGCCGCCTCAGAAAATCTATCATATTGGGACTTCCAGGGAAGGGGAGTCGATAACATCGGCACCCGCTGAAGGGGCCCGAGATGAGATGCTGATCCAGACCCGAGCTTTCAATCTCGGTCAGCATTAGGCGAAGGCCGATGATACTGTTGTCACAGGTATGCTGCTTGTTCATGATCAAGTATTGAAAGTTTTATTTGATACTGATGTCAGTCAATCGTTTATGTCAACATCTATTCTTGAATCACTTCATATACGACCATATCAAGTTGCTCAACCTTTGAGTGTACTGCTACCAAATAAAACGATTCTGATAACGAAAGAACGAGCCGTAGTCTCGCTGCCTTTTAATGAAAAACGAATTGAAGTTGATGTTGCGGTCTTACCGTTGGTTGAGTATGATGTCATCCTTGGCATGGATTGTCTATCGGAGCGAGAAGCCGTCATTAACTGCAAAACGAAAAAGGTGACATTCAAATGCCCAGATGGAAGTCCGATGATCTATAAAGGTCTGGGCAAAGTTATAAAAATCAGGATCTCGACAATGAAAGCCAGAAAAATGGTGCGGAAAGCCTGCGAGACCATTTTGGCGATGATTAAAGAAATGAAAGAAGAAAAAAAAGAAATTATGGTTGTGCCCGTAGTGCGGGACTACGTGGATGTATTTCCAGAAGAGTTACCTGGTATACTTCCAGCCAGAGAAGTTTGAAATTAAGGTGATTGAAGGAGCTGCTCATGTGGCAAAAACTCCGTATCAGATGACGCCAAAAGAATTGACATAATTGAAAGTGCAATTGCAAGAATTGCTTGATAAGAAATTTATCCGACCGAGTACCTCACCTTGAGGAGCTTCAGTATTATTTGTGAAAAAGAAGGATGAATCTCTCCTCTATGCGTCGATTATCGCGAGTTGAACAAGTTGATAATAAAGAATAAATACCCTCTGCCGTGTATTGACGATTTGTTCGATCAACTGTTAGGCGCACATGTATTTTCAAAAATTGATCTTCGATCAGGATATCACCAGCTGAGAACTCTAGAGGGAGATGTCTTCAAGACAACATTCAGTACCAGGTATGAGCATTTTGAATTTGTGGTTATGCCTTTTGGCCTAACGAATGCTCCTGCAGCTTTTATGGCCTTGATGAATCGCGTGTTTAAGACATTCTTGGATCAGTTTGTGATTGTTTTCATCGATGATATATTGATTTATTCAAAGACAGATGAAGAGCATGCCCAACACCTACGTCTAAGTCTTGCAAATATTGAGGGAACAACAGTTGTATGCCAAATTCTCAAAGTGTGCCCATCACGTGACCTTTCTAGGTCATGTGATTAATGCAGAAGGGTTGACTGTTGATCCAGCTAAAATTGAAGCAATAATCAACTGGACCCGACCGAAATCTGTGACTGGAGTACAAAGCTTCTTGGGCTTGACTGGTTATTATCAGAAATTTGTCAAGGACTTTTCGAAGCTAGCACTACCCTTAACACAATTGACTCGAAAAAACATATTATTTACGTGGGGAGACGATTGCCAGCAATCGTTCGAAGCTTTAAAGGAAAGATTAACGACAACGCTAGTGTTGGTGATGCCTGAATGCTCAGATGATTTTCAAATTTATAGCGATGCGTCCTATAAAGGATTGAGTTGCGTGTTAATGCAACGTGGAAAGGTGATTGCCTTTGCTTCCCGATAATTAAAGGATGCCGAAAAGAACTACTCAACACATGATCTAGAATTAGCAGCGGTTGTGTTCGCTTTGAAAATTTGGCGTCACTACCTGTATGGTGTTTGATACGAGATATTCACAGATCATAAAAGCCTAAAATATATATTCGATCAACGGGAAATCAATTTACGCCAGAGAAGATGACTGGAATTTATAAAAGATTATGACATGAATATTCAATACCATCCAGGTAAGACAAATGTGATCGCAGATGCATTAAACAGAAAAAATATTGCTGCGCTGTCAGTGATATCGCAGTATAATAGGAAGCTTCTTTATATGCTTCAAAAATAGATATATGCGTGATATTTACGCCTGAAGAAAAACAAGCACAACTATTTCAGATGCGAATGCAACATTCACTTAAAGAGAGAATCCAGAAAGCGATATCTCAGGATCCCTTTTTGACGGGGATACTTGCAAAATTGAGAAAGGGAAAAGTGAGTGCCTTTGTTGAAAAGGATGCCCTATTGCTCCTGAATGACAGACTATGTGTACCAGATGCTGATAGCCTGCGGAAGGATATCCTGTATGAGGCGCATAATACGCCATATTCGATTCACCCTGGTCGGACAAAAATGTACCACGATTTGAAACAGGACTTCTGGTGGCCACATATGAAGAAAGATACCATTCAGCATATTGCTCAGTGTCATACCTGTCAGATAGTGAAAGCAGAACATCAGAAGCCTGTTGGGTATCTTCGATCTCTCCCCATTCCGGAATGGAAATGGGATGATGTTGCGATGGATTTTGTATTTGACATGCCTCGCAGTAAAGCTGGGAATGATGGAATTTGGGTCATCATTGATCGATTGACAGAGAGCGCCCATTTTATACCGATCAAGTAAAGCAGGCCGACTGAAAAATTGATGGAACTCTATGTAAATGTAATCGTGAGATTACATAGTATTCCGCGTACGATCGTGATGGACGGTTTACATTTGATTTGTGGCGACGAGTGCACAACAGATTGGGAACAAGACTGTTGTACAGTACTGCCTTCCATCCGCAAACAGATGGCCAGTCCGAGCGCACCATCCAGATGCTGGAGGATTTATTGCGAATGGTGGTTTTGGACTTGAAAGGCTGCTGTGAAAAATACTTATCGTTAGCTGAATTTGCTTATAATAATAGCTATCAAGCAACGATCCAAATGACCCCGTTCGAAGCTCTATATGGGAGGCGATGCAGAACTCTTTTGAGTTTGGCAGAGGATGGAGAAAAGAAATTATTCCCGCAGAAGAGGACATATAAAATTGACGAGAAAGTCCGCATTATTCAACAAAGAATGAAAATCTCACAGGATTGACCGCAGAAATATTACAATGTCCGACATCGTCTGGTGGAATTTGCTGTGGGCAATCAGGTGTGTTTGAAGATTAAACCGTTCAAAGGAATTTCCCGACTAAGACAGATTGAAAAATTAAGTCCGAGATATGTTGGTCTCGTTCCTGTGATTGAACGTCTTGGCGAGGTGGCGTATCGCTTAGCTCTGTCTGCTGAATTGCAAAGGTTGCATGATGTTTTTCACGTATCCGCACTCAGACGATATATTTCGAACCCAGATTTGATGATATCTGCCAGTGATGTGCAAATAGAAGCTGATTTGTCAAGTCTGACAACACCTTACCAGATTATTGATCGACAAAGAACGAATCTTCGGAATTGACAGGTAAATTTTGTCAAAGTCCGGTGGACCGGTCATCCCGCCAAGGATGCTACTTGGGAGCGAGAAGACTTGTTGATAAAAATATTTCCTTCTTTCTTTGGGAATCAAGGAGATGTTTGAAATTTTCGAGGACGAAAATTCGGATAAGGAGGGGAGGATTTGTAAGACCCGAACGAATATAAATACATATATTTGGTAATATAAAAACTATGAAAAATATTCCCCGATGATGAAAGAACAATTTATGTTCGTTTTTCTTGCGACCGATTTTGCGACAGTTGTTTCACTTTCGTTTAATTTTAAATGCCTTGCGTGGTTGGAAAATGAATCTTTGGCTTGGAATGAAATTTGGTTTGGTTGGTTGGCCTTGGTATTGGGCTTCTTTTTAATAAGGTTGTGTTGTGATGTTTCCTCCTGGATTAAACCGGCTGTTGCTTGGATTAAACCGGCTACCTGTGTTTAAGCGGCGGGTTTCCGTGATATATCCTCTACATTATTTCGTTCCTCTTCATTTTGACGGAGCGAACCGGGCGACAAACACCGCGAAAGCCGCTATCGCCGATTGCTTTCTAGGGCTCGATTCTTCTCCGATTTCTGTGAATCTTCTTGCGATTGAGAGGTAATCTCCTTCCCTCCACTCCTCTTGTGTTGATCATGAAGTTTGTGTACGAATTGATGATGGATGAAAATCCTAGGGTTTGGGGTTTTGGTTTTGATTCACTCTTTTTTTAAATCAAAAGTTTCTTTATAGCTTTCCAAACCCTAAACCTTGAATTTGAGCTAATTTTTGGGAGAGATGAGGTTAGAGTTTCATTAGGGGTTTTGTCTTGACCCCCTTGCAACCTTTGTTTGTCGGCTGTGTTGTTGAGGGTTACCCGGGTGCTGTCGGTTGTGCTTTTGGGCTGCTTGGTGTTAGCTGCCCGGCTGTTTTAAAAGGGATTTACACCTTGCTTTGAGCTGCTATTCGCAGCCCTTGGTGTTGCCATCGTGACAACCCTTGACGCTGTGCTTTGGAGCAATTTGGATAGACATCGTGGGCATTTGAATCCTTTTATTGGCTGAATGGTGCGCCTTCTTTTTGATCACCCACACTAGTCTTTCCCTAGACAATTCCTAGAGGTCGTAGTTGTGACCGTCGTAGGAGTCCGCTCGTAACTATTTATGGTGCAACCCTAAAGTAAATGATATTTTGATACTGCAGAAGATGACGTCCGGCGATAGACGTGACGTGAACCCTTCGAAGGACAAGGGCAAATGAAAAGTTGGGGGTGAGTCCTAACTGTTTTTGTTTCCTCTTTTGTGAACTTGTTAAGCTAGTTACCTTTCTTTCAGTTATTTGATATCACTGAATATATGAATCGCCGAAAACGCTAACGTGACTTAGCGAACGATAGAATTCTGAGGGAAACCAAATACAAATAAATCTTATTTGTGAAATAAACTGAACGAATTGAAATGATTGAAATTGAATTGAAATTGAGAATGCGTCGACATATCAAAATGCTAAGGGTCAGCCTAGTAGGGGGGAATGTTTCAGACTCCTACACCTCGTGAGGGGGATAAAACTCTCACACCTCGTATGGGGGGTCGAACTTCTACAGATTATTATATGAATCCAATAGGAGGCGTTGAAGCCTGTAGCGCGTAGAAGCGCCCTAAAGTGGATAATGATATGAAAGGTCGACGAACCCAGATAATTGAGATATTCGAATGACCCTAAGAATTTCAAGAAACGAACTACGAATAAAAGAAAATATGAATTGATTTCAGATATAGAATTGTTGATTTTACCTGTTCCTAGCCTAGAAACATGTTCATATAGATTTCATTGCTGCTGACTCTCTTGTCTGCTTGCAGTGCGAAGCTACTGGTAAAGGTAAGGAATTCACTTAGTTTTCAAAACTAATTGGTTCCTCATTTTTTGGGAACCAAGCACCAGCGTACTAGACCCCGCTAGATGGGCTCAGGCAGAGGCAGATCGAAGACCAGTTGAAGACGTGGCTCGTCCACGGGTTAGCATAAGTTTATTCCTTGTACTTTTGTTAGATATTTGTAATGTAATAAATGTTGACACTTTTGTACCTGACATTTAGACAATATATATTCTGTATATTAATGAAATGTGATGTTATGTTTTCACTGGTACACTTCTTTTATTATCTTGATGCGTATAATTATGTGAAAAACGTACTCAGAAAGAATGATTTTAAATTGTGGCGGATTTTGGGCCGTTACACCCTCCCCGGCTCTTCCATTTTCTCCTCCCGCTTCTTCCCTTCTCCCTTCTTCTGCCCCTTCTTGGACCTCCTTTCCTGCATCTCCTCCTCTTCTCGGGGGGGGGGGGGGGCTGTTAAGCCTGGCCAGGAAGCTTGGGTTGGTTGACTCCCACTGTACAAACTTGTTGGCCCTCTCGATCAGCTCCTCGTACGACTCCGGAGGGTCCGTGCTGATTCCCAAATTGAAGAGCCCTTGCTTTAGGCCGAAAGTCAATGCCAGCTGCAGGGTAGCATTATCCACCTCCTGGATACCCAAGACTTCCTCCTGGAAGCGGTCAATGTTATGGCCCAGAGTCTCACGCTCTCCCTGCGTCAGATGGAAAGGGCAACCGCCTCCTTCTTCCACTTCTTTGACGCAACGAACTTTGCCATCAACCCTCAACGCAGGTCCTCAAAGAAATTGATCGAATTAGCCAGCAACTGGTGGAACCAGTCCCGGGCCTTCTCCTCGAAAGTGATCGCGAAGAACCGACACTTGAAAGCATCCGTCATGCTATGGATCGACACCACATTTTTGAACCACTGCAAATGCTTTATAGGGTCTTCTCTTCCCGAGTAGTAGCTTAGGGCCGGGTCCCTAAAGCCTTCGGGAACCGGAGTCGACAACACCTCCTCACTGAACGGGCTCCTCCCTCCTTGGAGGCGACTTGTGAGTTGGCGTGTAACTCCAAACTCGCCTGCGCGAGTATCTCGGCTCCTCCCATGATACTCGCCCTCCCTGATCCTGATCCCTTATTACTCGGCGGGTAGTACATTGATTGTGCCGGTCGCTCCTGCTCCTCCACCACATGCTCCATCCCCGACCTCTTGGACGACACAACGTCCTCCGACGGGGTCTCGCGACGAGGCGTCATTGCCGTGACCTCCACGCGTGGAGCCAACAACGAGCGCACAATATCCTCGAGACGCCGCGCCAGCCCGCCGAACTCCGCGACAAACTCGGCACGGGTAACATACTCGCCCGGACACTGTGAGTTTCCCACCACTCCTTCCTGCTCACCTCCATTCGCCATGCTGTCTCCTTGCTAGACTTTTCTCCTCCGACTGCGATCCACGCTCACCTCACCAAAGTGTTGAAGTCGGGAAAATTCCTTCTCCAAAATTCGGGTCTAAGTGCAATCTGAGGCTATTGGTCCCGCGGTTCGGCTCACAGGCTTTGAAGATAAAAACAAGAGAGAGAGAACTAAAGAACTCCAGACGCTGCAGCAGTGAGGTCCCACCACGTACCCGGAAGTTTGGAGTAAAACTTCCCCTCTACAACCAAAATGGCTGAGCAAGGTACGAGGAAGACACTACCTAGTGAGTAGTTAGTCTCGAGAGAAAAAGAGAGGGGGCAAGATAGCAAGATTTCAATGTGTCATTCCTGGTACCCATGAAGTCCTATTTATAGACAAAAACCTGGTGAGGGGGGGTCTTTAGGCGAGAAGTCCCAGTCCTGCGAGTTTTTCTTCTGGGAATTGCCGATCTTGCGATTTGAAGCCTGGCGGCTACCTTCTTGCGACCATCGAAGTACCTTGCCCGCGCCTGATGAGATGCTGCTTGAAGTCGCCAACTAGGCGAGTATTGCTGATGCTTGCCAAAACCTCCTATTAATTAGTCGCTTGGATGGTCAAATGATTGATGCTCGCTTGTGCTGTCGGCTGGTCGCACGCCGGGGCGCGTATGATACTCGTCCCTGAATAGAAGAGTACCTCCATGGTTAGTTGCTGACTGTTGACCTGCTGCTCCATGTTGACTTTGACTTCTGCCTATGTGGCGCCACTGGGTCCCTCCTTGACAAATAATGGTTGTACATAATCAATCATATCAGCTAAACGATAAAGCTAGTGGAAAGAATTATAGAGCTTACTTTCAAAAAAAATTACATCAGTCAAAAAACCAATATGGTTTCATTTCAGGGAGATGTATAAATTTTTTTTATGTGGACAATTAATGAAAAAAAACATAGAGAGCAAAAGGAAGACCGTTTGATTTTATTGGTCTTGAAAGGAGGGGTATGATTTTATATCATGATATGTGATTTGGTGCGCATTAAGAAAATAGCATTGAGCCTCTACTTTTTGTATTTATTGTGAAGATTCTTATAAAATATATGTAAATTTAAGGGTGTTTATGCATGTTTTTGGGCATATGATATAATTTTAATCAGTGGGACATCTACAAATTTAAGTTAAAAAATAGACTATTATTTTGATGATATGAGCCTTTAAATTAGTAGAACAAAGATTGATACATGCTGTATAATTTTTGTGGGTGATATTATTAATTATCAATATATCTCATTAAAAGATAAAGAGATACCCATGTATGATAAGTTGAAGTACTTTTGAATCAATTATTTAAAAGAACGATGATATATCAGAAGATATATTCTTTAGAATCAAGGATGAGTTGTTGAATGGGAAAGTGCTAGGCCATTATAGAATATTATGTGCCTCTAATGGTAAATATATATAAAAATGTTGATATCTAACTTGAATTAGACAAAATTGAGAGTGTTAAGATGGATATGCGACAAATTTAGAAAATATTACTTATTGGGCTATTATTTTAGAGAAATATTGGAAGCAATATTTATCAACAATATGATTATAGAAGGGGAGCCTTGGCGCACCGGCTGAGATGTTGTCATATGACCTTGAGGTCACGGGTTCAAGTCCTGGAAGCAGCCTCTTGCAAAAATGGAGGGTAAGGTTTGCCTACATTTCAACCTTGTGGTGGGACCCTTCCCCGGATCCTCACTGCAGGGGGATGCTTCGTATCAATAACTAGTAGTGATACTTACTCTGGTGGTGAAAGGATGAACCTTTTGTTATGCTGGTCTGTTGTGGCTTCGAGAAATTTTGTACTAAGCCCGTCTAAATCATGCTTGTAGAAATAGGCCCAAAACCTTGTATATATTCATTCAAGTAATAGTTACAAGTATACACACACTTATATAGGAGAAGAAGGAAGAGAGAAATCCTAATACATGATGTGGGACTAATACAAGAAGAGAGAAAAAAGAAGAAACAACATGGGCCCTTAAATGGGCTTTTCTAACACTCCCCCGCAAGCTGGAGCGTACAAGTCGTAGGCGCCAAGCTTGGATAAGAACTGATAGTATAGCGGCCTGGAGAGAGCTTTCGTCAGGATGTCCGCAACTTGGTCGGTAGCAGGAACATGCTCCAAATCTATCTTCTTTGACTGTACCTTTTCCCGGATAAAGTGACAGTCAACTTCGATATGCTTTGTTCGTTCGTGAAAAACCGGATTCTTGGCAATATGAATTGCTGCCTGACTGTCGCAAAATAAGGTTGCCGGAGATGAGAGACGAACACCTAAGTCTCCCAGAAGGCCTTCAAGCCAGGTTAGTTCAGAGACAACAACAGCCATAGCCCGGTACTCAGCTTCGGCAGAGGAACGCGCAACCACATTCTGTTTCTTGCTACGCCAAGTTATGAGGTGTCCTCCAAAGTAAGTGCAGAATCCAGTTGTGGAGCGTCTATCGTCAATAGATCCTGCGTAGTCAGCGTCAGAATACGCGACAAGAGATAGTGATGTGGATGGCTTGTACACGAGTCCTTGTCCGGGGGCGATCTTGAGATATCGAAGGATGCGCTCGACAGCTTGAAGATGAGATGTCCGAGGAGCGTGCACAACTCCCACAACAAATAAGATGTCTGGTCGAGTCACCGTAAGGTAGATCAGCTTCCCAACCAAGCGTCTGTAATATTCCGGATTTGTAAGTAGCTTGTCAGAGTCAGAGCTATGGGCCGAGAGCTTGTGATTTGCGTCCATAGGAGTCTCCGCAGGTTTGCACCCAGAATAACCTGAATCACGAAGGAGGTCCATACAGTACTTCCTTTGAGATAACACAAGACCATCTGGGCGTCGGGCGACCTCGAGCCCAAGAAAGTACCGAAGGTTGCCCAGATCTTTGGTTTGAAAGGCAGAATTCAACTGTGCCTTGATCTGTTATATTCCTGCCGTGTCGTCGCCACTAATCAGGATATCATCAACGTAGACCAGAAGAATCACAGTCCCAGTTGACCGATGTCGGGTGAAGAGAGAAAAATCAGCCGAGCTCCGAGTGAAGCCACTAGCACAGACTACCTTACTGAACTTTTCAAACCACGCACGCGGGGACTGTTTGAGACCATAAATGGATTTCCGAAGATGAAAGACCAAAGACTCCCCCGTGGTCTCAAACCCGGGAGGCTGCTGCATATAAACTGTCTCCTGTAGATCGCCGTTGAGGAAGACATTCTTGATATCTAGCTGATAAAGTGGCCAGTGACGATGAACAGCAAAGGAGAGAAGAACGCGGACCGTGTTCAATTTGGCCACGGGAGAGAAGGTTTCCTCGTAATCAAGGCCATGTTGCTGAGTAAACCCCCGTGCCACAAGACGGGCCTTCAGACGGTCGATAGTGCCATCGGCCGCATGTTTAATGACAAATACCCATTTGCAGCTAACAGGGGTGTGACCAGCAGGAAGAGGAACCAGATCCCAGGTCTGGTTAGCCCAGAGAGCCTGCATTTCATCGTGCATAGCAGCCTGCCATCCTGGGTGGGGAAGCGCCTCCTGCACATTGTTAGGAAGAGAAATAGAGGAAAGGGAGGTGACAAATGCGTAGAGAGGCGGTGTTAGCCGATGTAGAGAGACGTAGTTGGCCAAGGGATGAGCTGTAGAGACGGGAGCGTGATCGACCGCATCCGAACTATCGCTGGCAGCAGGGAGCTGGGTCACGGGAGCATCCTTGGATGGGCGACGAGAGTAGACACGGATTAGCGGTGGAGGAACCCGAGGAGGAACGGGGGGAGAGGAGGAAGAAGACGACACAGATGGCGTGACCGGGACAACGGGCCGGGGAAGAGAGGAAGCAGAAGACGAGGGAGCAGAAGACGAGGTGGTGCTGGGTAAGTGGAAGGGCTGGTCTTCGCAGAAGGTGACATCCGCAGAAACGACTATTTTGCCGGTAGTAGGAGAGTAGCAGACGTACCTTTTTTTAGTGCGGGAGTAGCCAACAAACATATACTTGGCGGCCTGAGGACCAAGTTTGTCGGAAGGAGGGGCAAGAAGGTGGACATAACAAACACACCCGAAGATCCGTTGTGTGAGAGAGGTGAGGGGGATGGAGGGATAGAGGAGTTGGATGAGCGAGGCAAAATCAAGGACAGAGGAGGGAAGACGGTTGATGAGATGACAGACGGTGGAAACAGCAAAGTTCCAATATTCGGTGAGAACGTGCATTTGGAACATAAAGGAGCAGGCAACATCGAGAAGATGACGATTTTTGCGTTCTGCCACCCCGTTTTACTGAGGGGTATACGCACATGAAGTTTGATGGATGACACCAAAGTCAGTGCAGATATTGGAGAAGGCACGACTCGTATACTCCCGAGCATTATCAGTGCGAATGATTTTGAGAGGAGTGGCGAACTGCGTACGCATCTCAAGTAAAAAGGCGCGAAAGACAGAGGGAAGTTCAGTGCGATCATGTAGTAAATAGAGCCACGTGGTACAGAGTAATCGTCAATGAACGTGACAAAATACTGAAAGCCAAAAATACTAGGGATCCTATAAGGACCCCAAATATCAGAATGAACTAACGACAAGTGAGTAGTACTCCTGGTACAGGCTGGGGGGAAAGAGGAACGTTGTTGTTTGCCGTAGACACAAGATTCACAGGAGAACTCCTGTAAAGATATATCAGGAAGAGCCCGCTTGAGAATCGGAAGGGGAGCATGTCCAAGACGGCAATGCCAATCAACAGTAGAGATGGTGGAGAGAAGAGTTGGTGGGATATCCAAGATGTACAGCCCATTCACCAGCTGCCCCTGACCAATGGTCCTCCGGGTGCGACGATCCTGCATAAGAAAAGAAGTGGGTGAAAATGTAATACAACAGTCAAGGTCGTGTGTGAGACGACTAACTGATAATAAATTGAAGGGAGACCCCGGAACGTGAAGAACCGAGGAAAGAGAAAGGGTTGGCGTAAGCTGAAGATCAGCGGAGCCAAAGACGGGGAGGGTGTCACCGTTGGCCACAGTGATGTGAGCAGGATGAGGCGTTTGGAGATATGCTGGGGGCTTCTGGGAGGAGATATGGTGAGTAGCGCCGGAGTCAACGATCCAACAAGGATGATGAGAGAGGCAGGTGAGACCCTCCGTAGAGGACACAACAGAGGTGACAGCTGAAGCAACAGGCGCCATGTGGTGAGCAGAGGAAAAAAACATGCGGCTAGCAGAGACGAGGCCGGGCGGCTAGCAGAGAGGAGGTCGGCGACTAGCAGAGGGGAGGCCGGCGGCGAGCAGGAACAGACCGCGACGGACTGGAGTCGGTCGAGGCGAGTAGGGCAAACCGTAGCGGGTAGAGACAGGCCACACAAACAGAGAGGGGAAGAGCCGGAGGAAACCGTGACCAAGATGCAGGTGAGAGAGGAACAACCCGCACGGTCACAAGGGCACCAGCAATCAGGCAGTTCGCGACAGAAGAGGCCGCGATCAAAAAGCGAAGCGACCAGGGGAAGCACCGGTCAGAGACAAGCCCGGCGGACTGAGACAAGCCGCACCAGACTGAGACAAGTCGGGCGACCAGGAGACGGCAGGAGATCGCGACCAAGATGCAGGCGAGAAGGAGACGGCCCGCACGGTCAGGCAGATCTTACGCGCCGGACTGAGACAAGTCGCGCCGGACAGGAGAAGGAGGCCGCGACGAGTAGGGAGGTCGCAGCGGACAGAAAAGAGGCCGCAGACAAGATAGGCCGCGAACAAGCAAAGAGCGCAGGAGCGACTGACGAGAGGCCGCGACTAGGAGAGAGGCCGCAGCGGATAGGGAAGAAGGTGGTCCCACGGAGAGAGAAAAGGCTATAAAAGTAAGGGGGGGGGGAGGTGGATCCACGGAGAGAAAGAAGGCAAAAGGAAGCGAACTGAAAGGGCAGGCCGCAGGGAAGCGCGGCTAGAAAAAAAACAGTCCGCGAAAAACAAGCCGCAGGAGGAAGTCCGCGAGAGAAATTACACAGTGCGGTCAGACGTCGGCAGACCGCGAGAGTCGGAACCTCGCTTTGATACCATGTAGAAATATGCCCAAAACCTTGTATATATTCATTCAAGTAATAGTTATGTAGAAATGACCGGAAACTTATGTATATCTTCAGTATGTAAATACAAAGAGAGTATACAAATATATAGGAGAGAAAGAGAGGAAGCAAATCTTATACAAGATGTGAGACTAAAGAAGAAGAAGCATAAATGAGCCAACAATACATGGGCCCAATACAATAGTTATTCTAACACTCCCCCGCAAGCTGGAGCGTACAAATCGTATGCACCAAGCTTGGACAAGCATTGATAGAATGATGCTTTGGGAAGAGCCTTTGTGAGGACATCTGCAACTTGTTCCATCCCTGGAACATGCTTTAAATCGAGCTTCTTCATTTGAACTTTCTCTCGAACGAAGTGGCAATCGACTTCAATGTGCTTCGTTCTTTCGTGGAAGACTGGGTTCTTGGCGATATGTATAGCCGCTTGGCTATCACAAAGAAGTAGAGCAGGAGAAGGTAATTTTACACCCAGATCAGTGAGAAGACTTTCAAGCCATGTGAGTTCGGATACAACAGAAGCCATTGCGCGGTATTCTGCCTCAGCCGATGAGCGAGCAACGACCGCTTGTTTCTTGCTTCTCCATGTAATCAAATGTCCCCCAAAGTATGTGCAAAAACCACTAGTAGACCGCCGGTCATCAAGAGAGCCCGCATAGTCCGCATCAGAGTATGCCACTAAGGTAGGAGCAGATGAGGAAGTCCGGTACAGAAGTCCTTGACCCGGGGCTGTTTTTAAGTACCTCAGAATGCGTTCAACCGCCAGAAGATGAGACTTGCGAGGAGAGTGCATGTATCGACTGACAAGACCAACAGCAAAAGAAATATCTGGTCGGGTAACAGTAAGATAGATCAACTTTCCAACAAGTCGTCGATAATATTCAGGGTTCTGGAGAAGAAGATCCGAGTCAGAAGCCTGAGCACACAACTTGTGGTCTACATCCATAGGGGTATCACATGGCTTACACCCTAAGAGGCCAGCATCATGAAGAAGATCAGTACAGTATTTCCGTTGGGATAGAATAAGGCCGTCCAGTCGCCTGGCAACCTCAAGACCCAGAAAATATCGCAGAGTCCCCAGGTCCTTTGTCTGAAAGACCGAGTTCAGATGTGCTTTGACTGCATATATCCCTTGTGAGTCATCTCCTGTGATGATGATGTCATCAACATATACTAATAGAAGGACCGTCCCTGATGGTCGGTGACGAGTGAAGAGGGAGAAGTCAGCCGAGCTTCGGTTAAAGCCGACAGCTCGAAGTACTTTACTGAATTTCTCAAACCAGGCCCGGGGAGATTGTTTGAGACCATACAGAGCCTTGTGAAGGCGGCAAACCTGAGACTCCCCCGTGGTCTCAAACCCGGGCGGTTGTTGTATGTAGACCGTTTCCTGGAGATCCCCATTTAAGAAAGCATTCTTAACATCAAGCTGAAAGAGAGGCCACCGACGATGAACAGCGACAGAGAGGAGGACCCGAACGGAATTGAGCTTGGCAACCGGAGAAAAGGTTTCCTCATAGTCGAGCCCCTGTTGTTGAGTGAAGCCGCGAGCGACAAGGCGAGCCTTCAGACGGTCGATCGTCCTATCAGCAGCATGTTTGATGACAAAGACCCACTTGCAGCCGACCGGTTTCTGACCCGGAGGGAGGGGGACAACGGACCATGTCTGGTTAGCCCAAAGAGCAGACATCTCCTCTTCCATGGCTGCCCGCCAGCCCAGATGTTGAAGCGCCTCCTGTACAGAGTTAGGAACAGAAACCGAAGAAAGAGAAGTAGCAAAGGTGTGCAGAGGTGGAGAGAGGCGATGAAGAGAGACGTAGGCCTCCAGAGGATGGGCAGTGGGGGGCGTTACCTGATCAGAGGGACGCGAAGTGTCCATGGCAGAGGTCGGCGGCAGAGGGGCAACGGAACAGGGAGGGCGACGAGTGTAGACCCGGATAACAGGCGGTTTGATGGTAGGAGCGAGGGGAGGAGAGAGCGGGGGTGGTGGTGGAGTAGCAGGAATAACAGGACGAGGGAAGGACGGCGGGAGAGGAGGCGGGGTGGGAGCAGGAGGGGAGGGAGCAGGAAAGAACGGTTCGTCTTCCCGGAAGGTAACGTCCGCAGAGACAGTGACCTTGCCGGTAGCGGGTGAGTAACAAACATAACCCTTCTGGGTGTGGGAGTAGCCAACAAAGATGTGTTTCGCCGCCCGAGGGTCCAATTTATCGGAGGCGGGCCCGAGGCAGTGGACATAGCAGGTGCTCCCGAAGATACGGGGCGAGAGAGGGAAAGCCGGGGTGGAGGGAAACAAGATACTGAAGGGAGTCGCATAATTGAGGACAGAGGAAGGGAGACGATTAATGAGAAAGCAGGCAGTGGAGACCGCAAAGTTCCAGTAGGCTTTAGGAACATGCATTTGGATCATGAGGGAGCGGGCAACGTCCAATAAATGACGGTTCTTGCGTTCGGCAACCCCATTTTGTTGCGGGGTATACGCACAAGAGGTTTGATGGAGAATCCCGTATTCCGTACATAAGGTGGTAAAGTCGTGGCTGGTGTACTCACGAGCGTTATCAGTACGGAGAGTTTTGAGGGTGGTATGGAATTGTGTCCGGGTCTCGAGGACAAATGCCCGAAACACCCGGGGAAGCTCGGAGCGTTCGCGAAGTAAGTAGAGCCACGTGGTGCGTGAATGATCATCAATAAAGGTGAGAAAATAACGATAACCACATATACTAGGAATCCGAAATGGTCCCCAAATATCCGAATGAACAAGATCAAAAGGAGCCGCACTCCGAGTACAATGCGAAGGAAACGAAGAACGTGTCTGTTTGCCGAGAATACATGAATCACACTGAAAAGAAGTAAAAGAAAGATCTGGAAGAGCCCGCTGGAGAACTGGCAGAGGGGCATGACCAAGGCGGCGATGCCAGGCAGTGGAGGAGACGGAAGACAGAGCGAGCGGAGAGGCATCGAGAAGGTAGAGCCCATTCCGCAGCCGACCTTTACCAATGGTAGTCCGCGTCCGCCAATCCTGTATAACAAAAGAAGAGAAAGTGAATATAACAGAACAATCCAAGTCACGCGTAAGACGTCCAACAGAGAGTAAGTTAAAAGGGGAACTCGGAACATGAAGAGCCGAGCGAAGAAGGAGGGATGGGTGGATAGAAAGATCGACCGAGCCGGAGACAGGAACCAGCGCCCCATTGTCCACGGTGATGGACTGCGGATAAGGAGAACCCGAGTACTCGGCAGGCCGTTGCGAAGTGATGTGATGAGTAGCGCCAGAGTCCATAATCCAACCCGGGCTGTGGGAGAGACAAGCAGTACCTGTGTGGGAGACGGAGGCGACAGAGGCCGAGGGGGGGTTGAGCAGCCCCTGGAGATGCTGGAGCTGAAGACGGACGGTCTCGAGATCCGGAGGAGCGTCAGTAACGACAGAAGCCGTCGGGCGAGGAGGGTAGCCGATCTTCTTGTAACAAGCCGCCTCAAGATGGCCATCCTTGCCGCAGAAGGAGCACTTTGGCCGGCCACGGCCGCCACGGCCACGGCCCCGCGAGCCCGACCGTCCCCCCCGAGTAGAAGTGGGAGGAGAGGGTAAGAGCGGAGGGGCATGCTGAAGGAGAGCCGGTGGAGAAGGAGCTGGAGGATCTGGAGGAGGCGAGACCCGGAGAAGCATGGAGCAGACATCCGAAAAAGAGGGCGTAGTAGGAGCGGCCAGGACCTGAGCCCGAAGGCTTTGAAGATGAGAAGGAAGTCGAGCCATAAGGATGGCAATGCAAGCAGCTTCCTTCTGGGCCCGCTGAGCAGCAAGATCAGTGGTCGGCGGCTGGTGCTGGATCCAGGCTTCAACAAGCGTTTTAGCCCGAGCGACAAACGATGTCATATCTGAGGCGCCGCCAGTGTCGAGAGTGAAGAGATCAGTGAGGATGTCATAAAGATGCTGGAGGCTATCGCGGCCAGAATACAAGGAATGGAGCTCATCCCACATAGCCTTGGCGGTGTCGTGGTACATAGCCATTTGATAGGGCTCACCATCCAAGGAGTTCAGAATCCAAGTCTGAACACGACCGTCATTACGAAGCCACTCATCCGTAGGTGTAGAAGGAGGTGCCTGAGTAAGGTGCGGGAGAAGGCCCTTAGCCTGGAGAACCCGCCGAACAGAATGTACCCAAGGAATAAAGTTCTTCTTGCCAGAAAGAGAAATAGTTGTGATCCGGAGCTCGTCACGGAGGTCGACAGAACAGGCCGGGCGGTCTGGAGGACAGGCCGGATGGACAGGGGGCGGGCTGGCCGCTGAGCTGGGAGAAGTACCAGAGGAAGTCATGGAGACAGGCCGCACCCCTTAGACGACGAGAGAAGAAGGCCGCGGATAGAGAAAAACCGGGCGGACTGGGACAAGCCGCACGGACTGAGACAAGTCGGTCGACCAGGAGACGGTAGACGATCGCGACCAAGATGCAAGCGGGAAGGAGACAGCTCGCACGGTCAGGCAGATCGTATGCGCCGGACTGAGACAAGTCGCGCCGGACTGAGACAAGTCGCGTCGGACTGAGACAAGTCGCGTCGGACGGAGAAAAGTCTCGCGCCTAGGAGAAGGCAGGAGATCGCGACCAAGATGCAGGCGAGAGGGAGACAGCCCGCACGGTCAGGCAGATCGGATGCGCCGGACTGAGACAGGCCGCGCCGGACTGAGACAAGTAGCGCCAGACTGAGATAAGTCGCGCCGGACTGAGACAAGTCGCGCCGGACTGAGACAAGTCGCGTCGGACTGAGAAAAGTTTCGCGCCAAGGAGAAGGCAGGAGATCGCGACCAAGATGCAGGTGAGAAGGAGACAGCCCGCACGGTCAGGCAGATCTGAACAGCGGACAGAAGAGAGAGAGACCGCGGCGGACAGAAGAGAGGCCGCGACTAGGAGAGAGGCCGCGACAGAAGAGATGCCGCAGCGGTCAGGAAGAAGAGAGGCCGCGACTAGGAGAGAGGCCGCAGCAGACAGGAAGGAGGTGGTCCCACGGAGAGAGGAAAGGCTATAAAAGCAGGAAGGGGGGAAGGAAGATGGTGGATCCACGGAGAGAAAACAAGTTGCAGAGGGAGGCGGACTGAAAGAGCAGGCCGCCAGGAAGCGCGGCTAGAAGCAAAACAGGCCGCGAGAAACAAGCCGCTGGAGGAAGTCCGCGAGAGAGTTTACACAGTGCGGTCAGACTTTGGTAAACCGCGAGAGGCGTAACCTGGCTCTGATACCATGTAGAAATGGCCGGAAACTTATGTATATCTTCAGTATGTAAATACAAAGAGAGTATACAAATATATAGGAGAGAAAGAGAGGAAGCAAATCCTATACAAGATGTGGGACTAAAGAAGAAGAAACATAAATTGGCCAACAATACATGGGCCCAATACAATAGTTATTCTAACAAGTTACAATTATACACACACTTATATAGGAGAAGAAGGAAGAGAGAAATCCTAATACATGATGTGAGACTAATACAAGAAGAGAGAAAAAAGAAGAAACAACATGGGCCCTTAAATGAACTTTTCTAACAATGCTATTCTAATTCAGCTCTCATATTTGAGTAAGCCGTCGTTACTTTTTAGGCAATGATGTAATCATAAAGTACTGGGAAGTGGAAATAGAATTAAGCGAAATTTATTTATCTTAGCCCTCTAAAATCAAAATTTAATCCAGTAGATGTCAGAAGGCATGATGATGCAGGATGGATGCGAGCAAAGTGTATAGGTCAACTTTATTAATGCTTGAATCAATTGGACACGATTCCGACTACTAAACTTGCAACAATGAGCATTATAAATAATATTACACAATAATCACGTTCAAGTAGAGTCTTAATTAACAGAACATATATTGTAAGACACATACAAGAGCGCTAGAAAACAAATACTTGAATAAACAAAACCCGACAAGTCACAGGATAATATTGACGCAAGCTAATATTTTCCAAAAACAGTGAATACACTCGGCATTCAACACAAAAGAGATAACCAAATATTAAACTCACGATAAACACGGGGCAGAAGGCTCGGTGGATGTCCGGGGAGTTATCGCTAGCCGAAGGGCAATGCCGGAGCTGAAGGTGTTGACTGTAGGTGGTTTTCGGCGATCGTTGGAAAATTGAACAACACTCAAGTCCTTATCTCACCATAGCGCGGTCGGCTATATGAATCCTTTGTCTCCATTGCATCCTATCTTTAGCTAATACCTACGTACATCTTGTCTTTACTTTCGCTGAAAAACTGAATGTAAAGGAAATTTAAGTGTCGGTGTACTTTTGAGGAGGTGGTGGTGACCATTGGTGGTTTCCGGCGATTGTTAGAAAACGGAAAGAAGGAGAATTAAAAAGTGCTTGTGGAGGAGGTTTTAGAAGGTGGCCAAAGGTGGTTCCAGCGATCGTTGGAAAATCGAACAAGGGAAATTTAAAGGTGGCGTCGGGAGAGTTTTGAGGAGGTGGTGGAGGCTTTCCGGTGGTGGAGGTAGGGAGAGAGAGAGAGGTGGTGGCTGGATCGTTGGTGGAGGAGAGTGGTGGGAGGCCAGCTAAGAAAGGTGGAGGAGAGTGGGTGGATGGTTGGGGAATAGGGAGAGGGGAGTAGTGTACATGCTTCACACTTGGAGTTTCGGCTTCAACACCGGGCAATAAAAAAGAGGCTTCTTTGCTCTGACTTTCAATACCCTCTAAATGTATTTTCTATTTCTATTTATAGACCATGAGACTATCATGGATGGTCTTGATTCTCCAATCATGACGGTTCTCAAAATACATTTAAAAAAAACAAAGAACAAAAAATCATGACATTAAATGAAGGTCTCCGATTATTGTGCTGGCCTATATCGTGATCCCCATCACATGAACAATGCGATTAAGAGTGCCTTGTGCATGATAAGGTTTACCATTTTGGTTATTTACCCTGACATTAGCAAAACTGATTGCTGATAACTTTGATGTAAATTTTGTTTGGTAATACTTTTCAGTTGCTTTGGTTTTCAATGACCTGACATATCACATTTTGTTTGAGAAACGTTCAATTGAAAGCACTACACTGCATTTGCACTTCCTCCGTACTCCAGGATTGTGGAAAACAAGTAAGGTATCTTTTACATTCATGTTCGTATATTGATGTTTTTATTTCATACTCAACAACATGCTGAAAACCTTGCATTACATATCCCGTTCTTTTAAAAGTCCCTTCATGAGGTTTAAAGACTATATGTAATGCCTTGATTCATTAAGGGAGACCGCTTTCAATTGATGTTTTCAATGGTATGTTTTTCTCTTTTCTGAAGTGGCCTCTATTTACGATTTAAGGAACTTTACTAAATTTAAAATTTGGTGATTGTGATTAATTGATGATTCACTTGACTAATTGGCATCCATATTTGTGCAATGAGCGCTACCGTGTTCCTGTCCTTCACAACTTTTTTTTCCATAAAGGTTATTGAAAATTTACTCTGTAAAATTTCTTGTGATTGCCTTAATCTTTTGTTATTTTATGTGATTTAATTTTAAATGGGTACTATGTTGTCTTTCCTGCATTAGGTTTAGAGAAATGATTGCTTGGTATTTTAAGAGAATGCAATACTACCTAATTGGATTCAAGGTGTATGCTATCATTTATGCTCTTTCTAATTGCCTTGAATTCAATCATGAAAATCTGATTTTATTTCCCCCTTTGGAACAAAAATAACTTTGGGAAAAGAATTGTATATGCGATAAAGATGTATTTGTAACCAGCGAATTTAGTTTTTGTATATATGCAGCTTTGTATGACCTGTTTGATTTATCATTTCAGGTGTACCAACCTTCTGAAGAAGAAGTAAGGGTCTTACTGGATCCATATGAAGACGTCATTTGTATGGAATGTCATCTTGGCGGGGATGATAGCTTAATGTTGCTATGTGATATATGCGACTCTTCTGCCCATACATACTGTGTTGGGCTTAGGAACGAAGTACCCGAGGGAAACTGGTATTGTGACTGTTGTAAACTTGCTGGAGAAAGGTCCTTGCATTCCCAAGTTATAGATACCAGAGAATCAAATTTTGGTGTAGAAGAAGAGAATCGCTCCAATACTCAAAATAATTTAATCTTTCGGAGATCAGTATCTTTACAAGGACAGTCTTCTTCACAGGTATTTGATCTCAATGCCCCGCCCAGAAATTCCGTGGAAGATCGTTCTGTATCACAGGTGCCAGGAGCTGGAGCATCAACAGTCTCTGGTAGACGTGCAATACGTCAACGTATACGTATTCTTCTTTCAAACAATAGAGCAAGACAACTCTATTCCGAGCCTAATAGGCCAGACATCGCTTTGCATACTGAAGCAGACCTGTCGGTACTGGAACAAAGTGGGGAACGGTTTCACCCCACGGAGAGGCCAAATTCACGGTACAATGTTTTGAGTAATGAACACGAACAGGGAAACAGCAGGGATTTCCCCCACTCTGACTCAAATTTAGTTCAACAGCCTATCAAAAGAAGAAATTTTCGACATGTGGATGGTGCCAAGAAGCAAGTCCAATCCTTGGTTAAACACTGCCTACAAAAGCTGCCCAGAGAGATCCCACTAGGTACGTTGAAGATATTTGGGTTTGCTTATTATCGTCACATTGTTTATCTGATTAATTTATGAATTGAAAATTTTCTCTTCTTTGAGCATCTTTGCATTTCTTGAAAATTAATCCGTTTTTTCTTGTTGGCTGATTTTCTGTCTTCTGTACTTTCAAATTCATTTTATTTGGCAGCTACATTACTGTAAAGAGAGGACCAAAACCTTGTATATATATCTTGAATTGAATAGTTACAAGTGTACACACACTTATATAGGAGAAGAAAGAAGAGAGAAATCCTAATACATGATGTGGGACTAATACAAGGAGAGAGAAAGAAGAAAACATGGGCCCTTAATTGGGCTTTTCTAACACTCCCCCGCAAGCTGCAGCGTACAAGTCGTAGGCACGAAGCTTGGATAAGAACTAATAGTATAGCGGCCTGGAGAGAACTTTCGTCAGGATGTCCGCAACTTGGTCGGTAGCAGGAACATGCTCCAAATCTATCTTCTTTGACTGTACCTTTTCCCGGATAAAGTGACAGTCAACTTCGATATGCTTTGTTCGTTCGTGAAAAACCGGATTCTTGGCAATATGAATTGCTGCCTGACAGTCGCAAAATAAGGTTGCCGGAGATGAGAGACGAACACCTAAGTCTCCCAGAAGGCCTTCAAGCCAGGTTAGCTCAGAAACAACAACAACCATAGCCCGGTACTCGGCTTCAGCAGAGGAACGCGCAACCACAGTCTGTTTCTTGCTACGCCCAGTTATGAGGTGTCCACCAAAGTAAGTACAGAACCTAGTTGTGGAGCGCCTATCATCAATAGATCTTGCATAGTCAACGTCAGAATACACGACAAAACATAGAGATATGGATGGCTTGTACACGACTCCTTGTCCGGGGGCGTTCTTGAGATATCGAAGGATGCACTCGACAGCTTGAAGATGAGATGTCCGAGGAGCGTGCATGAAACGGCTCACAACTCCCACAACAAATGAGATGTCTGGTCGAGTCACCGTAAGGTAGATCAGCTTCCCGACCAAGCGTCTGTAATACTCCGGATTTGTAAGCAGCTTGTCAGAGTCAGAGCTATGGGCCGAGAGCTTGTGATTTGCGTCCATAGAAGTCTCCGCAGGTTTGCACCCAGAATAACCTGCATCATGAAGGAGGTCCATACAGTACTTCCTTTGAGATAGCACAAGACCATCAGGGCGTCGTGCGACCTCGAGCCCAAGAAAGTACCGAAGGTTGCCTAGATCTTTGGTCTGAAAGGCGGAATTCAACTGTTCCTTGATCTGTTGTATTCCTGCCTTGTCGTCGCCAGTAATCAGAATATCGTCAACATAGACCAGAAGAATCACAGTCCCGATTGACCGGTGTCGGGTGAAGAGAGAAAAATCAGCCGAGCTCCGAGTGAAGCCACTAGCACAGACCACCTTACTGAACTTTTCAAACCACGCACGCGGGGACTGTTTGAGACCATAAATGAATTTCCGAAGGTGACATACCAAAGACTCCCCTGTGGTCTCAAACCCGGGAGGCTGCTGCATATAAACTGTCTCCTGTAGATCGCCGTTGAGGAAGACATTCTTAATGTCCAGATGATAAAGTGGCCAGTGACGATGAACAGCCAAGGAGAGGAGAACACAAACCGTGTTCAATTTGGCCATAGGAGAGAAGGTTTCCTCGTAATTAAGGCCAGGTTGCTGAGTAAAGCCCCGTGCCACGAGTCGAGCCTTCAGACGGTCGATAGTGTCATCCACCGCATTTTTAATGACATAGACCCATTTACAGCTAACAAAGGTGTGACCAGTAGGAAGAGGAACCAGATCCCAGGTATGGTTAGCCCATAGAGCCCGCATTTCATCGTTCATAGCGACCCTCCACCCTGAGTGTTGAAGCGCCTCCTGCACATTGTTAGGTATAGAAATAGAAGAGAGAGAGGTGACAAACGCGTAGAGAGGCGTCGTGAGCCGATGTAGAGAGACGTAGTTGGCCAAGGGATGAGCTGTAGAGACGGGAGCGTCATTTGCCGTAGCCGAGGTATCGCTGGTGGCGGGGAGCTGGGTCACGGGAGCATCCTTGGATGGGCGACGAGAGTAGACACGGATAAGTGGTGGAGGAACCCGAGGAGGAACGAGGGGAGAGGAGGAAGAAGACGACACAGATGTCGTGACCGGTACAGCAGGTCGGGGAATAGAGGGAGCAGAAGACGAGGTGGTGCTGGGTAAGTGGAAGGGTTGGTCTTCGCAGAAGGTGACATCCGCAGAAACGACCAGCTTGCCGTCAGTAGGAGAGTAGCAGACGTACCCTTTTGAGTGCGGGAGTAGCCAACAAACATATACTTGGTGGCCCGAAGAGCAAGTTTGTCGGAAGGAGGGCCAAGAAGGTGGACGTAGCAAACACACCCGAAGATCCGCGGTGTGAGAGAGGTGAGGTTGGTGGAGGGATAAAGGAGTTGGATGGGTGAGGCAAAATCAAGAATAGAGGAGGGAAGGCGGTTGATGAGATGACAGACGGTGGATACAACAAAGTTCCAATATTTGATTGGAACGTGCATTTGGAACATAAGGGAGCGCGATTTTTGCGTTCGGCCACCCCGTTTTGCTGAGGGGTATACGCACATGAAGTTTGATGGATGACACCAAATTCAGTGCAGAGATTGGAGAATGCACGACCCGTATACTCCCGAGCATTATCAGTGCGAATTACTTTGAGGGGGGTAGCGAACTGCGTACGCATCTCAAGTAAAAGGCGCGAAATATAGAGATAAGTTCAGTTTGATAATGTAGTAAATAGAGCACGTGGTACGAGAGTAATCGTCAATGAACGTGACAAAATAGCGAAAGCCAAAAATACTAGGGATTTTATAAGAACCCTAGACATCAGAATGAACTAAAGATAATGGAGTACTACTCCTGGTACAGGCAGGGGGGAAAGAAGAACAATGTTGTTTGCCGTAGATACAAGATTCACAAGAGAACTCCCGTAAAGGTATATCAGGAGGAGCCCGCTTGAGAATCGGAAGGGGAGCATGGCCAAGGCGGCGATGCCAATCAACAGTGGAGATGACAGAGAGAAGAGATGTTTGGATATCCAAGATGTACAACCCATTCACCAGCTGCCCCTTACCAATGGTACTCCGGGTGCGGCGATCCTGCATAAGAAAAGAAGAAGGTGAAAAGGTAATACAACAATCAAGGTCGTGGGTGAGACGACTAACAGATAATAAATTGAAAGGAGACCCCAGAACGTGAAGAACCGAGGAAAGAGAAAGGGTCGACGTTAGCTGAAGAGCAGCGGAGCCAGAGACTGGTAGGGTGTCACCGTTGACCACAGTGATGCGAGCAGGATGAGGCGTCTGTCGATATGCTGTGGTTTTCTGGGAGGTGATATGGTGAGTAGCGCCGGAATCAACGATCCAACAAGGATTATGAGAGAGACATGTGATACTTTCCGCAGAGAAGGACGCAACAGAGGTGGCAGCGGAATCATCAGACGCCATGATGTTAGCAGAAGGAAAGACCGAGCGGCTAGCATAGAGGAGGCCGGGCGGCTAGCAGAGAATGCCGGGCGGCTAGCAGAGAGGAGGTCGAACGGCTAGCAGGGAGGAGGCCGGGCGGCTAGCAGAGAGGAGGCCTGGCGGCTAGCAGAGAGGAGGCCGGGCGGCTAGCAGAGAGGAGGCCGGGCGGCTAGCATAGAGGAGGCCGGGCAGCTAGCAGAGAGGAGGCCGGACGGTTAACAGAAATAAGGCCGAGCGGCTAGCAGAGAGAAGGCCGGGCGGCTAGCAGAGAGAAGGCCGGGCGGCTAGCAGAGAGAAGGCCGGGCGGCTAGCAGAGAGGAAGCCGGGCGGCTAGCAAAGAGGAGGCCGGACGGCTAGCAAAGAGGAGGCCGGGCGGCTAGCATAAGGAGGCCGGGCGGCTAGAGGGAAGCCGAACAGAGAAGAGCAGGTGCGGTAGAGGCAGAAGTCGCACGGTCTCGATGGACACACCAGCGACAAGAAGAGTCGCGACCAGGACGCGGCTTGCTGCAAAAGAAGAGACCGCTAATCGACAAGACAAGTCGTAGCGGCTAGCCTAAGGAGTGAAAGTCCGCACGGTCACGGTGAGGCCACAAGCGGGAGGAGAGAAAGCAGGCTGCGCGGATATGGAGGAAGACCGCGTGGATAGATACAAGATGAAGTGGGACCCACGTGAGAGTATAAAAGAGAGAGAGGAGGAGGAGAAGTGGAAGCCACGAGGAGAGAGAGCTGTTAAAAGGGGGCAGACCGCACGAGATGGCGGCTAGGAGGGAAAATAAAAAAACACCGGGCGGTTTCCAGGAGAACAGGCCGGACAAGCAAGTCCGGGCGGACAGAACCGGTAGACCGCAAGCAGTAGACCGAATACAAGGTGGAGACCGGAGGTTCTGATACCATATAAAGAGAGGACCAAAACCTTGTATATATATCTTGAATTGAATAGTTACAAGTATACACACACTTATATAGGAGAAGAAAGAAGAGAGAAATCCTAATACATGATGTGGGACTAATACAAGGAGAGAAAAAAGAAAACATGGGCCCTTAATTGGGCTTTTCTAACAATTACAATACTCATCACTTGTCTTGGACCTGGTACATGAACTAGTTGTTTTCTTACATGGTTCTTGACCTTCAAAGAAAATTATAAGTTCTTCAAGCTCTGTAAGTGGTATGGAAGACATACCTTTTAGAGGACAATGGAAAGTGTTTGCTGCAAATTTCCAATAGTAGAGTTGTTTTTCATACACAAAGGTAGAGCTGTTTTTCATACATAATGAAGTTAACTGATTTATCCATTGTGCTTGTTTTAGTATATTCTCCATGATTCCAGTTTTTTTGGCATCCCTACGACCTGTTAGTAAGCATTCATTGTCATTTACATTGGGATTTTTTTATTGTAGTTACAACAAAAACATGAAATTGAACTTGGCTGTGTCTTTCTCTATATGTTGGCCTTGGTGAAGCTAGTGATGATAACTAGTCTTGTACGAGTGAGTTGACCTCAATTATAATTCAAAGATCTCCATTTTGGTTTAGGTCAGGTTAGAGTTGAGTTCATATATGATTATCAATCATCCAATGTGAAACATTATCTAAGCTTCACATCATCCCACATGAAACATTGCTTTAACTTGCAAGTCCATTTTTTCCTCACGGGACACTTCCAAATGACTAGATGGACTTCAATTTATCAGCACCTCGTTTTTAAATGTAGCTATTGACCGTCAGTTGTACTGGTAAGTGGTCAAGAAGTTTTGAAAAGATTTCTGGATCATTTATTTGGCCTCCTTTTGAAGGACCATTCCTTTGGCCTCTTTTCCAAGCTGCATGAATCATCAACTAATTGGGTCCATGTGGCAATGATACGATCCCGAGAGGAATCCGGCAAGGGGAGAGGGCCGGTGGAGGTGAGGAAGAGGAAGAAGATTAGGGTTGAGAGGAAATCCTTAGGGAGCAACCCTAATTTTCATTCATCCAAGAATAATAAAAAAGGAGCACAACTTCACCCCTTATAGGCGCGGGGTGCAAATAACAAGTGTGAGTAAAATAAATGCGTAGACAACACAATATGAAATACAAAGTGCGAAATAAATAAATAGACACGCAGACGTCGCGTCTTTGGTTTCTCCTCCAAATGGACCCGTCGTCGTCTTCCTCTACATGTATACCCGCCACGACATCTCGTCGTCGTGCAAGTCCGTAACAATACCACCGTATGGAAAATGTGTCTTGTCCTCAAGACAACAGTCAACGAACTGGCGGCGATAGTCATCTCGAGGGAGCCATGTAGCATCAGAGTCTGGGTGATTTTACCAGACGACCAAAATTTCCTTCGAAGTGGGGTTTCTAGGCAGAGGTCAACGATAGTCGAGCATCTTGGCCGGGTAGTACGGTGCCTCTCCGGCGAGATCAACATCGGCCGGAATGTGGTCTGTGGTGGCGTGGTTGCCCACAACACGACACAACTGAGAAACGTGGAAGACCGGGTGTATGCGGCTCTTGGCGGGGGGCGTAGGCGGTAGGCGACCACACCGATACACGCTAGTACCTCAAATGGGCCAAAAAACCGTGGGTCTAGCTTCGGGGAGGGCCTTCGGGCCGCAGACAGCTGGCGGTATGGGTGCAATTTGATGAACACCTTTTCCCCCACCTAGAAGGAAAGGTCGTTCCGCTTCATGTTCACAAAGGACATCTTCTGTTGGGCCCGTAGGAAGTGATGTTTCAGGTGATCTAGGATGGTGTCACGGTCTTGCAGGGCGGTGGCCAAACTCTCGACCTGGCATTCTCCCGGCAGATGACGAAGAATGGAAGGTGGCGGCCGTTCATAGACAACCTCAAACGGTGTGGTACCCGCCGCCAAGGACGGATCTATTAAGGGTCCAAGGGGGTCAATTGACCCCCCTGAGTTTTAAAAATATATGTTATATAATTGATTAATTTAAAAATATATGTTCAAAATTTGCTGAAAGCTCGGCTCTAGCTAGGTTTAAGAAATAAATCACGTGAAAAGCACTGGAGATTTCAGCAAATTTAAGGAAAATAGGCGTCCTGGCGCACGATAATGTACACGACGCCCGACGTCTTGAAAATTTAAGGAAAATAGGGAATAGACTGCGGTTTTTGCACAAACAGCAGTCTATTCCCCTCAATACTATAATTTTTTGTAATTAAAACGGTATTTTTCTTAATTTAAAACGGCAAAAAAAAATTAATATTTTAGACAGATTTTAGACAGCGGTTTTATAAAAAACCGCAGTTTAAAGTATTATATTTTTTTTCATTAAAACTGTGTCTTTTGAAATAAGACCTACTATATGACATTTTTAGAAAAAGTGTTCAACATAAAAGTTGTAGATCTCGTCAAGATCTACAACTTTCATGTTGAACACTTTTCCTAAAAATGTCATATAGTAGTCTATTTTTAAAAATGGCGGAACCCGGGCGAAAATATGCGAGCCGCGGAAGCCTGACGAGCTCGGTCTATGCGCTCTTGGATCTCCTTAGGGAGGGGCATCTTGGCAAGGCAACAGGAGGAATGACAAGAGCCAGGCAGCTGAGCAGGTGCATATATATAGCCGCAGGTGGCCCCCACCAGAAGATTCCCTCCAACTCGCCAGCCAGAGCTCGCCGCACACTTCGGGTTGGATGTTTCTTTCCGAGCTTTTTGACAAGCTCGAAAAGAGCGGGGATTGTGTACAACCCCGTGTCCGGCGAGCAAGATCACCAGGGGCCGGGCAGATCAGGCTAGGAGCAGCAGGCGAGCTCGGCAGCGGCAGGGGCGAGGCTGAGCTCGGCATCCGTCGGCCAGAGATCGTCGATCGGCGACCCCGAGCTCGGCATTCGCCGAGCGGGCTGCAACTCGCGCCCTCGCAGGGGAGCTCGACAGTAGTAGGAGAGCAGAGCATGCCGGGGTGGCCAGAGCTCCCAGCTCGCCTGGGTGTCAGAGGTACTTTTTACTGTTTTACCCCTGCTGGTCTGCCCATAGCCCTTCAAAACAGCGGAGTTTGGCTGTTTGCAGACCCAGCCGAGGGTTTTCTGGTAATTTCAGGTCAGTTATTTTGGTTATTGGCAGTCCGGATTTCAAAAGCTATAAATAGGACCCAAGGGGTACCCCAGAAAGCAGGTTCTTCCCTGTACTCTTCCCCCCAAAATCTTCAAGTGCTTTCTGAGGGTACCTTAGCTCGGCTTCAGGCTAAGTAGGGGAAGCGCTCTGAGATCTTCCGGGTTTGTGGTGGGACCTCCCTGCCGAGCCCTTGGGTCTGTTTCTCCTTGCTTTGTTGTTTTTCTTGCAGGAGCGAAGTAGGCGCGAGACCACCCCTTTCCCCAAGGGCGAGCTCCACAGGAAGCCGGGTTCCGGTTTCAACACCCCCCTCCCCCCAACACCATATAGACAAATCACCCATGTAACTAGCACTCACATAGGTTAAGGGAACCCACACAGGTTAAGATTGAATTACAGGCATTATATCATTAATGATCCCCTCTGGCGTTGTCACCTATCCTTGAACCCACGACCCAGCTTTGATTCCATTGGTAGGATTAAGCACTTACCAAGCTGGTTCATAAGCTCAAACTTATGGAAGGGCGCTACCATTACTCCTTAAACAAATGATAGCACAAAACTCCGTACTAAGTGTCAGGTGGACATAAGGGCCTATGTTGTAAGCGTTGTGGGCAGGACAGTTAGTCTCACTCGAGTCAAAAGGTGGTGATGGACCCAACATTTATCACTTTCAAAAAACATTTTGCGCTCTCACCCTTTTTCCTTTATGTACTCTGTTACATGTGAGTGTGCAGTCTGATTTAGGAGCCATGATCCTAAAGTCTCACGATTGCAAGCATGAGAAATTTCTAAGCTCATGCATCATGAATTATGATCCAAACATAATTTTTACACATACACTAAAATAAACTCGTTGGTACGCACCAAATCAGTGTTCTAAATGTGAAGCAGTATACACTCGCGAGGTATTCTCGCACCAAGCTCCCGAGATTTGAGTTTTCCAAGAAGTTGTCTTCAAGAGAGATTCCTAGTCTAGGTTTCCAAAATTACCACTAAGAATCCACACCTCTCCTTGATAGTTGGGGAGACTACTAATTACCAAAATATCACTAGTACATGATATCCTAATATTAGACGCCCCCGAATGATCGGGTCTTTGGATCTCCGCTAGCCGGTGGCGGTCATTCTCGTGGAGCGCATACTTATCATTTGCATTTCAATATTCCACCCCTCAAGAATGATCTCGTCATCAAGGGTGAGTCCATGTGGTGGCATCCATGAGCTTTAGAGCTTTAAGATTAGCAATAATAATGTCATCATATTCAGCTACGAGCAACTAGAGGCGAGAGCTGGAGAGGCAGTGTTGATGGAATTTGTGGGAGGTGTTCATATAGTTGCAAAGAGAGGTTGTCTAGCATGCGACCCCGATTGGATGGCTAGAACTTTATAGTGATTGGAGGCACCCAATGCCATGGTAAATCCCACTTTCACAAAGCGGGTATGATAAATGTCCACAATGATTTAGGCATGTTCAAAGAGCGCAAGCGGGCGCTGATGCATGATTGCAAGCCATGAACGAAGTAATTAAAAAAGTGGGCCATGGATAAGCCCGATGGCCAAGACATGATCTGTCAAATCCACCAAATCGTTGACGTAGGCCTCTACCGAGTCAACTTGCTGACATTCTTACGGAATGAATCTAGTCACTGTCCTTGCTCTTGGGAAACGTAACAGTAAAGTTAGCTTGTGCATGAGGAGGATTTACTACTTTGACGTTGAAGTCATTTCTTCCAAATGGGAATGGAATACATTCAACTAATAGTGACGCTTCTTGCTCTGATCCGAACTTGGCTCCTTTTACCACTTATGCTACCAATGCTTCATCCCAAGTAAGAAGCCTAACCCACCTCCCTGCTTGAATCGAAACTTCAGATATAAGCAAATCTCTCCTTTAGGATTTTCAACTGTCCGATGTTCTTAGGAGGAAACATCTCGAGTATGGCCCGGATTTGAGTTGGGTTGATTTCAATTCCCCCGTGTCAAACAAAAATTTTGAGGAATTTGCCAGACATGACCCCGAGTGCACATTCGAGCTGTTTCATTTGGAGTTGATGTTTTTGAAGTTGATCAAAGATCTATGTACATCTTGCAGATGGTCAACTTGTTTTGGCGATGTGATCAATGACATAACACTTATGCCTATCTCCATGAGTTCAACCTACCTTTCTCACGAATATACGTATGACAAAATGAGAAACTAGGCAACCCTCTCACTATGGCATACCGAGAAAAAAAGTAAGCTTCTCCAACAAGGTCCTTATCAAAAAAAGAACACCGAAACAGGTTCCTGCCGGTTAGTATACTTGGCTATGAAATTTTGCTCCGAACTACACAAAGACTCTCTAAAGTGTTCTTGGGGTGGCACGTGTCATAACACATGATAAGTTTCTCTTTGAGCATGACTCATCTCATGTGTGACTTCGACTGGAGAAGCCAACCCATCTAGTGAAGGAAAAATTCATCCATGTAGATCATCATCTGAGGAACCTTACTGTCTTTGGGAGTGAATCGCAGGTCAATTGATTATTCCGTGCGGGCCATCTAGCCTAGCAAATCTAAACCATCAAACAAGAGCATCTTTATCCGCCGAGATGTCGTGGGCGGGGGAAGCAAAGGTTAATATATGCATCAGTCTGGAAAGACTAGTCAGATTGAAGGGTACAAAATTTGTGGTCGGAAACAAGGGGCTTTATTGGTGGCAGAGTGACCTTGACGATGGATATGGAGGATGTCGGTTATGGCGGATTCCACAACATCCATGCGCAAGGAAAGATATCTCAATGAACACTCACCTCGTCGACACGATCCATTATATGGTGAGTTGGACGTCGAATGTGGAGACGACGAGATCCGAATAGAGCGTGAAGGCGGACGAGGTGCTGGACGCAAAATCAACAGGCAAGGGACACGTTAGGCCGATGAGCATCCATCAACTGGCACGCACAGTGGGCACCCGAGCATGATGTTCATCAGCTGAGTGACTCTGCAAGAGGAATCAACGACAGAGAGTAGGAAGGAGGCTGTATGAGTCAATTTTTTTGGATGATGCCACATATGGAAGTTGGACTAAAGGAGAGATTTTTGCGACCTAGGATTACATGGGGGAAAGCATCAGGTTGGGACAAGTTGGTATGCACCAAATGAGACTGCGCTAAATGTAGAACAAGATTCTCTCACGAGTTATGCTCATGCCAAGCTCCCGAGGGCTAGTTCCTTGAGGGCTAGTTCCTCCAAGGAGTCCTCTCCAAGAGAGCTTTCTAGTTCTGACTTTCAAGATAACCACTAAGGCTCCGTTTGGGGGGACTTAATTTCACCGGTCAAGCGGTCACGACCGCATGAACCGGACCATAATTAAGGCCCGGTTCATGCGGTTGTGACCGCTTGACCGGTGAAAATAAGTCCCCCCAAACGGAGCATAAGGCTCCACACCCCTCCTTATATAGCAGGGGAGAGTGGGAGACTACTAATTATCAAAATGTCACCAAATGCATCATATCCTAATGCTAGATGCTCCTGAATATCCGGGCATGGATCTCCACTAGCCTAGGGCGGTCATCCACATGGAGTATACATGTCTTGTATCACTCGCATCACGTGAGGCTAAATTTAAAGATTTAAAATTTAATTTTTAACTCACTATTAGCCGTGCTTATTTTCTTGATGGATCTTCAAACGTAGGCAAGAATCTTGTAGTGTTCGACAAATCAATTAGTTGGATAACAAAGAAACTTAAGCAGTAGTTTTTTTTTTTAATATTTCACGGGCACATAATAATCTGCTAATAATATGTTAAGATCAAGATGTGTAGAAAACAACGACAATGAGAGTGGAATGATTCACAAGTAAGCTTAATAATTCATCACTTAATTTTAGTGAAAGGATGCTCCTTTCAAGAGCTTCACAGGCACCCATGATACAAAATTAGGCCCAGTCATTGAGAACATGAATATGTTGAAATGGCTCTCTGTGGGGAAGGTTGGGCTTCGGTTGGCTATCTGACACTCAAGACAATGTCGGGAGGGCGGTGGACGTCAAGTAAGGGGTTGTGAGTAGGCTTCTTGGGTTGGATTGGGATTGCTGCAAGGGAGAACGATGAGTGCTAAGCTTGCTATGGAGGTGAATGATGAGGACTAGGGCGTTCAGGTATGGTGGCTGACGAAGGACTAGTTAGGGACGAGTATGCGGAGTCGGCTCGTACTAGCTTTCATTTACTAGGACGAGTAGAGAAACATAGGAGAGAGAAAGAAAAGAGATTTTATTAATATCTCAAATTCTCATTCATTGAAATACAAGTATTTGTACATTTAAATACGAAAGGGAAAGAGGAGAAAGTCTCTATCCTAAGATGTGGGACTAAACTATACATAAGTTGGGCCTAAATACGGGCCTTTTATATTTTCAACAGTGGAGAAGGAACTAGGTAGGCTTGCCGGATTCCAGGCACTCATGGGAGTCGGACGGAATTGGTAGGGCCTCAAACGATCTTCGAGAGAGGAGGTCGGAGTACACCGGTGGTCCGAAGGGCGAGCGATCAAAGCGCGCTCTCAAACATCGTCGTTGGTCGGAGATAAAACAAGCGGCTGGCACTTACTTTCCAGAATAGCAAGAGGTTTTCTCCTTCTCTGAAGGTTCTCTCCAGGATTTTTTTCGTGGGCCTGGAAATACTATAAATAGAGATGAATGTCTTAAAGATAGTTTTAATGAGCATAGGACCCATCAAGGGTCAGTTTGTTTGGGCGGTGGCGGTGACAAAAGGAGCTGTGGGAATGGAGCTGTGGAAATGGAGCTGTTGGAATGAAGCTGTTCAAAATGACAAAACAGTTTGGTAAAACAGCGGTGACAGAGCTGTTCAGAATGGAGAAACAGTTTGGTAAAACAGCAGTGGCGTTTCTGTTACATTTAATTATAATTAATATTTATTATAAATGTAATTTATTATTATTAATAATCATATTAATAATATTAAAACTAATTACATGTAGTTAACTAGTTGTCATAATATCTTTCTATGAACACACTCAACCTATCATAAGCAAACTCTGGCTTCAAACATCAGAAAGAGCCCATATGTACAGTTTGAGTGAGTGAATGGGGTCTTGCTGACTTTGCAAAATACTAGCAAGTGATTTTGAATTCGAAAACCCTAGAGTAGATTCGCACTCGGATCTTAAAGCCGATGGCCAATTTTTTTCTGAGAGGATCGCCGAGAGGTTCGCTGGGTTTAACGAGGGTTTGGGTACGGGGATCTTACACAGAGGGATGTCGGGGATACAATGGCGACTGAAGATGGATCCGGCCTTCGACTTTTTAGCGAGTGATAGACGGAGATTGTGCGGAGTAAAGCCGAAGACGAGTTCGTCGGCGTCTAGGAGGGGTTCATAGCAGTTCCACCTCGCCGGCGCGCAGTTCCAAATTTCCTCAACCTCGCCGGAGGCAGGGGAGGCGGCAGAGCTCCTTTCTTCAACCTCGCCGGCGTACAGATCCTCCTACACAGCGAACCTATCCTCCCCGCGCACAACTCCTCTCGCCGGAGCGATGGCAACGCAGCAGCGTTGGAAAGGTGCTCCTACCTCCTGCGTGAAATCTCCGGTGGCAACGGAGGTTTACTCCTCCGTTACCGACACAACGCACAAGCAAACTGAACAAAAAAAAATTTTACGTTGCGGCCCGATCGGAATGGAGGGAGAACACCCAAACAAACAGACCCCAAGTCACTGGGGAACTCAAAGACTTATTTTAGGGTTTTGAGATTCTCTCTTTTAACATATGGGTCTGAAAATAAGAATTGAATCAACACTATCAGAACTGAATAAAATTAATTAATCAGATTTAATATTTTTGAACATGATTTCAATTATTTTGTACAAATTATAATTTTCATACTTAAGGTCTTATTGGTGGGTCGTATCAATATACCGAAGCCAAAATGGAAGAGGCGTGGACTAACTGCGCGCAGCTTGACTTAACTGAAACAAAATGCATACGAAAAAAAACTTGTAAATAAAAGTAGTCAATATGAGGCCCCGCAGGGCGTATCAGTATCCCATCAACTCGTTAACACTCATATGCCCCTCACTCTAGTCTCCCACCTCGCAAAATCTCCCCTTTATTCGAATTGATAAATCCGAAGAACCTGTTTGTTTCTTCCAATTTTCTCTCATTTTATTTTTTTGATGAAGCATAATCAAATAATGATCGTCTTGTAACATTACTCTTGACTGCCATTTTCGCTATGGTACGGTTTTTTAATATAAATTTCAGGAGTGTTCCACGTATTTATTTTCTTTGCATTACTTCTTTTCGTATTTTCTCATCTCATATGTTTGAATCATTTGCTGAAGAGCGGTCCGCTTTCAAGACGATTGCGAGGAAAGTGACCCACACGATTCTAGCATCGTGCGAAATCCACTATTGTACGAGCGTGGTCTCCTCCCTCGTCGAGCCTCCTGACAAATGCGCGCATGATTTGGACGGCGGGCCGGTAAATCTATTGCGAGGTTGCTGCTCGGCTTGTTTCGCCGACTATATAAAATATGTCGTGAAGAAGTTTGTCGATTCATCATAAAGAGGTTCTCCATTTTGTTTCTCTCTTCATTTAGGGTTCTTCAACTTTGCCGTACTGATACAAATTCATTTCCTCCTCCCCTAAAAATATTATTTTTAGATTACCCAATGACTTACTGGAATATGCCCAGGCTTATATTATATTTATATTGGGAAGGATTCTTAGTTATTATTTTATCATATTCTCAGATAAATAATTTAGATTCTAACTGAGGCTCCGTTTGGCGCTGCCTTTTTTTTTTGCTCCGGTGAGTTTGCCATGACACGGTTGTGACCGCCGTCAAGAAAATAATGCTAGTTTTGAACATAAAAGTGAATAAAGTTCATTAGTGCTCTGTTTGGCACGGCGGTGACCATTGTGAACACAGTGATTATAAATCGTTGTTCGTGAGTGCCCGATCTTACCTGAGGATCTTCATCCATTTTATGTTCAAAACTAGATTTCTTTTCTTGGTGGTGGTCATAACCATTGTATTGTCAATTATGTATTTTATGATTGTGGTGTTTTTGTTAAACTCGCGTGAGCAAAAAAGTCGTGCCAAATGGGGAGGTCAAGCGTTCAAGAACGACGATTCAAAACCACGCCACTTTCACTACCGCCGCGCCAATTGGTGACTAAGGCTATAGGACTTATTTTTACCGGTCAAGTGGTGACGACCACTATCGGGTCATAATTAAGGTCTGTTCATGCGGTCGTAATCACTTGACCGTGAAAATAAGTCCTCTCAAACGGAGCCTAAGTTTCCCTCTTTTTGTTTGCGCTTTGAATCTTTTTTATTTCAATATCTGAATCATAGTCAATATGCTTGCATTGAGTGTACATTTTAGTAGAGTTGTAATAGGTGAGGTCAAGCGGTTGACGACCACATGAACCAGATCTTAATTAAGGTTCAGTTCATGCGGTCGTAACCGTTTGCCCAGTGAAAATAAGTTCCCCCAAACGGAGCCTAAGTTTCCCTCTTTTTTGTTTGCATTTTTTTTAAAAAAATTATTTCAATATCTGAATCAGTCAATATGCTTGCATTAAGGATCTATTTGTTTGGGCGTTTCGTTGCTCCGTTTTGGGCAAACGCCGCCGGAAGGAGGATAAACAAATGAACCTCCGACTGCGTTTGCTGCGTTTCCACCCGCCTGCCTTGAGAAACGCCCCCAAAAGCTCCGTTTGGAGCAGCCACCTCCCCCCTCCGGTTCGAACTCTTCGTTTCCACCCGCCGAATCGACCCGCCACCGCTAAAACAAATGAAGCCTAATTTTACATTTTAGTAGAGTTGTAATGATTTTGTTTGGTTCAATTTTTAGCAAAACATCAAATTCAATCATCTCTAATAGTTTCAAAAATTTGGAACATAATCGAGCCGCACAAACAGTTGGAATCAAATCGAATATGTGGTTTAAAAAATTAAAACATAAATACGTAGTCTAAGATCAGATCAGTTTGGTTTATGGTTTAAGAAACATGTGTTTGGTTTAAGTTGTGGTTTAAAAAATTAAAACATAAATATATAATCTAACAAAGTATCTCTTTGTGGTTTAAAAAATTAAAATATAAATACATAGTTTAAGACTGAAAATAAAATTAAACGATATATTATTTTTATCAAGTAAAAATTGAAATATAAATACATTTTTATATTATTTGAAATTGAAATTATATATATAAATAAATCTATGATATCACATTATTAGTTTATTATAGATATATAAAAAATTATATTATAATTTCAATTTAATTTAACATTAAAAATTGTGATATGAATCAAAGTATCAAACCCTGTGATTTTTAATAGTTTGGTTCGCTCCGGCGGTTGAGTTGATTTATTTTTTTTATGTACCCCTACATTTTGGGAAGATTAAGGTTCTGTTTGAGAGGACTTATTTTTAACGGTCAAGCGGTTACGATCGCAAGGTCTGGTTCATGTGATCGTAACCGCTTTACCGGTAAAAATAAGACCCCTCAAACGGAGCCTAAGATGATTTTGAACGAGCAACACTTATTTGGCTGTTGGCATGATGCCATGTTGGAAATGGTTGTTTACCGGTGTTCCCCTCAAAAAACCGAGGAAAGCCCCATGAACCGGCCAAATTGAACCGCGAATGCATGATTGTGATAGCATTTTGGCTCAAAATCTCGTTTTGAAATAAATGATCTTATGTTCGCATGGATGGGAATGTTTCACAGATTTTTTATATAATTGTTTTCGCCGTTGTTATCACACTCCTTATCCCTTAAGATATCATATATCAATATACTAATTATGTTTTTAATGTATCCTTTAAATGGAATTGATTTATATTTCACTTTATCATACCATTGTTATTGCTCTTAAAATTACTTGTTTCTTTCAATTATAGTGACTACTTAAAAATTGATGTCAATTTACTTAAATTGTGAAATGTACAAAATGAAGGTAGTAGCAATATTCAAAAAATAACACACATTATCACTTCTTTACAATTATGTTTAGGAGACTTCAAAAAAAATGAATATCAAATTTTTTAAATAGTTGCAAATAAAAGAACACAGCAACAAGCATAAATGTCCACTAACAAGCCAAAAAGAAATGAAGTACATACACAAGTACTGGCCTTAAGGCCTTATATCTCAAAAATAATTACCAAATAAGATAGAAATGACTATCATAAAATGATTGATTACATTCAAATAAAAAAATGAAAATCAAACCTAATTGTGAAATAAATATCTAAACTGAAAAAAATAGTTAATATAAATTAATTCTGCTTTTCCACTGTATGTGTCTCTAACCATTCTTTGCTCCACTTCTCCAACTTTATATCCCCAGACACTACTCGCCTCAATTGAGCTTGTAGGGGCGGCAAGCAAGGATCTCTTTTGATCCGATTCTCTGTAGTTCCGATTTGATTTCAATTCGACTTACGGTTTTTCGTTTTAAAAGACTGTTCGAGTCTGTAACCATTCTTTGTGCCAATTTTCAAACTTTATATCCGCAGACCACTGGTGCCAATCTAGCGAACCAGCAGTAGTAGTGGGGGGGGGGGGGGGGGGTTCTACTCTAGTATGAGGGGGGAAAAAGGGGGGAGGGGGGAGGGAAGAAAAAGAAAAAGAGGGGGAGGAGAAGGAAAGAGGGAGAGAGGGAGAAGAGGGAAGGAAGAAAAGGGGCAGGGCGAAGAGCGGGTTTGGGTGCACTAGCTGCAGTCGGGCTATGGCCCAGGTCAACATTTATATGGTCGGTCTTGACTTATCTATGGTCGATGAACCCACTTTCAACGCCCCTATTTGCAATTTTATACCCCTTATGTGAACGGTCTTTGTTCTATAAAACGTGATTTTTTTATATAATTTTAATGACATCTAAGTGTGTTGTTTAGCTTAGCCTATTTTGATAGCATATTAGAATATGTGTACGAGTGTATCCAATCTTAAACCAATTGATTATAGGCGGAGAATACCTCACTTTTAGTTTAAAAGAGATCTCCTAATTTTTGCAAGTTATTCCCTTTCTTTTGCCCTGACAAGACAAGCAAAAGAATTCATGGATGATTCTAGCAGTGAGCATCATTCTTTCACGCAAATTAGGAGATCTCTTTTAAACTAAAATCCAACACAAATGATTTTCATTAATAAATTGTATGAAAATTATTTTTTTGCTTGGAGGTATCAATTTATTCAATGGAAGAAATGTGACAGTGTGGCCTAGATGCTTGAACAACCCCAACATTGTAGCTCTATATTACAACAAATTCTATAATAGACATGGAATTCACTTTAGTAGTAGAGTGGACACGACTATATGATGGAGTGTATTTAGTAATTCCCTTAGGCTCCGTTTGGCACGGTGGCGGCGGTCATGAACACGAGGGTTAAATTGTCATTCGTTAAAGTCCACCTAAGGAACTTCATCCACTTTTATGTTCAAACGGACGATGTTTGTTAAGTGATCCTTAATGAATGACGATTTAACTCATGCATTCATGACCGCCACCATCGTGCCAAACGGAGCCTTAGTTTAAAATTTTCAAAGAGCTCGTCAAACAGGAGTTCTCTTTGTTGCAACTCATTTAATTTGAAAGATATTTTCTAATTGAATGATAAATATCACTCATGTTAATTGTCTCACTAATATATAACACAGTTAAAACAATGTCCATCCGGAAGCGTATTGAAGACATCTTACTGTGTTCTGAATTACAGGAAGAAAATGGCTATGCACTCGATTAGAGAAATTATTTCTTTGATTATTTTGTTCTCTCAGTAACATTTACATGTTTCTTAATATATGAGCATCAATCACGTTACATGTTCAAAAAGAGGTCTCGTTTTGTATTTGGAAACATTTTTGAACTACTTGAGACTTGTCCCGGGTCTTCTTTTTACTTGATAGGCAAATGAGGCTCTATAGTTATGCCCGAAAAGTTGGTGTCATGAACTCAAAGTAGTTTTTTTTTCAATTATTGTTGTTAAGTTGTGCTATGTACCTTCATACGATCCTATCTAACTCCAAAATTATATCATATTGTCAAATTGTGACATCACATTTTATTTGAGTTTTGCGGTCATGGTTTATTTTGTGTAAAATTAACAATATTTGATCGTGAACAAATCATATTGTCAAACCACGCTATTTTTGCTTGTTTGAACAGTCTCAATTTGGAGACATCAATGCCCCCAAAACGTCATTTTATGTCTGAATCCAACCGTAGGGAGAGCACCATTCAAAACATTGTTTTATCCATGGAAAAAACAATAAAGTGCTGCCAAAGAAGCCTCTCATGAAGATAAAGCAGATTCTTAATTGAGCTCCCTCCCTAAGGTTGAAATCAAGTATAAATTGATATTTGGGGGATTGGTGAGTCCAAAATTTGTACTTGTGTTCTTTGAAAAACACAAGTCAGAGAAAACGCTCAAACAAACAAATCCTAAATTAATAATTATTTAAAAAAACTAAGAAGGCTTTAGAGGAAAAGTTGAAAATAGAGGCTCAGATCATCTCCAACCTAGTCCAAGAAGAGGTGAAATGGAGAGAGTGAATAAACACTCATCTTCCAACCACCTTCCAGTGCTAATGATAGTTGTTGGGGTTGCCTGAGAAGCCTTCTCCACAGGCCATCCTCAATGCCCTTAACATTCAAGGAAAAAAAGACATCATTAGTCCATGTCAGCCCCATGATTGCTCATCGCCTCTAATTGATGCAAATAAAATCTCATTAACCATGTCAACAATTACAAAGTGAAACTCTAACAAAACAGACCCGCAGTTCGGCAGTAGAACACATCTTTAGATCTCCCCCCCCCAATATTTTAGCATTTTATCTTGTTGGCACACCCACCATGGATGCACGGGTTGCCTGAGGAGACTCTCCAGGCCATCCTCCGTGCATTGTCTCTTTCAAGGAAGAAATCCATTCAAGGTAAGTAGTCTGAAAGCAAAGAACAAGAGCAAGGAAGAAGAATAAGAACACATCAGGTTGCCTAACGCAATAATGCCAAACATATGTTCTATGGCGATGGCATTTTTATCCAAAATCACTGGAGTACAACCGCAGCGTCAAATGCAACTTAAGTGGAGAACTTGGGGCTCGGATCATTTCCAAACTAGTCAAAGAGAAGGAGAAGGGGGCAGATAAGACTCTCCAGGCCATCCTCTGTGCATTGTAAAAAAACTCACATGCTATCCAACCTCCCTCCAACGTTATGATGGGTTGCACGGGTTGCCTGAGAAGCCACGCCACAGGCCCACAGGCCATCCTTCTCTCCCGTCAATGATTCGTCATCGCACCCAATAGTTCGATCCCCTATATCAGTGTAAGAGCATATAAGATTTACAATTGGGCTTTAACATACTCAACTTTAATCTTCAAGTTGACATGATCTTCAAGTCAGCGAACTGCGCCCGCATTAAAGCAAAATTTTTGAGAAACAAAAGGATTCCAAAGAAACAACTAACCAATTAACCATGTATCTGAGATTTCCATCTAGAAATCATTTTATTGAGTGTGTGTCATATTAATTAAGTCCAGATAAAAGAATAAACAGTAAGAGCAATATATGAAAATCATCATTACACAATGATATCTCTGATCTAGCACAAATTTTAAATGGAAAACTTCACATGATATTTTTCTCAGCCACCACAATCAAAACAAAACCTAAAAAAAATATTCATTCCAAACAATAATAAAACTCACTTGTTTGTCTACACTTTTCTCCCATTCTAGAAGAAGTTTGCTTGGTTGTATTCTAAGACTTTGTTTGGTAGGGCGGCGGCGGGAGCAACCGGCAGCTGGGAAGGGAGGGTTGGGACCGGAGGGGGGGAGGCGGGACTGGAAACGGGGCAGATGTGGGGATTTTCTGCCTATTTGCGAGAGCAAACGCCACCAAAGCCCGCTTGTTTTACCGCTGTCTGGCGGTGATTGCTCCTGCCACCGGCGTGAAAACGCCACGCCAAATAAAGCCTAATAGAAAATAAAATACTATTTTCTCACTCAATTCGTATACAAAAACAAATAAATGAAATCTTCCCCTTCATATTTTTGAGATATCATCAACATTCATTCAAATTTCAAACTCTATGTTAATAACTATAAAATCTGCATTTTATCTACGGCAAACAAAAATGATATCTCAAAAAAAACGATGAACTCATGAACATCATGATTCATGAACTCCCAAAGTCTGGATTCAAAAAATTATAGAGCACTAGCTAAAAATCTGAATTGAACTTTTGTTGGATTCAACAAAAGTATTGACCAGTGTGAAAAAACATTCTAATGAGCTACAAATCTATAGATGAAAAAGCAGAAGGCCAAATGAGATTCATGTTAAGATATGAGAGAACTATCATACCTTGTACAAATGGCATAACCCAAGCCAAGCCCTCAAAAAAAAACATAGAATCATTAAGCATAGGCGGATAGAAGAAGGGCCTGGACGGACTCCTCTCCCTCTTGTGGAGTCGCTGTGAACACAAGTCATCGCCTTCACCAGCCACAAGGTCCACAACGCTATTAGGGAATATTGCCAGAATTAGAAGGGCTCCAAGCTTCTTGCTTGAGCCTCGTCCGGCCACGAAGGTGAACATTCATGTGGCCGCCGAGAGTTTGAGCAAATCTGAACTCGTGGACGACCCGACGGTGAACATTCATGTGGCCGCTGAGAGCTTGAGCAAATTTGAACTCGCGGAAGGCCCGATAGTGAACATTCATGTGGCCACTATAACTGCACATGAATAGAGAGAGTGAGAGAAGAACCGTGCAGAGAGTATGAAGAAAGCAGCTCTTATTATCTAACTATTCGGTCAGAAAAGCAGCTCTTTCATTTGACAGCTCCACCTCCAATTCATAACCCTTAATATCAGAGCAAATTTCCATGAATTTTGATTCCAATATCATATTTACAACAGATATCTCTTCATTCTTCACTATTGATTGTATCACTGAACAATGGCTGTATTCAAGTTCTTCCTTGAGGACGCAGATTTCTTCGTCTTTGTCGTTCAATTTCAACAAACACCCATCCATTTCATTAGTAACCCTTTTTATCTGCCGATTCCAATCAACTTTCCTGGCTTTCAGTTTCTCTGCACATACTTTGTGAGCCACTTCAAGTGCTCTAAACTTCTGACGCAATGACTTCAGAGAAGATGAAGCATTTCTACCAATGATCTGAGCTTCCCGGGCCTCTCTAATTTGTTCCCGCAATCCCTGAAATGAAATGGGGGGAAAAACGAATGGTGAGGACTAATAAAACCCCAAACTCTAGAGCAAAAATGAACGAAGCGAGGGGACAAACGAACCATATATGGGATTCACACCGGCCGGTTCGCCGGTAATCGTCGTCTTCCGCCTCAAAATTGGGGTAATCCGACTATGCAAACAACAAGAAAATTCTCATTGATTGAAAGAGAGTATGAAAATAAAATGGATAATCAACAAAAAAAGCAAAAAAAGAAGTAAAAGATCTCCATTGATTATTCCACTATGCAAACATATAACCCATATAAATGTTCGAAAATTACATAACTCGCTCACTTTTTAAAACTAATTAATCCAATCTCATCATCTCGCCGCCCCCATTTAATCACACCATCAGAATCGAATGTCCGTTAGTGTAGTAACAATAACCAAAAAAAGAGAAAATGCTCCATGTCGATTGCAAGCCAAGTCAACTTGAAATAGTTTCTACTTTGTGAAGAGTTTGACTTGAAAATTTTAAATTCTAGTCAAGCTCAAATCGCTCGAACAATAGAAGTAATGGAGCAACAATAGAAACACTAATCGAACAGTAAGACAACTCATTTAATTTTGGCTACAATAAAAAGTATGTGTCAAAGCCAACGAACATGCATTTTATATCTATAAATTTACTAAGATATTGAGAAAATTTGATACGAAAAATAATAAACAAAATCTAAAGAGTAAATCAACAGTTTAATATACATAAAATTTTCCCCAAATTTAATAGGAAAAATATAATATCTTTGAATAAAAAATAAATTTATGGAACAATAGTTGAATTATCTGACCTATGAACGATCACATTTAATTACAGAGGCGGCATAAATGAGCTAAGAAATTGTTGGCCTTTAACATTACTTGACCTATGAATGATCACATACAATTGCAAATGTGAAAACGGCCAAGCTGTTGATCACTCCAAATCTCCAATGGCATATATGGCGTTGCTCAATTGTAAGAGTATGTATACATATTATATAACACGGTATTTTGTGTCAACCAGACAGAGAGGCCATCATCACTCTTTTATTTTGGCTCCGTTTGGGAGGACTTATTTTCACTTATCAAGCGGTTACGACCGCATGAACCAGACTTTAAAATTAAGATCTAGTTCATGCGGTCGTAACTGCTTGTTCAAGCGGTGAAAATAAGCCCCCCCCCTCCCAAACGCAGACTACATTTTTTTTTCTTTTCCCCTTAACTTCATTTTCCTTGCCCTAGAAAAGAAACCAAAATGAGGGATTATTGCCGCTCAAAATTCGGCTTGGCATTTCCACAAGCAATTGAGGCGCAGAGTTCTGGGCTGCATGATTAAGTATGCACAACATTGAAGAAATGACCATGTTTCAATTAACAGCAGGATACCATCCCAAGAACTATGTTAACCACATCATCAGTCCTTAAGAAGAGGAGGTTACCTGTCCAGAGAGAGGATCCCTCCACGGCCGGAGGAGGAAGAAGCCCCGTCGTCGATCCATATTCCTACAGAGGTTCGAAAGGGAGGAGGAAAGGCTCGGACTCTTCCATCCCGGTTCCCGGAAACGAAGATGGAGCTGCCCTTATTAGTCGGGATTGGCCAATACGAAGCTCCCAGCAAATCTTCTTTCCGAATCCAAAAGCAGAGGTGGCCTTCGCCCATGGCGGAGCTGCGTCGGGCGAAGCTGTGTCGGCGAAACTGCGTCGGGAGGTGCTGCAGCGGCCGGAGCTGCGTCGGGTGGTTCTGCGTCGGGCGGTGCTGCAGCGGAGGTCGTGAAAGGAAGCCCGCCCATCCAACCAGAGGGCGATAGGCGAAGCTGCGTCGGGAGGTGCGGGGGAAGAGGAGATAACAGCCCTTTTTTTTAATAAATTCGGTGGGAGTGGGAGGGTATTTTCGGAAGGGCATAAATTCAGTCATTTTCAGTCATCCTGGAGTGAGGCCCGACCCCGGGGGGGGGGGGGGGGGGGGGGGGGGCAATCACGGATCTCCTCTCCTCTCTTTCTCCCTCTTTCTCTCACAAATATTTTTTTCCTGCACTACCCGCTCCCAGAGGAAGGAGCGCGGGTAGCGCAGGAGCCGTTTGATGAACCTTTGTAAACTATGCATTGCATTTGTTTTTTTCTTATTTTTTTCATTTGTTTTTTAGTAACCGTTCGATCAAAAAATAAACAAACTGGATTTCACCCGCTCCCACTTTATGAAAAACTAGGCGTACGTAATTATTATTCTTTTCTCACACAGTAGTAGTGGAGGGGCGGCAAGCAGGAATCTCTCTCTCCCTCTCTCTCTACAACGAAGCCCATCGAAGCCCATCGAAGCAAGTTGGTCTTCACCGAAGCCTATTGCCAACCCACTCATCGCCTCATACAACGAGAACATCCGGTCGTTCCTTGCCGTCGTCATTCACGGCCTCCGTCAGCTCAATATTATGGAGGAGGGAATCGAGCTCCGATCCCGACCATCATCACCATCATCGCCGGGGCCTGACAGGCTGGGGCTCGATACCCAGTTCTCCAGGGTCGGGCGGCAGGGCTCTTCCCCGCTCTCACCCCGCCGATCCAACTCGAGTACTGGGGCAAGCAAATGGGAAGCTCAGATGATTTCCTCTGAGATCGCTGGCTCAGTGAAAGGCTTCTCCAGCTCACAAGCGACTGGCCCCAACGATGACGATGACGGGGAGAGAGAGAGAGAGGTAGAGAGAGAGGGAGGGGAGAGAGAGAGAGGAGAGTGGTTCACGCTAATCGGAGGGGATCCAGTTCGCGGCTATGATTTGTTCCTCTCAAATCGGATGGCGGACAGGTGAGAGCGCTGACTGGCTAGTGGGTCCCGTGAGTACAGTTAAATTTCTTTCTACCGTCCGATTTTGGAGAGACAATCAATGTCGCGAACTGTATGCCTCCAATTCCCCCCGGAAACAGACACGTGCAAGTAAATTCACTAATTTAAAATTTATATTATTTTAACCATTAAACTCTTTGAAAATTGACCGCGTTAAATAAATTTTACTTACATCCCTACATGAAGGTATGTTGGAACCTGTCCAAAAAGTCCGTTCGGGCCGGGCTGGTACCGGGCTTGTCGGGCCCGGAGATTTGTCACCCGGGCACGGATCTAGGTTTTGCTTTAGCTGGGTTCGGTCATCAGCCACGGCAGGGAGCCTGCTTAGGCCCCAAGACCGGGTTGGGCCTGGTTTTACCTTTTATTTTTAATTTTTTCATTTAAATAATTTCTTTATTTAAGAAAAATAAAAAAATCTATAAATGAAAAAATTATACTAGCTTTTTTCACCAGGGCTCAGGCCAGGGCTTTGCTTTAGCTGGGATCGGGCACCAGTCCCGGCAGGGAGCCTGCTTAGGCCTCCAAGACCGGGCCCGACAATTTATTTATTATTTATTTATTTAAATAATTTCTTCTCGAGGACGTGATTCATAAAAGATATCATAATAATTATTAATATGTCCCCCTAGAATCGGTAGCCGCACCCAATGCGCAAGGTGCGGATATCCAGTTCCCCCCCTAACAACATACCCACCCGGGGTGTAAATGCAGCTCCAACTGTCGTCATCGTCATCGCTATCGCGATAACCACCGCCGCAGTCTTCTCCACCTCAGCGTGCCCCTTCTATGGCACCCCGCGGAGGGGGCAGGGCTGCCCAGGTCGACTGGCCCTCTGGCCATCAGATCTGGGCGACGTCATCTACCCTGGGGAGGGCAGTAACATGGCCTCCCGCGCCTCTTCTGGAGCCCCGACTAGGGGCAAGGCTGCCCAGATCGGGCGGCCTTCTGGCAGCCCTCTCTTGGAGGCCTCTCTGACGGATAGGGAGGGCGCCCCTTTGCCCCCCCCCCTTCCTGCACCCCGCAGCAAGAGCGGGGCCGTACAGGTCAGGCGGCCATCTTACCGCCCAACCTGGGCGATCTTCTTCCTCATGGGCGGGCGGACCCTTGGCCGGTAGGCTCCATTTTTGCATCCTGCAGCAGGGGCAGGTGTAATGACCTAGGGAGGGACTCTAGCGCCACCCGACCCACCAGCATCCCATGGACGACCCATAGCGCTACGGTGGTACAACCAGAATCTATAAGATCTGCAGGTCGTACACTACAACCAAATCTCCGCGCCTGTTTCTCAGCAGCGGAAGGTTGTTGGCACGGGACTTCGAACCTGCAACCCTTGATAAGAAACCTTCAACAGTTCTCATCACCAACTGAGCTGAGCTGCAGCTCAGCTGGTGATGAGTAGTTGCACTAAAGGCTACTTGTCAAGGTTGCAGGTTCTAGACCCCGTGACAACAATGCACCGTGCTGATAAACAGACCGGAGTTGATTTGGGGTGTACGGCCTACAGAGCTTGTAGATTCCGGTTGTACCACCATTGCGCCATGAGTCCTCCATGGGCTGCTAGTGGGTCGGGCAGCGCTGTGCTCCTAGCGGGTCAGGTCGCTACAAAAATGTTCACTTTTTTGTAACGACCTAGGGAGGACCCCTAGCGTCGCCCTCTCCACCAACAGCCTGTGGAGGACCCATAGCGCCACGAGAACATCCGACTGTTCCTTGTCGTCATCATTCACGGGCTCCGTCAGCTCAATATTATGGAGGAGGGAATCGAGCTCCGATCCCGACCATCATCGCCATCATCGTCGGGGACCAGTACTCGTCCGGCAAATCCTCTGATATAGAATCACTTGTGTGGGAATTGGTCTCCCCACCCGGGGTGCTGTTACGGGCCGGGCCTGATAGGCTGGGGCTCGATAACCAGTCCTCCAGGGTCGGGCGGCAGGGCTCTTCCCCACTCTCACCCTGCCGATCCAACTCGAGTACTGGGGCAAGCAAATGGGAAGCTCAGATGATTTACTCTGAGTTCGCTGGCTCAGTGAAAGGCTTCTCCAGCTCACAAGCGACTGGCCCCAACGATGACGATGGCGGGGAGAGAGAGAGAGGCAAAGAGAGAGAGGGAGAGAGGGAGGGGGAGAGAGAGAGGAGAGCGCTTCACGCGAATCGGAGGGGATCCAGCTCGCGGCTATGATTTGTTCCTCTCAAATCGGATGGCGGACAGGTGAGAGCGCTGACTGGCTAGTGGGCCCCGTGATTACAGTTAAATTTATTTCTACCGTCCGATTTTGGAGAGACAATCAATGCCGCAAACTGTATGCCTCCAGTTCCCCCCGGAAACAGACACGTGCAAGTAATTTCACTAATTTAAAATTTATATTATTTTAACCATTAAACTCTTTGAAAATTGACCGCGTTAAATAAATTTTACTTACATCCCTACATGAAGGTATGTTGGAACCTGTCCAAAAAGTCCGTTCGGGAGCTGGGTTCTGTCATCAGCCACGGCAGGGAGCCTGCTTAGGCCCCCAAGACCGGGTTGGGCTTGGTTTTACCTTTTATTTTTAATTTTTTCATTTAAATAATTTCTTTATTTAAGAAAAATAAAAAATCTATAAATGAAAAAATTATACTTGCATTTTTCACCGGGGCTCAGGCCAGGGCTTTGCTTTAGCTAGGATCGGGCACCAGTCCCGGCAGGGAGCCTGCTTAGGCCTCCAAGACCGGGCCTGACAATTTATTTATTTTTTATTTATTTAAATAATTTCTTCTCGAGGACGTGATTCATAAAAGATATCATAATAATTATTAATATGTCCCCCTAGAATCGCTAGCCGCACCCAATGCACAAGGTGCGGATATCCAGTTTTCCCCCCTAACAACATACCCACCCGGGGTGTAACTGCAGCTCCAACTGTCGTCATCGTCATCACTATCGCGATAACTGCCGCCGCAGTCTTCTCCACCTCCGCGTGCCCCTTCTATGGCACCCCGCGGAGGGGGCATGGCTGCCCAGGTCGACGGGCCCTCTGGCCATCCGATCTGGGCTGCGTCATCTACCCTAAGGAGGGCGGTAACATGGCCTCCCGCGCCTCTTCTGGAGCCCCGACTAGGGGCAAGGCTGCCCAGATCGGGCGGCCTTCTGGCAGCCCTCTCTTGGAGGCCTCTCTGACGGATAGGGAGGGCGGCCCTTTGCCCCCCCCCTTTCCTGCACCCCGCAGCAAGAGCGGGGTAGTCCAGGTCAGGCGGCCATCTTACCGCCCAACCTGGGCGATCTTCTTCATCATGGGCGGGCGGCCCCTTGGCCGGTAGGCTCCATTTTTGCATCCTGCAGCAGGGGCAGGTGTAACGACCTAGGGAGGACCCCTAGTGTCGCCCGCTCCACTAGTAGCCTGTGGAGGATCCATAGCGCCATGGTGGTACAGTTGGAATCTACAAGGCCTGCAGGCCATACACCCAAACCAAATCTCCGTGCTTGTTTCTCAACAGCGGAAGGTTGTTGGCACGGGGCTTCGAACATGCAACCCTTGATAAACAACCTTCAACAGTTCTCATCACCAACTGAGCTGAGCTGCAGCTCAGCTGGTGATGAGTAGTTGCACTAAAGGCTACTTGTCAAGGTTGCAGGTTCGGGACCCCGTGACAACGATGCACCGTGCTGATAAACAGACCAGAGATGATTTGGGGTGTACGGCCTACAAGCCTTATAGATTCTGGTTGTACCACCATTGTGTCATGGGTCCTCCATGGGCTGCTAGTGGGCCGGGCGGCGCTGTGCTCCTAGCGGGCTAGGTCGTTACAAAAATGTTCACTTTTTTGTAACGACCTAAGGAGGACCCCTAGCGTCGCCCGCTCCACCAGTAGCCTGTGGAGGACCCATAGCGCCACGAGAACATCCGACCGTTCCTTGCCGTCGTCATTCACGGGCTCCGTCAGCTCAATATTATGGAGGAGGGAATCGAGCTCCGATCCCGACCATCATCGCCATCATCGTCGGGGACCAGTACTCATCCGACAAATCCTCTGATATAGAATCACTTGTGTGGGAAATGGTCTCCCCACCCGGGGTGCTGTTACGGGTCGGGCCTGACAGGCTGTGGCTTGATACCCAGTCCTCCAGGGTCGGGCGGCAGGGCTCTTCCCCGCTCTCACCCCGCCGATCCAACTCGAGTACTGGGCAAGCAAATGGGAATCTCAGATGATTTCCCCTGAGATTGCTGGCTCAGTGAAAGGCTTCTCCAGCTCACAAGCGACTGGCCCCAACGATGACGATGGCGGGGAGAGAGAGAGAGGCAGAGAGAGAGAGAGAGGGAGAGAGGGAGGGGGAGAGAGAGAGAGAGAGAGAGGAGAGCGGTTCACGCAAATCGGAGGGGATCTAGTTCGCGGCTATGATTTGTTCCTCTCAAATCGGATGGCGGACAGGTGAGAGCGCTGACTGGCTAGTGGGCCCCGTGAGTACAGTTAAATTTCTTTCTACCGTCCGATTTTGGAGAGACAATCAATGCCGCGAACTCTATGCCTCCAGTTCCCCCCGGAAACAGACACGTGCAAGTAATTTCACTAATTTAAAATTTATATTATTTTAACCATTAAACTCTTTGAAAATTGACCGCGTTAAATAAATTTTACTTACATCCCTACATTAAGATTAGACGGTTTTAAACGGGGCACTTGGCATGAATGTATGTTGGAACCTGTCCAAAAAGTCCGTTCGGGCCGGGCTGGTACCGGGCTTGTCGGGCCCGGAGATTTGTCACCCGGGCACGGATCTAGGTTTTGCTTTAGCTGGGTTCGGTCATCAGCCACGGCACGGAGCCTGCTTAGGCCCCCAAGACCGGGTTGGGCCTGGTTTTACCTATTATTTTTAATTTTTTCAATTAAATAATTTCTGTATTTAAGAAAAATAAAAAAATCTATAAATGAAAAAATTATACTAGCTTTTTTCACCGGGGCTCAGGCAAGGGCTTTGCTTTAGCTGGGATCGGGCACCAGTCCCGGCAAGGAGCCTGCTTAGGCCTCCAAGACCGGGCCCGACAATTTATTATTTATTTATTTATTTATTTAAATAATTTCTTCTCGAGGACATGATTCATAAAAGATATCATAATAATTATTAATATGTCCCCTTAGAATCGCTAACCGCACCCAATGCACAAGGTGCGGATATCCAGTCCCCCCCTAACGACATACCCACCCGGGGTGTAACTGGAGCTCCAACTGACGTCATCGTCGTCGTTATCGTGATAACCGCCTCCGCAGTCTTCTCCACCTCCGCGTGCCCCTTCTATGGCACCCCGCGGAGGGGGCAAGGCTTCCCAGGTCGACTGGCCCTCTGGCCATCCGATCTGGGCGGCGTCATCTACCCTGGGGAGGGCGGTAACATGGCCTCCCGCGCCTCTTTTGGAGCCTCGACTAGGGGCAAGGCTGCCCAGATCGGGCGGCCTTCTGGCAGCCCTCTCTTGGAGGCCTCTCTGACGGATAGGGAGGGCGGCCCTTTGCCCCCCTTTCCTGCACGCCGGAGCAAGAGCGGGGCCGTCCAGGTCAGGCCGCCATCTTACCGCCCAACCTGGGCGATCTTCTTCCTCGTGGGCGGGCGGCCCCTTGGCCGGTAGGCTCCATTTTTGTATCCTGCAGCAGGGGCAGGTGTAACGACCTAGGGAGGACCCCAAGCGCCGCCCGACCCACCAGCATCCCATGGATGACCCATAACGCTACGGTGGTACAGCCGGAATCTATAAGGTCTGCAGGTCGTACACCACAACCAAATCTCCGCGTATGTTTCTCAGCAGTGGAAGGTTGTTGGCACGGGGCTTCGAACCCGCAACCCTTGATAAGCAACCTTCAACAGTTCTCATCACCAACTGAGCTGAGCTGCAGCTCAGCTGGTGATGAGTAGTGGCACTAAAGTCCACTTGTCAAGGTTGCGGGTTTGAGACCCCGTGACAACAATGCACCGTGCTGATAAACAGATCAGAGATGATTTGAGGTGTACGACCTACATGCCTTGTAGATTCCGGTCGTACCACCATTGTGCCATGGGTCCTCCATGGGTTGCTAGTGGGTCGGGCGGCGCTGTGCTCCTACCGGGCCAGGTCGTTACAAAAATGTTCACTTTTTTGTAACGACCTATGGAGGACCCCTAGCGTCGCCCGCTCCACCAACAGCCTGTGGAGGACCCATAGCGCCACGGTGGTACAGTCGGAATCTACAAGGCCTGAAGGCCATACACCCAAACCAAATCTCCGTGCTTGTTTCTCAGCAGCGGAAGGTTATTGACACGGGGCTTCGAACCCGCAACCCTTGATAAGCAACCTTCAACAGTTCTCATCAGTTGGTGATGAGAACTGTTGAAGGTTGTTTATCAAGGGTTGCGGGTTAGCTCAGTTGGTGATGAGAACTGTTGAAGGTTGCTTATCAAGGGTTGCGGGTTCGAAGCCCCGTGCCAACAACCTTCCGCTGCTGAGAAATAGGCGTAGAGATTTGGTTGGGGTGTACGACCTGCAGCCGTTGTAGATTCCGGTTGTACCACCGTGGCGCTTTGGGTCCTCCATGGGCTGCTGGTGGGCTGGGCGGCGCTAGGGGTCCTCCCTAGGTCGTTGCAGCAGGGCCGCTCTGGCCAGAGGGCCGCCCCACCTAGGCGATGTATTCTTCCCCTAAGGCGGGTGGCAGCGTGGCTGCTCGCGCCTTTTCCGACGCACCGTCTGGGCGTCTTGCTTGCCGCCCAGGTTTGGCTGCTCCCTCGCCGCCTTTTTCTCGTTGTTGGCCTCTCCCGGTCGCCGACCTCGCTGGTCCTCCCCTCCTGCAACGGGAGGGCAGTTATTTTTCCGTGGCCGGTTATTTTTTCCGTCCGGGAGAAATCTCGTCATTTCCGCAAAAATTGTGATTTGTGTGCCCTGTTTCGGGAATTCCTATTCGTCCGGCCGAAGGTTACACGAAGAAATTACCGGCTTGTCACTCTTAAGATCTATAAATATACCCCTCTCCCTCTCATTTTCATCTTCTTCTCGACTCGGAAAATCCTCCGACAGATTTTCTCTCTCCTCTCCTTCTCTCTTTAATTTCTCTCTCCACTTTCTCTTTTCCCACAAGATCCCTACGAAAACCGCTCGCAGGGAACCCCGCCGTCTAGACCGTCCAAGCGCTCCGCCATTTAGACCGTCCCAGCATGCCTCAGCGCGCTCCTCTATCTAGACCGTCTCTGCGTGCCTCTATGCGCTCCGCCGTCTAGTCCGTCCAAACACGCCTCTGTGCTGTCCGCCGTCTAGACCGTCTAGGTGTGCCTCCGTGCGCTCCGCCGTCAAGACCATCCAAGCCCGCTTTTGTGCGCTCCGCCGTCTAAACCGTCCAAGCGCACCTCTGTGCGCTCCGCCGTCTAAACCCTCCAAGCCCGCTATGTGCGCTCCGCCGTCAAGACCATCCAAGCTCGCCTTTGTACGCTCCGCCGTCTAGACCGTCCAAGCGCGCCTCTGTGTTCTCCGCCGTCTAGACCGTCCAAGCGCGCCTCTGTGCGCTTCGTCGTTAAGACCGTCCATGCGTGCCTCTGTGCGCCCCAGCTTCAAGATCGCTCCAAGTGCACCGTCGTGCACTCCGCCGTCAAGACCGCTTCAAGTGCACCTCCGTGTGTTCCACTCTCAAGACCACCGAGACAAACCATAGAGGATATGACACACTGAGCGCTCCCCGAGCTTCAAGACACAGACATCAGAACGAGTGCAGCAAGTTGTTTTAGCCTCCAAGAACTATCGGAGGACTCCATAATACAACGAACACATCGCTCCCCGCAGCACACGGAGAAAGAAATAGCTTCGTGAGAGGTGGTATATCACCCTCCGAGCGCAACTCTCTCTCCCTCAAATTGTAACGAGAGGCGGTCTGTCGTCATCGAGTTCTTCAAATAAGCTTTGTACAACACCCGACATATAGTGGAGGTTTGGCCGGCACAGTCCCAACCACGTAGTTTTTCACCCGATTGAAGGGTTTTTCATGTTAGAATTGTTTTCATGTTTTTTACTTACTGTAATTGTTGGCACGCTCAGCCTCTCCCGGGCTAAGGCGGTCCAATTTATTCCGGTCTACCGGAGTCTTAAGCCAGCGATCACCAACAATTATAACATTTAGTAAACATGGAATTTAATTTTGAAATACTAACATCATCAAAATCCACGAAAGTTATATTTAAGTTTAAATTAGTAATTATTTCTTCTTTTAATTTTTTTACGTCGTCTAAACTGAATAGTAGATTTATGGTGACAACGCATAAAAACACGGCAGATATATTTTTTATAATATTGTAAAAAATTTACTTCAATTATTTCAATTAAAGGACACCGCCCTTCGTGTTGCTTATAATAGTTAAATATTTGTGTGATTAATACATGTCAGATAAAAAAGTTGTCGTCATATAAAAATAATTTAATAGATTCATATAATTTTTAATACGTCACAATCGGCATCATTCAAATAATAAATATTTTGTATAGTATAATATTTTATAAGAAAGGATTTCTGTTGAAATATTATTTTTAACATTTTGTATGTTGAGTTTCATCTAATAAACATGTCAAATTGAGGTTTCAAATAATTTTGACATTGACGTTTGCATATTTTTTAAAATCATATTTTAATTATCTAGAACTATAAATAAATTGCAAAATAAAACAAATTTTATTAATATAAGATTTCATATAAGATAAAATATCATGTACCGCTAAATTTAAAACATGACAAACGCGTCGAGTTAGAAAAAACACATCATTTAATATTGGTTTAAATCGCATTTTAACCACTCAATTGAAACGGTATTATTAGTGGCATTATCAAAAGAAATACTCATAATTTTTTCTTTACTTTTAAATTCTCGCATATATTTAATAATTATTTGATATATAGCATGACCTGTGTGCGAGATTTTGAAACTTTCAAAATAAATCACTACAACATTTTTGGTCTTTATCAACATTTAAAAACTGTTGCCTAATACCGTAAAGTGTTGCCAAAACATTGAAAACTGTTGCCATAGGGGTGTATGCCTATGCCAGTGTTACCAAAGACCTACGACAACAGTTTTTACATGTTTAGGCAACATTACTTGAAACTGTTGCATATATCCCTAGTAAAGACAACCGTTTTTACATGTACCTATTGCAACATTTTCAAAATGTTTAAAGTCACATTTAATAAATGTTGCCAAAATTATTTAATTAATAAAAATAATAATTTTGCACATGCAGCACGCTGAAAATGGATCGTAACCGCTTGACCGGTGAAAATAAGTCCTCCCAAACGAAGCCTATATAATGAGACATTTTTTAAAACACATAAATATATAACAATTTTGCACATATTTTATCATTAAATATTAAACAAGTCATTAGTAGCCTCATATTTTACCAAAATACATCAAAATATTTAAATATTATAGTATACAAACAAAATTATCTAAATCAACTTAAACATCAAATGATCTTCATGATATGAAGTCATCGATCATATTGCAACTCCTCATTTGTCTTCCTGGCCATCTTCAAGAACTTTCTGCACAAAGTAAAATAATATATATATAAATACAATGACATCAAAATCAATATATAAATAAAAAATTGTAAACATATAAAAGTATTTTAATATATTGTATGAAAATCTACAACATTATACCTCTCCATAGTTTGGAACGTGTGTTGATGTAGAAGAATGTGCATGTGGTAGCCCGTCTCTCTTCTGTCCACTATTTGCATCCCCTGGAGATGAACCTAATAGATTCTCCAATGATTGTACATCAATTCCAACGGGTTTGCTTTGTTGAAGCATAATCTTAAGTACCCCTTTTAGAGTATTAAGTGTATCTTCCACATTTTGCACTTTTTCATTCAACAAAGCCACTTCTTCATTATGTACTTTCTTCAAAGCCGCAATGTCTTCCTTTCGCTTCAAAGCTGTTTGTGTAATTCCTTTTCCAAAGCAACGCATTGATACAGGATGTTCTTTCCCAAACATAATTTTAAATGCTTCGACATTACTTTTCTCGTTATTCATAGTATCTTGAAGTTGAGACTGATAACAATTAAATTGAATAGTTGATTTTTAAATAAAACAAAATAAGTAAATTATATTTGATCTTAATTAAAAAAATAACTCACAATTGCATTGTTGGTTTCTAAATCCAGCTCCTTTCCACTAATGCTACTTCGAGTTTCAATAAAAACTTCAGCTTGAGTGGGGTCTCTCTTCATTTTTGAACGCTACAGATGCATAAAAAAATATTGAAAATTAAACACAATCAGTGAACTGAACATAATTAACAAACTGCACATAATCAGCGACATGCAACTATTCTTTGGTTGTATGCGATTATTTTTTGAACGCATATAATCATGCAAGCACAAATTTAGGTTTGGGTCCAAGCTGAAAAATATCTCCAACAAGTTTTGCCTATCTATCATAGAAATTGAAGGACTTGTGAAGAGGTGAATGACCATGCACACAGCAAACACAACACTCAGAAGTTTAAAACTTTCAGTCAGTACAGCAAAAAAATAACAATTTATAACCATTTGGCTCAACGTGCTGCAGGTGCAGCACGCTGAATTTCAGCGTGCTGCAGGTGCAGCTCGCTGAAATTCAGCGTGCTGCAGGTGCAGCTCGCTGAATTTCAGCGTGCTGCAGGTGCAGCTCGCTGAATTTCAGCGTGCTGCAGGTGCATGTCAACATTCTCCCCTATCTTTAGTCATAATCTCATTAATGTGTAAGCACGTCATGTCTTTTCATCAAGCTAGCACATGTCGTAATTCCAAATAAAAAGAAAGCATACAAATGCAAGAGTGATTGAAGTCAAATAGTCAAGAAAATGAAAGCATACAACACTTCAAAATTTGGAAACAAAGACTACAAACTAGTGTTCTTCAAATATAAGCAACAGAAGTTTAAAACTTTTAGTCAGTACAGCAAAAAAATAACAATTTATAACCATTTGGCTCAGCGTGCTGCACTTGAAGCACGCTGAAATTCAGCGTGCTGTACCTGAAGCACGCTGAAATTCAACGTGCTGCACCTGAAGCACGCTGAATTTCAACGTGCTGCACCTGAAGCACGCTGAATTTCAGCGTGCTGCAGATGCAGCACGCTGAAATTCAGCGTGCTGCAATCACACACACACACACATCACTACATACACACACATTACTACCTACATGAACACACACACACACACACACACACAAATGTGCAAACACACACTCAACAAACACACACTCACATCACATAACACACACACACACACACTCACCTGCAGCACGCTGAAATTCAGCGTGCTGCAATCACACAAGTGCACATTCACACACAATCAACACACACACACACAACACATACACACACATTACATACATACATGAGCACACACACACATAAATACATACATGAACACACAAACACACATTACATACACACACACATTACTACATACACACACATTATACACACACACACACATTACTACATACACACACATTACTACATACATGAACACACACACACACACACACACACACACACACACACAAATGTGCATACACACACTCAACAAACACACACTCACAACACATAACACACACACACACACTCACCTGCAGCACGCTGAATTTCAGCGTGCTGCACCTGCAGCACGCTGAATTTCAGCGTGCTGCACCTGCAGCACACTGAAATTCAGCGTGCTGCAATCACACAAGTGCACATTTACACACAATCAACACACACACACACAATACATACACTGCACACACATTACATACATACATGAGCACACAAGTATGACACAAGTTCACATCCAAAAATACTCGATGACCCATGTAGCACATCTTTCGACTATGTTTCAAATAACGAGAAGATGTTTCATAATGACAAGCAGGGCATGCGAACCTTCCTTTAGTGCTCCAACCAGATAACATAGCATATGCAGGAAAGTCACTAACTGTCCACAAAAGTATAGCACGCATCTGAAATGTTTGATTTTTGGAAACATCATATGTTTCTACTCCGACATCCCACAATATCTTTAGCTCCTCAATTAATGGTTGTAGGAACACATCAATAGCATTTCCAGGTGATCGCGGTCCAGGAATAAGCAAAGACATCATAAAATTCTCTGGCTTCAAGCATAAATTTGGAGGATAGTTATACACTGTTAATACCACAGGCCATGTGCTATGTGATAGACTCATATTGCCAAATGGATTAAACCCATCATTAGCCAATCCAAGTCTTACATTATGAGTTTCATTTGCAAAAGCTGAGTGATTCACATCAAAGTCTTTCCATGACTGTCCATCAGCAGGATGTCTTAACTTGCCATCTTTTGAACGTTCTTCTGCATGCCACCTCATTGAATCAGCAGTTTTTGAACACATGTAAAGTCATTTTAGTCTTGGAATTAAAGGAAAATGTCTCAACACTTTTGCAGAAATTTTGTGAGCTTTCTTGGATTTCTCAGACTCACAATTCACTTCAGGATGTAGAATCCAACGAGATTCGCCACAAGTATGACATTTGTCATCTTTCTCATGTTCTTTCCAAAATAACATGCAATTATTAGGACATGCATCAATCTTTTTATAATCTAATCACAGGTCTCTAATCATAGACTTTGTTTTATTAAAAGAGATAGGGATGTTCAAATCAGGTATAGTCTCTTTCAATAACTCTAAAAGAGATGTGAATGATGCATTGCTCCATCCATGCAGGCATTTCAGTAAATACATACGAATACTAAAAGATAATGTAGAGAATTTTTTACAACTAGGATATAGTTCTTTATTTGCTTCCTCAACAAGTTTATAAAACTTCTTTGCATCTCCATTTGGTCCTTCGTATAATCCATTTTCTTCAAACACATCTTTAAATGTGTCAAATAATAATTCATTGATATCATTAGATAAGACATCATCATTAGTTTCTTGATCAAGATCCATACGTTTAATATCCTCTCCATGATAAATCCAATCATTGTATCCTTTTACAAATCCCTTACTTACCAAATGGTCAAACACCATATCTCTTTTTCTCCAAATACCATTGCAACAAATAACACATGGACATAAAATCTCTTCTCCTTCGAACAACCCTTTACTGAACGCAATATCCAAGAAATGTTTAACACCATTAATATAATCTTCAGCATAACGCGGCAAAAAAATCAATTATTTTATAACCCTAGATTTGAGCCTACATCACCATCCAAGATACTTCACAGTGGATGATCAGAGACAATCTTGATGGGGTAAGCTTGAAAATATGGGCGAAGCCTCCGAGCCGAAACTACCAAGGCGAAAACTAGTTTTTTCAGGATATGATATCTTATCTTTGCTTGCCTCAGCACCCTACTCACATAATAAATGGGGAGCTACCTCTTCCCCTCTTCTCTGACGAGCACAGATCTGACTGCCTTCGCTTCCACTTCTAGATGATGAGGAGATCTTCGCCTTCCCGTGGGCCTTGGAGTAGAGGAGCTTGAGTTAGCTGCTGCTTGAGCTTTCCAAAAGCCTCCACACACTCCACGGTCCACTCAAACTTTTGGTTGCCTCTGTTAGAAAGTAGAGACAAGAAGCGAAAAGACGAGAACAAGCGAATAAACTTTTGAATAATGAAATTTTATTATCCAAAAAAGATATCATTTACAAAGGTATGGCCTCCCTTATATAGAATGGAGGAGATAAGGAAGAGAGTCTACAAACAATGTGGGACTAAACATTTACAGGCTGAGCGGCTAGAATAGTGGAGACCGATCAGGCCGCGCGGTTTGACAGATGGGATAACCGCTCGGCAACACCAGCAGGATAGAACAAGCCGTAGAGAGAGACCGCCAGACCGCCCGGTCTACAAACAGCTGGAACAGACCGCTAAGCCGCTCGGTCAACAAACCGCTGGAACAGACCGCTAAGCCGCCCGGTCTAATACTTCAACACTCCCCCTCAAGCTGGAGCATAGATATCAATCATGCCCAGCTTGTCACAAATGCGGAAGAAGGAAGTAGAAACCGGCTTGGTGAAGATATCGGCCAACTCCTTGTCAGAGGTGACAAAAGGAGTACAAATCTGTTTCTTCAAAATCTCCTCCCGAATGAAGTGACAGTCAACCTCTATATGCTTCGTTCTCTCATGGAAGACCGGATTTCTGGATATGTGTATAGCGGCCTTGTTGTCACAGAACATAGGGAGAGGACAATCATATACCTCGCCCAGGTCAAGCATGAGAGCCCGCAACCATTTTAACTCACACGTAGTTGACGCCATACTCCGGTATTCTGCTTCGGCACTGGATCTGGAAACAACCGACTGTTTCTTGCTTTTCCAACTTACGAGATTACCTCCAACAAAGGTACAGAAACCTGACGTGGATTTACGATCGCCTTTGTCATCCGCATAACTTGAGTCTGAGTAGGCCTCAACTCTCAGATGGCCATTCTTCTGGAAGAGTAACCCTCTGCCCGGTGCTGCTTTGATATACTCTAAAATCTTCAGGGCGGACTGAAGATGACACTCCCTGGGAGCTTGCATAAACTGACTGACCTTTCCTACAGCGTAGGCGATGTCGGGTCTAGTCACCGTGAGATAGATGAGTTTGCCTACCAAACGTCTGTACCGTGTCACATCAGATAGAGGAGGCGATTCATCCGTCCACGTCTTGTCTTCTCCAACAGCCATGGGAAGATGAGCTGGTTTGGCACCTGTCAAGCCTGTTTCTCGAAGAAGATCAAGGGCATACTTCCGTTGAGAGAGGACCAAGGAGTCAGGTTTCCGAGAGATCTCTATCCCCAAAAAGTATTTTGGGGAGCCCATATCCTTCGTGACCAAGTGCTGGCGGAGGTGCTTCTTCGTCAAGTCCACCCCATCTCGGTCATCACCAGTAAGGAGAATATCATCCACATATACGGCCAAAACCACCAGTCCCGAGGCCGTTTTGCGAATGAATAAGGAGTGATCGGCCGAACTCCTTTGAAAACCGATGGTTGCCACAATACCACTGAACTTTTCGAACCATGCCCGAGGGCTCTGCTTGAGGCCATAAATGGCCTTCTTCAAATGACAGACACGTGTCTCCCCCTGAGCAACATACCCAGGAGGTTGCTCCATATAGACGTCCTCCTGAAGATCGCCATAGAGAAAGGCATTCTTCACATCCAGCTGAGAAACAGCCCAAGCCCGGTTAATAGCCACAGAAAAGAGAACCCGGATGGTGCTGAGGCGAGCAACTGGAGAGAAGGTATCGAAGTAATCAACGCCATAAGTCTGAGTAAAGCCCTTGGCCACCAGCCGGGCTTTGTAGCGATCCACAGTGCCGTCGGGGCGAAACTTCACAACAAAGACCCACCGACAGCCAACCACATCAGTGCCCACGGGAGGAGGAACCAGGGTCCAGGTACCCCGTTCAGTAAGAGTAGCCATCTCCTCATCCATGGCAGACTTCCAATGAGGGAGAGCGAGAGCCTCCTGGTAGGTACGGGGAGTAGAAGTGGCAGAGATAGCCAAGGCAAAACACCTGCGAGAAGGAGAAAGCTGATCATAAGAAACAACAGCCGTGAGCGGGTGTTGAGTACACGCCCGCACCCCTTTGCGAAGGGCAATGGGAACATCCAGATCATCGGGAGCGGCGGCGACGGGAGCGTCAGCGACCGGAGCGTCCGTGGCGGAGAAGGCTGGCCCGGGACTAGAGAGAGACGGCAGCGGAGAGGAGGGTGGAGGGGTGGGTGGGGAGACGGACTGGGAAGGAGTGAGAGGAGGAGGAGACGAAGGTGGGAAAACGTCGAGAGGTGTGGAAGGAACGGAGACATCAGAAGGAAGAGAAGGAAGAGAGGAGGAAGGAGAGAAATAGGAAGCATTCTCAAAAAAGGTCACATCGGCGGAGACAAACTGCTTGCGGAGAAGGGGATCGAAGCAGCAATAGCCTTTTTGGGTGGTAGAGTACCCCAAAAAGACACACTTGGTGGAACGGGGGGAAAGCTTGTCGCGGGTAGCGGAGGGAGCGTGAACGAAGGCCGTACAGCCAAAGACACGGAGAGGAAGAGGAAAAGGTTCTTGGTGGGGGTAGAGAAGGGAGAAGGGAGTCTTCCGTGGAGGACCGTGGAGGGAAGGCGATTAATGAGATAGCAAGCGAGGAGCACAGCGTAGCCCCAGTAGGAGCGAGGGACGTGCATCTGCGTCATGAGAGTACGCGCAACATCAAGCAGGTGACGGTTTTTACGCTCCGCCACCCCATTCTGTTGGGAGGTGTAAACACAAGAGGTTTGATGAAGGAGGCCATGTTCGTGAAAGAACGTGGAGAACTCATGATTTAGATACTCCTTTGCATTATCAGAACGTAAGATTTTAATGGAAATAGCAAATTGAGTCCGAATCATATAGTAGAAAGATTGCCAAACAGAAAATAGTTCAGAGCGATCTTTTAAGAGATACACCCAGGTACAGCGAGTAAAATCATCGATAAAAGTAACAAAATAGGAACTGCCCCGACCAACAGTAAGGGTAGGAGCAGGACCCCATACATCAGAATGAATAAGCTCAAAAATGCGAGAGGAGCCACGGCCTTGCTTCGGAGGGAAGGAGGAGCGATGATGTTTGCCAAGCTGACAGGCATCACAGTTGAGCGGAGAACCGGTAGGAGGTAAGTGGGGCAGAAGCTGACGAATAAGCCGAGGAGGAGGATGTCCAAGACGAAGATGCCACTGAAGGAGATCGGTGGAGGAGGAGTAGGCAGAAAGAGCGGAAACATCATCGAGAAAGTAGAGGCCGCCGCTCTCAGTCCCAGTAGCAATCGTCCGCTGGGTCCTCGGGTCCTGAAAAGAACAAGTAGTGGGAGTGAATAAAACAGAGCACTGAAGTTGCCGGCATAAAGTAGTAACGGATAACAAGTTGCACGGGAACTTCGGGACATAGAGGGTATCCTCCAAGCAAAGCGATGGAGTGAGTTGAACCATGCCCGTCCCATGAACCGGGGACGGGGAACCATCCGCCACACGAACCGGGGTAAGCGGTCATGAGTCTCAAGACGGGAGAAGCAATGGGGATTGCCCGTCATATGATTGGTGGCACCGGAGTCAATCAGCCATTTACCTTGGGTAACGACGTGGGCACTACCTGACGTCGTGGCCACAGAGGCAGACGGCCGAGAAGAGGCGGAGGTAGTCATAGAACCCGGAAGCAGAAGAAGCCGCACGAACAGAGGCGGTTAGAAAAACAGAGGAAGCCGCGCGAACAGTAGCGGCTAGAAAGAGGCACTGCGGGGAAGAAGTCGCGCGGACTGAAAAGGCCGAGCGAACAGAAGAGGAGGAGAAGAGCAGGTGACCGCGACCAAGATGCGGGTAAGAAAGAGACAACCCGCACGGTCAGGCAGATCACAGCAGCGGCAAGAAGGCAGACAAAGGCACGACGGGGAAGAAGTCGCACGAACTGAGAAGCCCGAGCGAACAGAAAAGACGAGAAGAGCTGGCGACCGCGACCAAGATGCGGGGAGAAAGGAACAACCCGCACGGTCAGGCAGATCACAGCAGCAAACCGCGTGGAGAGAAACAACACACGCGGACAGAGACAGAACGCAGCGACTAGGAAGTCGGAGAGGCAAGAACAAGAGGCGCGGCGACAACCAAACAGGTCGCCGCGAAAAAAGAGAAGTAGGAGAAGAGAACCAAGCAGGAGCAAGCCGCGCGAACAGGTCGGCGGACAAACGACAAGCCGCGCGGATAGGAACAGGCCGCGCGGATAGAAGAGAGGGCAAGCCGCGAAACAAGTCGCAGAATGCCGAAAAAGAAGTCGCGAACAACAGAGGGCGCACAGAATCAGGAGGAAATGACCGTGTGCTCTGATACCATGTTAGAAAGTAGAGACAAGAAGCGAAAAGACGAGAACAAGCGAATAAACTTTTGAATAATGAAATTTTATTATCCAAAAAAGATATCATTTACAAAGGTATGGCCTCCCTTATATAGAATGGAGGAGATAAGGAAGAGAGTCTACAAACAATGTGGGACTAAACATTTACAGGCTGAGCGGCTAGAATAGTGGAGACCGATCAGGCCGCGCGGTTTGACAGATGAGATAACCGCTCGGCAACACCAGCAGGATAGAACAAGCCGTAGAGAGAGACCGCCAGACCGCCCGGTCTACAAACAGCTGGAACAGACCGCTAAGCCGCTCGGTCAACAAACCGCTGGAACAGACCGCTAAGCCGCCCGGTCTAATACTTCAACAGCCTCTAAGAGCTTGAGGTGACCTAAGAACTTTACTCTTCCTGCTCCGAAGACGCGCTTTACCGGGTTGAGCCGCATCTTATACTTTCACAGAGTTGTGAAGGTCTCCACCAGATCCTTAGTGTGCTTTGTGATGCTCCTGCTCTTGACCAGGAGGCCATCCACAAACACTTCTAGATTTCATCCCTTTTGCTCCTTTAAGACTTGATCTATCATTCTTTGGTAAATCGTCTCTGTGTTCTTAAGCCCAAGAGCATCATCTTGTAGTTGTAGCAAACGTCGCTGGTGATGAAGGAGACGTCGCGTCAGTCGGGGATGCATCCGGATCTAGTGATTCCCTGAAAAAGCATCAAGGAAACTCATCACAGGAAAATCGACGGTTAAATCAATCAGCGCGTCGATTTGAGGCAAGAGGTAGCAATCATTCAGGCAAGCTCTATTCAACATTAAAAAGTCAATACATAGTCTCCAGCCCCCTTCAGCTTTCTTGACCATTATAACATTGGAGACCCGACATGCATACTAGACCTCTGAAATAAAACCAGCCTCCAGCAGCTTCTTCACTTCTGGATCTGTTCGGTCAGCACGGTGGCGATTTTCCTCTGCTTTTGACAGACGGGGGCAACTTTGGGATCCTGGTTGAGTCGATGACAGGTAACCTCTGGATCGATTCGTGGCATCTTTGTGGTGCTACAAGCGAAAAAAATCCACATTCTCTTGCAGACATGCGACCATCTCCATCTTCCCTTCCAGCGTCAGAGACCCTCGGATCTTTAACAACCTGGGCTCTCCTCTCTTGAAGATCACCTCTAGTTCTTCCAACTCCTAAGCAGCTCTCAGCCCTTCTTCCCCCACCAGAATCTTCTACAGCCTCTCTGCGTCCTCCATCCAACTGATGGTGCTGACGGAGTTCAGATAGCGCTCCCTGGCAGCCTTTGGATCGCCTCTGACCCACACTTGGACATCCCCCCGGCCGGGCTGGTACCGGGCTGGAAGGTATGTTGGAACCTGTCCAAAAAGTCCGTTCGGGCCGGGCTGGTACCGGGCTTGTCGGGCCCGGAGATTTGTCACCCGGGCACGGATCTAGGTTTTGCTTTAGCTGGGTTCGGTCATCAGCCACGGCACGGAGCCTGCTTAGGCCCCCAAGACCGGGTTGGGCCTGGTTTTACCTATTATTTTTAATTTTTTCAATTAAATAATTTCTGTATTTAAGAAAAATAAAAAAATCTATAAATGAAAAAATTATACTAGCTTTTTTCACCGGGGCTCAGGCAAGGGCTTTGCTTTAGCTGGGATCGGGCACCAGTCCCGGCAAGGAGCCTGCTTAGGCCTCCAAGACCGGGCCCGATAATTTATTATTTATTTATTTATTTATTTAAATAATTTCTTCTCGAGGACATGATTCATAAAAGATATCATAATAATTATTAATATGTCCCCTTAGAATCGCTAATCGCACCCAATGCACAAGGTGCGGATATCCAGTCCCCCCCTAATGACATACCCACCCGGGGTGTAACTGGAGCTCCAACTGACGTCATCGTCGTCGTTATCGTGATAACCGCCTCCGCAGTCTTCTCCACCTCCGCGTGCCCCTTCTATGGCACCCCGCGGAGGGGGCAAGGCTTCCCAGGTCGACTGGCCCTCTGGCCATCCGATCTGGGCGGCGTCATCTACCCTGGGGAGGGCGGTAACATGGCCTCCCGCGCCTCTTCTGGAGCCTCGACTAGGGGCAAGGCTGCCCAGATCGAGCGGCCTTCTGGCAGCCCTCTCTTGGAGGCCTCTCTGACGGATAGGGAGGGCGGCCCTTTGCCCCCCTTTCCTGCACGCCGGAGCAAGAGCGGGGCCGTCCAGGTCAGGCCGCCATCTTACCGCCCAACCTGGGCGATCTTCTTCCTCGTGGGCGGGCGGCCCCTTGGCCGGTAGGCTCCATTTTTGTATCCTGCAGCAGGGGCAGGTGTAACGACCTAGGGAGGACCCCAAGCGCCGCCCGACCCACCAGCATCCCATGGATGACCCATAACGCTACGGTGGTACAGCCGGAATCTATAAGGTCTGCAGGTCGTACACCACAACCAAATCTCCGCGTATGTTTCTCAGCAGCGGAAGGTTGTTGGCACGGGGCTTCGAACCCGCAACCCTTGATAAGCAACCTTCAACAGTTCTCATCACCAACTGAGCTGAGCTGCAGCTCAGCTGGTGATGAGTAGTGGCACTAAAGTCCACTTATCAAGGTTGCGGGTTTGAGACCCCGTGACAACAATGCACCGTGCTGATAAACAGATCAGAGATGATTTGAGGTGTACGGCCTACAGGCCTTGTAGATTCCGGTCGTACCACCATTGTGCCATGGGTCCTCCATGGGCTGCTAGTGGGTCGGGCGGCGCTGTGCTCCTACCGGGCCAGGTCGTTACAAAAATGTTCACTTTTTTGTAACGACCTATGGAGGACCCCTAGCGTCGCCCGCTCCACCAACAGCCTGTGGAGGACCCATAGCGCCACGGTGGTACAGTCGGAATCTACAAGGCCTGAAGGCCATACACCCAAACCAAATCTCCGTGCTTGTTTCTCAGCAGCGGAAGGTTATTGACACGGGGCTTCGAACCCGCAACCCTTGATAAGCAACCTTCAATAGTTCTCATCAGTTGGTGATGAGAACTGTTGAAGGTTGTTTATCAAGGGTTGCGGGTTAGCTCAGTTGGTGATGAGAACTGTTGAAGGTTGCTTATCAAGGGTTGCGGGTTCGAAGCCCCGTGCCAACAACCTTCCGCTGTTGAGAAATAGGCGTAGAGATTTGGTTGGGGTGTACGACCTGCAGGCGTTGTAGATTCCGGTTGTACCACCGTGGCGCTTTGGGTCCTCCATGGGCTGCTGGTGGGCTGGGCGGCGCTAGGGGTCCTCCCTAGGTCGTTGCAGCAGGGCCGCTCTGGCCAGAGGGCCGCCCCACCTAGGCGGTGTATTCTTCCCCTAAGGCGGGTGGCAGCGTGGCTGCTCGCGCCTTTTCCGACGCACCGTCTGGGCGTCTTGCTTGCCGCCCAGGTTTGGCTGCTCCCTCGCCGCCTTTTTCTCGTTGTTGGCCTCTCCCGGTCGCCGACCTCGCTGGTCCTCCCCTCCTGCAACGGGAGGGCAGTTATTTTTCCGTGGCCGGTTATTTTTTCCGTCCGGGAGAAATCTCGTCATTTCCGCAAAAATTGTGATTTGTGTGCCCTGTTTCGGGAATTCCTATTCGTCCGGCCGAAGATTACACGAAGAAATTACCGGCTTGTCACTCTTAAGATCTATAAATATACCCCTCTCCCTCTCATTTTCATCTTCTTCTCGACTCGGAAAATCCACCTACAGATTTTCTCTCTCCTCTCCTTCTCTCTTTAATTTCTCTCTCCACTTTCTCTTTTCCCACAAGATCCCTACGAAAACCGCTCGCAGGGAACCCCGCCGTCTAGACCATCCAAGCGCTCCGCCATTTAGACCGTCCCAGCATGCCTCAGCGCGCTCCTCTATCTAGACCGTCTCTGCGTGCCTCTATGCGCTCCGCCGTTTAGACCATCCCATCATGCCTCCGCGCGCTCCGCTATCTAGACCGTCTCAGTGTGCCTCTATGCGCTCCGCCGTCTAGGCCGTCCAAACACGCCTCTGTGCTGTCCACCGTCTAGACCGTCTAGGTGTGCCTCCGTGCGCTCCGCCGTCAAGACCATCCAAGCCCGCTTTTGTGCGCTCCGCCGTCTAAACCGTCCAAGCGCACCTCTGTGCGCTCCGCCGTCTAAACCCTCCAAGCCCGCTATGTGCGCTCCGCCGTCAAGACCATCCAAGCTCGCCTTTGTACGCTCCGCCGTCTAGACCGTCCAAGCGCGCCTCTGTGTTCTCCGCCGTCTAGACCGTCCAAGCGCGCCTCTGTGCGCTTCGTCGTTAAGACCGTCCATGCGTGCCTCTGTGCGCCCCAGCTTCAAGATCGCTCCAAGTGCACCGTCGTGCACTCCGCCGTCAAGACCGCTTCAAGTGCACCTCCGTGTGTTCCACTCTCAAGACCACCGAGACAAACCATAGAGGATATGACACACTGAGCGCTCCCCGAGCTTCAAGACACAGACATCAGAACGAGTGCAGCAAGTTGTTTTAGCCTCCAAGAACTATCGGAGGACTCCATAATACAACGAACACATCGCTCCCCGCAGCACACGGAGAAAGAAATAGCTTCGTGAGAGGTGGTATATCACCCTCCGAGCGCAACTCTCTCTCCCTCAAATTGTAACGAGAGGCGGTCTGTCGTCATCGAGTTCTTCAAATAAGCTTTGTACAACACCCGACATATAGTGGAGGTTTGGCCGGCACAGTCCCAACCACGTAGTTTTTCACCCGATTGAAGGGTTTTTCATGTTAGAATTGTTTTCATGTTTTTTACTTACTGTAATTGTTGGCACGCTCAGCCTCTCCCGGGCTAAGGCGGTCCAATTTATTCCGGTCTACCGGAGTCTTAAGCCAGCGATCACCAACAATTATAACATTTAGTAAACATGGAATTTAATTTTGAAATACTAACATCATCAAAATCCACGAAAGTTATATTTAAGTTTAAATTAGTAATTATTTCTTCTTTTAATTTTTTTACGTCGTCTAAACTGAATAGTAGATTTATGGTGACAACGCATAAAAACACGGCAGATATATTTTTTATAATATTGTAAAAAATTTACTTCAACTATTTCAATTATAGGACACCGCCCTTCGTGTTGCTTATAATAGTTAAATATTTGTGTGATTAATACATGTCAGATAAAAAAGTTGTCGTCATATAAAAATAATTTAATAGATTCATATAATTTTTAATACGTCACAATCGGCATCATTCAAATAATAAATATTTTGTATAGTATAATATTTTATAAGAAAGGATTTCTGTTGAAATATTATTTTTAACATTTTGTATGTTGAGTTTCATCTAATAAACATGTCAAATTGAGGTTTCAAATAATTTTGACCTTGACGTTTGCATATTTTTTAAAATCATATTTTAATTATCTAGAACTATAAATAAATTGCAAAATAAAACAAATGTTATTAATATAAGATTTCATATAAGATAAAATATCATGTACCGCTAAATTTAAAACATGACAAACGCGTCGAGTTAGAAAAAACACATCATTTAATATTGGTTTAAATCGCATTTTAACCACTCAATTGAAACGGTATTATTAGTGGCATTATCAAAAAAAATACTCATAATTTTTTCTTTACTTTTAAATTCTCGCATATATTTAATAATTATTTGATATATAGCATGACCTGTGTGCGAGATTTTGAAACTTTCAAAATAAATATTTATGCGTTTATTTAGATCTCAAGAAACAAGATCAACCTAATGACAAGTGATACAAATATATAATAGTTTTAATTTGTTGTCACTTGTCCAAATGTCACTCGTTAAATTTACGTGTCCCGGAAAATTTCAAAATAATTTATTATAGATTATTTTGTTTCTAAAGAAAATTTGAGGGTGTCACGCCTAAGAAAGGATATACTAACTTGTTGATATTTTAGTTGAAGCCTTTGATGTATGTATTCAGTATGCTTCTCATTATCATAATGGCTAAACGACAACTCATGTCTGATGTTGTTCTTCATCTACAGCTCCCGTTGTCGAAGTAAATCGTACGTCCAAATTTACCTGGCTCCCGATATTTGTGCATGAATGCACCCAGGAGCTTGTTTCAAAACGCAAGACTTGAGCTGTCTTCCTAGTGTCAAGTTGTCGCTGAGGGTCAAAAACTTCAAGTATTATTTGCGTATCGCCTTGTATTCGACGTTGATTTTAACTTAATCAAAATGCTCACAAACTGACGTCGTACGCTTGTGCTCCACCACTTCATGCACAGTTTGAGTCCACGACGTTGCCTCTGAGAATGACGATTGACGATGTCATTGCAACACCTCCCCTATAATGACCGTATAATATGGGTCCGGCCGGGACCCCACAATATACAGACGCCACAGCTTTAGTATTATAAGATGATATAACTACCCGATCTCAAAACTCATAACCACAGCACAGCGGAAAAAGGAAACAGACTAGAAGTTATCCACAACATATAGGAGTATCGAAGCGGCCTTAATGTCTTATAACAAAAGTGAGTGCAAAGCTCAAATAATAACACCAGTCATAAATGTGCATAAGCACTCCTAGACTACCTCGGCATGCAAGCCGGAAAACATGAGCATCAAACATACAATGTCATAAAAGTAGAGCTACAGCAAAACAGTAACACTTCATGAGGCTTAGGCCCTTTTGGCCGGCGAGCTAACTCCTGCTTGCGATTCTTGCCCTGTAAAAATTTGATTGCAACGTGGGTCAGCAAAGGCTGACCTCAAACTGTGTAACAAACACATCTCCTCCCGGCCGCCCCTAACAGACCCCGGGGAACCCCTCCAACCTGCAAGTCAGCACTTCGTATACAATATATATAAACAAGTAATGCACTAAGAACAAGCTTGGATGTCTCAAACAACATACATGTTCTCTATTGTTGAGCATATAATGAAAGGGCCTACTTATGCATCATGTATTCAAAAACCCGGGCTTCACCCAAGGTACCCTATCACGTATGCATCTAGCACATCATCACATCATATGGGTACTCATCATTTCCCCATTGACAGAAAGCCGCAAACAAAGGGGGTTACCAACATTCCCCCAATGGCATACAAGCCGCCACACGGAACTCTTGCCAAGGCCCCACCCGCTCAAGGTCTTAGACCCGGGCTTGCCTGCAAGCTCTGAATTCTCATGTCAGGATTCCATCAAACACACTGACCGATTCTAAGAAGCCTTGCTGGACCCCACCCGCTCATGGCCTCATTGCCCGGGCTTGCCCCATGTTTGACATTCTCGTCAGTCTCACAGAAGGGGACTAGTCTCGTCGGGACACTCTCCACACATGACCTGCACGTCACGGGATAGCCAGCTGACCACAGAGACAAAGCCTCGCCTTAGCACATTACAATCCAAAAACCATTCCCACCCTAATCCCTCATTCGTACTGCAACGTCCCCGCGCACCAAGGAAACCATCTACCGCCAATGCGGAGCTAACCTTGTCCACCAAGGAAACCATCTACCGTCATTGAGGAGCTAACCTTGTCCGGTTCCGACTACACGTACTCACTCGAGAAAAAAGGGGAAAACATCACAAACATCACAAACGACATCTTGCCGCAACGGATCTCTACGAATCCTTAAAGCTCGTATGCAACATCACCGAGTTGGACAAACGGTCGCGACTACGGCTTCACCCACCATGCCTAATCCACTAACAGAGCGGATCTCTAATGCAAAACATGCCGGGGACGGACTCAATCGACCCGGAGGTTCCTCTTGAACCTTGACGACCCAAACCACTCTCATTTGAGAGTTTGGTGCCCAAAAACTAGAAAGTAAAAGATGTTAAACATGCATCCTAAAATCAAGAGCAGAAGTGTCGTTACCTTCCGACCCCTCTTCCTAGCCATGGAAACTTAGCCGGATGAAAACCTTCGCAACGACCTTGCCTCCTCGGATCTGGACTCGGCTCGCGATTTGGAGCACCGAAGCCTCTCCAACAGCCGGATCTCTCCTTCACCTTCTTCCTTGCTCTCCCTTTTCTCTAGATCTTAGAAAGAGAGTGTTTGAAGAAGAATGAGGGTTTCTAAACCCTATTCCTGGACTTAACTCAGCAAGGGCAACCCTGGACCATCAGATCCCAAAAGAAGGGAAAGAACGGACACGATCCGAACTGAAAATCAAAACACCTGGGCCGAACACGGCTTGTGACACACTCGTGTCCAAGGTCGTGTTCCCCAATCGACGCCGAAACCGTCGCACCCAAACCAGGACATGGGTCCATGACATGCCCGTGTCACATTTGACACGGCCGTGTCCAACCCGAACACGCCGGGGTTCCAGGCTGTTTCCAAACCCTTACACGTCCCGGCTACAACCCGAGAAGGATACGACCAGGGACACGACCGTGTCTCAGGCCGTGTTCGAAGTCTCGACGATCGTCGACTGCCTCTTCGTCGACTTCGCAGAAATTCGTCGAGCACGCTTGACACGGTCGTGGACACGCCCGTGTCCTAGGCCGTGTTCCTTGCCTGTGTCGGCACCTCTGTGTCGACACCTCTGTGTCGACACCTATGTGTCGATACATCTGTGTCGACACCTCCCCTGTGTCGACACAACTGTGTCGACACTCGAGGGAACATGCCTGCGACACGGGCTCCGACACGGGCGTGTCAGAGGGCGTGTCTCTCACTAGTCGACGAACTGAGCGAAAAATCGTCGACTTCTCGGGCTCTCGACGAACCCGGTACGACACGGCCATGGACACGCACGTGTCTTAGGTCGTGTGACCCTCACTAAGACCCAAACTTGGCTCTCGACGCTGCTCGTCCTTCTTTCGAATTTTGGGGAGTTACAGCCATATTCGACGAGTATGTGTGAATATGCAATAGAGAGGGTGAGAGAGAGAAAGGGAATGAGTTGGAATGAGAGAGAGAGTGAAGATGATTTAAATACAGTAATGATGATTTTAAAAAAGGGATTTCATAAAAAGTTATAGTTTAAAAAAACCTAGCCCTAGGCTGCCAGCCTAGGCCCTAGGCATGGTACTAATAGGCTACCAAAAGGCAGCCTACTTGTACGGGCTGGCTGGCATGGCAGCAACAACATTGTTATGCCAACCAACATCTTTAGAGTAGTGGTAGGTAGTAGTGGGAAAAAGGACCGGGCCCAGTGGGTCGGCTTGAGCCAGGCCCAGTAAAAGCCCATCTAGGCCCGGACCGGGAAAAGCCCGACCCGGACCTAGGCTAGGCCCAGGTATAGAGATAGTGCCCGGGCCGATACCCGGGCCGGGCAAAGCCCGACTTTCGGTCGTCCCGGGCCGGGGCAAAGGCCGACCCAGGAAATTCGCCTGGCTCTTATAAGAGCCGTTTAATTAACGACTCTAATAATAGTCGTTAGCTGCTAACGACTCCAATATCTTATTAGAGCCGTTAGCAGCACTGCTGTACAACAATACAACATTGTTGATGTACTGTTGTACAACAATCTGATCCTAGGGCCTAGGCTGGACAGCCCCCCTTTCATTACCCGCCCGACTCCCACGCTCTCTCTCTCTCTCTCACTCACACACACACACACTCTCTCTCACTCACTCTCTCTCTCCCACTCACTCTCTCTCATAAACACACACACTCTCTTTCCCATTCACTCTCTCTTTTAAGTTATAATTTAAATTATAAAATTTACTTAACACAGTAACGCCTCGCGGCTCTTGCCAGCATCCTCCTCAACGCTAGCATGGCATCGTCCTGCTCAACGCCAGGGTCGTCTACTCAAAATTCGTCTGTAGCAGTGGAGCACAATCATAAGGCGGCAGTTTGGGAGAATTTTGAAAAGGTTCAAGTTGGTGCCGAATTCAATGCGCGATGCAAATTATGCTCAAAGCTGCTGACCCTTACCAACAACTTAACACTATCAAGACACCTTAAGTCTTGTGTTGCAAAACAAGTTCCCGAGTCCAGTCAGGCCCAAATTTCAGGAGCAGGGCAAATTTGGACGTACGATCAACTTCGCCAACGAGACATGTAGATGAAACATGTCATCAAACGCAGGATGTCATTCAGCCACTACGACAACGAGGATGCGACAGGATACATACATGCGGGACTTCAGTCCAAATATCAATAGGTAAGTAGAGTTTCTCTTAGGCACGATGTCATTAAAGCTTATTTAGAATCAAAACAATCGTTAATAAATTTTTTTGAAACTTTCGAAGGACGTGTACGTTTAACGAGTGACGTTTGGAGCAGCAGCATAAAAGTAGGATTATCGTATATATGTATCACGTGTCATTGGATCGATCCCGTTTCATGGGAGCTAAATAATCGCGTAATATGTTTTGAAGATTTTGAATATCCGCACACAGGTGAAGCTATATATAATGTAATTATTAAATGTGTGCGAGAATTTAAAATAAAAGATAAAATAATGAGTATTTCTTCTGATAACGTCTCTAACAATACCGTAGCTATTGAGTGGTTAAAACGCGATTTAAAATCAATGCTAAACGGTGCGTTTTTTCACACTCGGTGTGTTTGTCATGTTTTAATTTATTGATACAAGATAGTTTAGCCATCATAGAACCTTATATTAAAAACAATCGTCTAATGTTTAGAATCATTTATAATTTTAGACAACGATCTTAGGATTTTAAAAATTTTGTAAACGCAAATGGTAAAAAATATTTGAAACCTCAATTTGATATGCATATTAGATGGAACTTAACATATTATTAGCATATAAAATGTTAAAAAGAGCGTTTCAAAAAAAACACTTCTTATAGAATATTATAATATGGTAAATACTCATGATTTGATCGATGCCGATTGGGACGTATTAGCAAATTATATGGATTTATTAAAATATTTTTATAGGACGACTGTTTTTTTATCCGGCGTGTACTATCCGACTAACTCACTAGGGATTGAAAATTTTGTAAAAATCGCACAAAAAATTAAATATTATAAACAACATGCACGATGACTTCCATTAATTGAAATAATGGAAGAATTTTTAAAAATATATTATAGAGAATTGCATGTAATGTTTTCATGCACCGCCACTTTAAATCCGTTATTCGGCACGACGTGAAAAATTTGATAGAACCCTTTTGAATTAGACGGATCTAACCAACCGGCTCTTAATTGGCGGCCGGTTGGATGTCTTTATAATTTGTACTTTACATGTTATGTTTGTTGTTTTGTAATGAATGATTGCTTAATTTACTACAAAACACAAGTTATCTTCATAATTAGTTTACTTGTTATGTTATGCTTTCTTCCTAAAAATGTTTGAAATCGAAAATAATGTTCAATTTTAGTAGGAATTGTTGTCGATCTTTATGAAGATCAAGCTTGATCTCCATGGAGATCTAATTCTTATGTTCCGCCTTTTTATTTTCATATTTGTCATTTGTTGCAATCCTATATCACCCGGACGGAGATCTCACTCTGGGACACAGACCCAAAAATCTCTCCCAGTTGTAGGTACATGCCAATTAGATATTGTGTTGGCCATGATTGTTAAGATCGGGAAAACGTAACCATAAATATTCTCAAACTTCCTCATTTCGAAAAGTTTTAACTACAAATTTCATGTCAAATTGATCTCCCAAATATATGTTTTGTTTTGTTAAGTTTATCACTCATGTGAATAATCAAGTTGGAGATGATGAAATAAAATTTCAGGGAAGCTTTATCCCTTCTTGCCCATATTGTAAGAGACTATCACTCAACACATTGTTTTTGCTCGTCTCTTCTGACCGACTCAAAATTCATCGAAGGAAGATATTGTTTTTGCCGAAACATCTTTCTTTTTGTTCTCTGTGTCGACGCCGAATAAACCTATATGCAAAACTTTTGAATGAAGATTGTTGCTTCTCAAACAAACCTCTCATCACATAGTCCTTATACACTACTGGTTAATCAAACCATGTTAACTTTGATCCCAATATGGATAGAAAATTTGTACACCCAACCCAATCAGCCCCAAACAACCATAAACCGCCACTTAATATTTATCGCATCGACTACATTTATTATTTTGCCATTCTTCGCCAAACACGTGCCTTTCTAACCCCTCCTAGGCGCCAATTTGATCAACACAAGTCGAATTGGCCACTGATTCGGCCACTCTGGTTCAGCCCAAGATTCATGTTTTCACACCCTAAGAGAAGGCATGCTTCATCAAAAAGACTTATAGTAAATCAAAAATGTTTAATAAAATAATCACTCCTCTTAAAAAATAACAATAATATGAGTCCTATTATGCGCAGCCGAATAAATTATAGCATAATTCCGCAGCCACGAAGTAAAATAGAACCCATCATTGTAAGGTAAATGTTCGGTCCATTCAATACTTGACATATAAAAGGAGTTTACGAATCCAAAATAACTTTTTTTGCCCTGTAAAATCTCATATTTTACTTGGTTCTATCCGCCCTAAAACCGAAGAAGTGTCGTATATTACCAAGGTCGATCCCGACAGAAGTCATACCTAAATAAAGGGGTTTTTTCGTCCCGCAAAGCCATATATTTTGCTTAGGTTGATTTCGGTAGAAGGCAGGCCTAAACCAAAGGTCAATATTTCGTGCTTCAAAGTCCTACGTTTACTTAGGCTCTATTTGTTTGGGCGTTTCGGTGTTCCGTTTTGGGCAAACGCCGCCGAAAGGCGGGTAAACAAATGAACCTCCGGCGGCGTTTGCTCCATTTCCACCCGCCCGCCCGCCTTAAGAAACGCCCCCAAAAAGCTCCGTTTGGAGCAGCCACCTCCCCTCTCCGTTTCGAACACTCCGTTTCCACCCGCCGGATCGACCCGCCACCGCCGAAACAAATGAAGTCTTAGCTCAATACAGGCAACAGGCATACCTAAATCAGGGGGAGAACGTGAAACTAATTCATTATAATTTTACCTTCAAATTTCAAGATTATATATTAAAAAGCAACAATTGTTGCTTGAAATAAGTTTTCAGCTCACAAATACAGTATTTTAAGGGGGAAAATGAAGTAAAAGAGAAGATACAAGGAGTTTCTTCCTGAATCAAGCCCAGAAGACAAGCTGAGCTTTTAGTTGGGGGTGGATGGCTTAGCAAACATTGCAGCTCCCGCGGCAGTAGCCCGGCAATTCTGAAGTTCCCACCATATACGCGGAGTTCTTGGCGCACTCCCCGAGAGAAGCCCACCTCTCACAATTCGGATTGTTGTCCGCGCAGCTTCCATCGCTCGGCGGCAACATTTTGTCGAAAGACATCACGTGAATCCACTTGGTCGCCGACCATTTCTCACCCTCCAGCACGGGGCACCCGCCGTGAAGACTACTGTGGTCTGGAGTGGCGTTTGGGTGAAGGCTGAAGAACAGAAGCGCGTCTCCCCTTCGTGGTTTTACTGAAATGTGCTTTGATGTTTAGGGTTTACGATTCAGAGTTTATGGTTTAAAAAAAGGTGATTGTTATTAGCACCGCAGTTTTGGGCAGTCGCACCGTACTCTCCTAATTTTTCGTGCCTTTTGGAAATATGTCTTGTACCTGCATTTTTAGAAAAAGTGTTCAACACAAAATTTGTAGATCTCGACGAGATCTACAACTTTCGTGTTGACCACTTTTCCTAAAAAATGCATGTACAAGACGTATTTTGAAAAGACGCGAAACCTGATCGTATTTCCAAAGTACGTCTTGTACATGCATTTTTAGGAAAATTGTTCAACACCAAAATTATACATCTCGTCGAGATTTACAACTTTCGTGTTAAACACTTTTCCTAAAAGTATATGTACAAGACGTATTTCCAAAAGGCGCGAAAAATTAGGAGAAAGTGCAGTGTGACTAGCCAAAAGTGTGGTGCCAATAACAATCACCTAAAAATATTACCTGCAATTCCACGTCGAGCACATTCTGACACATCATCCTTTGCATGCGATTTGCGCTGAGATTCCTACCAGTACATTATAGTTTGTTAATAAGGAAGCTATCAGAGTGAAGATGAGATTCCTTCAAACCAAGCATAAAAAAAGATTTTGGATCAAAGACACAAGAAATCAAGCAAAATTGTTCTACTTTCAGTGGAGAGTAAGGGAGTGAAGAAAAGATGCAGTATTTGTTTTTGAGAAGTGATTAGACCCATGCAGTAACTTAGCCATGATGAAAGGAAGAAATGAACTGACCTCAGCTTTCGGAAAAACTGTCTCTCCGCCCTTCTTAACATCGCTAAGATACATTAAAACGGTAGCGATTCGATGACCGCCGCGTGCAATGTTAACTTTATCCGTGAAGAAATCATAATGCGCATCATACTTCTGTCCATGTTCGTATCTCAGAACTTGTATGTCCTCGCCATTTTCTGGAAAAAAATTGAAATATCTTCAGTTTAATGTCCAGGACTAGCATGGAAGGATTGGATATCATCACTTCGAGTTTAAACTAAAATCAGGATACTCATTCGATGTTGCAGATGTTGCAGATGTTGCAAATTTTAATCACACAGCTATTTGGTGAAATAAAGCTTTAAGTGGCTTGTGCCTAATTAATTCAGATCAACAGAGCATTCATGCCTACAATTAAGTCTCAACATGAAAATCAGAGCATGTGCTATGCATATCTTAGTTCGCTACAGCTCCATGAGAAAGAACAAGGTCGGAAATGGGTAATGGATATGGGGATGCAGCATGATGGTCAACCTAACGCTTTTTTTGGTTAGAAAACAGCAAGCTGTCAGATCAAGCTACCCTACTATCAACAAAAACGGATCGAATTGGTATAACAATGAAGCCCTAGATGTCAAACTTGTTGTGGAAACACTTTATAATCCACGCAAATCACTTCAGCTTGAAGTATTTGCTAGAATAGAAACTGATTACATCACCTCCACGAGACAGGTTGGGCAAGTTGATGAGTTTTGACTTCGCAGTAGAGCATCATGATGGAATACTCAACAAGATTGTCGATGCCTCTCACAAAATAAAGAAGACATTTGCCTCTCACAAAATAAAGAAGACATTCGAGCACTACACGCCCTTTCTCAGTCAGTAGCGTGCCACTTCGAGGGTATGCACAAAAGATTGACACATCACCTATATTACCCTGTATTCATGCTAGGGTGGAATGAGACTAAGAGGCAGCTGCACAGCCTGCACCATGGTCAGACTCAACAGGACTTCTGCACTACAGTGGAAACATTTCCACTTTCCCACCCCGCCTCTCATATCAATTGTTGTCGCCTTCATACATACCACACAAGAAGTCATAGAAAAAACTATACAATGCACTCGGGAGTATCTTTTTGGTGAGGGCTAAAGCACCAAATTCAGGAGTACTATCGGGAATTGCTCCATCAGTCAATAATAATAATAATAATAAAGATTCATCTTGCTACTGCCAGCTTATTCCAACAGTTGGAAATCCCAACTCAGATGTGACCTGACATCCCAATGAGGCTCTGTTTTTGCGATTTTGGAGTCATGATATTTTTTCACGACTCCTGAATCGCACCTCTCCGCGATTCCCTGTCTGTCATCGTCCCTCCCGATCCGCCACAGTTCGCCATCGCGCTCCACCCGATTCGGCGTTGATTCACCTGGGAAGTCATCGCTCCTCCACCCTTCTACACTTGTCGGAGGAGTCGTCGACCGTCGACCGCCGTGCCATCCCTCTTCGGCCAAGCAATCGCCTCGAAGCAAGTAGAATGTCCGGTTCCCTGCGATTTCTCCCAGATCTCCCGGATATCCCCATCGACTAGTATATCGTACTTCTCCTTCAAAGCAGTTATCTCCCAGATCCGGCAGTTCCCTGCGATTTCCGACGGTTCCCAGCTATTGCAGATCCGTCAAGCTAATGGGTTAGCAACTTGGCCCAATCTTTTTGAGCTGCAATGACATAATGCGTTATAACTCTAATATCTCACTTACTGTCTTCATTTGTGCATTTGTTTGTGGATACACACTGGTGGAGTACCTAAATTTTGAACTCAAATGTTGTTCTTCCAAACAGTTTCACAGATTCTGCCACCACTCTGCAAAACAGTTGATTATTCCACCACAGCTTTCCAACACTGCTTCTACAGTCGTTGCATCTAAGCCAAACTGAGGCAGAATTTGATTAGGAAGTTACCTAAATCTAGAAGCAAGACTATTCTTTTTGTGGTGGTGAATCGTTTTTCATAGCCTGCATATTTCATTCCAATACGGTTCTTTTTGTGGTGGTGAATGTTTTTGTGGTGGTGAATCATTTTTCGTGTGATTCAAGTTTACTTTGAGCAAATTTTCTGTCGTAATGAGCTACCCAAGATTGATGTGTTGGGGCGGTGCACAATAGAGCATTCACAAGTAGGGTATGAAGCTCATTAACCTCAGCAGCACCAAGCTAGCTTTATCATCTGCTTATCACCCCGAAATCAGACGAACAGACCAAAATCGTTAAAAAAACGACCGAGATGCACTTAACATACAATACCTCCTACCGTATGACACTACAAACAACATCATTAAGAGTCATGTTGAATGTTATCGCCCTCACCTCCTTTCCTACCTACCTGAAATAATGAAAGGGGAAGGCCTGGAGCAAAAACTACAACACAGAGACATGACTATTGCAACTACACGAGAGCATCTCTTACACGCACAAAACCTAAGGGCGTGATTCAAAAATTGAAAACCGATCGAACCGCCCCCAAATCACCGGACCTGAACCGATTTTACACCAACCTGAACAGTTTAAGTCGATTTCAATTTTCTTATCCAAAAAACGAACCACCCCGACTACTAATACACATGAAACTATCAAGGATGATCATTCGACTCATGCTATTAACTGTATAATGAAGGCAATTTATATCATTTGAATGAATTCATAATAATTTTGTTAATCGGAAATGAACAGGTCATAGTAATCAATGGTGAAGCCGCCTTATATAAGGGGGGAAATACAACCCATAATTTCATTTTAACACTTTCCCTCAAGTTGGGCATGTTATATTTCTCATACCCAACTTGTCGATAAAAACATTCACCCCAAGACTCTTAATAAGAATATCAGCTAGTTGTCCCTCTGAGGGAACAAATGGAATACGGACAATCTTCTTCTCAATATTCTCCTCGATGAAGTTTCTGTCCACTTCAATATGTTTGGTGTGATCGTGCTGAACATGGTTGTTGACAATACTGATAGCGTCTTTGTTGTCACAGTACAACTGGATAGGGCTAGACTGACTTAAATCCAAATCACACACAAGAAAGTGTATCCACAATCCCTCACATATATCATGAGTCATAGCTTTTGCACATGAAACTATCAAGGATGATCATTCGACTTATGCTATTAACTGTATAATGAAGGCAATTTATATCATTTGAATGAATTCATAATAATTTTGTTAATCAGAAATGAACAGGTCATAGTAATCAATAGTGAAGCCGCCTTATATAAGGGGGGAAATACAACCCATAATTTCATTTTAACACTTTCCCTCAAGTTGGACATGTTATATTTCTCATACCCAACTTGTCGATACAAACACAGAAAACATTCACCCCAAGACTCTTAATAAGAATATCAGCTAGTTGTCCCTCTGAGGGAACAAATGGAATACGGACAATCTTCTTCTCAATATTCTCCTCGATGAAGTTTCTGTCCACTTCAATATGTTTGGTGTGATCGTGCTGAACATGGTTGTTGGCAATACTGATAGCGGCTTTGTTGTCACAGTACAACTGGATAGGGCTAGACTGACTTAAATCCAAATCACACATAAGAAAGTGTATCCACAATCCCACACATATATCATGAGTCATAGCTTTTGCACATGAAACTATCAAGGATGATCATTCGACTTATGCTATTAACTGTATAATGAAGGCAATTTATATCATTTGAATGAATTCATAATAATTTTGTTAATCGGAAATGAACAGGTCATAGTAATCAATAGTGAAGCCGCCTTATATATGGGGGGAAATACAACCCATAATTTCATTTTAACACTTTCCCTCAAGTTGGGCATGTTATATTTCTCATACCCAACTTGTCGATACAAACACAGAAAACATTCACCCCAAGACTCTTAATAAGAATATCAGCTAGTTGTCCCTCTGAGGGAACAAATGGAATATGGGCAATCTTCTTCTCAATATTCTCCTCGATGAAGTTTCTGTCCACTTCAATATGTTTGGTGTGATCGTGCTGAACATGGTTGTTGGCAATACTGATAGCGGCTTTGTTGTCACAGTACAACTGGATAGGGCTAGACTGACTTAAATCCAAATCACACATAAGAAAGTGTATCCACAATCCCACACATATATCATGAGTCATAGCTTTTGCACATGAAACTATCAAGGATGATCATTCGACTTATGCTATTAACTGTATAATGAAGGCAATTTATATCATTTGAATGAATTCATAATAATTTTGTTAATCGGAAATGAACAGGTCATAGTAGTCAATAGTGAAGCCGCCTTATATATGGGGGGAAATACAACCCATAATTTCATTTTAACACTTTCCCTCAAGTTGGGCATGTTATATTTCTCATACCCAACTTGTCGATACAAACACAGAAAACATTCACCCCAAGACTCTTAATAAGAATATCAGCTAGTTGTCCCTCTGAGGGAACAAATGGAATACGGACAATCTTCTTCTCAATATTCTCCTCGATGAAGTTTCTGTCCACTTCAATATGTTTGGTGTGATTGTGCTGAACATGGTTGTTGGCAATACTGATAGCGGCTTTGTTGTCACAGTACAACTGGATAGGGCTAGACTGACTTAAATCCAAATCACACATAAGAAAGTGTATCCACAATCCCTCACATATATCACGAGTCATAGCTTTGAATTCTGCTTTTGTACTAGACCTTGAGACAGAAGATTGTTTTTTACTTCTCCAAGTGACTAGGTTCTCACCAACAAATGAGCAATACCCAAATGTAGAGTATCTATCTTCAATGGAACCAGCCCAAACTGCGTCAATATGAACTTCAATCTTCAAAATTTTATTGGGAGTGAAGAGGATTTCCCTTTCCTGGTAAATCTTTCAAGTACCTCAAGATTCTATGAGCTACATCCAGATGTCTCGTCTTTGGGGAGTGCATATATTGGCTAACGACCCCCACAACATAGGCTATGTCGGGGCGAGTATTGCATAGATAGATTAACCATCTGACAAGATGTTGGTAACCAATAACGTCTTCAATAGGATCACCATCATTTCTTCCAAGGTTATGTTTGACCTCCATAGGGGTGTCACCATCATTTTGCCAAATTTACCTTCCACTCTCACTTCTTCGACATTATCTCTTGTTATGACAATGTCGTCAACATAGACAATAAAAGTTGTTAAAATATTGTCCTTTCATTTTATAAACAAAGATGTCAATAAGAGGTTCTAAGGATTGTTGATGGAGCTGGCACGGGCGTTGGAAGTGTGGGATGAACCTATGTGTTAGGAGCTTTACTCCGTATAATGTACATCTGTAATTCTAGTTCTTTACGAGGAAGCTTCCCCTGAGAAAGGTCACCCTGAATGGGAGTCTCGTCATGAGGTGCAGTATGTGGAGGAATGGAGTATGGTGGAGGAATCGATAAGGATAGAGTAGGGGAGCTCACTTCTTCCATATGTGTGGACTCCCCATAAGTGAGGTCACATGATAATGATCGGATTCACAAAATGTGATATTCGTTGTGACAAAAATACACTTTGTCAGAGGATGATAACATTTATGTATCTTCCGAGTGGGCGAATAACCAATGAATACACACTTAAGAGCATGATGTTTAAGTTTAGACCGGTCCGGAGAGTGCATGTGAGAGAAGCAAACACAACCAAAAATCTTTGGGTGGATAGAGGGTGGTGAACCCCTAAGATAGTTAGAGGGGTTTGATGACCCAAGACTGGAGATGGTAGGCGGCCGATGAGGTATGTAGCCGTCAAAACAGCATCACCCTAATAGAATTTAGTGAGGTTCATAGTGAAGAGTAAACAACGAGCAACCTCCAAAAGATAGTTTTTTCGTTCAATAACCACATTCTGAGATGAGGAGTGAACATAAGATATTTGGTGGAGGATGTCATGATCATTAAGGTAGTGAGCAAAGAAAGTGCAAACATATTTCTGACCATTATCACTATGAAGAATTGTTATAGTAGCAGAGAATTGAGTAGAAAACATTTAATGAAATTTTCAAAAGACACAACAATTCATGCTTATTTTTCATCCAATAAACCCAGGTGATTCGGGAAAAAAAGTTAATAAAATTAATAAACCAATAACATTCAGAAACAGAAGCAACGGGGCAAGGTTCTCAAACATCAGTATGGACAATGTAAAAAAGAGTTGTACTAGGTAAAAAGAGATGATGAAAAGGAATATGATAATGTTTGGCAACAGTACACACATCACAACCAAAGTTTTAAAAAAATGCAGAAAAAAAAACAGAAAATAAACGTTGCATGGTCACAACAAAGGGATGACCAAGTCGGTCGTGTCAGATTAGCAAGGTGGAGGTCTACAAAGAGTGGAGAGCTTGCGGAGAGGTAGCCCCACCAAAGGAGTCAAAACAAATACAGGTCATTCTGCATGCTAACAGAACCAATCACCTTTCTCATTTTCAGATCATGAAAAACACAATGAGAAGGAAAGAAAGTAACTGAGCATTAAAGAGAAGTGATCAAATGACTAACAGAAAGTAGACTGCGAAAAAATTCGAAACATGAAACACATATGATAACGTGAGAGAAGAACAAGGGATAGAGTCTTTCCCGGCAAAGGATGAGAGAGAGTCATCAACAATGCTCACTTCTTTTTGCTTGAAAGAAGAGTATATGACACAAAACCCGAAACTGAACCGATCATGTGATCAGTGGCGCCAGAATCGATAATCCACTGAGTAATAGTAATAGTAGAGTGGACACCCAGAGTACCTGTGTGGGCAAGGGAAGAGAATGACATAGATGCAGTAGTAGGCTCAGTAGTAAGGTCGTGCATCAAGCGACGAAGAGCCTGCATCTTTTCAACAGAGGACGGCTGAGGGGGCAACCCTCTGGTTTCTCAGTCAGATGATCAGAGTGATAGGGTCACCCTAGAAATCTACCACGACCGTGACCACTATGCGAAGACAGACCACCCCTGGGAGGAGGAAAGCCATATAGGATAAAGCATGTATCCCGAGTATGAAAAGGCTTGCCACAATAATCACAAGTGAGGTGATCCTTATCTGTAGGTTTAGGTCTGAAATCACTAGAAATACGACCTCTAAAGTTTGACGGATGAGATACTAAAGCGGAGCCTTCCGGAAGAGTGGTGATGTTTTAGGACTGCTTGCGGTCAAACTCCTATTGGACAATGTTGTAAACTTCAGGAAGCGAGGGAATAGGAACGCGTCTTAAAATCTTGAGAGTAATCTGATCAAAATCTTTGTATACCTCATGCAGAAACTCGGACTCGATTGCGATCCTTGTGGCTCCTCGGCAAGAACACATCTCATTGTAAACCATAACAAGGGAGTCAAAATGGTCGTACTTTTGATATAGTTGGGTAAACTCAAGGTACTAGGCAGAAGGAGGGAGATCGCCCTGTCGGAGAAGAAAAATCGTGTGGCGAAGCTGGCAGATCTAGGCCGCATTCCCCTTGAGAGAATAGGTAGACTCCGGACGCTTCCATATCTCTGCAACAGTATTCAGGAAAGAATAGTTTCGAGCGATAGATACCTACGTGAAATTAGTGCACCATGACATGACAAGGGAGTTTTCTGACTCCCATTGAGGCCAAGCAGTAGAGGTTGTGGCAGGAGCGGCAGTGGTGCCACTGATATAGCCAAAGAGATGCCGACTCTTTAAGGCTAGAGTAATGGAGCGGGGCCAAGATAAATAGTTAGAGTCATCAAGTTGAATTGTTGTGATCTAAGAGTAGTGGTGACCTTGACCAACCCAAGTAGATCCAGCAAGGGTCACAGAGCTGCCAAAATCAACAACGTCCGACATAAGAACAAATGTCAGCCAAACTCCGCCAATATGATGGTGAGGAATAGAGAAGAACACCTCTTCAAAGAATGAAAGGGAGATATAACATCACGGTAAAATTAGGAGACGTCCTCCTCTTGAACAAAGGAAGCACGAGAACTGAGATCGGGAAGCATCCAACTGTTGGAATCGCGAGAAAACTGAGTTGGAGGATAGAGGAGAGCGGGAGAGAGAGACGACGTGTGGGAGACGTGCAACAAGCGAGATATGGGCAGCGAGCAAGAGACGAGAGCGTTATGGCTCTGATACCATGTTAATCATTAGCATATCAATTACAAAGGCTCTTACCCGTGCATATACATGAATAGAGGGAAAAACTCTCATATGACCAAATTACCTTTATCGGGTATTACGCTTATAAGGCATAAAAACACGACTTGATAATCTCCTATATAACATAACGTCGTTGTACCGCTCAAGTCAGATGAAAAATGTCAATCATATTAACTTGTTCATATTATCAATAAGCATGTTGCATCCTAGACCTTTGGTGAAGATATCAGTCAATTAGTCACAGAAAGAGCAAATGGAGTGACCATGTTCCCTTTGACCAAGTGGTGTTTGATGAAAAATCGATCGACTTCAACATGCTTTGTATTATCATGTTGTCCTGGATTGTGAGCTAGACTAATAGCGGTCATATTATCAAAGAATGAGGAGAGATGGATATGCACCCGGAATCCTAGATCCTGTAAAATAGCTTGTAACCATTGTTCTTCATAGAGACCTTGGGATATGCTACTACATTTTGTTTTTTGGATCGTCGGGTTACGAAATATCCCCAAACAAATGTGCAATACCCGCAATGAACTTCCTATCATCGCGACTTCCAACCCAGTCCGTGTCCATAAAGACTTCAAAACTTAAGTCACTGGTCTTAGAGAACATGAGTTCTCGACCAGGTGCCTTCTTCAGATATCTCAGCACTCTATGAACAACCTCTTGATGTCTTATTTTGGGAGCATGCATATATCTACTCAAAATACCAACCACATACGTAATGTCAAGACGTCTGCGGAATAAGTATACGAGTCTTCTGATCAATCTCTAGTAGCTCGATATATTTGTCTTATCATCGTCACTATCTTCATCAATCTTATGATTTTCTTCCATGGGAGTGTTTGCTGGGGCACAACCGAGTATTCTGGTATCCCTTAACAATTGCAATACATATGCATAGATATGAAGATGCTTAGATATGAAGATGCCTAGATTTGATCTAGTAATTTCATTTTCAAATATCATAGTCTTCCTAAATCATTCACCTCGAACTTTGTGGATAACTGTGCCTTGAGGTTGGCGATCTCCTCAAAATCATCTCATGTGATGACCATGTTGTCCACATACACAATGAGAACAACGATCTTCGGATCATGTCTTTTAATAAACATAATGTGATTAGATTGTCCCTTCTTATATCTAACCTTGAGCATGATCACATGAAACCTACCAACCATGCCCAGGGCAACTGTTTTAGGACACGTATACCTATTTAGAAGAATATTTCATGTACATCTATTCATCAAATTCATCATGAACGAATACATTCTATCGGTCAAGTTGATGAAGATCCCAATTTAGACAAGCATCGTGGGATAAGAGAATTCATATGGAGTCCATCTTTGCTACTGGAGCAAATGTCTCATGGTAGTCCACTCCTTGAGAATGAGCAAATCCTTAAGGCATCATCCTTGCCATGTAACGTTCTACTTGTCATTCCTGATTTTATTTAGCAGAGAACACCCCTCGAACCAATAAATTTTTCCCTGGGGGAAGGGGAGAAATGTACCATGTGTGATCTTATAAAAGACAAACATTTCCTCCAAGGCTTCCTGCCACGTATTTGGAATAGTAATCAAGGATAACGATATAACAAATGTTTGATGTGCATGGGCAAGATGATAATAAGAAACATAATTGTACATAAGAGTGTTCCATGCAGATCACTTTACATTTTGTAGAAGAAACATGAATAAACCATGTAAAAGTTAACCTTCTTGGCCCATTAGAAGATTCTCATGTATAAATTAGTTTCATAACTTCGCTTGCAGTTACGTCATCACTCCTCCCTCTTATAATATGTGTGCAAATACATATATTCTTTAGTTAATACTGTAGAAATGGAGAAAGCCAACCTTGTATATATGTCCACTTGATACAAATACAAAGAATGAGTACATATATATAGATGAGAGAAAGAGAGAGAAAAGTCCTATACACAATGTGGGACTAAAGAGAGGAGAGAAAAAGCAATAAATGCTATACAAATGGGCCTAATGTTAAGTGGGCTTTTCCAACACTCCCCCGCAAGCTGGAGCGTATAGGTCATATGCACCCAGCTTGGACAAACATTGGTAGAACAGAGTGCTTGATAAGGCCTTTGTGAGGATGTCGGCAACTTGATCAGTTCCTGGAACATGTTTTAATTCAAGTTTCTTCAGTTGAACCTTTTCACGAACAAAGTGACAGTCAACCTCGATATGTTTTGTGCGCTCATGAAAGACCGGATTCTTTGTGATGTGTATGGCGGCTTGACTATCACAAAATAGAACAGCAGAGGAGGGGAGTTTTACTCCCAGGTCAGTAAGGAGACTTTCAAGCCATGTGAGTTCTGAAACAACTGAGGCCATTGATCTGTATTCAGCCTCTGCAGAGGAACGAGCCACCACAGCTTGTTTCTTACTCTTCCAAGTAATAAGATGCCCACCAAAATACGTACAGAACCCACTAGTTGACCTTCGATCGTCCAGGGAACCCGCATAGTCGGCATCAGAATAGGCAACCAATGCGGGAGCAGAGTCGGAGGTTTTGTAAACCAGCCCTTGGCCTGGAGCTCCCTTAAGGTATCGGAGAATCCGTTCAACCGCTTGGAGATGAGAAGCCCGGGGGGCATGCATGAACCTACTGACAACCCCAACTGCAAATGATATATCTGGCCTTGTGACTGTTAGATAGATCAACTTGCCCACAAGGCGTCGATAGTATTCCGGGTTCGGAAGTAGCAAATCGTCATCCGAAGCATGAGCGCATAATTTGTGATTTGCCTCCATCGGGGTACATGCTGGCTTGCAACCAGACTGACCAGCATCTTTGAGAAGATCGAGACAGTACTTTCGTTGGGAGAGAACCAACCCGTCCGGCCAACGGGCGATCTCGAGACCAAGGAAGTAGCGAAGTTTCCCCAGATCTTTAGTCTGAAAAACAGTGCTCAGGTGTTGTTTGACGTCTTGAATCCCCTTTGAGTCATCCCCAGTGAGAAGGATGTCGTCAACATAAACCAACAGAAGAATGGTGTCAGTGGCCCGGTGTCGGGTAAAGAGGGAGAAATCTGCAGAGCTCCGAGTGAACCCCATGTCCCGAACCACCTTGCTAAACTTGTCAAACCACGCCCGTGGGGACTGTTTGAGACCATAAATTGACTTTTTGAGAAGACAGACCCGAGACTCCCCCGTGGTCTCAAACCCGGGCGGTTGGCGCATGTAGACAGTTTCCTGAAGGTCGTCATTCAAAAAGGCGTTCTTGATATCAAGTTGATGAAGAGGCCAGCGGCGGTGTACCGCGACGGAGAGAAGAACGCGGACAGTGTTAAGCTTGGCCACCGGAGAGAATGTTTCCTCATAGTCGAGGCCCTCCTGTTGTGTGAAGCCCCGGGCCACAAGGCGGGCCTTCAGTCGGGCAATAGTGCCATCCGGAGCATGCTTGATGACGAAGACCCATTTGCATCCAACAGGGTGCTGACCGGGAGGTAAGGGAACCAAGACCCAGGTCTGGTTGGCCCAAAGGGCCGTCATTTCTTCGTCCATGGCAGCCCGCCAGCCAGGATGGTGAAGCGCCTCCTGCAAAGAGTTAGAGACTGAAACAGAAGATAAGGAGGTGGCAAGGTGAAGAAGAGAGGGGGAGAGGCGATGGAGCGAGACGTAGTTCGCCATCGGATGAGCGGTGGAGACGGGAGCCGGAGCAGCAGGGAGCAGAGCACCAGAGGGCGAAGCCGACTGCAGAGGAGCCACAGAATGAGGAGAGCGACGAGAATAGACCCGGATAACCGGAGGTGGTGGACGGACCGGAGGTGGGGAAGGGAGAGAGGCTGAGGAGTGAGGAGCAGGAATGATAGGACGAACGACGGGAGCGGGAGGCAGAGCGATATCCGGAGCAGGGAAGAAAGGAAGATCTTCACGGAAAGTTACGTCAGGCGAGACAGTAACCTTGCGGGTAGTAGGCGAATAACATACATAACCCTTCTGAGTGCGCGAGTACCCGACAAAGATCTGCTTGGTGGCACGAGGGTCCAACTTGTCCGTGGAGGGACCGAGGTGGTGAACGTAGCAGGTACACCCAAACACCCGTGGCGGAAGAGGAAAAGGCGAAGTTGTGGGAAAGAGGAGGCTGAAGGGAGTAACATACTGGAGGACGGAAGACGGGAGGCGGTTGATGAGGAAGCAAGCCGTGGAGAGAGCGTAGTTCCAGTACGGTTTGGGGACCTGCATTTGAAGCATAAGCGAGCGAGCGACATCGAGAAGGTGACGATTCTTGCGCTCGGCGACACCATTCTGTTGTGGAGTGTACAGACAGGAGGTTTGGTGAAGAATGCCGAATTCAGAGCAGAGAGTGGCAAACGTATGGCTGGTGTACTCCCGCGCATTGTCTGTACGAATAGTGCGAATAGGCGCAGAGAACTGAGTGCGAGTCTCGAGGATGAAAGCCCGGAATACGCGGGGAAGTTCAGAGCGATCCCGAAGGAGATATAACCATGTCATGCGAGAGTAATCATCAATAAAAGTAAGAAAATAGCGATAGCCAGAAATACTAGTAACTTTGTACGGACCCCATATATCGGAGTGTACTAAAATAAAAGGAGCGGAGCTACGAGTACAATGAGGGGGAAAAGAAGAACGGGGCTGTTTGCCCAAAATACATGTGTCGCAACGAAAAGCAGGGAGAGTGACATCAGGAAGAGCCTTCCGGAGGACTGGAAGAGGAGCATGTCCCAGACGGCGATGCCAATCCGAAGAGGAGGTAGATGCGAGGACAGTAGGAGAGTCGTCAAGGAGATAGAGCCCATTCTGCAGCCGTCCTCTACCAATGATAGTCTGCGTCTGCTGATCATGTATGAGAAAAGAAGAAGAAGTAAATGTCACTGAGTAATTAGAATCAGTAGTAAGGCGACCGACAGAGAGTAAATTGAAAGGAGAGCCCGGAACATGTAGAGCCGAGCGTAGGAGGAGAGAAGAGGTGAGAGAAATATCAGCACATCCAGATACGGGAACCGACGCCCCATTAGCAACAGTAATGTACTTCGGGTGAGGTGAAGACAAGTACTGTGGTGGCTTAACAGAGGTGATATGATGAGTGGCACCAGAATCAAGGATCCAGCGCGTGCCAGAGGATAGGCAGGCGATACCTTCATTGGAGAGAGAGGCAGCAGAGGCAACCGAGGCAGGCGGACGGCTGAGCAAGCCATGAAGATGCTGGAGCTGAAGACGAACCTCGTCGAGCTCAGTACGAGAGGAGGCAGAGTCGGTAGTAGCAGCAGAGGCATGTGGACGAGGAGGACGACCATGTTTGCGAAAGCAAGTGGCCTCAAGATGACCAACTTTACCACAGAACGAGCATTGAGGCCTAGACCGGCCACCGCGACCCCGGCCGCGAGAGTCAGAGCGGCCACCACGGGCAGAGGGGGGAAGAGGTAGTAAGGGAGCAGGTGCTTGTTGAACAAGGGCCGGAGAAGGAAGTCCGGGAACATCCGGAGGCGGGGAGACTTTGAGAAGCATTGAGCACACGTCGGAAAAGGACGGTGTAACAGTAGAGGAGAGGATGTGAGCCCGGACACTGTGAAGATGAGGGGGTACCCGGGCCATCATCATGGCAATACCCACAGCTTCCTTCTGGGTACGTTGAGCAGCGAGATCTAGAGTGGGAGGCTGATGGTGGATCCAAGCCTCAACCAGAGACCGGGCTTGAGCAACAAAGGACGTCAAGTCGGTGGCGTCACTGCTGTCAAGGGCCTGGAGAGCGGTGATGATATCATAGAGATGGTGGAGACTATCTTTGCCGGAGTAGAGGGTGTGTAGCTCGTCCCACATGCCTTTGGCCGTCTCATGATACATGGCCAGACGATAAGATTCGCCATCAAGAGAGTTGAGGAGCCAAGTCTGCACACGCCCATCATTGCGTAACCACTCCTCAGTAGGGACACCAATAACGGTCTGGGTCAGATGATGAAGGAATCCCTTGGACTGAAGGACACGGCGAACTGAGTGTGCCCATTCCACAAAGTTCTTCTTGCCAGTGAGCGAAATTGTGGTGATCCGGAGCTCGTCTCGGACTTCCGGTATAGAGGCCGGGCGTTCAGGAGGAACTGCCGTACCGACGGAGTCTGCAGAGGTAGACATGGAGGCCGCAGCGAGCTTGAAGGAGGCCGCAGCGAGCTGGAAGGAGGCCGCAGCGAGTTGGAGGAGACCGCAGCGGACTGGAGGCAGCAGCTAGAGGAAGCAAACAGTCAGCGGACTGGGTGAGGTCGCGGCGACCTGGATGAGGTCGCGGCGAGCTGGGAGGATGATGCGGGCTGGTTCAGGTCGCGGCGGTCTGGGTCAGACCGCAGCGGACAGGAGTGAACTGATAAGAGAGGACACGCCGGGGCTGACTTGCGAGCTGGCGGGCTGGCGAGCTGGCGAGCTGGCGAGCTGGCGAGCTGACGAGCTGACGAGCTGGCGAGCTGGCGAACGCAGCGCGAACGGCGGAAGGAGATCAAGGAGAGAGGTCGCCGAGGTCGCGCCGGACAGGACGAGGCCGCAGCGGACAAGGGGAAGCAGTGGACCCCACAGGATGGCTATAAAAGGAGGGGGGGGGGCAGAGGAGATAGGGAGAGAGGGGGGGGGGGAAGAAGTGGATCCACGGGAGGAAGCGGACAGGAAAAGTGAGGCCGCAGGAGAGATGCGACTAGAGGGTGCGGACTGGACAAGGGAGGCCGCAGAGACCGCAGGCTTCGGGGCGGACAGAAGAGGGAGTCCGCAGGAGAGTCGAACCTGGCTCTGATACCATGTAGAAATGGAGAAAGCCAACCTTGTATATATGTCCACTTGATACAAATACAAAGAATGAGTACATATATATAGATGAGAGAAAGAGAGAGAAAAGTCCTATACACAATGTGGGACTAAAGAGAGGAGAGAAAAAGCAATAAATGCTATACAAATGGGCCTAATGTTAAGTGGGCTTTTCCAACAAATACGAAGCAATAAAAATTGTGTTTCATACTCTACTTTTTCTACACCTTTCAACAAAACAAGATGACGATGAAGATTATCTCCAGAATCTGAGACCGAGGCAGACACCGGTAGGGGTGGAACGATTGTGCCTCGTGTGCATGTTTGTCTGTGATGATAGATAATCAGAAGTGGAGACATCAGAGACAGAGGAGTAATCTGGGTCTGGTGTTTTTCTTTGATGAAAGGTAGACTATGAGTGGGAGGGATGAGAGGAAGAGGAACAGAAATATTATTCTCATTGTCACCAATCTCCCATTGGAGAATGAAATGTGTTGGGTATGGAAAGTATGACTTCTCCTCGTGGATGGTAACATCCATGATGCAAAAAATACATTGTGGTGGGGAATGATAGCACCCGATACGACTTCGTTGTAGATGAATAACCAATGAATAAACAATGTTGAGCCCGAGGATCAAATTTGCCCTTATAAGACTGATGAACATAGGCAAAACAAACGCACCCAAATATACATGACAACAGATGAGATGTATAAACGATTTGGTGAATACACGAGCAATAGGTGTAGTATAGTCGACGACTGATGGAAATCGACTGATGAGAAGGCAGCGGTCAGAACGACATCGCCCCAATAAGATTTGGGAAGATGCATAGTGGTCAGAAGGCAGCGAGCAACCTCAAGAAGGTGTCTGTTTTTGTGTTCAGCAATCCAATTTTGAATAGAGGGGTGAACACAAGTGATTTTATGTATAAAATCATGATTAACTAGATAGGAACCAAATAAACCATGATCATCGTACTGGCCCATTATCATTATGAAAAGCACGAATAGTTCCCATAAAATGGTCATCACCATCTTATAAAAGACTTGAAAACAGGAACTCTATTTGACTCCATGTTCAGCCCATCAAGAACAGATGAAAATGATAACGTTCCTTTTTTCCTGCAATTGAACTGCATCAGTAGTACATATGGGGATGAAGTGCTCAAAATAGTCCAATTCCTGATAGAGTCTCTCGATCTCGGAAAAATGAGGAGACATTCATGGATCCATGCCTCAGTTCTAAATTCTACGAGTAAGCTCGTATACCTGGGTGGAGTTGCCAACATGTGAGTAAGTTTCACAGGCCCTAGGACAAATCACATAGGCAAAGTCCATAAACATATAACTCTGATATATCCCCGGGAACATGGAATGAAGAAGTCAGGAGACAACTAAAGATTTTTTAAGTCCCAACACTTCCAAAATGGATTGGTCAAGGGAATCTCCATAACACTCTCATCTATATATCCAAGCATCTGGTGGTTACGAATTACAGGTTGTGTTGTATAGAACCATTCAAGGTTTTATCCCATCAAGTAGCACAATGGTGATCTTCAACGAGTCAATGTGTCCCCGAGCCGATGTGTCCCCGAGCCCTCTGAGGGTCACTCATTTGTGTCACTAAGACACTTGGAGATAAAAGAACAGCTCGGTGCACAAAGCATCCCCGTGCAGTGAGGGTCAGGGAAGGGTACCACAACAAGGGTGAAATGTAGGCAATGAAACGGAAAAATCAGCCCCGTCAACACAGCTTGATGGGAACAAGAATGATCTCTCTAAATAATCAAATAATCACGACCTTCATGTTCCTTACTAGAATAGGCACCCGAGTGAGATATGACATTCTAACCACATGAAATGGAGCTAGAGGGACGACTAGAATGATCCTACAATGGCCGAATATCGTCTGGAATGGAGGATCGATCCCCAGGATAGTCGCTGAAACAGATGGAATGTGGCGATGATGATGGGAATATGCCAACAACTGGAATGGGATCGCCAATAAAGATACATGGTTACATTGCAAATGACGATCTAAGAGCCCAACGAACATGCCTACAGGATGTGCAGGCCCGGCTTCATTCCCGGGCCCGCCGAACGTCGCAAGCAACTCTGGCGATTGAACAGGGTGGCAATTGATTTGGGTAGAAGACTAGACTGTGATAGACGATGAGAGATGGAGATGTGGCGAAATCGCAAAGGTTAGGGGACGACTAGCTCTAATACCAAGTAGAAAGAAAAGAGCACAAAAAAGTAATTAGTTTAGCAATTATAAAGGCTCCCACTCGTATACACATGAAAAACTCTCCATATAACCAAATTATCCTTACTAGGTATTACATTTAGATTTAAAAACACGACTTGATAATATCCTAAATAACATCACGTCAACTTTCTAAACTCTAAGAAGAAGTAAATGAAGAATTGAAATGATTTCTTTAATATTTTTATATTATTTACTTGGTTTCATAAAAAAAATATAATCATATTTTTAATACAATATGATCTGTTAACTGTATTATATCACCTGCAAACAACTATTAATGTTTAGCTACATTACTTTCTTTAATTTACATAAAACATTCTAATCTCATATGACATGATGCGAATTATCTCGTATTCCTAGAGGATTTTGTCATTAGAATATTTTAGATAAAAAATTTCACAATAGAAGTTCTGACATAAATGATATTCAAGGACGGAATGGTTGAATGATGATATTTACTTAAAGCCATATTAAAATTATTATAAACAATAAAATAAAAAACTGAACAGACTAAACCGACCAAAAACTGAACTGACAAAAAACCAAACTGACTAAACCGACAAAAAATCAAACTCAAACCGATAGCTATTGGTCCATTTTCAGTTTGGGTCCGACCAGATATAAACTACTTGAAAAGGTGTTATGACCACGGAAACAAAACTATTCAGTTGCAGGATGTCAGAAATATACGATCGAAACTCCAACAATACAGCAAAACTATTGTTAGTATAGCATAAGCGCCCATAAGCTCTCACATTAATCCTATGATACAAGGTGATTGAGCGAATTGACACGGTCTCCTACCACTTGGAACTTCCAATTGAGTTAAAGATCCATCCCATCTTCCATATCATTATTGAAATCATTTTGAGACACATCACAAGAATTCATTATGTCACTTGAACCAATCGCCGAAAGGCGTGAAGTTCCAATGTCATATGAAAATATCAAATCATTTAAACTCGCATCAACGGAGAAAAATTCCTAGTTCAATGAAGTGACATGTTTGCAGTGAAGGCTATGTATAAAGATTGCGTCAAGTTCTAGGCATTGTACCCGATACACGATATTTCAAACAAGTAGAAGATATTTTATGAATTTCTTCATCAATTGCACCTTCGCGAGGAAGTAAACTGGCCAGATCGTGGATGGTGTAAATGCTTTAACCTAAGGCTTTGGGCCCTTATACAATTATAGTAGTCCATTGATACAAACATGTACAACAAAATGCAAGCTTCAATTGGATCGAGAGCCCAGACAGTAACATCAGACCTCCATAGCATAGTTCAAAACCTTTCAATCTTCAACATTTTACTTTCTTTATGGACTCTTTTGCAATTTCTTGTGTTGTATAAAAATGCACAGTAACATGTGCAATTTTTCTTTCAATCTTCAACATTTTCCAACATTTTTCTTGGTTTGTTTAATAAGGTAAAAAAGAAAATTGGTTTCTCATGTCCTTTTCTCTCCTCTTCCCCCTTCATCCTGCTTAGATTGGATTTTTTCGTCCACTCTAAGGCCCTATTTGAGGCAAAGGTTTCGGCGGGGCGCGGATGGGGCGGAACGCAGCCACGACTCCGGCATTTATTCGATGGAGCCATGGTCAGGCATTCACCATCTGTGCTCAGCTACAAACCACGGAAAGCGGCAGATTTCTCACGGTTTTCGATCATGGCCCACGGGCTGGGTCGAGCAGTGGAGGATCCACAACTGTGAAATTGCCCCCTCAAACTGAGCCTAATTCTCTAACCGGACTTCTCAATCTTGATAGGTTCCCTCTTTTGTTAGCAATGATGGGTCTCAAAAATAAGGAATGAAAAGGCAAAGGTGTGCTCCTTTTGACTCATCCTACAACGACTGGTGATAAGATCCTTTGCAGGGGGATATGACTGCATGTCAATGTGATGCATCCACACATTCATTTGATTAATGTAGCTAACAACTCGAGCAAGTAGAATTCCACTACACTTGATTAGTAGATTATTGCCATGTGATCGAACTTTTATTGGAACTCCTACAAAAATCCTATTAACTTTTACCTCCTCTCACATCTCCTCACCTCCAAAATCTTTGGAGGGCCTTGTAGCCAACAAAACAAGACAGCATTTAGTAGATGAAATGCAACAACAGTCATGGATGGTCTGTTGGCAATTGTCTATCGTAACCCTCATAAGCATAGGCAGATCTATGTACAGACACGCCAGTGATTTTGGGAAAGTTTCTCGCGGAGTGCTACTCCCTTTTATTCCAGCGTCCGTGACCTAGAGTTCCGCTTGTATCGCTATTCTACTCTATCTTCTTTCCTTGAACTACCACCGCTAACACTCTTAAAGAACCATAACAATGACATACCGAAAGTCATTCCCGAAAGCCAAGTCCTAAGAAGAACCTATCGCTTGAAATCATTCCCAAAAGCCAAGAATGAAGAAGAAAGGCAGGGGGGTCGTATTCCAAGAGTTGTTGCTTTGAAGAACTCTACCTTCAAAGTACATGCATACTGAAAGGGAATTGGAAGTGAGCAGTGGAGTCCACATTGCCGTCTTCCACGGAGAAATCAAGTCACTCTCCCTCCCTCCCTCCATCTCTCTCTCTCTCTCTCTCTCTCTCTCTCTCTCTCTCTCTTACAGCTTTTGCCCGCTCTCTTTTGGCGTACCACTGGATTGGTGTCGATTTCATGGTTGTCCTCATGGCTGCTGCATAAATGGGAAGAAAGGGTAAAGATAGCACACCTAGTGTTCGAGGAAATGCCCCCAGTGAATGCACCAAGTAATTGAAATGCCAGATTTTGATAGTTTGCTCTGTCGGTCCAATGAATTACAAGGTAACAATATATCCCCCTTCTTTCTTTTTGATTTCTTTCAAAAATTTCAGCGACATTTAATTCCAAATTCTTTCCTGCCAAAGAATTTGATTTTTTTTCAAAATAGGTAACTTGTTGTTATTATTTACTTTGTTTAGCATCTCCTAAAATTTAGCATTTTCTTCACCTATTTATTTTAGGAAAATCAATAATCTTTACTGATGGCACCGGATTGACATTGTTGATATTGAACTGACGTTATATTAGCTTTTTTGACCTTTAGTCAAGATAAAAGTTAGCATATTCATCTAAATTTTGAATATGAATGTCTAGATGTTTACAACCTTAAAATACAACCTTTTATGTCTACATGTTTATGTAAACCATGCGCAGGTGATTTCAACAATTATATTTTAGTCATAATTTATTGTGCTTGGGTGCGCGGAAATCCTAGTTCTGACAATGCTGATAAGGATAATGCATGTAAGGATAGGAAAAGCACTATGAGGATGGCATAGATGGACACATACCATTTATATGTACATGACTATAATTTATATGATCGTAGTTAATTCAAGAGTTAACAACGGTAATAGCGTAACAAACAAAAACAATATCCAAGTGATAAACTGATAAACTTTGTGTGAAACATGATTCTTGATAGAAATTGATGGGCCGAAAAAAATATGTGCGGGAAATATATCAATTGTGTGCTCTCTAGCGTCACTTGATATCCATCTCCTAATCATATATGTCATTATAATATAATCAACAAGACCAAAAAATGGGGCATATAAACATTACCTTTCGGAAGAAGGGTCCAAGCTGCAAGTTTGTCTTCAATTCCCGAAACTATATGGTCCTGCAAAAAGTATTGGCATCAAATTATAGGAAGGTAAGAGATCAACTTTATAACATCCAATAATGCATTCAATTCCAAAGGCCTTTTTTGAACAGAAATATATACAAAAATAATAATTTTTTCCAATGTTTAAATAACATGAAGCGAGTGTTTTAAATATCCAAGCGAGTGTTTTAAAGATATTTCCTATAGTGAGTGTTTTAAATTTCTTAGATCGATAGTTCAAAAAGACGGAGGTATTGATAAAGATGTCGCGCATAGAATCCAAGCGGGTTGGTTGAGGTGGAGAGGCGGGCCGGGGATCTTATGTGATCGTAAAGTACCCCTAAAACTTAAGGGCAAGTTTTACTGTACTGCAATTAAACCCGCAATGCTCTACGGTTCTGAGTGTTGGCAGTGAATTGTGTACATGTGCAAAAATGGGAGTTGCGGAGATGAGAATGATTAGGTGGATGTGTGGACACACGAGACTGAATAAAATTAGGAATGAATGTATTAGGGATAAGACGGGAGTAGCACCAATTGCAAAAAAGATGCGAGAATCTCGGCTAAGATGGTTTGGACACATACAAAGGAGGCCATAAGAGGCACCCGTTAGGCGTTGAGAGAGTCTAGTCACTAGGCATGTTAAACGAGGGAGGGGTAGACCAATAAAGACTCGGAATGAAACTATAAGGAAAGACATGATGTACTTAGGCATAAGTGAGATTATGAGAAAGAAGGGGCACAATGGCGACAAAGGATCCATATAGCCAACCCCAGTATAATGGGATAAAGGCTTGAGTGTTGTTGTTGTTTAAATAACATGAAGAAAATAGAGTTTCAAGGCATAAACTGGTACAAACAATTTCTTACCAAAGTGATAAGTCTAAAACTCAATTACTATGAAGCACGGATATGCCAATATTAGGCTCGTACCGGTACAGGGTGAATTTTTGGTACGGGTGCGCATACCATACGTGCGGATAAAACTCCCGCTCCTGCTCTCGTTGCCGCACCCACTCCCGCTGTCGTAAGTTCTTCCTCCTCTTCTTCTTCCTCCTCTTCTTCTTATTCATCTTCTTTCAGAAATATGTACATTGTTGTTAATTCTTATTCTTTCTCCTCTTTAGAAATCTGTACGTGTATCCCATGCGACTAGCCTCTTTAATTTATCTTTTGGCTCTGCTTACGACTACTCTTTGGATGTTGGTAATCTTGATATCAACTTTCATCTTTTGTTAAAGTTTGATTTAATTATGGTGGGGGGACTTAAAGTGTCAAAAATTTTGATGGAGTGGATTATAAATTCGTACACGATCATTTGTGCATCATGGATGTTTCGGATCTCGGCAGCCCCTGCATTGTTCCAATGCCTTTTTGATCTTAAGATGCGCTCCATGATTCCTTCTCCTTCATTCTCTTGGTTCCAAGAAACTTCTAAAACTAGGGTTTAATCACATGTTAAGTGAGTTGGTTTCAGTTTTGGAAGGACTATGAGGACAATCACTTCTCCTCAATTTTTTAGGAAACAATTGGAATGAACACCCCTATTCTCCTCTTTGGTTGAGGAGGTTATATATTTATTATAACAGTTGGTTTGAAGGATATGTTCCTACACGTAAGGGTGCTTCGTAGCTCAATTACAGTTATATATGCACAACTAGTGAAACCAATGCAAAACAAACCGTGCCCTTCTTGATGAACATCCCGGAGCTAGTCCGAACATCACTAAGCTTGCTCTTTCCGGACAAATTATCCGCCACCGCCGACCTCTGCAGCTCCGATTTCGCCTAAAAAATGTTGAAGATCCAAGTGAGAAGCATAGAAAATTCACTGTGCGACCATAAAATTGAACCTTCGCTCCAAATCGAAGTCACGTAGTGAAATAAGTAGATCAAACTCACCAGGAATATCAAATGATCGCATTCTTCGTCCGTCAAAAAACCCTCGTAGACGAATGCTCTGCAAAAGGTAATATTTTAGAGAGAGAGGGGGGGGGGGGGGGGGGGAGGGGAGGAGGAAAGTGAGGAAATGGACCTGGGCTTCGACGAGATCTGTTTTGCTCTAGAAGGATTTATGAGCTGGGACGAAGGGTAAGAGGAACAGCAGGGATAATGGAAGAAGAGAAATAGGAGCAGGGAGGGAAGCGAGAATCTAACCAGAGATGGAGACATCGTCGAATTGAGGAAGACAGCTAGAAGCCGAAGACTTGAGCCTTGATTTGATTTGGGGAGAATTTTTTTGGGTTGTCGTACAAGTCAACTTGCATCAAATTTTTCATATTTACAAATTAAGGTATCATGTGTCATTGTACTATACATATATATATATATATATATATATATATATATATATATATATATATATATATATATATATATATATATATATATATATACTAGCATCTTCGAACGGGCTCCGCCCGTTCTCGATGCGTCGCTGCGGGCTTCGCCCGCAATCAAGCGGGCTTCGCCCGCTTGACCTCCCGGCGGGCTTCGCCCGCCCTCCGCCGGGCGTTCGCCCTTTCTCGATGCGTCGCTCCGCAATCATTTAGTTTCGCCCGCCCCCCGGCGGGCTTCGCCCGCCCCCGGCGGGCTTCGCCCGCCCCCGGCGGGCTTCGCCCGCCCCCGGCGGGCTTCGCCCGCCCCCGGCGGGCTTCGCCCGCCCCGGCGGGCTTCGCCCGCCCCCGGCGGGCTTCGCCCGCCCCCGGCGGGCTTCGCCCGCCCCCGGCGAACATTTAAAATAATTCTAAAATAAATCTTTAAATAATTTTTAAAAAATCATTTAAAAATTAATTATAAAACATATTAATTAAAACTTTTTTAAAATAAAAAAATAAAAAAAAAACAAAAAAAAACCCCGCATCCCGCAATCCCCCACGGCCTCAGCCCGCCGCCGGCGGCGGAGCCGCCGGCGGCCTGCCCGCCGCCCACCGGCGGGTTCGCCGCCCTCCGGCGAACCCGCCGGGGGTTGTCCGGCGGCTCACGGGCATGGCCACCGCCGGCGGTGGCCCTGCCCGTGAGCCCCAAACTGGAGCTCACGGGCAGGGCCACCGCCGGCGGTGGCCCTGCCCGCTCGCCACCGGACAACCCCCGGCGGGTTCGCCGGAGGGCGGCGAACCCGCCGGTGGGCGGCGGGCAGGCCGCCGGCGGCTCCGCCGGCGGCGGCGGGCTGAAGCCACGGGGGCGGGATGCGGTATCGGGGAGGTATCGGGGGTGGATTGCAAATGAACAGTAACTCTGCTTTTGATTTGGATAATTGCAGGCCTCCGGTTTTGAATCCAAGGGCTCCTATTTGATGTAGTTTGATCGGACGGTCAAGATGAGTTTCATGGTGTGATTGTAGATATGCATATTGTTTTATATGATAAAGATATATATATATATATATATATATATATATATATATATATATATATATATATATATATATATATATATACTAGCATCTTCGAACGGGCTCCGCCCGTTCTCGATGCGTCGCTGCGGGCTTCGCCCGCAATCAAGCGGGCTTCGCCCGCTTGACCTCCCGGCGGGCTTCGCCCGCCCTCCGCCGGGCGTTCGCCCTTTCTCGATGCGTCGCTCCGCAATCATTTAGTTTCGCCCGCCCCCCGGCGGGCTTCGCCCGCCCCCGGCGGGCTTCGCCCGCCCCGGCGGGCTTCGCCCGCCCCGGCGGGCTTCGCCCGCCCCCGGCGGGCTTCGCCCGCCCCCGGCGGGCTTCGCCCGCCCCGGCGGGCTTCGCCCGCCCCCGGCGAACATTTAAAATAATTCTAAAATAAATCTTTAAATAATTTTTAAAAATCATTTAAAAATTAATTATAAAAACATATTAATTAAAACTTTTTTAAAATAAAAAATAAAAAAAAAACAAAAAAAAAACCCCGCATCCCGCAATCCCCCACGGCCTCAGCCCGCCGCCGGCGGCGGAGCCGCCGGCGGCCTGCCCGCCGCCCACCGGCGGGTTCGCCGCCCTCCGGCGAACCCGCCGGGGGTTGTCCGGCGGCTCACGGGCATGGCCACCGCCGGCGGTGGCCCTGCCCGTGAGCCCCAAACTGGAGCTCACGGGCAGGGCCACCGCCGGCGGTGGCCCTGCCCGCTCGCCACCGGACAACCCCCGGCGGGTTCGCCGGAGGGCGGCGAACCCGCCGGTGGGCGGCGGGCAGGCCGCCGGCGGCTCCGCCGGCGGCGGCGGGCTGAAGCCACGGGGGCGGGATGCGGTATCGGGGAGGTATCGGGGGTGGATTGCAAATGAACAGTAACTCTGCTTTTGATTTGGATAATTGCAGGCCTCCGGTTTTGAATCCAAGGGCTCCTATTTGATGTAGTTTGATCGGACGGTCAAGATGAGTTTCATGGTGTGATTGTAGATATGCATATTGTTTTATATGATAAAGATATATATATATATATATATATATATATATATATATATATATATATATTATAAACCGCATGGTGTTATTTATCTATGTATATAAATAAATATCTATATTTATATACCCGATCAGGTACCTGCAGGGTGTTATTCCATTTGGCTCGATGTCAGTCAGGATAATAGTAACTTTCTGATCAGACTCAATCTCAACCGACAGATTCGATTCAAGATAAGTGCAAAATGGTTTATAAATAGCAAATATCTCTTTTTTGATCGATAAGGGACCAACGGGCGACAAGTAGCTCAAGTTAAAAAACTTTGGATGTCAAAGTTACTTCCCACGATGAGTTTCGCCCTCGATAAAATAGTGTATGTTTCTAAGGGGTCTTAGGCTCCGTTTGAGGGGACTTATTTTCTCCGGTCGAGCAGTAACGATCTCATGAACCGGACCATAATTAAGATCCGGTTCATGCGGTCGTAACCGCTTAACCGGTGAAAATAAGTCTTCTCAAACGAAGTCTTAATAATATTAATATAACTTTAGTATTAAAGATTTAAAGTGTCCTTACATTATAAGAAAATCTCAAAATAATTTGTGAAAACTCCTAAGAGCAACTCCAACCGCACTCTAAAATCTCCAAATATGCAGCTCGCCCCCCTCCAACCGAACTCCAATTTCTCCTCCAAAAATGGAGGGACCGGCATTTTCTCTTCCTAATATATGTATTTTTAAAACTTGTGTATAATTTTATTATGTACGTAATTGCTAATATATTTTATAAAATTTGACATATAATATATCAATAAATTTATCTTTTCGAGACATACAAAATGAGACTAATATTAAATGCCTTCTAATTATTATTTATCGCGCACATATAACAAATACAAGAAGTTCAATCATGTCAGATACACCAAAATACTTTCTGATTTTTCAAGATAAGACATTTTACTGATTAAACGCGCGCATACATCAGAAGACATTCAAATTAATATGCATAAATATTTTTAAATTGCATTGCCTCATTGCCATGCCGTTCCCAAAGATGTTCAATCAGTGCATCTCGAAGTGCAAAATGTGCATCTTTGTCTCTGATTTTTTTATGCCGATTTAGGAACTGACGAAATCTTTCGGCTTCGTCTGTGTCCATCTCTTCAACATTCTGAGTCGGTGGCGGCGGTGAAATATCGACAACTTCATTTTTCATCTCGCTCGTCTTCGATAATCATATTGTGCATTATAATGCAAGCAGTCATGATATCGTGTAACACATGTTTATCTCAGAAACGACATGGTCCCTTAATAATTGCAGGCCGTGATTGAAGAACTTCAAATGCTCGTTCTACATCTTTTCGGCATGCTTCTTGCATCGTTGCGAAGTGTTGTTTTTTTTATCTTGTGTATGAGAAATAGTTTGAACTAGTGTTGATCATTTTGGATAGATACCGTCGGCTAAGTAATAACCAACATCATAATTTTTTCCCAAGATTGTATAATTGGTAGGAGGCGTAATACCTTGTGCTAAGTTGGCAAATAAATGTGATGACTGCAGGACATTGATATCATTGTTAGAGCCCGGTAACCCAAAATATGCATGTCATATCCACAAGTCATATGATGCTACTGCTTTGAGAATGATTGTTGGTCCACCATGACGTCCTGAGTATTGGCCTGCCCATGCTGTTGGGCAGTTCTTCCATTGCCAATGCATACAATCTAGGCTTACTAGCATTCCTGGAAATCCTCGTTCTTCACCTTTCCATAGTAATCGTGTTACATCATTTGCATTGGGATATCTCAAATATTCATCTTTGTACAATTGTACAATCTCCTTACAAAACCTTTTCAAGCATTGAATCACAGTTGACTCACTAATTCGAATGTATTTATCGCAATTATCAGCTGATGTTCTGTATGCTAACATACGGAATGCTGCTGTATTTTTTTGTAGTGTTGATAGTCAAAGCTTACCAACATCATCCTTCTTTTGAACGAAAAAATTGTCGTGCTCCTGCACTGTAGTGACAATGCGAAGGAAAAGATTCTTTCGCATGCGAAATCTTCGTCGAAAAAGAGTTTCCTCATATGTGGGGTGCTCAGAGAAGTAATCATTCCAAAGTCTAGTGTTACCTTCAATCCTCTCCCGATTGATTACCACGTGGCCAGGTACCGAACCTCTACGTCGGGGACGTTTTTCCTCTTGAAGTTGAGCTGCAATTATGGCATTGTTGGAGGCATACATACGTGCCAAAATTTCATCTTCTTTCTTTCATTCATTAAGGTTGGATTGCCACTTGAGAAGTGTTTGATAAAATAATTCATCATCTGATGAAGATGAAGATTGCAAATGAGATGATCCTGCTCCATAGTTCATTTTTGTAACAAGAGAAGTAAGGATTGTTTTGAAAGTATTTTTGGCAATCCAAAAGTTGTGTTTATATAGATTGTCAGCATTGGATTTTCCAACATTGGATTCCTTCTCCACTCACACCTCTCTCACGTCTAATCAATCATATCAGCATCAAAGATGGAGCCTTGTTTTTTTCCCAGCATTGGATTCCTTCTCCACTCACACCTCTCTCACGCCTAATCAATCCCATCAGCACCAATTATGGAGCCTTGTTTTTTTCACAGCATTGGATTCCTTCTCCACTCACACCTCTCTCAAGTCTAATCAATCCTATCAGCATCAATTCTGGAGCCTTGTTTTTTCCCAACATTGGATTCCTTCTCCACTCACACATCTCTCACATCTAATCAATCCTATCAGCATCAAAGATGGAGCCTTGTTTTTTCCCAGCATTGGATTCCCCCTCCACTCACACCTCTCTCACGTCTAATCAATCCTATCAGCATCAATTATGGAGCCTTGTTTTTTTCCCAGCATTGAATTCCTTCTCCACTCACACCTCTCTCACGTCTAATCAATCCTATCAGCATCAATTCTGGAGCCTTGTTTTCTTCCCAGCATTGGATTCCTTCTCCACTCACACCACTCTCACACCTCACTTCCCCCTCATTCCAAGACTTCTATAAGTACCCATCACTCTGTGCTTCCAAAAATAAACTCTCTCTACTTCCTTTATTTTTCATCATGAGTGTTAATCGTGGGCTAGCATTCTCTCCTAAAGAAGATCAAGCATTATGTTATGCTTGGCTTGAAGTCTCGGAAGACCCAGTTTTGGGGAGTAATCAAAAAGAGCACAGACTATGGGAAAGAGTTTCGGCCATTTTTCACAACACAAGGCCTCAAACTTGCAAAGGACAAAGAACCCCAAAATCTCTTTCTTGTCGTTTGGCCTTTTTGGCAAGTAAAGCTAGCAAATTCCGAGGATGTATTCGACAGATTGAGCAACGAAACCCCAGCGGTGCATCTGAACTCGATATTGTAAGTATTTTTTAGATTTTAAATATTAAATCCAACAGTTAATCTGTATTTAAAATAATTTATTTGTGTAGATTAATCAAGCAAAAACTTTATATGGCGAAGATCCAAAAGAGAAAAAAGGCTTCTTATTTGATCATGTTTGGTATATCTTAAAAATACTGAGAAGTGGATAGATACGCCTAAGTCTACAAAAGATATGAAATCTACGAATATGGACATGTCACAAACATTAGGTTCTAACTCTCTCAGTCAATGGAGAGGTATGGACTTAAATACAGATAGCAATAAAATAAATCCTGGTAGTACTGGTGATGAAGAATCCCCGATCTCAACTTCCATTAATCGCCCTACTAGAAGAAAGCAAGAAAAAGAGAGGAGGAGAAAGTTGAGTGGTAAGAGTTGTGATATTGGAGCTCACACTAAAAAAAATGAAGAAATCTTAGATGTTTTAAAGAGGGGGCAAGAACAACGTGCAAATGATATGTCTTCTATTCAAAATCTCATGAGGTTAAAAACAGAAAATCAAAAAAGAAGACTAGAGCTTCAAAGCGCTAAACAAGATCACGATATCATGATGATAGATTTGGATAACATCAAAAGAACTCCAGAACGACAGTATTTTCGACAAAAAAAACAAGAAATTATGAATAGAAATATTATAAAACCATTATTTGGAGGATCTTCAACACTCGAAGGAACTGAATATGGAGGTGGCGTATACGGAGGTAGTGGTTACGGTGGAAGCCAATATGGAGGAAGCCAATATGGAGCACCTCAATTTGTAGGAGGTCAACTTGGAGGAAGCCAGTGTGGAGGAAGCCAGTATGAAGGAGATCGACATGGAGGACCTCGATATGGAGGGCCTCAATTTGGAGGACCTCCATTTAGAGGAGGTCAACATGAAGGAAGTCAGTACGGAGGAAGCCAGTATGAAAGAGACTGACATGGAGGACCTCAATTTGGAGGGCCTCAATTTGGAGGACCTCCATTTGGAGGAAATCAGTACCGAGAAAGCAACTACCGAGAAAGCCAGTACGGCGGAAGCCAATTTGAAGGACATCAGTTCGGAGGAGACCAGCAGGGAGGAAGCCAGTATGGAGAAAGCGACTACAACATACCAACGTATGGAGGAGAACAACAGGGGGATAGCGCGTGCGGAAGTCGTAGCAAACCCAGTGATGACCTCCCAGATTTTTAGTTTAAATTCCAAATGTAATATAGAAGCCTCTAAATATAGAGGCTTCCATTGGAGTTGCTCTAAGAGTGCCCAATACCCACTGCATTTATTGAGGGATTCTTTTAGGCAAGATCGGTATACTGTGAGGGTAATACTAAACGATGACATACACAAATTTAATATATTTTTTAAAAATAATATATAAAAAATTAATAAAATAATAATAATAATAAATATAATAAAAATCTAAATTATTTTAAAATATTACAAGCTTCTTCGCACGGGCTATGCCCGTGCTTGAAGCTCTCGGGCGGCCTTCGGATGCATCCAGGCGGGCTTCGCCAGCCTCCGCCCGGGCTTCGCCCTGTTTAATGCTCCGGGCGGCCTTCGACCGAATAAAAGCGAGCTTCACCTGCCTTAGCGCAATTCACCAGCTCGTCGCCGCAACCGCCACTCGCGGCCCTCCGGAGTGCCTTTGCAAAATCAAGCAATCATAGGGCTCCGGGGGACCGCGAATGGCGATTGCGGTGCCAAGCTGGTGAATTGCGTTGAGGCGGGTGAAGCCCGCTTCTATGCGGCTGAAGGCCGCCCAGAGCATCAAACCCGGGCAAAGCCCGGGCGGAGGCGGGCGTAGCCCACCTGGATGTGTCTGAAAGCCGCTCGAGAGCTTCAAGCATAGGCATAGCACGTGCAAAGAAGCTCGTTATAAAAATATAAATTTTTATAAACTTCTTCCCCGCCGCCTGTACAGAGGACAAGCACCAAAACCGCCCTTTACGAGTCTTCCCCACCGCTGGTCGGCAGCCGGGCGGACGTGACTCAGCCCCGACAGAATCTCCCGGGGCGGGCGCTCCCTCCGGCGGTGGTCCGGCGTCCTGGAGCCGCCGACCGCCTCCGGAAAAATTCGAACAAAGAGCTTCTTCTCCATGCACGGTGGTGTCGTGGCGGCAATCCGGCCGCCGGAACTCGCATGTGTTATGCACAGAAGTTAGGGTGGAAAGAGAGGAGGAGGATCCACCTATCTTTGGGGTCTTCTTGTGGTCTCCAGCGAAGTTTCCATGAGAGGTGGCGAGGTGGTGATAGAGCTCTGTCGAACTTTTTCCGGCGAGGCAGATCTTCGACAAGGGTGGGTTAGGCTTGTTTTGAGCTTGGGAGAGGAGTGAAATTCTCTAGTGGCATGGGGTCATTTTATAGGGGTGGAGGAGGAGCCTCCCCTCTTATCACTCGGTTTGGGACTAAACTCCCATAGAGGAAGACGTGGCCATGCTTCTCCCAGGGTTAGGGACAGATGGCATCCCCTCATTGGTGGGTTGTACCACCTAAAAAAGCCTAGTATAGGCTATAGACCTTGTGGAGCTTGGCTTGGGTGAGGAGGGAGAGAAGAAAAGCTTCTTGGGCTTTGGGTTTGGGCTTCCAATCCCCCCCCCTTGAGTCCAGCTGCGTATACATCATGGCCTAGGCCCATTTGGGTTGAAAGTAACCCATGGTGGGTTTGGTGAGTTGGGGCCATCCTTGGAAATAGTTCCCTTTAGGAAAAATTACATTGATTAAAGAGGTTTGACCAAATTCAACCCTACCGGGGTCCCCCATACGGGTCATGGTCAAAGTAGATCTGAGTCGTCAAGTGACGAGTCAAAGTTGCGGTATTTTAGTAATATTGGTATGTGCATGCTTTTCGATGCACCATAATGCTCGTTTTGACCACGATTTGACCTCCTATTATCAGAATTGTCCAGAATGAACTCCGTTGATCTCATATTGATCATATGAATCGAATGTCACTGATCGGGGTCAAATCAGAGTTTAATTGCTCAATATTCAAAAATTGTGCGTCGTGACGCACTACGACAGTCAAAATGATCATATTTGTTGTATGACCTCAGATTACAATGCAACAAGTTTCAACGCACTCGTATTGACTATACAAGACCATCAAAACTAATAGAACTCAAATCAGAGTTCTCTAGCTCAATATCAAAATTTCTCGTATTTGCGACGTTCTACAAGGAATGGTCATATCCACCATATGATCTCGTAATACAGCGGAACAAGTTCTAATGCACTCGTATTGACTATACGAAGTCGTATGAACTGACAGAACTTGAATCAGAGTTCTTTAGCTTAATATCCCAAATTAGGGTCACCTCCCACCTCTTTTGGGCCTAGGGTAGAGGTTCGAGTCACTTTTATTAGGTCCACTAGGGTTCTAGTGGATTAATAAAAGTCAGGATGTTACACCTCGCACCGCTAGCAGTTTACAAGAGCAACTTCAGAGCTCGCCTAATATCGCTCAACTACAGCACGGTGTGCACAACACTCGACATTCCCAGTGCCCTCGAATCTGTAGCAAGCTCGTTGAACGACAACAAGTCTGCCACTCCAGACTCCTCTAAGCACAACAAAAGACAAACCACAAAGGACTAGGCGCGCGAAGCGCACCACCTGAACTTTCAAGCCCTAGAAGTATAAACGCAACAAGCTGCTCCCGCCTTCAAGCTAATGTCAAAGACTCCAAAGCCTCCACAACGTAAATCTCCCAATTATAGCAGAAGCAGAAATAGCCCAATGAGTGGTGGTCTGTCACCCTCCGAGTCCTTCCCATTCTCTCTCCATAATTATAACGAGAGGTGTCATGTCGCTCACGAGTTCTTCAAGAAAGTTTCGTACATCAACAAGCAAATAGTGGAGGTTTGGCCGGCATAGACCCGACCACGTGATTTTTCACCCAGTTATCTCGTTTTCCACGTTAAAAATTTCCTTTTCCAGCTTGTTTACTTACTGTGACTGTTAGTTCGCTTGATCGCTCCTGGGCTAAGCTGGTCCAATTTAGTCTGATCTACCGGAGTGTTCAACGATCCCTAACAACCATCATCTATCTTATGCAAACTACCCGTACCCAAAAATTACTCCTTGTTAACCGTGTTTTAGCTTCATGCAAGTCGCAAATTCCAATTATTTTTTTTCTTTTTCCTAAGATAAATGCAGACTGTCTGAGTTTGGCAATGACTCATTCAAGAGAGGCGAGACACAGCTCCTCAATGATATCTCCACCGACTGAAGATCTCCCAGCTCGTGGTGATTCCTACCTAGGCAATAGCTCTGATGGTCCCGAACTCTGATGGTCTCCTCAATGATATCTCCCAGCTCCTCAAAGAGATTGAAAGTCACCCAAAAGTAAAGGGAAAATATATAAACCTAGTGAGAAGTAAAAAAGATGTAGATTGAAGAATTTTGGAAAGGTGTGCCTTATCTTAAGTCAAATTTGAGATTGTATGTACAAATTTGGGTTACTCCGATATTTTCTTGCATTCTACTTATTGCGGTCTGCTCGAGAAAGACCCCTTGAAATTTGGGGGCATTTGATGGGGTTCCCCCGGAGATTTTTGAGTTAGATCGGAAGGAATTCGACCAAAATGCTCGAGCAGGCCGACCCGATCAAACCTACCGCGCACGCTCTAAGGGACAAAAGACATCTCAAAGACAAGGATGGAGCCGGACGCACAACCCGAATACGCAACGTGCACACAATGCACTCGCGTGCAACCCATGCACGCAGCAGGAGGCACACGGCCCTCGAGTGCGCAGCAAGCGAGCTCTGGCTGCCCCCTCCGTCGGCCCCCGCCGATCGACGATCGACGGCCAACGACTGCCGACCGCTGCCGCTGACTGCCACTGCCGCCGACCGCCGACCGCCGACCGCCGACCACCGCTGACAATCATTTACAATTTGCATGTTCAGAAGTAAAGATGTAAAATAACAATGTAAAGGTAGTTACACATCACATTACTGTGTGAGACACATCAGATTCTACATAATGAAATGACAACAAAAGTATCAGTTAACACATATTAGAGATACAAACAATTTTCTAACTACAAACCTTAGCACATATTAACTGTGTATCTCAAAGCGCACAAAATTCCATGATGCATAGACATGTTTAGTACTTATATTAAATTGTGCATCAAGTTCGATCTGCTTCTGAATTATAACAAGCACTATGCATTTTTATAACTAAACTAGTAGTTAAATTACATGATCTTAGAGACTTTAAAAAAGTTTCGTGATCGCAAGAACAATTAGAAATGTGTTCATGAGACAAAAATCACTGGAACATGTGCCACAAGAAGCAAACATACATACCTTTCATGTTTTCATGTAAGCACAATTAGTCAATTTAAATGATATGCAAAAGTGCCCCATAATAGCTGAAAATATAAAAGTTAAAAAATAGATATATCATTAATAAAACATATAAAATAAATAATAAAACATTAACTGAAAGTCTTTATTATTTTACATGATTCAAGCTCGACTACATCAGTTATTCTTGCCTCAATTTCTTATGAAACTGGCGATGCTCTCCACCAATCTTGAGCACAAATCAAGCACTCAACTATCTTGAGACTTAACGAAATCTGAAACTGATCAAATTCCCTTCCTCCCATGCTAAATGCAAATTCTAAAACAATTACATCTATCCAAGAGACTAAAAAGAGTAATAGTTGATGTATTGTGTCCATACACTGCATCCGTACAATAATTGCATTTAACATGATGATACTTCTTGTCAGTAGGATTTTCTGAAAATGTTCTCATATCCCTGACTAAAGCTTTTTTTATTTCTTACCTCTATTTTTAATTCAAGACTTGCAACTTGATTGGTCTGTTGAGTCTCTTGATTAGATTGAACGTCTTGCAAAGTTGGTTGACTCTCTTGAGTCTGTTGCACATCATTTTCTTTCAAACTTTATCGAGTCTCTTGAGTTGCCTAAAATAAATGTAAGCAAAGTTATTAAAAATCTGCATGAATATGGAAGAGCATTTTCAATAATATGAACTCGCCATCAATAAATGCCACCAAGATCAGTATTCTGCCTTGACTGTGAAATCGAAGACCGAATGTTGTAAATGAGTCCATAACAAAATAATCAGATGTGTCAAGGTCCACCCTGTAAAAAATATCATTTAGGTTTATATGTTAATAATCAACAAATAAGTTTTATGTAAACAAAGCTTGTTATATGCGATGAAGGTACCGTGGATAAATGTTCTCCAAAAATTATTAGAATAGGTTTTTCTTGTATAAAATGAACAAGTTTCAATAATATGAACTCACCATCAATAAATGTCACCGGCTCAAGTATTCTGCCTTGATTGTGAAACCGAAGATTGGATGTTGTAAATGAGTTCAGTTGAAGATATTGAAGGTTGGGCTGCTGGTTTAAGAGACCCTGAGATCAGAAAAAGAAAGAAGCAGAGATAGAGAGAGAGGAGAAATCAACATTAGGGGGAAGAGGAAGAGATGAAGAAGGAAAAAGAGAGAATCATATGCAGACAACGTGTGACATCCATTCTTAAACAAAGGATTTGTGTTGATACTATGTGTACAACTTCAGTATGCATGTGTCAATCCAGTAACATCAAAATAAAATGAGGAGAGAAGAGGAAGAGGGCTCACCTGCAGTAGGATGCTCGAGCGAAATGGGGACTGGGGAGCCCGACGTCGAGCCGGTGATGTGGAAGATGATTAGGCGAGTCTGGTGAGTGCGGCAGCCGGCACACAGCAGGACAAGGAGCGACGAGTGGCATTCGCAAATATCCTAGGTCACGACTCACACGATCCACACCGCCACTGCGCCACATGGCGAGAATCGAAGAATCGGGGAAAAGGAGAACTGGAAAGTTGGAAACCTAATATTAAAATTAAAATATGACCAAATCGTCAGGGAATACAGCTAAATTTCAATGTCCGATGGAAACCTAAATTGAAATGTAAATAATAATTAAATGTTGTTATACATTATGGTTCGGTTCGGTTCGTCTCGCTTCAGTTTGCCATGCAAAACCATGAATCAAAATGAACCATATGGTTTTTTTTAAATCAAAACAGTAACTGAACCGCGACCTAATGAAACTGAACCAAACCGCATGGTTTGATTTGGTTCTGTTCGGTTTGGCGGTTTGGTTGGTTTTTGCTTAGAGGCCTAAGTTATTTGCAGAATAATATTGCACAAAGGGAGGGCGGGGTCTTCATAGTCCCATGATTTAATATATCTCATATAAAATGTATTGAGTGATTAAGTTTACTTGATGAACCGTTGAAAGGGTCCTTGTACAACCTCATATTCGCTGGGTAGGACCAAGATGCCTCAAGGACCCGGATTGGGCTAGCTTTAGGCTAAAACTGGATCAGATAAGTAAATGGGCGGGAAGGCTCCCGCCCTGGGCAGGCGAAATGGAACGCGCCTCGGGCCGCCGCCAGCACTTGGCGTTGAGTGATGCTTCTCCACTCAACGCTCCCTCCAGCCCTTGCCGTTGAGTGATGCTTCTTCACTCAATGCTCCCACCAGCCATTGGCGTTGAGTGATGCTTCTCCACTCAACACCGCTTCAGTCTTTAGGTTCCCACCCGAGGAGGGCGCAAGGGCTTGCGCGATCGACGGGAGCCCATCAGCCCTCGGCGTTGAGTGATGTTTCTCCACTCAACGCCCCTCTGTAGTCTCCTTTGGCTCCCGCCCGGTGTTAGCGGGAGGGTTCACGCTCAAAGCGAGCGGGGTTTCCACAGAGCTCAACGGAAGAGCTTCCGCCAGATGAGACCCAGAGCCGAAATTACCTGAATACCCCTGGGTCTGCATTTAGCTCCTCAGAACGACGGAGTTTGGCTATTGACAGACTAGACCAGGGGCATTTTAGTAATTTTAGGGCAGCAGAATTATATTTTTTGCAGACTGGATACTGAAAATCTATAAATAGACCCATAGAGTTCTTCAGAAGGAGGAATTTGGATACTTCCACAAATTTTCTTCTGGTGGTTTCTGAGGAACTCCTAGCCTAGCAATTGGTTTTGGAGGGGAAGCTCTCAGAGATCTTTCGGGTTAGAGAAGGGACATCCCAAATGAGGCTTTGGGTCAGTTCTTAGTTTTTTATCACTAGTCAGGAGTTGATGTTTGAGAGAAATAGTTGTCAGCTACACCCCTAGGTCCGAACTCTCATTGAGGCAAGTTTTTGGCTTCAACAGTCCTTACTTCATTTATCATTCCATCTACCCCTAACTCCAAAGTTGTCATCAGGCTTTCATAAACGGTTTCCACCAGTTAAGCTTCTTTTTTGAATATTATTATCTCTGGGCCTGCCTGAAGTGTTTATGAATTTCAATCTAAATGTTCATACAATTATTCCTTGGAGTCACAGAGTGCCCAATCATAATACTTTGTTCAGATATTACTAATTATCAAAGTTATGTCCAATATGTAGGGTTATAATTTTGATGACCAGGGTTCTCATAGTGGGTCTGACAAAGACTTAAAACAAAGAGAGACCCTAGGTTCTACTTTTTTTTACAAGAAAGTAAAAGGAATTAGTTGTTATGTTATCTTCCTGGCCACTTGGCTGCATATACACATGAATTATCCCTCGCCTATGGAACTCTATCCAATTCACATATATGTGTATTGCGAGTAATGTCCACCGACCTATATGACGACATTACTCGCAAATTTTTCATCACCGTTACATTCTCAATTTAATTATTTTATAGTACTATCTGGGAGCTATCGTTGGTCGCGGTAGCATTGCCGCTGGCGGTACCTCCCAGAATTCAAGATCTCATGTCCTGCCACTTCAAGCAATTCTCTAGCATATCATATTAGCATGAACACATTCCTTAATAATTTACGTTGTTTGGAAGTGCCTAATAGACATGTGTTGGAAAATCAAAAACCGAACCAAACCTCAAAACCCCACCAAACCACACCCCACTTCAAACTGAATTGATCGGGTGGGGTGCGGTTCTAGGGAGTTTAAAAATCGTATCTTTTCGATTCAGTGCGGCTTTGGATTCCCAAAATCCCACCATAATGCACCACACCATGACTCGATTAGTTGGTCTGAAAGACTTTGAGCTCTACGTGACTCATGACTCGGTTAGTCGGTCTGAATTGAAATATGAATAATCTTAGAACTTTGAAACTTATTAGAACCGCACCACAATATTTATGATATTGATATTATAATGATAGAAACTTAGAACCTAAGGCTTCATTTGGTTTAGCGGTCGCGGGAGGAGCAAGTGGGTCCAAACAGAGCTTTCAAAACAGAGGGGGGGAGGTGGGGTCGAAACGGAGCAGTTGGGGGTGTTTCCTTAATCTGTTTCTCTTTTGGAATCACTCAAGATGCGTGCTTTTGTTAAATGACCATAAAAAATGTCCAAAATTGAAATTGTACTACAAAATTTTAAACCAAACCTGACCGACACCAAACTGAACTGCATTGTTTCGATGCAACGCGGTTTTAGCCGGTCGAAAACTGCACTCATGATGCGGTTTCGGTTTGGCCTCAAACCACACTGCTTGCAGGCCTAATTATAATACGTAATATCAATGTGTAAATCAATAAATTTAAATTATATGTAGTTTTAATATCCAATTAAATTATTTGATTAAAATGTCGATCCCAATTTGACCTACTGAATTCACTATGGGTGCAATCAGGTCGATTTAGCTTATACATGTTATTAAGGCGCACTAAGGTGCAAAGGGGTCCTGAAGCCAAGACACAAAGGGGTCCTGGAGCCTAGATGTGAACACATCTGATAAATGTGAGGGCGCAAAAAAGAAAAAAAATCTAGTTTATTAAATATAAAATAATACAAAATAAATCTACCACTGTATCAACACATTATAATTAATGTCAACAATGAATAATATGATACAAAAAATAATTAAAAGTACTATTAAAGGTGAAACATATTTAAAATACAAATAATTTATTACTCGCCAATTTTATATTAGTTACTCATCCTTAGAAAGACCATGTTTTCATAATCTCTTTCACTGTCATTATAATCTTCTTCTTTAGTGTACTCATCTTTCTCATCCTCATCATCTCTAAGAACTAGAGTGGAAACCCTCATCTTAGATGTGCTCCCCTTTTCCACTATCTTTGTACTTGTAGGGATCACATTCTTTCCTTTTAATAAGCATATGTGATAGATATATTCTTCAACTTCAGTGACCTTAGAAGCTGCACCCCAAGTCAATACTTGTCATCAAAAACAAATTCTTCCTCCTGCTCGGCCTCATTATCTTCATTTATTATGTCAATCAACCAAAGTTGTTATCGTCAATATATGTCAATAAAATGGGATCAATGATATCATGTGCACCATATCAACGTCACAACACTTTGTACTTCACAAATACTAAGTCATTTGAACATTGTTGAATTAGACTGTTTCTTTTTTTGCTATAAATACGCAATATAACTAATTAACTATATAAATTATGCAACAAGAATTTATCACCTTATTGATCTCCCAAAATAAAATTTAAATGCTTATATGTTCAAAAAAAACTCCAATTGTGCCCACAACCAGATGCACTGCAAGTAAAACTAAGAACCTTTATAACAAATCTTCTTAAACTGGGAGTTGGAGCTCTGTCAGATTACCATCATTCACATGCCAAAGTAAACAATATTTAGAAATTAATTATACATTCTTAATACAAAAAAAACATATTTTTTAAAAAAATCAAATTAACTTTCGGATTTGGTTTTCCTATGTTGAAATACAAATTTTATTCCAAATAATCATTCAACAGTTCTATATAAAGTTGGCTAGTCAATGATCTTATCTTGCTCGTCATGACTTGAAATCAGTTTTTGCATTATCTCGTATAAACCCTCATTACTTCTTCCTATTTTATAATAACAGAGTTTAAATAGAAGAATTTTGGATTTAAATAATGGTCTGCTGCATGTAGAGATCGATATAGCTAGCTTTCCCAACTTCTGCCTACAATTTCCTATACATCTTTGTATTTATCTTTTTTCTTATTAAAAGACTTAATGATTGACTCTTTAGCTCTTTCCATGGCTTCATAGATATAACTCATGACTTGTCTTTTCTCGCCATCAATAAATCTCAGTGCACGCACTAAAGATATGAAAATCTTAAAAATATACACAACATTAATTCAGAAACAAATAATCCTTCAACATTTCTATATAAAGTTAGCTTGCCAATGATCTTATCGTTCACATTTGTTTTCCCGCCTTACAGCAGCGGTTGCTCCCGCACCGCCCGCCCGCCGCCGCCCAAGTATCCCACAAGCCTCTTCAGAACAAAGATCTTCCTCTGTCTGCAACCTCGCCCCCCCCCCCCCCCACCTCCGATCGCAACCCGAGCTTTCTTTGCTGCCCATCGGAACGCCAACGGACGCCCCAAAGGACCCTTAAGTTGAGATCAATCAGGTAATTTTAATCCCGCGCACCTGAAAAATATATTGATATATAAATGGGATTGTTAAGGGAAGCCCACCTTTGGCTAACGACAGTTCAATGTTAATGACAAATCATAGTTTTACACATGCAGAATAATTTGTTATTGACAGCCCAAAAAAATTTAAAAAAACTCAAAAATATTTATCAATTAAAATATAAACTTTCTTTAATAAGAAAATGTCCAAAATTAAATGAATGTTCATCTTGGTATAATGTGGTCTTTCATGAGACTAAAACATTTCAAAATAATATGCTGCTATATTTTAAATATTCTTCTTGTTCCATCAAAAGTGAATATGAAATTAAAAAATAAATTATTACGTCAAATAGAACTTGTACAAATACTAAAACAATAATTTTTGTCAATCAATAATAAAAAGAATAATTTTACCTGTACAACCTCATATTCGCTGAGTGGGTTTTTCCCCCAGAGGAGGTGATTCAGGAACCTTTCATCAGGGTAGGCGAGAAGGCTTTCGCCTGGGTCGGCGAAAAGCCCCTAGCGTAGGCAGAACTCTCTGGACCCAGAGCGTTGAGTGGAGCTCTTGCTCTCAATGCCTTTTGTCCTCTAGTGTTGAGTGAAGCCTTTCTACTCAACACTCTCAACGCTTTTAGACTTGGCCATATCTCTTATAAGAGCAGGCGAGTGGGGTAGACAAGCCAGCACTCGATCGGATATTGACCTTTCGGCAGGGCATGCAGAAGGGATTTCGACCTAGGTGTGCGAGAAGCCTCTCGACCAGTTTGGTCCAGAGGTAAATTTACCTGGTTGCCCCTGGAGGTCTACATTTAGCTCCTCGGAACAGTGGAGTTTGGCTGTTGGCAGACCACTTTGGGCTGCAAATAGCCTTTTGAAACAGCGGAGCTACGCTGTTGGCAGATCAGATTTCTAGATTCTATAAATAGACCCATAATGTACCTCAAAAGGCAAGCTTTCTAAATTTTTGAAGTCTTATAGCGTTTTATGAGGTATCCTTAGCTCAACACTTGGCTAAGGAGGGAAAACGCTCTGAGATCTTCCAGATTAGTGGAGGGACCTCCGTGCTGAAGCCCATGGTCAGTTTTTTAATTCTCAACAACTGGTCAATGGTCTGAATTTGGGAGAAGTATGTGTTAGCTACACCCCCGGGTCCGAACTCTCGTTGGGGCCAGTTTTTGGTTCAAACATTTCTGGTGCGGTGAGCGTGGACCGTAGCTGATACAAGAAAATCTCAGGTCAAGTCTCATGGCTAGAGGAGAGGAGGTTACATACGAGAAGGGTAGGCTGAGTGGTTGGGGGAAGAAGAGGCGAGAACCCGCGGAGCTCAGTATTGTTCCCACCGCCAAGGACCCCGACCTCGCCTCCCTATCCTCGGGGGCACTCGCGGGTAGTGATAAGCCGTCACGTCTGTGATCTCCTGGTGGAATAGGCGCAACTGGTCCCGGGCCTGCGCGATGTGCCTCCCGAGAGAAGTCTCCTCGCTCCCGCCTCTCAGACGGTCCGTGTCGCCAAGAAGATGAGTATAGTCCCGCTCGATCACGCTCGGCACTGCTCAATCCGTGTCAGGAGGGTAGTTTCCCGCAATGAGTCTTCTCGTCATATCCATATAAGCTTTGACAGGACTTCTGTTATCCTCTCCCTATGCTTCTCGGCATTTCCGGACGCCTCAAGGAAGATCAACATCTCGCTCGGGGATGGCGGCAGTGAGATCACCTCCTCGTCTACGTCAGGCTCTTCCACGGGCTCCTGATGTTCTGGTGAGAGTACTGTCAGGGCCAATTCAGGGAGAGGGGGAATAATCAAGGCATGAGAAGAGGTAATGATTACCTGATTGCTAGCGAGAAGATTCGGGCCGCCCATCAAAGGGCTTCTCAAGGAGTGGGCGATGCATTTTTCCCCTACCCGGGGGGAAGGACGCCTGCCCAATGAATGGATTTCGGCTGGAGGCGAAAGGGAAGTGCCCTCCCCACCAGGTAGGCGAGAGTCTGGTCGGGAACATAGGACTTGTCAGAAGTTCTCCTAGGCGAGAGGGGAAGGCCGGTCGTAGGATCGATAGGGTCCTTGGCGGCAGGAGTCTTGGGTATCGGGCCGACGGTACCCAAGGTTCCGAAAGTGGGAGCTGCGAGAAGCCATGAAAGTGAAAGAAGGAAAAAGTAAACAGGTAAAAGCGAAAGCCAGGTGAGCAAATTACTGGGAGCATTCACAAGCTCTGTCAGGGTAATCGGAGGAGCAGGCTCCGGGACCGGCATAAGTTTTCGATAGGTTGTCAGGTGGACTCGGTATTCATCAGAAGGGTAATATTGGCGTCCTAAGGAACCGTTCCCTGCGAAAAGGGTAGCGTATCAATGTGACAAGACAGTTCTGGGGGTTTGCGCTAAAGACGGAACAAGAAACATACCTCTATCAGAGCAGCAGGCTCCTCACGGGCAGGGGTTGGGGGCGGCGAGGCTGGCTCATTCCTAGAATGGTCTCGCCGAACTGACTTGGCCTTTTTCAGTCGGGAGGCCGAATCCGCAGGACTTTTTTGCCGAGAGCTAGGAAGCGAACCCAGCGCAGTCAGCGCGAGCCCTCACCTGAGCAGCAACGAGATGATCCCGGACTTCCTGCGAGAGCGGTTTCGTGACTTATTTGGCATACATCTTCAAAGCAGGGTGAGAGCTCAGGCGATAAGCAGTAGCAGGGGAGATGAAGTCTTGAGGGCATGCCTTGGCACATATATATATAGGTTCGAAGTGGGACCCGCAAAAGATTCCCTTCTAGGTCAGCATGCACTCACCGAATATTAAGGGTTGGACTTTTCTTTACAAGCGTGGGACTTGCTCGCAAAGTGCGGGGATCGTGTACAACCCCATATTCGCCGAGTGGGTTTTTTCCCCCAGGGAAGGTGATTCAGGAACTTTTCGCCTAGGTAGGCGAGAAGGCTTCCGTCTTGGTCGACGAAAAGCCCCCAAGGTGGGCAGAGCTCTCTAGACCCAAAGCGTTGAGTGGAGCTCTCGCTCTCAATGCCTTTTGTCCCCTGACATTGAGTGAAGCCTTTCCACTCAACTCTCTCAACGCTTTTGGACTTGGTCATGTATCTTATAAGAGCAGGCGAGTGGGGTAGGCAATCCGTCACTCGGCCGGATATTGACCTTTCGGCAGGGCATGCGGAAGAGCTTTCGCCTAGTTGTGCGAGAAGCCTCTCGACCAGTTTGGTCCAAAGGTAAATTTACCTGGTTGCCCCTGAAGGTCTACACTTAGCTCCTCAGAACAGCGGAGTTTGGCTGTTGACAGAACATTTTGGGCTGCAAATAGCCTTTTAGAATAGCGGAGCTACGCTGTTGGCAGACCAGATTTCTGGATTCTATAAATAGACCCATAGGGTGCCTCAGAAGGCAAACTTTCTCATTTTCTGAAGTCTTGTAGCGCTTTCTGAGGTATCCTTAGCTCGGGATTTGGCTAAGGAGGGGAAGCGCTCTGAGATCTTCTAGGTTAGTGGAGGACCTTCGTGCTGAAGCCCAAGGTCAGTTCTTTAGTTCTCAGCAACTGGTCAAGGGTCTGAGTTTGAGAGAAATAGGTGTTAGCTACACCATAGGGTCCGAACTCTCGTTGATGCTAGTTTTTGGTTCCAACATTACCCGCGCAACAAAAATTTCTACTGTAATTTTATAGTTGGTAGTTCAAAAACTTACATCAAATGCTTCTTTGTACTTAATCGGGGTTGGAATGCTGAGGAGGGGTGGACATTGTTTGCAATGAATCTGTCGGGTAAGCCAGTGGACCCGTCAGGTAGGGCAGTGGATAGGTTGGGTAGCTCTCTGAATGAGTTTATGGGTGAGGTAGAGTTGTGAATCTGACTGGCGACTAAGGAGATGAGATCATATCTCCGGTGGCGGGAGCGGTGATGGCGGCAAAGGTGAAATCTGGAAGAGGCGGCTCGGGCAGGGCTGGAAGAGAGGCAACTCATCGAGGGGAGTAGATGCGTCGGGAAGGCTCGAGTTGGGCATCGGGTTGTGAATGCTTCACCGATGACTTAAGAGACGACATTAGGTTCCGACAGCGGCTGAGGTGGAGGAGGCACTAGAAGAGAGGAGTCGGCTAGGGCTGGAAGAAATGAACGCCTAGGGGAAGAATCTTGGAGGGAGGGGTGTTGCCACTAATGATATAATTTAATGAGGGGGCGTTTAAAAGAAGGCAGTTGTTATTCACAAATCATAAACGTCTATCCGTAAATCAAAATTTTCATGTTTATAAATTACCGCCAGCAGACCAACTTTAAATTTTAGCAATTGATGTATTCTTCTCCTGAGCAAGGCCCGATAACAAAGAAACCTCTCCGATAATTTCCTGTGCCCATGTCGACGACTCCATTATAACAATTTAACATTAATTTCACCATTTTGACGTAAATTTCTCCATTTTGATGTGAATTTCACCATTTTGTCTCTGATATTGACTCAAAAGATTGACAAAGATGCTCCTTCATTGTCGGGTACTACTCGTGAGAAGAAGACATTGATTGTTATTGTTTAAACTTGACCTACTAATAGTAATTTATACAACAACAACACTCAAGCCTTTATCCCACTATAGTGTGGTCGGCTATATGGATCCTTTGTCGTCATTGTGCCATATCTTGTGTCATAATCTCACTAATGTCTAAGTACATCATGTCTTTCCTTATAGTTTCATTCCAAGTTTTTATTGGTCCACCCCTCCCTCGTTTAACATGCCTAGTGACTAGACTCTCACAACACTTAACAAGTGCCTCTAATTGTCTCCTTTGTACGTATCCAAACCATCTTAGTCGAGCTTCTCACATCTTCTCTGTAATTGATGCTACTCCCATCTTATCCCTAATACATTCATTCCTAGTTCTATCCAGCCTCATATGTTCACACATTCACCTTAGCATTCTCATCTTCGTAACTTTCATTTTTTGATAATTTACACCATTCATTTCCCAACACTCAGAACCATAAAACATCACTGGTTTAATTGCACCAGGTATGAGAATTCCTGTGAGTCCACACTCCTTCACAAAGATTTGAGTGAACTTGATCTCCTTTTTGTCCAACATGTTGGCTTAGAGGGATTAATGAAAGGTCTTGTAGAACATCTCTGGTACTTTCTCTTGAACCATGGTGTAGAACGGCTCCAAATCTATGGCCATGGAAGAAAAAAAATAGAAACTCACGTAATGGATGTACACATTGGCGGTTATAAGAGATCAATACAATTGCATGGTGTAATTAGGTAAAAATAGGAGACATACCGAGCAACAGAGCGTCCATGAAAGAATACTAAAAATGACTACTTATTCTTGTTGAATCTTGGATATCATTCAGGATCTCTTCATGGCTCGACATTATTGTTATTATGGACTGCTAATTAACTCACAAAAATTATATTCCAAGTGTGAAATTAGGTAGGGCGCCATTTTAAAAGGTGTTAAGTACAATCCAATTGATAATTAAGCGGCAGAACAAATGCTATTTACTCTTGTCATATCAGTAATGATCCAGATCTGCAGCTATAGCATAACAAAACATTGTATTCTAAAGATAATACTCTCTGATGGTAAGAACTCCATCCACATGCTCTTTTCTTCATTATCTGGAAGGCCAGATTATCAGAAAGACCAGATTTTACCTAGATTGGAGAAAAAACAATTTAACATGATTTAATAGTCAATTTAACATGATCTTTAGGATTGCTTTGCTTACAATCATTTTCAAGAAAGTAAATGAAAAAAATATATGGACTGAAATTTGAATAACATGAACAAATGAAATATTTAGACCAACTTTATGAGACATTATTTTAGAGCCATCCATATTCTTACGGTGTTAAACATAAACGAAGCTAATCCTTTTGAAAAAACTGGATAACATAAATCAATTATAACTATAGGAGTTTGGAAGAGCCCGACGGCGAGATGGAGTTCCCTGCGAGTAGGAGTTCTGACATTGGTGAAAAACATAAATATGAGAATGGAAGGTGAGATGGAGGATAATCTAAGGTGCTTACCACCAGGAAATATGAGAGTGGAAGGTGAGATGGAGGTTATCTAAGGCACTTACCAGCGGGCACAGATCGGCGAGACGGGGGTCGACAATGACGGACCGAGTCGGATCTGTCGCCATGAAGAGTGAAGGGCTGAAAAGGAGTTTCGAAGGGCCCGACAGCGAGATGGAGGTCTGGCGTTCCCTGCGAGTAGGAGTTCTGGCATTAGTGCTCGGAGGCCATAGGTCTATTTATACGTAAAATAAAATTCATGTAAATGGTACAATTTTGCATGAGAAGACCTTATCATTTCTGAGGTAAGTACAAAGGTTCAATACTTATCATTATTTGTGTGCACAAAGCTGATCATGAAATGAGAAATTATATCTTCATCTCTTACAAACAATCATTAGATACGAAGGGAAATGCTTGCTAATAAAAAACATTGGGAAAATTAATTACATGTCGTAACTTCCTCCTATCAGTAAAATTGGGGGTAGAGTACATCCAACATAAAATTTCATATTCAAATCCGTATGAGATTTTCAATATCTGATTTCAGATTTTATTTAAAATTGATTACACAACTATCAAGTTCCAGTTTTCATTCGCTAAAAGGTTTAGGAAAATTATACATCAGTGGGTGGTGGTCTTCAATGGCAACGTTCCGCAACCGGATTTGGAAGCAATGGACGCCGCAAAAACTGGTTGTTTCGATGGCAATGTTCCGCAACCGGATTTGGAAGCAGTGAACGCCACGGTGCTCATGTTAATTGATTATAGAGACAATGTTGTCGTTTAATTGATTATGGAAACAATGTTATCGAACTATAAAACCGATAGTAAATAAGTAAGAGTAATCTGAAAGCAGAACATCATGTGGAGAAATGCAATGTCGTGGCTTACCAAGGGCGATGACAGTAGCGGGGAGGGGAGATATTCGATCGGGTGAAATAGTTGATGTGAGTTGCTGTCAATGGAGTAATGGAGGAGCAGCGGCATGAAGAGCGGGGAGTCGCAGAAGAGAGAGCTGCGGAGGAGGAAGCAAAATGTCAAACAACAGTTGAGTATGAACACATCTTTAATCCAAAGAGAGCATGTCTGAAATGCAAACAGAGCTCACCTTGATTGAAGGCCCAACAGGATAGAACCGCTTTACCAGAGAAGAAGAACCGGAGAAGCATCGGCGTGAAGAGCGGGGAGTCGCAGAGCAGAGAGCTGCGGAGGAGGAAGCCGCAGGCGACGGAGATAACGACGGCGAGGACACTTCTCCGAGAGAGCTTCTCCGGCGAAGGTGCGGCGACGCAGATTTGATGGCGTTCGGCGAGGAGGGATTGCAAGGTTTTCTTGCGATCGGGAGTAGGAATACAGGAGACAGTCGGCGGTTTAAAAGTAGGGGGAGGTATCTTTGTGGCGTTGTCGCCTTAAGCGGCGGAGAACCGAGAGTGTGCTGTCGCTTGCACGCGAAGTAGGAGGAAGCGGTGGAGGGGGTTTGTCGGGCATTACCTTGCGTGACACGGGACCTAGCAGCCGGAGTTAGCGGCAGGCGGCAGGAGGACGGGGCAGGCGGTGGAGTGAGCGGGTAGTGGCAGGGTGCGGCGAGCGGCGACGACACCATTCTCGGCATGCGGCGGGAGGGCGAGGTAAGCGGCGAGGGTTTTCTGGGGAATTCATCGCGTGTCGGGTCGGGAGACGCCGTGTGCGATGCGGAGGGCAAAATGGCGAATTCCAAAGTTACGGATGGAAGGCTTTCCTTAATCTAATAGTATAGATATATACATATAGGTATGCATATAGATTAATTTTCTCGTTGTTTTTTTGTTAAAACTAGGCTACTTGTAGCAAAAAGGACGACGAACCCGTCGACCCTCCTCCACCGCCACCTCCCGGCCAGCGATTACTCGCACCACCACGTCCGAAAGTTTTTTTTAATTGACCGCCGACATGCCCATCTATACCACCAGCTCACCGCCGACACCTAGACCTCCTCCCGCTCCACCTCCCAACTCCATGAAATCCGGCGGCCAGCTGAGCAGCCTCACCAATGCCGCCTGCAAGGAGTAGCTCCTCGCCCACTGCGCCAACGCCATGGACACCATCACACAACAGCTCCTCTGGGTGCTCCCCAACATCGCCCCACCGAACGACGACACGAACCAGCGACTCATCACGGGGAGGGAACTACTAGAGGGAGGGGCAAAATCGTCCGTTCAAATGTAACAGACAGGTTATTGTATCGCATTGTAGGAACGGAACGTTTTCGGATCGGCGAGGAGAGTTGTCCCAGAAATCCTCTCGGGCGAAGGTGCAATGGGGGAGATGAGATGGCATGCGGCGAGCAGCAGCGTTTGCGGACTTTCGTTGCGATGGCCAGCACGGCTACGGGAGACGGTCAGGGGTTTAAGAAGTAGGGGTTAAGTGTCATTGTGGCGCTCTCAGTTGAAGCAGCGGGTCGTCGTGGCGCTGTGACCGGAAGCGGTGGAGAAGAGCGAGCGTTTATTCTGTGCGATCAGCGACGTGAACGACGACAGAGCAGGTTGCGACACGCGGCACGCGGCACGCGGCAGGCAGACGGGGCACGCGGCGGAGGCAGGTGGGCAAATTGGTCAGGTCCAAAGTTACGGACGGGTTCAAATGCTTCCCTTAATATAGTAGTATAGATTAGTGTAGATTTTATAAATATTATAATTAATATTATAGTAAAAAAGGTATTTTATTTTCTGGAGGCTAAAATGGAGCTCTTATGGAAAGGTTATGAACTTTAAAAATGTTTCTCCTTGTGTAGCTACACCTCATAAAAATTTAAAAAAATTTTGATTTTATTTGATATTTTTAATATTTTTAATAGAGGTTGTTTTCTCGATTTGTGGGGCCTAAAATGCTCAGAAACATCTAATAAAATTTTCAGAGATAGATGGAGCCTCATACATACTCTATAAAGATTTGGAGATTTTTGGTTATAATTTGATATTTTTTAAGTTTTCAAAGTAGTAGTTTTCACCTTCAAAAATTAATAGAGGCCAATTTTCACGATCAAAATCTCGTAAAATCTCATTGATGATTTATATTTATTAAAGCATGTCATGATGAAATTTGAGAAATTTTCGAGCATTCCTGCTATTTTTTTATTTTTAAATTCTGCTCGATATTAATTTAAAGATTCCTAGACGCAAATCTTCCGTTTAAAATGTCTTATATCTTTATAGAAAATTTTGGGGGTTAAATACATGCTTTGGATCAGTGTGTGGTTTTTTTGAGGTGCTCCTGATATTTTAATGAATTCATTTAACGTGAGTCTATTTTTTAAAAAACGTTAGAGGCTATGTAAGACCTCAAAATAATTTAAGAATATCATAGCTTGTTTTGAATAATGTTAGAGACTATGTAAGATCTTGAAGCAATAAAGATTATTTTGAAAAGTTTGTATTTTATATTTAAACTCACTGTCGTGGTTTAGTGATTTGAAATACGACTTATTTTTATAAAATAAAGGTTTTTTTCGAGGCTTAATGAATCATTGAAGCTCAATCGAAGCTCAAAATGACTCGATGAATTCTTAAGGTTTATGTTTTGACGATTTCAACCTCGAGCTCTGGTTTCCTCGATTTCTGACTCTTTGTTGCATAAAAGATGTTTAAACTAGAAGAAAATGATATTGAGTTTAACGTAGAAACTTGATTCGTCATGATGAGCAATTGAGGTTAAAAGATGATGCTAAACATCTTGCGGATATTTAGCCCTCGGTAATTATTATAACGAGCAACAAGTTATTATAATAAGGTTATAATCCCTAAATATATGTCTGATTAAGTCATGTTTAAGAACAGCAACTGAACTTAATATCGTACTTTAATAATGCATGAAACCCAAAATAAGCTTCCTAAGAATAGAAATGGAACTGAACATTCCTCCTACGAATGGATGTGGAACTAAACTTTTCTCCTATGAATGAAGGTGGAACTGAACTTTCCGCCTATAAATAGAGATGAAACTGAACTTTCCTCCTATGAATAGAGACAGAACTGAACTCTCCTCCTATGAATGGAGATGGAACTGAAGCTTCTTGAGAATGGAGTGATTGAACTACTAACCCGTTTTTTATTTCTTTATTTCAGTCTTGCACTGGTCCAGTTACTTTAAATACTTTATTTATTGTACTTTCTTTTTAGTACTCCAGTCTTGTACCGATCCTATTCCTTTTATTACTTTCAGTTCAATTGTTTCCTTTCAAATACAACTCCAGTCTCGCACTGGTTCAGTTTCTTTAAGCACTTTATTTGAGTGCTTTTACGGTTTAGCATTTCATTACTGCATTTCGTACTTTACTTCAGTACATATTTTTGCAGTTTATTTCAGCAGCATATTTTACTTATCGCTTTTATATATGCAATTTACTGTTTCTATATTTCAAGCTCGGGTTCTGCTTTAACGAGCGATTGGATTTTTGGTAGAGCGATAGTTGGGGTTAACCAAGAGCTGGGTTATTCTTTCAGGGTTAGCTCCAAATAATGTGCTACCACGCTCATTGTGCACCTTGTCTAAAGTTGAGCAACACGTTGATTTGAGAAGACCGCTTGCCCGAATTATTTCATGTCAAGTAGGGCAGGCAGTCGCAGACCCAATATGTGTCAGTTACTTAGTTATTGAAATGTGTGTAAATTACTTGCAGAAAAATATGGCTGGTCGAACATGCCCATAGACCGTACGTACCAGTGCAATAAAGTTGACGACTAAAGGAGACAGAGAGTTGCGTGCCACGGGTGATTGGTCGTTTTATGGCCTGTTGGATCCCTCTGCTGGTCGTCCTAAATTTCAGAAATCATTGGATGTCGCTCGCATCTAAAAGTACACGGGATTGTACGTTGGGTCCTGGGTAGTGCGGTACATCAACACCCAGAAGTGGCAGGACTGACCACTATCACTGACGGCCACATCGGTGAGGCCTGCAGGGTTCGCTACCCTGCTTGAAGAGAAGTGGTCTAATCTATGTCGACATAGGGTATGTGCGTAGGTTTTGAACACCTGCTGTGTGTTGGTAGGTCTTGAATACCTGTGGTGTGTTGGCGGGTTTGGAACACTTGCGGTGTAATTATAGGTTGCGAATACCTGTTGATTGCGTCGCTTCTAGTTGAGCTCCTTTTAAGGCTTTATTTGGCACGGTGTTTTGGGAACTGCATACCGCGAATTATTCAGCAGTCACGCAAAACAGTATTTCCACCCTTGACAGTGCAAACCGCCACCGCCCTCTAGTCGTGAAAATACTGTGATTTGGAGTCTTGAAAAAATTTCACGACTCCAAATCGCGGGGGATGCGATTCACGAAGATGCCCGTTCTTCTTCCGCCTTCCCGCTAACGCCGTCGCGGCTACTGCTTCTTCTCCAACACGCAATAACACTCTTCTGTCGAATACCTCTCCCGACTCCTCTTCCGCTTCTTCTCCAAACTATCCAACGATAGTAGATTGTTGTTGCTCCGCCTTGAATAGCCGCATGAGCCTCGAAAAGCCTCCTTGCCGTCCCAAAACGCCCTCGCCATCGCCACCACATCCCTCGGCCATCTGGAATCCTCGACGCCACCTTTCTCTTCCAAATCTGTGAATCTAGGCAGGCGTTTCGCTCGAAGCTGAGACCGTGGAGAAGGGTTGCAGCGACTTCTCTAATTCAGGGATAATCATATGTTCACCCATAAAGGAGGGGCCAACAATAATGTCGTCTACACCTCCCACAATTGGAACCAAGGAGGTAGAACCTCCAAGTCCGCACACTCAGTTGATATCACTTTGATCTAGGTTGTGAGTACGAGCATTGTGAACTACTGATCAAATTTGGACTCAAAATTAATTTTAAGTTCAATGCTGAACATAAAATTTACTTTTTAAAAAATCCTAATGTTGATTTTATGGTTCAAGTGAGTGCACATGTTGATGTTAATGTTTGAAACAACATTGCATCAGCTATTCATCCAAACAGTTTCACAGATTTTGACACCACTCTGCAAAACAGTTGATTATTTCACCACTGCTTCTGCAGTCGCTGCAGCTGCACCAAACAGAGCCTAAATAACTGATGTTTATACTGCAGCTTTCAGTTATTTTTATGCTGTGCTTTTTCACATTTCTGCTCCTAGCATATGATATGAAAATTCATTATATAAAAATGTTGCTGTTAACTCTCTTTTGCTTCGGTTATTGTTGATTGTGTTAAGACTCACTTTTGTCCCTAAGTTTAGGGATCTTGGGGAGGATGTGTGAATCCACTTAGTTCTGTGACTAACGGTTATTTAAATAATCATTCACAAGAGATGGAGCAGTGCGTGGCCCAGATACCGCGTGAGAGCGTACCAGCCTTAGAGCTAACACGAGCAAACAGACCAATCTTGCTTCCAGTCTTTAGAGATGTGAGCCCTTAGCTTGGTAACAATAGAGTGTTGTAGTTTTCTTTAGCACAATGGGCCGCATATATAAACTTATGGCTACAACCTTTGTTGTTTCTTATTTTCTTTCGATGTGATATGATGTAATGTGATGAATTTCCATAGCCAGACAAGACGATCATTCTACGCTTGGAGAGTGGGTCGTTGTCACATGGGAAGCATAGGGTGACCATCTTGGGCGGTAAGGCCCGTCTCTGACCTGACCCGGGCAAAGGTTGGGGGAGGGTCTTACAATTAGATTAGAGCATTCATGATCCGTCCATGTGGGAAGTCTAAGAATTCTTCTGTCCCTCTCCTCGTTCCTTGGTTGGGGACAAACTATGTAACGACCCTAGCCGATCCAACGTGATAATATCACGGCTCCGCTCTAGGCGATGTTACCGGGCTACAACACAAGCACTCATCCCCTCTCCATCAACAAGCGGGTTGTTGGTGGTCACAGCCTCCCTTTGATGAGTGAACGTCTCCGGTTAAGCGGACAACACGGGGACTTCCCAAGTGGTCACCCATCTCAGTACTACTCTCACCCAAGCACGCTTAACTATCAAGTTCCTTCACTTCTCATCACCTGATAGTTAAGCGTGATTGGGCGAGAGTAGTACTGGGATGGGTGACCACCTGGGAAGTCCCCGTGCTGTCCGCTAAACCGGAGAGGTTCGCTCATCAAAGGGAGGTTGTGGCCACCAACAACCCGCCTGTTGATGGAGAGGGGTTGGGTGCTTGGGCTGCAACCCGGTAACGTCGCCTAGAGCGGAGCCGTGATATTATCATATTGGATCGGCTAGGGTCGTTACAATAAAAAGTGCACTTTTTATGACGACCCAAGCCCGGCTCCACTCGGGACCATGCCTACCGAGGGAAACCCAGCAGGACCCAGCTGACATCGTCCAGGCTGCAGTCCAAGCACTCAACCCCTCTCCATCAACAGATGGGTTGTTGGTGGCCATAACCCCCCTTTGAAGCTCAATTGGTGATGAGAAGTTGAAAAACTCCATAGTTAAGCGTGCTCGGGCTGGAGTAGTACTAGGATGGGTGACCTCCTGGTAAGTCCCCGTATTGCGCGCTTGACTATCGAGTTTTTCTCATCAAAGGGAGGTTGTGGCCACCAATAAACCGTCTATTAATGGAGAGGGGTTGGGTGCCTGGGATGCATCCCAGACGACGCCAGTGAGGCCACAATGATTCTTGTGTGGTCCAGAGTTGGTCGGCACTGGGTCATCACAAAAAAATGCACTTTTATTGTAACGTCTTGTTCTACCTTTCATGGATCACAACACCACTAGGCCTTATGCGGACCATTACCAGGCTGTAGCCCAAGCACCACAACCCCTCTCCAGCTCACAAGCGGGTTGTTGGTGGCCACAACCTCCCTTTGATGAGTGAAACTCTCCGGTTAAGAGGACAATACGGGGACTTCCCAGGAGGTCAGCCATCCCAGTACTACTCCAGCCCGAGCACGCTTAACTATGGTGATGAGAAGTTAGAAAACTCCATAATTAAGCGCACTCGGGCTGGAGTAGTACTGATATGGGTGACCTCCTGGGAAGTCCCTGTGTTGTCCGCTTAACCGGAGAGTTTCGCTAATCAAATGGAGGTTGTGGCCACCAACAACTCTCCTGTGAGCTGGAGAGGAGTTGGGGTGCTTGAGCTGCAGCTCGGTAACGGTCTGCGTAAGGCCTAGTGGTGTTGTGGTCCACGAAAGGTGGAACGGGACGTTACAAACCATGCAATGGAAGCCTGGTGGATCCGATAAGGTTAAAATTTAAGGATTCTAGGCTGCACGTTTGCGTACCCATGCACGCTCATTTTCTCTTTATCTAGTATTGTAAATTTCCCTACTTTGAAACTCCTGACTCCTCCAGATACCAAAGTTGAGTAATGAAGGATATTTCTCAAGAAATCAACACCACCCTCTGACTCTACCATCTGCTTTCACAGTCCCCTTTGCTGAGATAGAGTTGGGACAAACCCTAGAAGCCTTCTCACGCACGTTTCAGGCTGTTATTGGACAGCAGCAACAACAAGTCGTTCATAGGTTGGACATTGTTAAAACTGAAAACTCGGTCTCTTGTGGAGTTCACCCTTGGGGAAGGGGTGATCGCGCACCTACTTCTCTCCTACAAGCAAAACAACAAGGGAATAAAAGAAAAACTGACCCAAAGGCTTGGCGGGAGGACCCACCACACACCCGGAAGATCTTAGAGCGCTTCCCCTCCTTAGCCAAAAGCCGAGCTAAGGTATCCTCAGAAAGCGCTTGAGAGATGGAACAAGAGGGCATAAGAAGCATGCTTTCTGAGGTACCCCTTGGGTCCTATTTATAGATTTTTGAAAACGGCATGCAAATAGCCAACTCCCGCTGTTCTGAATGGCTATGTGCAGTCCAGGTTGGCCTGCCAACAGCATAACTCCGTTGTTCTGAAAGGCTACGGGCAGGCCAGCGGGGGCAAAACAGTAAAAAATACCTCATAGACCTAGGCGAGCTGAGTAGCTCAACCACCCCTGAAGATCCTGCTCGCCTGCTGTTTACCGAGCTCCTTAGGGCGAGTACGAGCTGGGATACTAAGCTTGCCCTTCGATCGGCCTCCATTACATCAGAAGGATCTGAATATACGAATGTCGAGCTCGAGCTCGGATTTCTCTGCCGAGCTCTCCTAGGGCCTGGGTGATCTGAACCGGCTGGTCTGGCTCCTGGCATCCCCACTCGCCGGATACGGGATTGTACACAATCCCCGCTCTTTTTGTGCTTGACAAAGCTCGGAAAGAAACATCCAACCCCAAGTGTTCGGCAAGTGCGGGGTGAACCGGGGAGAATCTTCGGGTGGAGTCCACCTGTGGCTATATATATACACTTGCATACTTGCCTGACTCTTGCCATTACCTCTGCTCTAGCCCTGCCAAGATGCCGATCCTAAAGGAGATTCAAGAGCGGCTCACCCGGGTTCGCCAGACCTCGGCTGCTCGCGTAGCTGCCATGACTGCGGTTCCACCCGCCGTCCTGCAGGGTGGCTCGACCGAACCCAACTCCGCCAAGAGGGTGAAGCCGTTTCCTCTGGCGGTCGAGCCCATTTATGATGTCCTGAGGATAGCCCTGGAGCATGGGGCTGGCTCATCCAATTTGCCTCCCCCTGACAAGGGCAAAGATATTGTTGACCTCTACAACGGCCTGGACAGCCAGCTTGATGGCATGGGGGGCACCACGCCGCGAGACTCCACCCCGCAAGCCAAGACCACACTTGGTGACTCGCAATTCAGAACTCCGGAGAATCATCCCCGGGACCCGTCGCCCCACTTTGGGACCTTGGGGGTGGACTCGCAGAAACTGAACTCGCCGGTTCGTGCCCCTTCCCCTCAGTGACCTGTCGTGACCACTGGGGCAGGTGTGGAAACCATCCCCATTTCGGGATTCTACCTCCTCTCACCGGGAACGCGCCGCCTAGGCCGCGGGAAGGACCTGAGGTCTGTCCCTCCCCGCACCTTCTGGGAGATGCCGAGCTCGTCAGGTAAACTTGGCCTTGGATTCTTGTCATGTGATTTTCCAGCATACCTCCCCTTGCTGATGTTTCTGTCTTCACAGCTCCCCCCAGCCAATCTGCGACCGAGGAGTCTTCTCAGACAGCCCACTACTCTCCCCTCCCCTCCCTGAGCTCACTGGACTCTTACCTAGGCCCTGAAGTGGAGAATGACGAGCTGACGAGGAGGGGGATCAAGCTCTTCAAGAAACTTGTGCGCGGGCTGCGCGAGGTGAAGGAGGTCAATGAGGCGCTGCAACGCGACTATGTGCGTCTCGCTGATGAGGTGCGAGGCGGCCAGGCTGGCGAGATGACGTCTCCTTCCCGGCTTCTGGACGAGATCAACGACGGCCTCTTGGTGGCGCAGAGGAATTCAGGGCAGATCCGCGAGCTTCTCTGCTCGCGGCAATCTGGGGGATGGGGAATGCGAGGCCGGGGTAGATAGAAGGCGGCTCCCTTGCCGAGCCGACCAGCACTCGCCTCCTGGTCCCCCTCTGCCCGCGCGTCCTGTTTTTCTTATTTCTGCACTTAATTCATGTAATAACTTCAAACATTCTTAGACTAGTGTCTGGTATTTGAATAATAATAACAAGTATATTGCTTCGTATTTAACTCGGCTTGGGATGGTACACAACAGAAGTCGGCGAGCTGGGGGTTGGCGAGCTGTGACGGCGAGCTGGGCCGATTGGACAGCTTGGCCCCAGATTCCTTTTTTTTATAAATACCCCCCCCCCCCCCACCAACCCGTACTGCCGCCTTAACTGCCTGCTTTTTCTCTCTCTTCCGTGCCCCTCCTTCGTACTCGCGCTCCACCCTCTTTTTGTGAGCATGGGTAAGACCAATCCGACGCCGACGGTCATTCCTGTTAAATTTTCTCAACGTGGTCAGCAAGATAGCCCAAACACCAAATTAATATCTTCGGAACTACCCAGTTCGCACGCTGAACCTGCGGAAACCCAAGGACTAGAGGTTGCACCCAACAAAACAATGGAAGCACAAGAAGATCTTATTATGCATTCACTTCATTACAATCCGAGGCATACATAGCGAGACATGATTTCGCTAGTATTACAGCTGTAATCAGAAAGAACAAAAACAAGCCGGGCGGACAGAACTCCAGTCCGCCGAGACCGCGAGGTCGCCGAGACCGCCGAGACCGCCGAGACCGCCCGAACTATGCTGCAATCCGCCGAATACCACGGAGTCCGCCGAAGCCGCGAGGCCGCGCGGACACACCGTTATTCGCCTCCTGCTGAACCCGAACTGAGGAACTCCCCTACCCGCCTGAAGCCGGCGGACAGGTTATTGAAGCTGGGAAAGTTGAAACAGAACTGACAAGCCGCAGAGCGACCTCCTGCTGAGTCCGCAGAGACCGCACACTTCCAAGCACTGACCGAAGTCACAGCCAAACTCCTGGCTCCTTGAAGTTATCCGCGCGACCTGCAAACAGCAAACCGTCAGCCTGAAACAATCCGTGCGGACTGAAAAACACAGACCGCAGCACTCGCCCAACCCAATTACTGTTCACTCACGTTACTTCTGGTTACTGTAGATGTGCCAGGGGGGTCCTATTTATAGGCCAGGTGAGGAGTGTGGTCACCGCCCATGAGATAGCGACACCGCCCCAGCCCGCGCGAACACAAAACGACTGTCCGCTCAGTCCGCGAGGACTTAGCCAGTCACCAAGGGAAACCGCCAGGAGCAAAGCAACCATTGACGAACCCTCTCCAGTCCGCCCAAGCTAAGCGGACAAGGCACCAGCCCGCAAAGCTCCAACTGCTTCAGGACAGCACCCTCTTCAATGGCAGTCCGCACCAACCCGAGGCAGTCCGCAAGACCCACACCTCAATCCGCCACAAGTCCACGACCAAAGGCAAACAGCAACAGTCCGCCCGGTCACAGCGGACTTGGCGGATACGGCGGACACCATGAACTTGACACCAAGTGTGATCAAGTCCAAAACCATCAAGGGCTAGTGCGAGCATGGCGGACACAAAGTCCCGTCCGCCAAACACCCTAGCACAGACCGCAACCAGTCCGCGAGCTCCTCGCACTCACTGTCCAACACGCAGCAGCACCAAGCCGGACTCCAAACATCAGTCCGCCAACCGGTCTCCACAGCAAGACCTGCTGTAACACCTGAGCTCGGCAAGGCCTCAGCCAAGCTCAAGGCTCAGTCCGCAACAGCCCCAACCGCGGACACACCAGTCCGCAAGGCTTCCCGCGAACTCGAACCATCCCGCCAACAGCGCAAACTTGCACCCGCGACCACTGAGCAAAGCACCAGTCCGCAAGCCTCTCTATCCGCAGATACCAGGCCGCACCAAACCGCGGACTCCATGCAACAACCTGCTCAGAACACAGCCGGCTTCCACCAGACTTCTCACCAGGCCGAACCCACAGTCCGCCCAGTCCGCCCAGTCCGCCAAAGCTGTCCGCACAGGCCGCGCGGCCTGTCCCGTCACCCACTTCCACTTCACAAATTTCAACACTCCCCTTGAAGTGAGAAGTGGTGACCAAGCCCAGCAAGCTGCGCAAGCGTTCAAAGGGCCCCTTCGACAGCGGCTTCGTGAAGATGTCAGCAAGATTATCTTCACTCCGAACATGCCCGACCAGCAGAGACCCCTCCAACACCTTCTCCCTGATGAAGTGGTGATCAATCTCTATATGCTTGGTCCTGGCGTGACACACTGGATTGTTTACCAGTTTGAGAGCACTCTCATTGTCACCCCGGAGTAAAGTAGGCCCTTGCACTTCTTCATGAACATCCTCTATGAGCCTCCTCAACCAAACGGCTTCCCGAGCAGCCAAGGCCGAAGCCTTATACTCCGCCTCCGTGGTTGAAACCGACACCGAGTCCTGCTTCTTGCTACACCACGAGATGCTAGCTGAACCGCAAGTGAACACATAACCTGAAGTAGACCTTCGATCATCCGAATCACCGCCATAGTCAGCATCCGTGTACCCGAGCAATGCAAACTCCGCATCCCTTCCATAGAGGAGTCCCATCTCAGAAGTCACCTTGACATACTTCAGAATTCCCTTCGCCGCCACTAGATGAGATTGCCTTGGTTCAGCCATATACCGACTTACTCGGCCAACAGCATAAGCTATATCCGGCCTTGTAATCGTCAGATAGATCAAGCTCCCAACAAGAGCCCTGAACACCAAGGGATCATTAAGCACCCTTCCCTCATCTCGTCGAAGCTTAGCCCAGATTCCAGTGGAGTAGAGCACTTCTTCCCTTCGCCCATGCCAAACCGCTTCACAATACGATCAGCATACCCTTTCTGGCTAATGAAAATCCCGCACTCCTTCCTCTCCACTTCCAGACCAAGAAAGTGATGCAACTCTCCCAAGTCTTTCATCTCGAAGCGTATAGCAAGCTCTCCCCTGAGCCTTGCTACTTCCTCCTCCGAGTTTCCTGTGATGATCATATCATCCACATACAGCAGGACCAAGACTCTTAGCTCTCCCTTCTTCTTGACGAACAAGCTAGAATCCGAGTTAGAAGCCAGGTATCCACAGAACTGCAGGTACTCTGCAATCTTCCCATACCACGCTCGAGGAGCTTGCTTCAACCCATAGAGAGCCTTCCTGAGTTTGCAGACATAGTCCGGATGCTTCTCAGAGACGAAACCAAGCGGCTGATCCATGAAGATGTCCTTGTCAATCTCTCCGTAAAGAAAGGCATTCTTCACATCGAGTTGCCACAACCTCCATCCCTTGCTAGCAGCCAAGGCGATCACCACTCTTACAGACGTCATCTTCGCAACTGGACTGAATGTCTCCTCATAGTCTTCTCCATACTGCTGTGAGAATCCTCTAGCGACCAGGCGAGCCTTGAAACGATCAATGCTCCCATCAGCCTTCTTCTTCAACTTATACACCCACTTGCAAGTAACCGGAGTAATGCCATCAACCTTGGGCACAAGGTCCCAGGTTTCATTCTTCTTCAGAGCATCAATCTCTTCCTTCATGGCACCTTCCCACTCCTTCACTCCAGTGGCCTCGTTGAAGTTTGCAGGCTCTCGCTCATCCAGAGGACCTGCAAAGAAGCAGGAGACAAAGCTCACTGCATTCTCATCACAGTACCGAGCCGGTGGCTTAACCACCCTCTTCGATCTCCGAAGACACGGCTCCTTGCTCACGGCTTCCGTTGCTTCTTCAGGCTCCACTCCTACCTGGGGCAAGCATTGAGCAGTGCTCCCCCTGCTTCCTGAGCCAGAAGGCTCAGCCTCGGAGTTCGAAGCAACAGGAGCTGCTGGTGAAACAGCAAGCTCCTCTTCCAAGCCTTCAGCATCCTCCACCGGTGCTTCCTCAACCTTTGCTACTTCCGGTAGGCTCCACCGAGCCACCTCCATATGACGTCAGCTCGTCAAAGACAACGTCTCTTGACACCACGAACTTCTTCGTCACAGGGTCCATGTACTTCCATCCCTTCTTCCGCTCATCATAGCCAACAAAGACAAGTTTCCTTGCCTTCGCATCCAGCTTTGTCCGTGAAGCATCCGGGACATGCACGTAGCAAGTTGAACCGAACACCCGAAGGTGTCCAACACTCGGCTTCTCCTTCAGCAACAGCTCAATGGGAGTCTTCATGTTGATAGGGCTGAGTGGCATCCGGTTGATAACATATGCAGCACAAGACATTCCCTCCGCCCAAAAGGACCTCGGGATATCTTTCGCATGCAGCCAGCATTTGCAGGTTTCCGTCAAATGACGGATCTTCCGCTCCGCTACCCCATTTTGTTGTGGAGTGTGAGCACAAGTAAGCTCCGTTGGATCCCGTGCTTCCTGCAGAAGTTAGAAAACTCGGAAGAGACAAACTCCCCCCGTTATCAGTTCTAAACTTCTTAATCCGCAAGCCAAGCCGGCCTTCTACCAACTCCTTGAACTCCACAAACAAACGGAAGGCATCCGACTTCTCCTTTAAGAAGTACACCCAAGTATACCTTGAGTAGTCATCAACCAAGACAAGCATGCAGTATTTGCTTCCACCAAGGCTGGCAGTAACAGTCGGTCCCATCAGGTCGCCATGAATACACTCCAATGGTTTCTTGCTCCTTGTTTGAGATTTATCAAACGGAAGGCGATGTGCCTTACCGTATTGACAGCCCGCACAAACATGCCCATCACCAAAGGAGGACAACATCGGCAACCCCCTCACCAGACTTCTACTCGCCATTGCCTTTAGCTTGTCCATGCCAACATGCCCCAGCCTCTCATGCCAGATAGCCGCACTATCATTGGCCCTCATCCTATCAACATAGGCACTGGTGGAAAGAACAAACAAGTTCTTCACCCTCCTCCCAACATGAGCAACATCAGCCTTTACCGCTGATACGTTGCGAAGGAACCTCACGTCTGTTGGCCCAAACAGAACGTGATACCCAGCGTCCACCGCGTTGGTCACCGAGAAGAGGTTCTTCTTCATGCCCGGTACGTGATACACACTCCTTAACGTGAGTGGCCCCTGATCACTACCCAAAGACACGACCCCCTCCTTCTCTACTGCATAAACAGTATTATCAGCAGTGATAATAGCTTCATTACCTGAGTAAGCCTGCATGGAGGTGAACTTCGACTTGTCTCCGGTGAGGTGATGACCACACCCGGAGTCGACGATCCACTCGCTGTTGAAGTCCTCAGCAGATAAGGCACGGACACAAGTGCCCGTCATGAAAGCTCCTCCCCATTCTGCTTCTTCACTTCGCGAGCAAGCTTCCTCCTTTCCCGCAGCATGCCCAGGCTGCAGTTTGACCTTGCAGTCCCGCTTGAAGTGCCCTCGCTGATGACACCGGTAGCACTTCAGATTCTTCTTCCAGTCCTTAGGAGCATTGCTCCTCTCCGGCGGATATGAAGTTGAAGTCTCCTTCTCAACAGCGGCCTGCACCTTCTTCTTCTTCTTCCCTTCCCATCCCTTCTTCTTGCCTGAGAAGAGAGCTCGCTGCCTTCCTGATTCAAATTCACTCCAGCCATCTGCCTTGCTAAGCTCTCCTGCGAGGCAAGCAGATTCTCCAGCTCCAGCAACGACGGCTGAGTAGCCCACCCTTGAACAGATGTAACAAAGGCCACATACTCCTTCCGCAAGCCGCGGAAAATGTGCCTTTTCATCTTTGCCTCAGAGATAGGCTCATCAGGATCCAGTGCCGACAGCTCAGCACACAAGCTCTTCATCTTTAAGAAGTACCTGGAGATGGAAAGGTCTCCCTGAGTTGCCCTGGCCAACTCATTCTCTAGGAACTGAAGCCGCGCCACATTCTTCCTATTGAACAACTCATCAATGGTTGTCCAAATATCAGCAGCCGACTCACACCCAATGATGTGATCAAACAGTTCCGGAGAGACAGCTCTTTTCAGAACGAACTCTGCCTTAGCATTAGTTCTTCTCCAGAGCCTCACCTGTTCAGCAGTACCGAAAGCAGCAGTTACTTCCTGTCTGTCGTCTCCACCGACAACTTCCCACAGCTCCTCGCCTAGAAGATAACTCTTCATGCACGACTTCCACTTTTTATAGTTAGTCGGCGTTAAGAGTTCAATGCCCAGACCTCTTGCTAAGCTTCCTTCCATTGCAGTCACCTGTTGGTACCCTTCAGCAGCTCCGAGCAACAACACAGGTTGATCACCACTCAATCACTGAGTAACAACACTGGCTGACCTCCGCTCACGCAACTGAACCTCAGAAACCTCAGCAACCTCAGAAACCTCGCTCTGATACCATGTTAAATTTTCTCAACGTGGTCAGCAAGATAGCCCAAACACCAAATTAATATCTTCGGAACTACCCAGTTCGCACGCTGAACCTGCGGAAACCCAAGGACTAGAGGTTGCACCCAACAAAACAATGGAAGCACAAGAAGATCTTATTATGCATTCACTTCATTACAATCCGAGGCATACATAGCGAGACATGATTTCGCTAGTATTACAGCTGTAATCAGAAAGAACAAAAAACAAGCCGGGCGGACAGAACTCCAGTCCGCCGAGACCGCGAGGTCGCCGAGACCGCCGAGACCGCCCGAACTATGCTGCAATCCGCCGAATACCACGGAGTCCGCCGAGCCGCGAGGCCGCGCGGACACACCGTTATTCGCCTCCTGCTGAACCCGAACTGAGGAACTCCCCTACCCGCCTGAAGCCGGCGGACAGGTTATTGAAGCTGGGAAAGTTGAAACAGAACTGACAAGCCGCAGAGCGACCTCCTGCTGAGTCCGCAGAGACCGCACACTTCCAAGCACTGACCGAAGTCACAGCCAAACTCCTGGCTCCTTGAAGTTATCCGCGCGACCTGCAAACAGCAAACCGTCAGCCTGAAACAATCCGTGCGGACTGAAAAACACAGACCGCAGCACTCGCCCAACCCAATTACTGTTCACTCACGTTACTTCTGGTTACTGTAGATGTGCCAGGGGGGTCCTATTTATAGGCCAGGTGAGGAGTGTGGTCACCGCCCATGAGATAGCGACACCGCCCCAGCCCGCGCGAACACAAAACGACTGTCCACTCAGTCCGCGAGGACTTAGCCAGTCACCAAGGGAAACCGCCAGGAGCAAAGCAACCATTGACGAACCCTCTCCAGTCCGCCCAAGCTAAGCGGACAAGGCACCAGCCCGCAAAGCTCCAACTGCTTCAGGACAGCACCCTCTTCAATGGCAGTCCGCACCAACCCGAGGCAGTCCGCAAGACCCACACCTCAATCCGCCACAAGTCCACGACCAAAGGCAAACAGCAACAGTCCGCCCGGTCACAGCGGACTTGGCGGATACGGCGGACACCATGAACTTGACACCAAGTGTGATCAAGTCCAAAACCATCAAGGGCTAGTGCGAGCATGGCGGACACAAAGTCCCGTCCGCCAAACACCCTAGCACAGACCGCAACCAGTCCGCGAGCTCCTCGCACTTGTCCAACGCAGCAGCACCAAGCCGGACTCCAAACATCAGTCCGCCAACCGGTCTCCACAGCAAGACCTGCTGTAACACCTGAGCTCGGCAAGGCCTCAGCCAAGCTCAAGGCTCAGTCCGCAACAGCCCCAACCGCGGACACACCAGTCCGCAAGGCTTCCCGCGAACTCGAACCATCCCGCCAACAGCGCAAACTTGCACCCGCGACCACTGAGCAAAGCACCAGTCCGCAAGCCTCTCTATCCGCAGATACCAGGCCGCACCAAACCGCGGACTCCATGCAACAACCTGCTCAGAACACAGCCGGCTTCCACCAGACTTCTCACCAGGCCGAACCCACAGTCCGCCCAGTCCGCCCAGTCCGCCAAAGCTGTCCGCACAGGCCGCGCGGCCTGTCCCGTCACCCACTTCCACTTCACAAATTTCAACAATTCCAAGTGCGCCCAGCACCTCAGGGATTACAACTTCTTTGAGGGAAACACTAGCGAGGCCGAGCTCGTCGAATTCGTCGGCAACCATGTTCCGTAGGGCTTCGAGGCGCGCCAGCCGAGGGAGGGGGAGGCCATCAACTCCTTTTATGACGACGAACTCGCCTTCCTCATCTCGCATTTGGAGGTGGGGTTGCGACTCCCCCTCTGGCCGGAAATTCGTCAGATCTTGAAGTACTATGGAGTGGTGCCCGCGCAGCTGAACTCAAACGCCATCGCCATGATGGTGGCGTTCGCGAGCTTCCTCCGCCGGGAGCGGATTGAGTTCAATCTGATCGTGTTCAGAAAACTTTTTTCTTACAAGGCGACGCCGGATGGCGTCACCTATTTCATGGGCTCGCTAATCAAGGTTTGCGAGATTGCGAACAAGCATCACAACTGGATGACCAAGATCTACTTCATCAAGGGCGATCTCTGCAACATCCCTTTCTTCCCCTAGCAGAAGGGCGAGAAAATTTACCACCCGCCGACCATGTCCGACAATGATGCCGACCTCCACAAATTCTTCCTCCACAAGGACTTCGAGGTCGCCTTCTTGCGAAGGGGCCTCGACTCGCTCCGTCCCATTCTGCCCGGCGAAGGTATTGTTCTCTCCCCATTGTCGAGCTCGCCATATTGTCATGGAAATCTTCTAAGTTCTCTAAGTTATTTCATGCAGGGGAGCGGCTAATCACCGTGAACCCGCCGTTTGCTAACTCGGGGTTATATGCGGACCCTCTTGCTTGCGAGAAGACAGCGGCGGCGGCCTGCCGAGACGAGGCGGCTTTCTCCAAACCCTCCTCCAGCAAGAGGCGACCTGAGGATGCGGGGTCGAGCCCGCCCCATCGCCCACAAGTACCAAAAACGATGAGGAGAGCCATAGTGGTTCCTCGGGCGAAACAACATCAACAACATCAACAAAGCCCCAAATACATGAGCTCGCCCGAGGTTATCCCCGATGCGTCGTCGGAGAGCCCGCTCAAGGAGATCACGAGCAAGGGGCAGAAGAGTGGAGAGACCTCTGCTCCCCCTATCGTGAAGAAGGTGGCTCGCGAGCCTGCCCCGCCAAAGGAACACCCCCTCTTCGGTTTTGGGGGGAGGTGGAAGGACTCAACTGGCGAGCCCATGTTCCAGTGAAACGAGCTGGCCCACCGAGTCTCCATATCCACCCTCCACCCCTCTTGGGCTGACCGCGAGCTCTCCACCGGTCATGCCTACGCACTCGGCTTCGGCCTCTTTGGCCGCGAGGATGCCGAGGCCTACAAGGGCATGACCCTGCGACAGCTCGGCCATGAGGGCCTGCAGGCCCACATGCGAGCCATGGAGCTCCACCACATGATGGTCCGCCGCAGCTTCAATCTCAGCAACCACCTCCAGAATGTCGAGCAGACTCGCGACGTCGCCAAGGATAAGGTCGTCGACCTGGCGAGGCAGCTCGGCATCGCTGAGAGCGTACTCGCCCAAAATGCCGGCGGACTGGTAAGTATCGGGCTTCCTTTCCCCTTTTACTTAGAATCTTCTGCACTGTTGCTAATGTACTTCCTTTCTTATCAGGATGCCAAGACCGTTGGAGAGTTGCGGGCTCGCGCCGCCGGGCAGGAAGAGGAGATTGGCCAGCTGCGCGCCCGCCTTGTCGAGCTGGAGGGGACAAACGTGAAGCTGATGGAGGAGAACACGAGCCTCAGCCTCGAGGTCTGCCGCCAAGCAGAGATCTTCTTCCCGGCTTGCGATGTCGATACCACCTTCCCCTACAAGACCCCGAGGATCTTCGGCGAGGCTGACGTCGCTGAGAGGCTGCGGATCAACTTGATCCAAACCGCCGAATGTACCCTCCAGATGATGAAGGATACATGAGTGCTGGTGGAGGGTTGCGAGGAGATCTCAGTCTGGGACTTGATGCCGAGCCTGTTCCCGGCGACGCCGCCCACCGAGAAGGAGGATAGCCTTGACGCGCTCTTCGGGAAGGGCTTCCAGGACCCGTCCGGCGAGGGGGGGGGGGGGAGGATCACCAGTACGACGAGGGGGCAAAGGTTGATCATGTACTTTTTCTTTTTGTTTTGTAATGTCACCGAGGCGAGCTCCATCTGTAACTATCACTATTTAATGGAATACATTTTTGATTATGATCTTGTCTATTTTTTCTATCTTCTGGACTTTTCTGCTGCGTCTAGCTTGCCTGCGAGCCCTTCCCCTGGCGACCTCGCGTAGATAGGCTTTTGCGAGTAGGATGGTTGCTAGGGCTCGTTTCTAAGAAAACACCTTGAGGGCTCGCCGAATCTTAGATGTTCCGGGGGTGGACTATCCGCCGTACTGGGTACACTACCCTCAACTCGCTCGCGAGCTGCCCATAAGTTTATCAATATAAAAACAAAATCAAAAAATTTCCCAAGTAAAATTGAGAAGGGGTGAAATGTCCTGCCAGAGCTCGCCTCCTCCCGACGAGATCTAAGGGCCCGGCATGTCGCCCTTCTGCCGAGGCCGAGCTGAGCTTGACGAGCCCGGACTCGCTCGTGCAAAGCTTTCTTCTCCTATTTTTTTATAAAAATACCAAACTCCTTGGACACCAACTGGAGAGTAAAGGACTCGCCCAAGGGACATCCAGCCCTGCCAGCTAGGTGAGAGCCTAATAGCGGGATCTGCTCGGGGTCCGGGTAGACACCATCGAGTGACATCCAACCCTATCAGCTAGGTAAGAGCCTGATAGCGGGATCTACTCGGGGTCCGGGTAGACACCATCGAGTGACTTCCAGCCCTGCCAGCTAGGTGAGAGCCTGACAGCGGGATCTGTTCGGGGTTCGGGTAGACACCATCGAGTGACTTCCAGCCCTTCCAGCTATGCGAGATCCTGACAGCGGGATCTTCTCGAGGTCCAGGTAGACACCATCGAGTGACTTCCAGCCCTGCCAGCTAGGTGAGAACCTGACAGCGTGATTTGCTAGGGGTCCAGGTAGACACCATTGAGTGGCTTTCAGCCCTGTCAGCTAGGTGAGAGCCTGACAGCGGGATCTGCTCGGGGTCTGGGTAGACACCATCGAGTGACTTCCACCCTTGCCAGCTAGGTGAGAGCCTGACAGCAGGATCTGCTCGGGGTCCCAGTAGACACCATCGAGTGACTTCCAGCCCTGACACCTAGGTGAGAGCCTGACTGCGGGATCTGCTCGGGGTCAGGGTAGACACCATCGAGTGACTTCCAGCCCTATCAGCTAGGTGAGAGCCTGACAGCGGGATCTGATCGGGGTCCGGGTAGACAACATCGAGTGACTTCCAGCACTGCCAGCTAGGTGAGAGCCTGACAGCGGGATCTGCATATGGTTCGGGTAGACACCATCAAGTGACTTCCAGTCCTGTCAGCTAGGTGAGAGCCTGACTGCGGGATCTGCTCGAGATCTGGGTAGACACCATCGAGTGACTTCCAGCCCTGCCAGCTAGGTAAGAGCCTGACAGCGGGATCTGCTCGGGGTCCGGATAGACACCATCGAGTGACTTCCAGCCATGCTAGCTAGGTGAGAGCCTGACATCGAGATCTGCTCTGGGTCCGGGTAGACACCATTGAGTGTCTTCCAGCCCTGCCAGCTAGGTGAGAGCCTGACAGCGCGATCTGCTAGGGGTCCGGGTAGACACCATCGAGTGACTTCCAGCCCTGCCAGCTAGGTGAGAGCCTCACAACGGGATCTGCTCGGGGTCCGAGTAGACACCATCGAGTGACTTCCAGCCCTACCAGCTAGGTGGGAGCCTGATAGCGGGATCTGCTCGGGGTCCGGGTAGACACCATCGAGTGACTTCCAACCCTGCCAGCTAGGTGAGAGCCTGACAACGGGATCTGCTCGGGGTCTGGGTGGACACCATCAAGTGACTTCCTGCCATGCCAGCTAGGTGAGAGCATGACAGCGGGATCTGCTCGGGGTCCGGGTAGATATACGCCACCGGCCGTCCCCTTTTTTAACCATGACTACATTAGAGACCCAGCCGGGGTATTGGATCTCAGATATGAAGCCGACCCTGAGAAGTTTTGCTACCTCCTTCCTGATGGGCTCGGCCAGCTTGTCCGCGGTGGACCTTTTCTTCTGTTGGACGGGGCGTGCCTCCGAGTCCAGGTTAAGTCGGTTGCAAGCCACATCCGCATCAACCCCCTGGCATCTTCGCGGCGCTCCATGCGAAGATGTCCACGTTCTTCTGAATGCATGTCAGCATCCTGCCTTGAGCCTCCGGGGTCAGCCCTCCGCTAACGCGGAGTTTCTCCACCCTGCCCCCAAGGGTGAGTACCTCCAGTTTCACCACCTCTTTCGCAGCCTCCAACCTGGACTGCTCTCCCCATTATTCAATATCCATCTCCTCTGGGACGCGGACCTCCGCCTCCACCCCTTCCTCCACGGCCATTGCCTCGGCCGACTCCTCCCGATATCCTCCTGCCACCTCAACCTCGGTGCAGCTCTCCACCTCCAGCTCCTCCCTGCCAGCTTCCTTCTCTGTCTCCTCCATCCTCCGCTCTATCTCCTCGGCCCCCTCTTGCCAAGAGATGGAGTTCACGACGGTGATGTAGCATTCCCTTGCTACTTTAGGGTCACCCCGGACCCGGACTTGGATCCTCTCGGCATTAAACTTTAAGCATTGATGAAATGACGAGGGGACGCAACGGAAGGCGCTGATGAGGGGCCTCCCGAAGATGGCGTTGTAGCTGCTGGGGGCATCCATGATATGGACTTGCAGTTCCTGGACTGCCCCCCCCCCCCCCAGGGTGACATGGAGCCCCACTCCTCCTTCTACCTCCTCCCTCTCCTCCGAAAATTGGAACAGGGGCCCATCCGAGGCCAACACCCTCTTCACCTCCACCTTCATCACGTCAAACGCCTTCTTAAAGACGACGTTGACGGAGCTCCCATTGTCGATGAGGATCCGGGAGACGGTGCAATTTTCGATGGCCGTCTGGATGACCAGCACATTACAAAATGGATCCTCGTGATCCGGCATATCACTCCTTGAGAAGGTAATCTTCTCTTCTGGGGGGGGGTCTGGGATGTGGAGCCAACACTCCGGCAATACATGGTATGGAGGCTCGCCCTCCGGGAGGCCTCTACCCCCCCCCCCCCCCCCCCCCCCCGTGGATCACTCTGATCCCTCCTTAGGTCCTAATGTCCACCCGGTCTTCACAACAGTCCTCCTCCGCTCAAGGCAGGACCTCCTCGATTCTCACTTCATGGCGCCCCTGTTGTTGCTGCTGCTGCTCCCTGTTTCCCCTCATTTCGAGGAACTCCGGGCACGTGGCTGTGACGTGCCCTTCCTCTCGATGGAAGTCGCAGTAGGGCAACTCCACCCTAACTTCTCTCCTCCTCCTCCTTGCTACTCTCCCCTAAGGTTATGGCCATAGCCTGTTCTTGATCGGGGAGTGGAGGCCTCTGCTCCCGCCTCCAACTCGGTGGGTGGAATTGATCCTGCCCCCCTTGATGTCGGTCCCTTCCTTGGTACCCTCTTTGTTGCCCCTGCTCTTGCCACTCGGGCCTCCAGCCTAACCGACGGTCGGGCTCCTAACGCCCCCACCTGGGCTGCTGCTGCCCCTGGAGCTGCCTCTACTTCCTCTGCCAGGGCTCGGCTCTCCTCTCCTCATGTCCTCTTCCGTCTCTTGGCTCCTTCTCTTCCTCCGTGGCCCACCTGGCCAGCTTCCGGGCGAACTCCGGATTCGACGCCTCCCCGTCGACTTCTCTCGCCGCCCTCTCCATCAACTCCTCGTAGGAGAGGGGGCACTCTCTTCAACTCCATCCTGAAGAATCCCTGTTGCAGCCCCAGGGTGAAGGCCATCATCAGGCAATGGTCTGATATCTCCTGGACCTGGGTGACCTCCTCCTGAAACCGGTCGACGTAGCTCCCTAACGTCTTATTCACTCCCTGCTTGATGTGGAATAGGGACTACGACTCCTTCTTCCTCCTCTTCGAGGTAGTGGACCTCAACATGAACCCCCGATGCAGGTCCTCGTAGCAGTAGATGGAGCTGGTCGGCAGTTGGTGAAACCACTCCCTTGCCTTCTCCTTGAGGGTGATGGCGAAGAGTCGACACTTGAACCCATCCGACATCTGCCGGATCGAGACCACATCCTCAAACCACTAGACGTGTTGGACCTGGTATCCCTTCCCGGTGTAGTAGGACATTTCGGGTTCCCTTAACCCCTCTAGAACTGGAGTAGAAGAGACCAACTCGCTAAAGGGGCTGCGTCCCCCCACCGGGCGAGCTGGCACATCTCGCGGACCCAGCTCGCCGATCCGGCCTCCGCCTGCCAAGCCGAGGAAGAGCACGCGCCCGGGGAGCTCGCACCCTCGGCCACCTCCTTCCCAGCTCGCCTGCTGGGGGCATCCTCGCCCAGAGATGGGGAGGCAGCGATCTGGGCCGCTGTGGTCGAGCACTCAGCCCGCGCGCCGAGTGCGAACTTGACGAGGCCCAGCACATCGTTCCTGAAATCTTCGAACATCCCCATTGTGGCCAGAGGCGGGGGGGGGGGGGGGGGGGGGCGAGTCCGACCTATCAGGTCCTTGTCCTCCTGTCATTGAGCTCGCTAAAGATTTTCTGTACTGACCACGCTCCACGCTCACCGCACTAAAATGTTGAAACTGAAACCTCGGTCTCTTGTGGAGTTCACCCTTGGGGAAGGGGTGATCGCGCACCTACTTCTCTCCTGCAAGCAAAACAATAAGGGAAGCAAAGAAAAACTAACCCAAGGGCTCGGCGGGAGGACCCACCACACACCCAGAAGATCTTAGAGCGCTTCCCCTCCTTAGCCAAAGGCCGAGCTAAGGTATCCTCAGAAAGTGCTTGAGAGATGGAGCAAGAGGGCACAAGAAGCATGCTTTCTGAGGTACCCCTTGGGTCCTATTTATAGATTTCTGAAAACAGCCTGCAAATAGCCAACTCCCGCTGTTCTGAATGGCTATGTGCAGTTCAGGTTGGCCTGCCAACAGCGTAATGATACGCCCGAAATAGATGTATATGATAACGCAAGTGCACGTGCTGAATCAAAAAATAAAATGATGAGTTAAGATCGTTCCCTCGAGAAAGTAATCTTGTGCTCGCAAATACTAGCTCTACCCTTTCTTTGAATTCAAGCGGGGTGATTAAATGTGAATTAGATTAAGAAAAATTACAGGAGATAAAATTTAAACTAAATAACACTTACTTAAGAAGACTTTTATCAAATTGGAGAAATAGCCCCGTACGTGATTTCCCTTGTTTGTTGTGATGAGTCTTTAGAATAAACCCTCGTGAACATTTAATTGTTATCTTGCGACGAGTTGAAAATAGATTTCTTTATCTCTCGATCTCCGAAACCCGTTTACCCTAATTCCCTTAGTTATCTCTAACTTAGGTGAAATGAGAATAACATACACACACAACTCAAATTCGCTATTGAAGAATGAAATCTCTTTCTTTCCAACACTATCTCAAAATCTATATTGCACTTTCGCCACTCCTCTCTCGAATCTCGCGATGTAGTATGATGGTGGAATTTTGGCTAAAGAATTGTACGACTCCTCTCTCGAATCTCGCCGCACAAAATAGAGGATTCAACCCTAAACAACGTAACTCCTCTTGCGAATCTTGTTATGCAATATAGAAGAAGAACACTGAAAGTGCAGGTTAGATCTGAAATACTCTAGAGGGGGGGTTAATAGAGTATAGTGTTCACTAAAAACTTTTTACAACTTTTGTTGTAAGCCTAGGTGAGCAAATTAGCAATTAAAATAAATAAGCACAGCAAACTAAGTAATCACAGAGCACAGCCAAAACACAAAGAAGGGCAACCAGACGACACAAGAAATTTTTTAGTGGTTCCCCAACCTGGGTACATCCACTCTTCTACCACCCTGGTAGGAATCCACTCAGGTTTTTGATCAGGTGCCTGACACCAATGAGCTTTTGTTCAGGTGCTCAAAAACCAAAACCTCAAGTCTTTTGGAGGGAGACTTGCAACCAGAATAATTTTGAAGGGAATTAAAACCCTGTACAAGAATTGGAAATAAAGAGATGGTGTCTTCTCTTTCTCAAAACAGCTGAGAAGACTTGTGGATTGATTGTAGCAAGTTTTGCTCCCCCTGAGATCTTGAATTAATCAAGAATGCTGGAGTACTGCTTCAGGTTGATAGGTCTTCAAAGACCTAGAATGCCTGGACCAGGATTTGTTTCAGGAACTCCTTTGACAGATTGTTATTTGTTGTCCTTTGAAGTAGTCCTGCAGAGTTGAAGGAAAGAAGAAGACTCTTGATTGAATTTGATTTCTTCTTCTTCTTCTTGAAGATGTTCTCTGGTCAGGCTGATTGCAGTAGAACTTTTGATTTCTGTGAGTTTGTTCTTTTGTGCAATCTCAGAGAGTCTGTCTAATTTTCTGTATCGCTTGCTGTACTGTAATTCTGTTACTCTCTTACTGTTTGATCCTTTTATTTTGTCAATTTCTTCTTGACTGACTGAGAACATTCAAAATTCGAATGTTGAGCAGTAATTGCAGTCGGCCTTGGAAGGAAGCGACAATCAATGATTTCCCCAACTATCCCATGGAAAAACGGCATATAGATTTCCCCAACTATCTCATGGAAAAACGGCATATAATCGTCCATAGTCAATGCGCGTTCCAATGATAACATTCCGATAAGATCTGGCATTAATAACTCCGGAATCATCGCCAAGAAACGGGACGGGAAACCTGAAGAAGACCTAGTCTGGATTCGTCGAACAAGGAACGCAATTCGTCGAGCTGAGTTTGAGTTCGTCGAGCTGAGCTTGAGTTCGTCGAGCTGAGCTTGAGTTCGTCGATCTGAGCTTGAGAGAGTTCGTAGACCAGACAATCTTCATTCGTCGAACAGACAATTATCACTGTCAGACAGTATTCGTCGAACTAAGATCCAAATTCGTCGAGCGAAGAAAGATTGTGGCTTAGCCAAATATTCTACATCTGCTGATATTCAGTGTCGACATAAGCTGGTGTCGACTGATTGATCTTGGTGTCGACTCAAATCTCCTGGTGTCGACATGAATTGGTGTTGACTGATATCCTGTTGTCGACACAAATCTTCTGGTGTCGACATAAATTGGCTGGTATCGACACAAACTCTAAGTGTCGACACAAACCTTCTGAATCCAGAATTCGTCGAGTAGAGAACTGCATTCGTCGACCTGAGAAGCTGACTTCGTCGACCTGAGAAGCTGAGAACTTGAGGTCCAAGTTCGTCGAGCTTAGAATCCAATTCGTCGACCAAAGCTTGAAGCTGGACTTAGAAAAATTCTGAAATTGTCCTGAATATGGCTTGATGTAGAAATACAGTCTTCGTCGAACAGAGAACCAAGATCGTCGAGCTCAGCACTAAGAATTGTCTCACGTTCGTCGAGCGCAGAACACCTTTCATTGAGCTGAGTTCGATGAACGTTGAACTCATTTGACTTAGTCTTGAAATCCTCTAAGTCTGAAGTCTCTGATGGTCTTCCTGAAAGCTGGTCCATCTGAAGTTGAACCTAAGGACTTGACCTAGACTCTAGGACACAAAATGACCCTGACTATACATGATGGGTCACATCCTAAGTCAGTGAACCTAGCCCAAATCAACTAGGGATCAAACAATCTCCCCCTATTTGGGTGAGGTCACTAACAGAGACTCAAAACAGAAACAAACAGAAAAACAAAGCAAGAAAAGAAATATATCTGACAGAGAATTATAACACATGCAGCAGATATATATATACACAGCTTTGTTTAAACATATAGCATAGTTTGAAAAATAAAAACAGACAAAAATTGAAATAGCATGAAAATTACTTCTTTGGCTTCTTCTGCTTGGACTTGTCTTCAGCTGTCTGCTCACCTGGCTTTTTGAATATGATTTCTCTCTTTGGATCTTGAGCTTGAGCTTTTGTCATAGTCATATCAGCTACCCCTATAATGTTCAATGATGTTGCTCTGGGGACAACTGCTTCTGGATGAAGTTTCATATAATCATCAACATTGAATAGTTTGTTTCCTCTGTCAAATCTTTTCAGCTCTTCTTTTTTATACTTTGACATAGTTGTGAGTCCTGATGTATCTTTGCCTTCAGCCTTGGCTTTATTGATCAGGGATAAGCCAATTAACTCCTGGAATCTGGCCATTTTGCAGTATTAGCAGTTTTAGGATCTTCAAAAGGGATTGGAGGAGAGAGAGGTCTTTTTGGACTTTCTGCTTTCTGTACATTAGAAATTTGTTGCTGCTGTTGCTGATGCTGTTGTTGATGTTGATGTCCTGAAGAGGATGGCTACCTCTGCTGGCTGCTTCCAGAAGATCTCCCTAATTGTCTCTGATATGTTTGCATTGGGGCAGATCTCTGGGAGCTAGAGGAGCCAGAGGCACCAGCTGCTAGAGGAGGAGGAGGAGGATCCTTCCTGAATCTGTACACTGGAGGAGGGGAATATCTCCTACTTCTCTTTCTATCCTTCTGTTGGTTCTTTGACAACCACATCCATGCAGGCATTCCCTTGTATGGAGTTACATTATGCAGAATGTAATAGGGAGTGTCTGCAGTGGGATTTGGCTTGGGAGCCGGAGGAGGAGGAGCCTTCCTTTTCTTTGCTAACATCTTCTTTTTCTTACTTGCAGCATCTTCATCTGAGTCATCATCATCATTTTCTTCAGAATCAGAACCCCGAGGGATGTCATACAAGGCATCCAAAGCTTTTAAAGCTTTATCAGAAATAATAGCTATTTTTTCTGGAGGAGGGGCAGAAGGTTCAGGAACTAGAATATCAGCAACAAGAGAGGAGGGGACTGCACAGGAGTCAGAAACAATGAGGACAGAGCTTTCAGCTGCTGCCTTATTTTCTTCTTCTATATCAGCTAGAATAAGCTCATCCAAATCTGGCAGGGGAGAGTCGTCCATAGCAAAGCTGGGGGCTGAAATTTCTTCTGGAATGACCTCTGGACTAGAAGCTGAGAAGGAAGCTGAAGCTGAGATAGCAAAATTGTCACAGAGTTGCTTAGCAACTGCTGGACTTACTGGAGAGGTGTAGGGTACAATAGCCAAATGTGGCTTAGTAAAGGGTAGCTGTACAAAAAGAGTATCAAAACTTTTCAGTAATTCTGGTAGATTAACTGTGGGATTCAGAGAGAAATCACCAACAGTTTTTATTTGTTCAACTGACTCATCTAAATCAATGTCAGTGTCCATAAATTGAATTAACTCAATCATATCAGAATCAAAATCAGTCAAAATTGCTGCATCCTCATCTGAATCTGCATCTGCTGGAGAGGGAACTACTATTGTGACTGCTGCTGCTATATCTGAATCTGCTGCAACTTCATCACTGAGCATCTCCCACTTCCTGGGTTCTGGAGAACCTGGATTCAGGCCCCTTGATGAAGAGGGGACAACAGATAGGGCAGAAATCTGGGCAAATAAAGAATTGATGGAGGTCACAAGAGGTGTAATGGCCTCTTGGATGAGAGATTTGATGAGAGGAGTGAGTAAGGAGATGATGGTAGATGGACCAAATGGGGAAGGGGAAGAGGATGGAATAACTTGAGTGTGATGAGTGGATGAATATGAAGAGGGAATGGGGGCATCTGGCATGATAGTGTCTGTGGGTATGGGGTAAGATGGAATGGAGGATAAGTGAGGGGGAAGAGGAGACTGAGGAGGTGTAGGAATAGATGTCTCATGAGGGGAAGGTGGAGGTGTTGGGATATTGGTGATGTCCAGAGGTGGAGATGGAGGTGGAGTAGGCACATGAGTATGTGGTGGAGATTTAGGTGTGGTAGAAGGAATGGAAGAGGAGGGGAGTTGTTTGGCTGGAAGTGCAGGAAGAGATGATGGAGATGGAAGGACCTCTTTTGTAGGGTGGGGAGCGGCTTTTACAGCCCTAGTGCTCTCAGAAGTTTGGATGGAAGAGGAAGAAGCCTTTGAGGGCTTGGAGATAGTCCTCTCCCACCTGCCAAATAGAGCACAAGTGAGGCGCTTGCCGGCATTGATGAAAATGGTCGGGGAGACCATTAATTCACCAGCCTTCTCCTGGAGGAAAATTCCCAAAATTCTGCCGAAGCAGACTTCCTTCTTGTTATTCTTTTTCTTTATCAACTCAAAGAAAATTGTGCCCCAGTTGACACGTCTCTTATTCACCACGACGCACATAACCAGAAATTGATGCCGGGTTATGTAGTCATGCGCTGAGTGCTTTCCCATTAGCACTTTTCCTACAATGTCTGCAAGAAACTGGTACGCGACAGACAGTTGCTTCTTCAATAGCTTATTAGGGTTGTTTTCAGGAAAACCCATTAGCTTCAGCATATCACCAAATTATTCAGAATCCATTTCCATGTTGTCTTCTCCATTGATTAGGCCAAAAATCTCAGACAGAATTGCGGGAGATAACGGAACAGCAGTACTCCCGATATTTCCTGTCAGCACATCTTCCTCAGAAACAGTAGATGTATACACCCATTCTCGTATTTCAGTCGCATGTAGTTTAATTCTTCGGGTCATAAAGTCCTTTAGATTGAGTTCTTCCAGCAGTTCCAAGATATAGAGGAAAATGGGGTCTGAATGCAGGAAAGACTCAAAATCCATGTTGAATCCAGTATCAAACTTCATCGCAACCAAAGCTCCTGTGGGAATCGCCATTGATGACCTGCAAGAAAAACACAGAGAAAAACGGCGATCAAGAGCAAAGGAACTAAAAGCGTGGGACAGAGGTCGAAGAAAACCTATATATAAGATTTTCAGAATATAAATCGACAAACTCCGTTCCACGAAAAAGAAACAATTCCTCGAACTGAGGTCGACAAAATAAATTATAGACAAATAATTCGTCGATCTCATCCAGAAGAATCGAAAACAGTTCGTCGAACTCTGTTCGACGAAATGTCTTCTGAAGCAACGTTCGTCGATCTCCGGTCGATGAAAATTATTTCCACAAAGAGAATTCGTCGATCTCCGTTCGACGAGAATCTCTCAAACGTTCCCTACTTCGTCGAACTCCGTTCGACGAACTCTGGAAAATTCGTCGAATGCAGACAGAAACTAAGTTAACTCTTCTCCATTAATCATTCCCAGTTGATTTATAAGGAACATATGGGTTTTCTCATCCAAGGGTTTGGTGAAAATGTCTGCTCTCTGTAAGTCAGTAGGAATATGGATTAAGTTAATTTTCTTTTTATCTACATTATCTCTAATGAAATGATGACTTATTTCAATATGCTTAGTCCTATAATGGTGAACTGGATTCTGTGTTATAGCAATAGCACTAGTATTATCACAAAATAATGTTGAATTATTTAAGTTGACACCATAGTCTAGGAGTTGGTTTTGTATCCATAGAATTTGTGAACAGCAGCTGCCAGCAGCCATATATTCTGCTTTTGCAGTTGATGTAGACACAGATGTCTGCTTTTTACAAAACCAGGAGACAAGTCTCATACCAAGGAACTGGCAAGTTCCAGAGGTACTCTTCCTGTCCACTCTACATCCAGCATAGTCAGCATCTGAGTATCCAGTTAACTCAAACTCTGACTCTGCAGGATACTATAGTCCTAGATTAGGGCAACTCTTTATATATCTCAAAATCCTTTTTAGGAAAATAAAGTGAGATTCTTTAGGGTTCACTTGGAACCTAGCACAAAGACATATGACAAACATTATATCAGGTCTGCTAGCTGTTAGGTATAATAGGGATCCAACAATTGCCCTATATTGTTTCTGATCTACAGGTTTCCCTACTACATCGGAATCCACAACAGCATTTGTAGCCATAGGGGTTTTCATCCCTGAAGCATCACCCATCCCAAACTTTTTGATAAGGTCTTTAGCATACTTAGCTTGGGAGAGGAAGATACCATCTAGGAGCTGCTTCACTTGGATACCAAGAAAGTAGGAAAGCTCACTCATGCTACTCATCTAAAATTTAGAATGCATAAGGTCAGCAAACCTCTTGCACAATTTGGGATCAATAGACCCAAAAATGATGTCATCCACATATATTTACACTAACAAAATTTTGGTCCTTATGATGTCTAGTGAAAAAAGTTTTATCTATGGTTCCTCTTGTAAATTTATGCTCTAAAAGAAAGCTTGCTAAGGTCTCATACCAAGCTCTTGGAGCTTGCTTTAAACCATAGAGAGCTTTATGCAATTTAAATACAAAAGAGGGTTGAGTTTGAGAGATAAAACCTGGAGGTTGTTCTACATAAACCTCTTCTTGAAGTACTCCATTCAGAAATGCACTCTTGACATCCATTTGGAACACCTTGAATCTCCTGTGAGCTGCATAGACAAGGAATATTCTAATGGCCTCTAACCTTGCAACATGGGCAAAGGTTTGGTCATAGTCAATTCCTTCTTCTTGCCTGTAGCCTTGAGCAACAAGCCTAGCCTTGTTTCTCATAATGTTGCCTTGAGCATCCAACTTATTCTTGTAGACCCATTTGGTTCCAATAACTGGGTATTTATGGAGTCTTGGAACCAAATCTCAAACTCTACATCTCTCAAACTGATTTAGTTTCTCTTGCATTGCAATGATCCAGTGGGGATCTTGCTCTGCTTCATGGATGATGAGAGGTTCAATTTGAGAGAGAAAACAGGCATGCATCAAGTCTTGGTTGAGTTGATGCCTTGTTTGCACACCTGCTGAAATGTCTCCAATCACTTGAGATCTGGGGTGATCTCTAAGTGTGACAAGATCAGTTGGTGGAGTTTGTTGAGCAACAACTTCTGTAATTAATTCCTCTTGAGGAATGGTACTAGTTGTTGAGGGAAGTTCAGCCACTTCCTATTGAATTTCCTCTTCACTTTCTTCAGCAACATGTGGAGTAGGATGGTTTGATACCTCTTGGGTAAGGTTTAGTCCATCCATAGACTCACACAGTTGTGGAACCTGCAAGTAGCTATTGGTAGAAATCTCTTTCTCCTTATATGACATGTTAGCTTCATCAAAAGATACATGAACAGATTCTTCAATTTTAAGGGTGGATTTATTGAAAACCCTATAGGCCTTGCTTACTTGAGAGTATCCTAGAAAAATCCCTTCTTCAGCCTTAGCCTCAAACTTTCTAATGTATCTCTTGTTATTTGTGTGAATGTAGCAAATACAACCCAAAACTTTAAAGTATGTGATTTTAGGTTTCTTCCCTTTAAGTAATTCATAGGAGGTCTTATTTTTCAGCTTATGTATAAGACTTCTATTCAGGACATAGTTGACAGTATTTACAGCTTCTGCCCAAAAGGATAGAGGCATGTAAGCATCTGCCAATAATGTACATGCAGATTCAATGAGTGTCCTATTTTTCCTTTCAGCAACACCATTTTGTGGGGGAGTTCTAGGAGCTGAGAAGTACTGCCTGATACCTTCCTTCTCACAGAACTAATGCATAAGAAGAGACTCAAACTCTGTGGCATGATCACTTCTGATCAATGCAACATGAGTAGAGAACTCAATCTGTATGGTCCTGAGAAAATCTGTAAGAACCTTGAATGTATCTAACTTAGCTCTCAGAAAGGCTACCCAACTGAATCTAGAGAAGTCATCAACAATCACTAAAGTATAAGACTTCCCTCCTAGGCTTTGTACTGCAATGGGTCCAAATAGATCCACATGAAGCAAATACAATATTCTAGGTGAATCACTTTTATTAATGGATTTAAAACTAGTTTTGATTTGCTTACCTAATTGACAAGCCCTGCATAGGCTTTCCTTCTTGTAGGGGCCAGAAGGTAAGCCTCTAATAAGGTTGTCCTTAGATAACCTAGATATATTCTTAAGGTTTACATGTCCTAGTATTTTATGTCATAACTCATTTTGATTACTAGTAACATTCAGTAAGCAGATATCAGTTGTGGTAGATATAAAATCTACTAAATATATGTTATCTTGTCTAAGTCCAATTAAAACAGTTTTGTTTTTATTATCAATAATAGAACATGAGGTAGAATTAAAATGTACCTGATAACCTTCATCACATAATTGACTTATGGATATAAGGTTATGTTTAAGTCCTCTTACATATGTTACTTTCTTGAAAGTCACTGATCCAATCTTCACTGTCCCATATCCTTCTAATTGACCACTGTTGGAATCTCCAAAAATCACCATTGGTCTTAGCTTGGGCTTGTAATTGGATAGATTGCCCTTGCTGCATGTCATGTATTTGGAGCAACCACTGTCCAAGTAATAGGTTTGACTCACCCTTGGACAGCTTTTCACCTGTACCTGCAAAGAAAAACAAAATTCAATTGTTCTTGACCCAGGTTACCTTGGGTCCTTTATTTTGTTGAAATGAAAAGCTGCAAATAACTGATAATGCAGGTTGGGATTTATAGCCTAAGGGGTGATATCTCCTAGGTGGAATTACCCAATCAGCTACTGGATTGAATGTCTTATTAGTTGGTTTAAAGTTTCTGTAAGAGAAATAGTTTAAGTTTGGTCTTTCTGGGTTCGACGAATTGTTGTAAGTTCGTCGACCATAGTTCGACGAATAGGGTTGAGATCGTCGATCTCTGCTCAGAGAATGACAGTAGTTATTTTCTGTGCCCCAAGTTCGTCGACCTCTGCTCGACGAACCATACACAGTTCGTCGATCGCAGTTAGACGAATTGTTATAACTAGAATTTACGTTCAGCGTTCGTCGATCTGGGTTCGACGAACTGGCCACATTTCGTCGATTTGCGTTCGATGAATGCTGCTGAACTTTGTTTTTATTAACTATTTTTTATTTTCTGTTTCTCTTGTCTAGGGGTTTTGAGTTGTTTTCTGACATAGGTTTGTCTATTAATTTTTCTTTTCCTTTGGCAGAGATAAACTTGATGGGGGTTATAAGAATATTTTTCTTTATTAGGGGGGGCAAACTTGATGAAGCACCCAAGCCCAGCTTGCCATTTAATCTGGCATTCACTGTGCTTGTAATGTCTATCAGCTTGAGGCTTCTCCCATTGAGAGATTGCTCAAGTTGTTTGGCCTCACATAATTCAGATTTTAATTTAATTATTTGTTCATTAGCTAGAGTTAGTTGGTCTGTTAACTTAATGTTTTTTGAATTTACAGATTCAAGACTTCCTAGTCTTTCTCTAAGTGTTTTTATTTCCTTTTCTGAATTGATTAGGTCTAAGCACAAAGATTTGAATTCAGCTTTAAATAAATCAGAACTAAAGTCAAAGCTAGAAATAACATGATCTGCCTCTGAGTCTGAGGCAGCTTCATCTTCAGATTCTTCTTCTGATCCAGAATTGCTGCTGGAGGCATCAATTGCCATTAAGCACACCTCCTTGGATCTAGCTTCTTCCTCTTCTTCACTTGAACTGGAGGAAGATGTTTCTTCTTCAGTGTCACTCCAAGTCTCAGCAACAAATCCCTTGTCTTTCTTTTTATATTTGCTGGAGGAGGGTCTGCTGCTGTGCTTTCTCCTGGAGTCCTTTTCTCTGCTCTTGTCCTTCTTTTGATTTTCTGGACATTCTGAGATGTAATGTCAAGGATTTCTGCACCCAAAGTACACAACCTCCTTGGTTGGTGTCTTGTCATACTTGGGCTTATCATCCTGTCTGGATGATTTCCTTCTGAAATTCTTCCTTGTCATCTTGTAGAACCTTTTGGCAAAGAGGCTCATGAGCTCTTCATTGGAAGTTGATGTCTCACTTTCTTCAAATGCTTTGAAGGCTATGTTGTGCTCCTTTCTAACTGGAGTTGTTGTCTTCTGTTCTGCTGCTTCTCTTGATTTGACCAGCTGCTCATATGATTTTAACTTACCTAGTAGAGACTTAGTTGATATCTCATTGAGGCTTCTGACTTCTTTGATTGGCCAGATTCTGGAATCCCAAGAGCTAGGGAAGCACATCAATATCTTATCATTCACCTCTGTCAAGGTGATGTCCTTATCCATGGTTTTGAGCTCATTGATGATTGTGCTCAGCCTGTTGTACATTTCTGCCACTGATTCATTCTCATCCTTTTTAAAGTTCTCATACAGGGATATGAGATTTGATCTTCTGTCCTTTCTTTCATCTGCAGAGCCAGCTACCATTTGGTTGAGAGAATCCCAAATGGCCTTGGCTGAGGTGCACTCAGCCACCTTCTGGAATATGTCATCTGACATAGTCTGAGCCAGAATATTCATTGCCTTAGCATCTGCCATCTTGGCTTTCTTGTAGGCATCATTGTTTTCTTGAGGGGGCACTGCAGTCATGTTGGTTGAAGTGCTGGTAGAAGCTGCAGGTGCTGGAGGTACACCTGTCAAGATAACAAAAAAGATATGCTCATCAATAGAGTTCATGTATAATCTGATTCTTGCCTTCCAGATGGCAAACTTGTTGAGATTGCACACTGGAGGTCTGATGCTTGCATAATCTTTATTTTGGGCCATGTCTTGTGAAGAAATAAATCTAATGACAAAATTAAAACAAACAGATCTAACAAGAGGGATCTTTGTGGTTCAGGTGTTAGCCTGTGCAACCACTAAGGTGTGGTATTTTAACCAACCTCGCTTTGATACCAATTGAAAGTCCAAGTTAGATTTGAAATACTCTAGAGGGGGGGGGGTGAATAGAGTATAGTGCTCACTAAAAACTTTTTACAACTTTTGTTGTAAGACTAGGTGAACAAATTAGTAATTAAAATAAATAAACACAGCAAACTAAGTAATCATAGAGCACGGCCAAAACACAAAGAAGGGCAACCAGACGACACAAGAAATTTTATAGTGGTTCCCCAACCTGGGTACATCCACTCTTCTACCACCCTGGTAGGAATCCACTCAGGTTTTTGATCAGGTGTCTGACACCAATGAGCTTTTGTTCAGGTGCTCAAAAACCAAAACCTCAAGTCTTTTGGAGGGAGACTTGCAACCAGAATAATTTTGAAGGGAATTAAAACCTTGTACATGAATTGGAAATAAAGAGATTGTGTCTTCTCTTTCTCAAAACAGCTGAGAAGACTTGTGGATTGATTGTAGCTGGTTTTGCTCCCCCTGAGATCTTGAATTAATCAGGAATGTTGGAGCACTACTTCAGGGTGATAGGTCTTCAAAGACCTAGAATGCCTGGACCAGGATTTGTTTCAGGAACTCCTTTGACAGATTGTTATTTGTTGTCCTTTGAAGTAGTCCTGTAGAGTTGAAGGAAAGAAGAAGACTCTTGATTGAATTTGATTGTTCTTCTTCTTCTTCTTCTTGAAGATGTTCTCTGGTCAGGCTGATTGTAGAAGAACTTTTGATTTCTATGAGTTTGTTCTTCTGTGCAATCTTAGAGAGTCTGTCTAATTTTCTGTATTGCTTGCTATACTGTAATTCTATTACTCTCTTACTGCTTGATCCTTTTCTTTTGTCAATTTCTTCTTGACTGACTGAGAACATTCAAAATTCGAGTGTTGAGCAGTAATTGCAGTCGGCCTTGGAAGGAAGCGACAATCAATGATTTCCCCAACTGTCCCATGGAAAAATGGCATGTAATTGTCCATAGTCAATGCACATTCCAATGGTAACATTTCGATAAGATCTGGCATTAATAACTCCGGAATCATCGCCAAGAAATGGGACGGGAAACCTGAAGAAGACCTAGTCTGGATTCGTCGAACGAAGAATGCAATTCGTCGAGCTGAGTTTGAGTTCGTCGAGCTGAGCTTGAGTTCGTCGAGCTGAGCTTGAGAGAGTTCGTCGACCAGACAATCTTCATTCATCAAACAGACAATTATCACTGTCAGACAGTATTCGTCGAACTAAGATTCAAATTCGTCGAGCGAAGAAAGATTGTGCACTTAGCCAAATATTTTGCATCTGCTGATATTCAGTGTCGACATAAGCTGGTGTCGACTGATTGATCTTGATGTCAACTCAAATCTTCTGGTGTCGACATGAATTGGTGTTGACTGATATCCTGGTGTCGACACAAATCTTCTGGTGTCGACATAAATTGGCTGGTGTCGACACAAACCCTAAGTGTCGACACAAATCTTCTGAATCCAGAATTCGTCCAGTAGAGAACTGCATTCGTCGACCTGAGAAGCTGACTTCGTCGACCTGAGAAGCTGAGAACTTGAGGTCCAAGTTCGTCGAGCTTAGAATCCAATTCATCGACCAAAGCTTGAAGCTGGACTTAGAAAAATTCTGAAATTGTCCTGAATATGGCTTGATGTAGAAACACAGTCTTCGTCGAACAGAGAACCAAGATCGTCGAGCTCAGCACCAAGAATTGTCTCACGATCGTCGAGCGCAGAACACCTTTTGTCGAGCTGAGTTCGACGAACGTCGAACTCATTTGACTTAGTCTTGAAATCCTCTAAGTCTGAAGTCTCTGATGGTCTTCCTGAAATCTGGTCCATCTGAAGTTGAACCTAAGGACTTGACCTAGACTCTAGGACACAAAATGACCCTGGCTATACATGATGAGTCACATCCTAAGTCAGTGAACCTAGTCCAAATCAACTAGGGATCCAACAAACACTTACTCCAAACATTCCATGAAATAAATATAAATCTAAGAAAAATAGTTTCCAAACATTCATAGAGGAAAAGTTAACATCAAAACATCACAACACTACAAAGTACTCTCACATACAAGACTTATGAAATTAGTTCATAGTGGAAAGGGAGAACCAAATAAGATAGATCTTACTAGACATAATTAAAGATGTTAAAAGTTGCAGGAATTTGTGATCAGATCTCGTTCCAAAGCCTTCTTCCTCCTCGCCGGTGCCTTCAAACCCTAGCTGTTCTTCTCCTTCTCCAAGATGATGGTTTCAAATCTCTCTCTTACTCTCCAATTTCGTATATCCCCAATAGACATCAGATTCTCCTCTTAAAAATGAGCAGCCCCCTTCCAATAGATGCATCCTTCCATATTTGGTTTTGGCACAAAATTAGAAATTCGAAATTCGAATTTCAAACCCGCCCAGGACTTGTTATAATAACTGAAACAGGTTTCTGAAACAACTGCACAGCCAAAATATAATTCCAGCTTTTACTTTCCCGGTTCGAATTCCATGACATTTCTGATAAGGAAAACATATGCAAAATAGCTTAATCAACTTTAAATAAAATAAATATGAAATTATGAATATTTATACTAATTTAGATTATTTCTTCTCATTTATCACAAATATTTCGCAAAAATAGGGAACTAGATAACTTCTTTTAGGAAGTTATCACTCTTCCACACTTGCACTTTTGCTAGTCCCTTGCAAAAATAAATCACATCAATGGATTAAATGAAGAAAGAATATCAAGATGCAAATTCAGATGATTCTTCTTGAAAAATAAACTAATCAAGGCTTACTCAAGACATTCTCTTTACTTAACTGATACGCTTAGAAATCAATAAGAGATCAAAATTCACAAATCCATTAGTCGGATAGAAGATAAAGCTCACATAAATTCATTAGTACAGTGTGTGCTTTTCTTTAAAAGTCATTTACTCCCATGCAATTTCCTTATTGACCCTCCACAATTATTGACAAGGGAAAGAATAGGCTAAGCTTCCAATTTAGCCTCCACAAGAGTTAGTAATTTAATTGAAAACAGGATAAACATTGACTTGATTAGGAATTATGGATAAACTTTGATAACGGAATGACATTTCCTAGTTAGTATTCTTCATAATTCACCATCTTATGGGGTTTATCAACATATATATTTTTAAAACATATTCTATTCATAGTAGGGATCATTCCAAGTATAAGTGCACATACTCGGGTCACATATCACTATGATGTTTAAACCATTTTTTCTTCTCTTTGGTTTTTATCATAGTTGAGATCATTCCAAGTATGCATTCACATACATAGGCCGCATATCACTATGACACTTCTTTTTTCTTCTTTTTTTACCATCATAGTTGGGATCATTCCAAGTATATAAACATATACCTAGGCCACATATCACTATGACATTTAACCATTTTTTATAAAAATTAAACACTCATAAATGGCTAACGTACTAAGATACAACTAGTAGAAACATAGGGAATTTAAGCATGGAGTACTGTGTATGAAAAAGTTCAAGCCCAACTATTCTAGTGGAGATCAAAATGGAATACTACCTAAGCTCATGTTTAGGTTTACATTATTGACTTAGTTCTTACTCATCCCTCCCGATATTTGTAGAGGTCAATATCAAAAGATTACCTTGGAAGTAAAAAAAATTTTGCGCATAAAAATGCTTAAGTGAGCTCTATAAAAAAAAATCTTTCTAATTTCAAATTCACTAATTGAACTCTTTAGATTGTTGAGCCACACCAATTAATTAGCATTGAATATATCTAGAATAGCTTGTTGATTAATTGAAACAAGAATTAAGAACATCTGAATCGTTATTTGAATTATTCTTCATCCAAATGGTAGGGTTGTAACACCCCCACCTCCACACTTAAATCCTTTGCTAGTCCCTAGCAAAGCTATCGTTGTACCATGTGATATTGTAAGATACTTTTACTAATATGCACAAAATCATATATAAGAAAGGAAAGGAACTGTAATGAACTTCCCTGAAATAGGAGTGCCCGCAAAGATACTTTGCCCAAATGTTCTTAATAGGACCTTCGTGCATAAAGTTTCACTTCCCGCGTACTAATGATCTGCACGCTTAACATGTGTACAAAACCTGGAGACAACCCATTCTACACAATTTTCCGAATTAACTGTCCAATTGTTAAGCTAAAATGCAAGGGTAATCTGAAGGTTTGTTCATGTACGAGAATAATAAACATTACAATAAAAGAAAAACGCGATTAAAACAAAGACAAAGAGGCACATATTGCATATCATAATACTTCTCTATTTTGACCGGCATATCAGCATAAATTAGGACAACAGCTCAGCAGAATCATTTATCAAAGCAACATAATCATTTATTATTAAATCAGCATTTATCACCACAACAGCTCAACATAATCATTTATCAAAAACTTGGGCATGACTTTCAAAATGTGAAGTCCGCTTAGTAATAATTGGCAACCATTAAACAGTAAAGTTCAAAGAAGCACATATGACATCCATGCATTATTTATCCAAAATGGATAACAGTTAGCGTCCTCCGTGCCCAATCATAAACAGTAATAACGTATCAAAATAGTTAAGATCATGCGCATGATAACATATCAAGTCAAATATAAGTTGCAATTAGCACCATAAACATATTAGCAAAATACAAACTGTAGTGTACCAAAATGAAGCGTCCATAGTGCCACACCACAAAATATAAATCACCCAGACTATAGTCCATACCCATAAACAACCAGAAATAGTGTAGAACAAAATATGGAGGATATATCTGTTAACAAAATATAGTCAAAACTATACAAAATCAAAGGGTAATATGGGGAAATCCTACTCCTCCTCGTCGTCCTCTGCATCCTCATCATCATCTTCTTCCTCATCATCATCTTCCTCGTCATCATCTTCGTCCTCATCATCTGCTGCCACCTTCACTGGATCAACTCTCGTCCTATCGGATGTCAATAGGTAGCCATCATCATCGAATTGGCCCATCATCCTAAAAGTTGGCTCTGACACCAGAATCTTCCTTTTCTCCATGATTTTACGGATGTTCGTACGGATATCTTCAAACTGCACTTTTGCATATAGGTGTTGACACCTCTGATAAGCCTTGATGTACTCAATATGCTCCATCAAAAGGTCGGGGTCTGAGCCATGGTCCACTGCTGGAATAGTAATACGCATAGGGGCTGCTGCTGGTGCCCTTGAAGACTGAGTATCACCACTTTGCCTCCAAATTCTCCCCCTCTCATGAGTTCCCGCAGCAACCTTGACATTGACTTCCACAACCGTTTCAGTAATATGGCGCTTCACAGGTGTAACCATGTCCTCTTCACACTTTTCCACACCAGCATTAAGACACAACTCCGTTATAAGGGTTGGAAACCAAAGCAGCCGAGGCTTCTCCTCTCTAATTTTCTGCCGAAGTTGCAAAGTAATAATTTTCCCTAAATCAAACTACAATCCTTGTATAATATTGTAGATCAAAGCTACTTTGTCCAATGTAATAGTGTTCAGGTGTCGGGTGGGCATAACACTAGCATTAATAAATAAAAGCCACACTTTAGTCTCCCGAGTTAGACACGACATCTTTAGTACTTTTTGTGTTTTACTCGCCAACTCCGGTGTCGGTGTAGAACACACAACATATGTTATTTCCTTAATAGATACCTTATTCAGAATTTCTGCATAATCGTCATGGTCGTGATCCTCCAAACCGAACATGTCACTAATCCTTTTTGCAGAAAACTCAACCTCCTTTCCTCTAACAGTCACCATCTCTCCCTCTATGCTTTTAGCATTGCATAGAATTCGTAAACCATGGGAAGAATAGCCTCAGTCCTCGCGTGACAGAACATCTCCCACTGGAGCTTTTGAATCTTCTCAGTGTAGATGACACTCCACGCCCTCTTTTCCATTTTGAATCCTCTTTCAAAGATGAAAGGGAGTGTCTTCAATGATTGGAACCGGTACCCAACCACTTCACTTGAAAACTTCACTGCTTTCTCTCTAACAACTTCCTTCCCCTTTTTCTTATTATACCTTCGTTTAGATGACATAGTCCTAGTTAAACACAACACACAAAATAAGAGAACAAAAGCAGATATAAATTTTCCATCATTTGCTCTTATCTATGAGTTACAAGGTTAGGATTTATACCTCAGAACTTTTCAGGAATGGTGATAATATGCCCCTGCACTGCTCTCATTTGACTCAGAAGGAGTTAATGTGCTTGCTGTCCACCTCATACTTCCAGAACTCCGATCACTTACTGTAGCATGCTTCCAGAATCCTGATCACGCGATTGGTGTTGGCGCATCGAAGCCGTTCGCCGGTTGCCTCCCACTTTGTTAGTGACCTAGCCAGAAATCGGGAAGACCTAATTGTGGCTCTGATTCTGCAATGTGTTGGGGATTAAAGGATTTACCTTCAGCAACCTCTGAGACTTGCTCCTAAAACCCACGCCCAGTCTCGCAGTCCAGTAATTCCACCAAATACCTCAAAAATCGCTCCTACTACTCCCGCCTCTAGAGAATCAGCCATTTCGACTCCAGAGAGTCAGTCGTTGCTGCCACCGGCGCTTGGAAGCTTGACTACATCAAAGATTGCTTGGTGGTGCCTCTCGCTTCCAGAAATGTCGCAGATCGATGGAGTAATAAGCTTCGATGTCGACGTTCTCCTCCAGAACTCCATTCCCACCGTTGGTGAAGCCCGTCGGCCCCTTCTCTCTCGTTTCCGGTGACGATAACCCAAGTCGCCGGGAGAAAACGCTCTCTTGCACCAATCGCCGCTCTCGTGCCCTCTCCCGTAAACCCTAGGTAGTCAGCGGGAAATGCCAATGTTTGCGCAGCTTTAGGGAGATATGAAAATTTTAGGCGGTTTTAAATTGATTAAACTAGTTTAAGAAAATGTTTTATCATTAGATTAAATAATTAAACTCTATCCGTTAAATAAATTCAGCCCCAAACCCCCGGAGCGACGATTCGCCTACACCGGTTCAGCCGAACCGACGCTAGAGGGCAACCGCGCCTTTTCCACGCTCATGGACAGAAAAAATAAACCCATGACATATGTTTTCATGTTGTTGTAACAATTGGCCGCTGCTTGACAATTTCTATTTCCTTGAAAATTTTGGCCTGATTTTTGTTTTCTTTTTTTACTCCTCCAGCACTTGTACTCCTAAGACTTATTGAGCATAGTAAACCAGGGTCAAGTAGCTTCGCTTCACAATTTCTATATTTTTTTTCTTTTTTTACTAATGAAAACAAACAAAATTTATTTATTTGAAGATATAAAAACACATATTTATATATACATTACAAGATACGATGGGTTACCTCCCACCAAGCACCTCCTTTAAAACGTCTCGGTCGGACGTCTCTCCTCTCAACTTATCATTGTAAATTTATGACCATTGCCAGACGATGATCATTATCTGTATAATAATCCTTCAATCTTTGGTCGTTCACTTTGAACTCAGAGCCATCCTTCTCATTGTAAATTGTTACCACTCCAAACGGGTGCACCTTCTTCACTATAAATGGTCCCGACCATCTCGATTTTAGTTTTCTCGGGAATAATTTAAATCTTGAGTTAAATAACAATACCAATTGCCCGGTCTTGAAATCTTTCATCGTTAATCTTGCGTCGTGCCATTTTTTTGTTCGCTCTTTGTAAAGTTTGGTGCTCTCGTATGCGTTGGACCGAATTTCTTCCAATTCATTAATTTGTAGTAGCCTTTTATTGCCCGCCTCTTGGAAGTCAAAATTTAATTTCTTAATTGCCCAATATGCCTTATGTTCCAATTCCACCGAAAGGTGACACGCTTTCTCATAGATCATTTTATATGGTGTTAATCCTATCGACGTTTTAAACATCGTTCTATAAGCCCATAACGCATCACCCAGCTTTTGTGACCAATCCCTGCGCGTTGCATTCACCGTTTTCTCTAAGATGGTCTTGATCTCATGATTTGACACCTCGGCTAAGCCATTGGTTTGTGGATGGTAGGCAAGAGCTACTTTATGTGTTACACCATATTTCTTTAGTAGAGTTTTAAATTGTAAATTACAAAAGTGCGCCCCTCCATCACTAATTATTTCCCTTGGTGTACCAAATCTAGTGAAGATGTTAGACCTTAGGAATTTTAACACCACCTTGACATCATTTCTCTGGGTGGCTATCGCCTCTACCCACTTCGACACATAGTCTACGGCTAGCAAAATGTATAAATTTCCATCGGAGTTGACAAAGGGGCCCATGAAATCAATCTCACATACATCAAAGACTTCTACTTCAAGGATGTCGTTCATGGGCATGCTTGCTCCCCGCTAAAGATTTCCAACACGTTGACAACGGTCACACTGTCCTACAAAGTGATGAGAATCCTTGAATAAGGTTGGTCAATAGAATCCTGACTCTAAAACCTTCATTGCTGTCTGGTCTCCCTTAAAGTGTCCTTCATAAGGTGATGCATGACACCTTTCTAGAATACTATGAACATCCATCTTGGACACACACCTACGAATAATTTGATCAGCGCAAATTTTAAATAGATACATTTCATCTCATAGGTAAAACTTCGCCTGATGAAGGAATCACTTCCTTTGTTGGTAGCTAAAATCCGGTGGAAAAACCTTGCTAACTATATAGTTAACAAAATCAACATACCATGGGATGCTCCCTTCTGTGATTGCAAGTAAACTCTCATCTGGGAAACCTTCCTTAATCTCAATGTGTACGTCTTTCTCACACTTATTCTCTAATCTCGATAAGTGGTCGGCAATCGGGTTTTTTGCTCCCTTACGATCCTTGATCTCAAAATCAAAATCTTGGAGGAGTAGAACCCATCTAATAAGCCTAGGTTTAGCATCCTTTTTCTCCACTAGATATCAGATTGCCGCGTGGTTGGTGTAGACTATGACTGTAGAACTAATCAGATAAGTGCGGAATTTGTCGAAAGCAAAAACCACCACTAAGAGTTCCTTTTTTGTAGTTGTATAGTTCACTTGGGCGTTGATAAGAGTCTTACTAGCATAATGAATGGTATGGAAGACTTTGTCGTGCATCTGCCCCAACACAGCTCACACGGCATAGTTGCTCGCATCGCACATGAGAACGAAGGGTATTGAGAAATCGGGTGCCTTGATAATGGGTGCCGAGATTAATTTTTTCCTTTAACGTTTGAAATGCTTCTAAGCACTCTTCGTCAAAAATAAAAGGTGTATATTTCTCGAGTAAATTGCATAAGGGCTTTGTGATTTTTGAAAAATCTCTAATGAACCGCCTATAGAATCCGGCATGGCCTAGGAAACTACGAATGGCCTTAACATTCGTTGGCGGAGAAAGTTTTTCAATCACTTCAATCTTTGCTCGATCCACTTCTAGACCTTGACTTGATACCTTATGTCTTAATACAATGCCCTTACGTACCATAAAATGGCACTCTTCCCAGTTTAGTACTAAGTTAGTCTCAACACAACGGGCCAATACCCTCCCCAGACATGCCAAACACGCATCGAATGATTTACCGAAGATGGAGAAATCATCCATGAATACCTCGATTCCATACTCTGCCGGATCAATGCCTCAAGCGATGAGGTCGGCCAGTATTGCCAAAATACAACGCTAAAATGTGGCGGGACAGTTGCATAATCCAAATGGTAGTCTTCTAAATGCAAATGTACCAAAGGGGCATGTAAATGTTCTCTTCTCTTGATCTTCTGGTGCAACCATAAGCTGGTTGTATCCTGAATATCCGTCCAAGAAACAAAAATACTGGCCACCTGCCAATCTATCTAAGACTTGGTCAAGGAATGGTAACGGAAAATGATCTTTTTTAATCACCTTGTTCAATTTTCGATAATCAATACATATCATCCACCCCATGACAACCCTAATAGGTATAAGTTCATTATTTTCATTCTTAACCAGCGTTACCCCTCCCTTCTTTGGTACGCAATGCACCGGGCTTACCCACTTGCTATCTGAAATAGGATAAATAATGCATGCGTCCAGCCACTTAATGATTTCCTTCATCACCACCTCCTTCATTGGAGGACTAAGCCTTCGTTGATGTTCGATGGATCCTTTCTCCCCATCTTCTAATAGAATTTTGTGCATACAGATGGATGGGCTAATCCCCTAGATGTCGGCAAGAGTCCAACTAATCGCTTCCTTAAACTCCTTTAGTAACTCAATTAATTTTAACTCTTCTTCCATTCTTAATAATGCATTGATTATGACCAGAAGAGTGTTATCTTCCTCTAGAAATACATACTTAAGGTGTTCAGGTAGTGGTTTTAGTTCCAATTTAGGTGGTTCAATTATAGAAGGTTTCAAAATTCTTGGTTCGCTTGGCCTAGTTATCACTTCAAAACTCTTATATGGTGGCAACCTTTCACATGAATTGAGTATGTGAACAACTTCTCCCATTACTTTATCTTCTTTACCCTCATTGTTAACTAAGATGGCTAACAATCTATGTTCAAAATCTTCTTCCTCATGTGTTAACCTAAAGGGCACCTCAACTTCTTTAATTGAGTAGCATTCTTCTTTATCTTTAGGGAATTTCATGGCCTTAAGGATATTAAAGGTTACCTCCTCTTCGTTAACTCTCATTGTTAGCTCACCCTTTTGTACATCTATAAGGGTGCATCCTGTGGCTAAAAATGGTCTTCCTAGAATAATAGGAACTTCCTTATCCTCATCCATATCTAGCACCACAAAATCGGCTGGAAAGATAAATTTATCCACCTTAACCAATACATCCTCAACAATTCCCTTAGGAAAATCTAAAGACCTATCGACTAACTGTAGAGTAAGAGATGTTGATGTAATCTCTCCCAAGCCTAATTTTGTGTAAATAGATAAGGGCATCAGATTGATGCTAGCTCCCAAGTCACACAATGCTCTCCCTGAAAACGTCGTTCATATCAAACATGGTATTGTAAAACTACCTGGATCTTTTAATTTTTGAGGTAGCTTCTTTTGTAATATTGCACTACATTCTTCAGTTAGGGTGACTATCTCCCTCTCACCAAATTTCCTCTTCTTTCATAAGATGTCTTTCATAAACTTGACATAACTAGGCATCTGTTCAAGAGCCTCGACAAACGGGATATTTATAGTTAATTTCTTAAAGATTTCCATAAACTTTTGGAATTGTTTATCGAGCTTTGTCTTCGCTAATCTAGATGGGAAAGGAGGTGGAGGATAGATGATTTCTTTCTTTTTATTATTTAGTGGTTGAGATTCAACTATCTACGGTTCCTTAACTTCTACGGGTTCTTCTTCTAGCGACCCCCTTGGTCCATTTTCTTGTTCCTTTCTCTCGTCATCTCTAGATTTTTCTAACATCCCATCTCCACTTAGAATCTCTACCCCACTCCTTAGAGCGATTGCATTACAATGATTAGGTGGTTCCTCTCTTACTGGATTAGGCATAGTATCTGATGGTAATGATCCAATCGGCCTTTTGCTTAATGTGGTTGCTAGTTGACCCAATGTAGTCTCTAAAGATCTTAGAGATGACTCAATCCCTCCAATCCTAGACTCATTCTTTTGGAACATCCCCACAATTACTTCGCCAATTAACTTCCTAGGATTATTTTGATTGTTTTGAGGATTCCCCTGGGTTGGATTCAGATTTTGATGAAATCCCAGCAATTGGTTCACTCCTTGATTATTTCTCTAAGAGAAATTAGGGTGATGTCGCCACTCGGGATGATAATGATTAGCAAATCCCGGTGGAATTTGCCCTTGTTGTCTTCCTATAAAGTTTGCTTCCTCCGTTAGTAGATTTAATTGTTCAACCGTTAGTGGTGCACTAGGCGCAGGATTAGATAATGAGTCTAGCCTCTTGTTAATCAAGTTGAATTGTGATGCCATTTCGGCGGCTAAGGATGTGATTTGATCTACATGGTGCACCCCTGCCGGATTACTTGTTGCTTGTCTTTCATATGCTTGGTAATTATTAGACGTTAAGTCTTCTAAAATAGTGTACACATCTTCCGGATATTTTTTCTTTAAGGACCCTCCCGCGGCTCCATCTACTAGAATCATGGTTGCGGTTTGCAACCCGTTGTAAAACGTGGATACTTGTTGGTGTTGTGCTAACCCATGGTGTGGACATTTTCTTAACAGCTCCTTAAAACGCTCCAATGCGTTATAAAGAGTTTCCCCATGATGTTGCATAAATGTAGTGATATCCCTAATCAACTTAGCAGTCTTAGAAGGTGGAAAATACTTATTTAAAAATTTATCTTCTAATTGGGCCCATGTGGTGATAGCATCATCGGGTAAAGAGTCCAACCAATCCTTCACTCGACCTTCTAAAGAAAAAGGAAATGCTCTTAATTGAATTGCATCTGCGGACACACCATTTGCCTTAAACATGTCGCATATTGTTAAGAAGGTTTTTAAATGAGAGTTTGCGTCTTGATGGCTAAGACCCCCAAATTTGTTTAGTTGAACTTGTTGCATAATGAAAGGGTCCATCTTGAAATTATTGGCTTCTATAGCCGGCCGGGCTATACTCGTGTGCAAACCTCCCCTAAAAGGTGTGTTGTAATCCCTACATGTCATTCGGGGCGGCACATGTTGATTATTTTGATTAGTTTGCCAGTTATGGTTCACGTGACCCTCAATGTCATCGATAACTTGTCGTTTGTTATGATCCATCTCAAGATGAATAATGTTTTCCGTTCTAAGGTTTCTTCGATTATGTCTACAGGTGCGCTCTATTTCTAAGTTTAGTGGCAATAATTCCGGGTTTTATACCTTAACATACACCACAAAGCTTCGAAATAAATGCTAAAACAAGAAAACAATTAAAAAAAATACTTGATCTCCAAATAATAAAGTTTTACTAATATTACGAGAAATAAACACAAAATCAATTGCACTTCCCCGACAACGGCGCCAAAAACTTGATACGCCCGAAATAGATCGATGTATATGATAACGCAAGTGCACGTGCCGAATCAAGTAATAAAATGATGAGTTAAGATCGTTCACTCGAGGAAGTGAATAATCTTGTGCTGGCAAATACTAGCTCTACCCTTTCTTTGAATTCAAGCAGGATGATTAAATGTGAATTAGATTAAGAAAAATTACAGAAGATAAAATTAAAACTAAATAACACTTACCTAAGAAGACTTTTATCAAATTGGAGAAATAGCCCCGTACGTGATTTCCCTTCTTTGTTGTGATGAGTCTTTAGAATAAACCCTCGTGAACTTTTAATTGTTATCCTGCGACGAGTTGAAAATAAATTTCTTTATCTTTCGATCTCCGAAACCCGTTTACTCTAATTCCCCTAGTTATCTCTAACTTAGGTGAAATGAGAATAACATACACACACAACTCAAAGTCGTCAGCGAAGAATGAAATCACTTTCTTTCCAACACGATCTCAAAATCTATATTGCACTTTCACCACTCCTCTCTCGAATCTCGCAGCGTAGTATGATGGTGGAATTTTGGCTAAAGAATTGTACGACTCCTCTCTCGAATCTCGCCGCACAAAATAGAGGATTCAACCCTAAACAACGTAACTCCTCTCTCGAATCTTGTTACGCAATATAGAAGAAGAACACTTACTCCAAACATTCCATGAAATAAATATAGATCCAAGAAAAATAGTTTCCAAAAATTCATAGAGGAAAAGTTAACATCAAAACATCACAACACTACAAAGTACTATCACATATAAGACTTATGAAATTAGTTCATAGTGGAAATGGAGAACCAAACAAGATAGATCTTACTAGACATGATTAAAGATGTTAAAAGTTACAGGAATTTGTGATCAGATCTCGTTCCAATGCCTTCTTCCTCCTCGCCGGTGCCTTCAAACCCTAGCCGTTCTTCTCCTTCTCCAAGATGATGGCGTCAAATCTCTCTCTTACTCTCCAATTTCGTATATCCCCAATAGGCATCAAATTCCCCTCTTAAAAACAAGCAGCCCCCTTCCAATAGATGCATCCTTCCATATTTGGTTTTGGCACAAAATTCGAAATTCGAATTTCAAACCCGCACAGGACTTATTATAACAACTGAAACAGGTTTCTGAAATAACTACACAACCAAAATATAATTCCAGCTTTTACTTTCCCGGTTCGAATTTCATGGCATTTCTGATAAGGAAAACATATGCAAAATAGCTTAATCAACTTTAAATAAAATAAATATGAAATTATGAATATTTATACTAATTTAGATTATTTTTTCTCATTTATCACAAATATTTCGCAAAAATAGGGAAGTAGATAACTTCTTTTAGGAAGTTATCACGTAACTTCGCTGTTCTGAAAGGCTATGGGCAGGCCAGCGGGGGCAAAACAGTAAAAAAATACCTCATAGACCTGGGCGATCTGAGGAGCTCGGCCACCCCTAAAGATCCTGCTCGTCTGCTGCTTGTCGAGCTCCTTAGGGCGAGTGTGAGCTGGGATACTAAGCTCGCCCTTCGATCGGCCTCGATTACATCAGAAGGATCTGAATATACGAATGCCGAGCTCGGGCTCGAATTTCTCTGCCGAGCTCGCCTGGGGCCTGGGTGATCTGAACCGGCCGGTCTGGTTCCTAACGTCCCCACTCGCCGGATACGGGGTTGTACAGACATGTTAATGACCTTTTGAGGGTTAAGAACGCCTATTTACTGAGGTGTTGAGACAGTGATGCAGGCAAAGGAATAAATAAAAAGAATCGAAGAACTGCTAGAAGAGATGAGATGCCCAGGAGGATTTGCAGTTCCCTTGGTGGTGATCCTACTTGAGGGATTTGCTCGCGATTGGATGTGGGCAGTTATTCATTCCACTTTTGTAGGACATCCGCTTTGCACTATTTTATGGGGAGAATTCTCTAAATTATTTTGGACCACCACATACATGAAGCCTGTGCGAACAGAAAACAAACAAACCGAAAATTTGGAGTAACAAAATTTTATTATCCAAAAAGGTGAGTATTATAAAGGTATAACCTCCCTTTATAGAATGGTGAAGATGAAAGAGATTACAAATAAACAATGTGGGACTAAAAAATTACAAGTATATGTGGCTTTACAAATAAACAAACCGAACAAGTCGCGCGGTTAGACGAGTAGGATAACCGCTTGACAACCACCAGAAGGAGAGAACAAGCTGCCACAGAGAACAAGCCGCCACAGGAGACCGCTAGACCGCCGGTCTCCAAGTTGCCTGAGACAAACCGCCAGACCGCTCGGATACCAAACAACAACAGTCTGGCAGACAAGACGCTGAGATAAACCGCCAGACCGCCCAGCCTCCGAACAACAACAGACTGCCCGACCTCCATACTGCAACACTCCCCCTCAAGCTGGAGCATAGATATCAATCATGCCCAGCTTGTCGCAAATGTGGAAAAAGGAAGCAGACACCGGCTTGGTGAAGATATCTATCTGTCAACTCATTGTCAAAAGTGACGAACGAAGTACAAATCTGTTTCTTCAAGATCTCTTCCCAAATAAAATGACAGTCGACTTCTATTTGTTTTGTTCTCTCATGAAAGACCGAATTTTTGGAGATGTATATCGCAGCCTTGTTGTCGCAGAATATAGGAAGAGGATTATTGTAGACCTCTCCTAAGTCAAGCATGAGAGCACGTCACCATTTCAACTCATATGTAGTCGATGTCATACTACGATATTCCGCTTCTGCACTAGACTTGGAGACCACAGACTGTTTCTTGCTCTTCCAGCTCACAAGATTTCCTCCAACAAATGTGCAAAAGCCCGACGTTCACTTGCGGTCTCCTTTGTCATCAACATAGCTCGAATCTGAGTACGCTTCGACCCACAAGTGACCATTCTTCGGAAAAAGAAGCCCTTTCCCTAGCGATGCTTTAACATACTCCAATATCCTCAAGGCAGACTATAGATGACACTCCCTCGGAGCTTGCATGAATTGACACACCTTACCTACAACATAGGAGATGTCGGGTCTGGTTGTCGTGATATAAATAAGTTTGCAAACCAGACGCCGGTACCTCGTAAGATCGGATAGAAGAGGCGAGTCATCTGTCCAAGTTTTGTCTTCTCCAGCAGCCATGCGACATCGGGCAGGTATAGCAACAGTCAACCCTGCCTCTTTTAGTATATCAAGAGCATATTTTTGTTGGGAAAGGACCATGAAGTTGGGATTCCTAGAGATTTCAATCCCCAGAAAGTTTTTTGGGGATCCCATATCCTTTATGACTAGTTGTTGACGGAGGCGTTTCTTTGTCAAAGCTACCCCAGCCTAGTCATCGCCAGTAAGAAGAATGTCATCCACATATATAGTAAGAACCACCAGACCCGAGGAGGTTTTGCGAATGAATAAGGAGTGATCAGTTGAACTTCTTGTAAAACTAATGGCCGCAATAATGTCACTAAACTTTTCAAACCAAGTCCGAGGGCTTTGCTTTTGGCCATAGATGACCTTCTTCAGCCGATATACTCGTGTCTCCCCCCTGAGCAACATACCCAAGAGTTTGCTTCATGTAAACATCTTTCTGAAGATCACCATAGAGAAAGATATTCTTAATATCCAGTTGTGAAATGAGTCAATCCCTGTTGAGAGCCATAGAGAGAAGGACCCAAATGGTGCTGAGACGAGCAACAAGAGAGAAGGTGTCAAAGTAGTCGACACCATAAGTCTGAGTGAAGCCTTTGGTGACCAAGCGGGCCTTATATCGATCCACGATGCCGTCTGGACGGAACTTTACAACAAAGACCCAGCGACAACCAACCACATCCTTGCCCAAAGGGGGGGGGGGGACAAGGGTCCAGGTAAACCTTTCAATGAGAGTAGTAATTTCTTCATCCATGGCGGCCTTCCAATGAGGAACCACATGAGCTTCCTTGTAGGTGCGGGGAGTGGCAGTGGCAGAGATAGCCAAGGCAAACACATTGCGAGAAGGAGTTAGATGATCATAGGAAACAACAGCAGCCAGCGGGTGCTGGGTACACGTCTGCACCCCTTTGTGAAGAGCAATGAGAAGATCCAAGTCGGCGTGTTCCGCAAGAATCGGAGCATCTGTGGCAGAGAGAGCTAGTCTGGGAGTGGAGAGAGACGGATGTGGAGAGGAGGGAGAGAGCAGTGGTGGTGAGGGAGAGAGAGAAGGAGGAGACGGTGGGGTCGATAATGGGGAAATCTCGATGGGAGTAGATGTGGTGGAGGGGACGGTAGGCGGAGAGGAAATATCGGGAGAGGAAGAGGGGTCAGAAGAGAAATAAGATGCATTCACGAAGAAGATCATATACACAGATGCGTATTGCTTACAAATAACGGGGTCAAAGCAACAATAGCCTTTTTGACTAGTAGAGTAACTCAAAAAGACACACTTGGTGGCACGTGTGGCGAGTTTGTCATGAGTGGCGGAAGGAGCGTGCACAAAAACCGTGCACCCAAAGATACACAGAGGGAGAGGAAACAGATCCTTGCGGAGATATAGAATGGAGAATGGGCTTTGTCTGTGGAGAACTGTGGACGGAAGGCGATTAATGAGATAACAGGAGATGAGGACAGGGTAGCCCTAATAGGAGCGAGGAACCTGCATCTGTGTCATCAGAGTGAGAGCGACATTGAGAAGGTGACAGTTTTTGTGTTCCGCCACCCCATTTTGTTGTGTGGTGTAGACACAACTAGTTTGATGAATAATATCATGTTGCATACAGAAAGAAGAGAAAACAGTAGTAACATATTCCTTAGCATTGCTAGAGCGAAAGATTTTAATAGATATATCAAACTGATTCTTAATCATATTATAAATTGATGTCCATACAGAAAACAGTTCTGAGCGATCCTTTAAAAGATACACCCACGTACACCTAGTGAAATCATCAATAAAGTTTACAAAATATGAACTACCCCGACATATGGTGAGGGTAGGAGCAGGGCCCCAGATGTCGGAGTGAACAAGATCACCCGGTCGGGAAGATCCAGGACCTTGCTTCGGTGGGAAGGAGGAGCGGTGATGCTTGCCAAGCTGACATGCGTCACAGTTGAGAGGACTCTGCGGAGGAAGGTAGGGTAGAAGCTGACAAAGAAGTCTTGGAGGAGCATGACCAAGACGAAGGTGCCACTACAGAAGATCAGTAGAAGAGGAGGAGAAGGCGAATAATGCAGAAATATTATCGAGGAAGTAGAGGCCGCCACTCTCATTCTCAGTAGCAATCGCCTGTTTGGAGTTCGGATCCTGAGAAGAACAAGTAGTAGAAGTGAATGTTACAGAGCACTGTAGTTGCTTGTAAAGAGAAGTAACATATAACAAATTGCAAGGGAACTTGGACACGTAGAGGGTGTCCGCCAAGCGAAGAGACGAAGTGACTTGAACCACTCCTGTTTCATTGACCCGTGAGGGAGAGCCGCTCGCAATAAAGACCGGGGGCAACTGATCATGCTGTTATAGGAGAGAAAACATTGCAGATTATCGGTCATATGATTGGTAGCACCAGAGTCGATCAACCATTTACCTTGAGTAGCGACGTGGGCACTACCTAAAGACGTGACCACGGAGGCGAACGGCTTCGAAGAGGAGGTGGAAGCGTCCTCGATTGGGCGAAGATAAGGATGCTTCTTCCAGCAGCGATCAACCGTGTGGCTGGTGCGGCCATAGTGAGAATAGAGAAAGCGGGAAGCACTGCGTTCGTCGGATGGGTGGTTGCGGCTACCAGAGCTACTTCACCGAGTTTGGTGAGCGTAGTTATCCGGTTGAGAGGGGAGGATAACAACGGACGTTGTAGCAGAGATGTAACCGCAGCAATGTGGGCATTAGTGGCATCCAAGGTGGGAGACTCCGCCTCGCCAAGGATTTGTTGACGTATCATGTCATATGACTCAGGAAGTCGCAAAAGATAACACACAACCAGAAGCTTCTGGAAGTGTTTGTATTGCTCAGCGAGATCCACAGAGAAGGGGCGATTTTGGAGAATTTCAGCTCCGAGATCCTGAACTTGTTGGTAAGCAGCAGCATGAGACATGGAAGGACGGGCAAATAGGTTCGCATACAGAGTATTGATGCGGGACGTCTGAGCCCCCTTGGAGTAGAGAGCGGCAAGATGAAGCCAAGCATCCTTGACTATTTCATTATGACGGATGATGTGTAGACATTCATCAGAGAGGCTGTTAGCTAGCCATGTACGGACAAGAGCTACGTTGGCATCCCAATCGTCAAAGAGAGGGGAATCTTACGGCGGAGAGTCATCGGTGAGATGATGACGTTTGTGTTGAGAGCGAAGAAGGAAGGTAAAGGAGACACTCCAATCCGGGTAGTTGAGACCGATGAGTTTGGAAACGGTGCCAAGGTTGCCCGAAAGAGTAGGAGGAAGAGGAGGAGGACCGACAACTGGAGTAGTGTTGGCAGAGAGTTCTGAGGTTGCCATAGAAGCGAGAAGAACAAGTCGTGGCGACTTAGGAACAGGTCGCGGCAAGAGGAATAGATCGCGGCGACTTAAGCACAGGTTGTGGCGAATTAAGAAGAGGAGCGGATAGAAAGGGAGGGCACAACGACTAAGCACAGATCACTACAAGAAGAACAGGTCGCGACGACTTAATAACAGGTCGCGGCGAGAAGAAAAGAGAATCTAAGAGGCCGCGTGTAATATCCCATGTTAATTTTAGACCCCTCAACTTAGATTGGGTAAAGCATGGGGTGGGTGATAGGGAAATTAGCTAGGCTTGACCCATGGATGTAGGGTATAGCCATATGGGGCCCACTATGGGCCTAAGTCAACTTAGGTCAAACTAGCTTAAACCTGAACCTTAGCCTCACCTTGACCCCACCACTATACCCTAACCCTAAAAAACAATCTAAGTGGACCTTAATACATGTTATTGGGTCACCTATTGACCCAAGTTGACCCAAGTCAACCCTAACCCTAATTTGGTCAAACTCTCACCTATAAGCCAAATTAGCCCAAGTGATGCACCACTATGACCCAACCCAAGTTGGGTGGTGTCATAGGGTCCATGACCATAAAGTGGGGTCAGCGCACTCACCATGTTGACCAAGTCAACCTAAAAAGTCAACTTAGTCAACATATGACCTAAAGAAGAAAATAAGAGAAATGAAGCCAAGTCCACTCTCCTTGGGCTAAACCCATCCACCATGGCCCATTACCAGCCCAAGTGGTCAAATACTACCCCTGCCCCTCTGTTTTTGGAGAGAGAATACATGCAATGGGGTAAATTAGGAATTTTGGGGGGAAAAGAGGAGAGAGAAGAGAGGGAAATGAGGGATGGAGGCCATGTGGCAGCCCTCCTCTCTTCCGAAGCCCACATCTGAACCCACACATTAGTTCTCAGCCTTTTTCAACCAGCTACATACCACTTGGAGCTCATGGTGAAGCATCCAAGGTGGTGGCCGAAATTCCCCCTCTTCAAAACTACACAACCAGCCAACCCCACCCACATTTGACCTCACCATCAGCTTCAGAAGGCCGAGAGGAGTGGAATTCGATATCTGGATCAAAGTTTTTGATGGAGAATCGAGTTCGGGAGCAAGCTCATCGGAGAGGAAAATATCCATGGCCAACCGCCGCCGCCGCCGTAGGGCTCCAATTAAGCTCTGTTTCACCTCACCTCTACCCGTGCTAGTTTCCTAGATTTATTAGGTGAGATATCGAACTCAAATGAGCAAGATCCAAGGTGAGCTTGTTCATGAATTTCGGATTTTTGATGGAGTACAAGTTCGCCGGAAACCGCCGCCTCCGGCGGCCAAGTCGCCGTCAAACGTTATCCCTCACCTCAACGGAGGTGGTGGTGGTTGTGGCCGGTCAGGGAGGTGGTTGGATGGCCGGGAAATGGCCCTAAAATGAGCTCCAGGTCGGGCAAATCTCGGTCATTGGCTGGAGGAGGAAGATGAACAGATGCCCTCCATTCTGCTTTAAGATTCGTGTCATATCAAATTCAATTTTCTGTCCCTGTTTTTACTGTCCCTTGCATGTCACTTTTAGGCCTCGTAGAAGCATTTCCAGGTCACACTCCTTAAATGAAATGTGTAGCTTAACCTCTTAACTTTAATTTGCCGACATAATCATGTAATTTGGACAGTATACTGCTCTGTAGGACAGTTTTCCTAGGACTGGTCCTAGGCAAGGGCAGAACTTCAATTTGATGCCCAAGCCAAACCAATAATCAAACTGACCCCAACTTTTGGATGCATGCATGTTTAGGGCATATTTAGCCCCTGCCAAAAATTTAGAATTTTTGGGAAAATGTTTTCTATAGTTTTATTCATAATACACAAGTTTAAATAAATGAAATATTTGGAGTGTTATGGCTCCTAATGGCCCCAAATTTTGGTGGCATGTCCTTGGGGACTATTTATGTGCATGGTAAGAATTTCAGCACATTTGGACCACTGCATGTTGGGTAAAATCACTTGCATGTGTTGATTATATATAGGCTTGGGGTGCAAATAGCCAATTTTGATATATTGTGCATTAAGCCTATTTGGAACATCCAAAAATCATGCTATTAATTTCAGAGGCTATTTAGGGTGAATTATACTCCACATAGTAATAATGAGATTTTTGGAAGCAAAAATCCCATTATTTGAAATTTTTGGAATAATGGAACTTTTGAACAATAAATATTAAAATAGGCTTATCATTGAGATAAAATCCCCAATTTTTGTCAAAGTTAATATTATAATAGACTAAACTCCTAAAAAATTTTATGTCTCTGTTTGAAGAGTTTTGATAGGAGTTATGTAGAATTTACTTTTTTACCCTTATTTTACTTAATTAGCAAATTGGTGAAAATACTTAGTAGAAAATTTTGGAAAATTTCTTGATGATTTATATGAGTATGAACAACCTTGTATGATTTTCTCAGCAGTTTTGGATGACTCAGTAAATTTGTAAAATTATAATGGCATCTTGGTAAATTTTTAAGAATTAAATTTGGTAGGCCATTATATTATAGAAGTTGATGAAACTCTGCCATTAGCCTTAAACTAATGATATATATGCTCTGTAATGTTCCTAGAATTTCTAGTAAGGTTTTCCTTATACTTCATTTGGAAAATGACATTTATGTGAGTTTTGTATTAATTAAGGAATAAATAGAAATATTTCAAGGAAAATTATGAATTTTGGTAGACAACAATATTTTACCATTATATAACTCAAAAAAAAATTCTTAGGTCAGTGGATTATAAACAGTGATACTTCATGTATTAAATGATCTAGGGAATTAATTAAATGATTTAATTAGAGGCTTAAATGACCTAAGAAAATTAGAAAAATTAATATGCACATTTCATTAGTTCACACCACCCTAGGATAAATAGTTAAGGACAGGTGGCCCAAGGAATTAGAAGTTCTATTTCGGGGTGGTATTAGGTCATGGGCTGTGTATAGTATAAATGAGTTAGAGTATAAGGACCACCGGGGGATAGATCGACGTTGAGCTAGAGATTGAAGTTGGTGAATAACCCTGGTGGGTAGTATTGTTAGTGACGAGAATAAAAGTGCAAGTCCTTAGGTAGTAACTGGAGTGGAGGCCGACGGAAGACCGTCGGTTTCCCGGTAATATCTTAAGTCATTAGGATTGTTGCAGAGCAACAATGAGAGCTGGGGTGAATTGTGGGTAGTCATCAACTAAAGTAAATATCCTTGCGAAAGGATAATTTGGGCTTCATCACATCTTGGTTCCTAGTGCCCCCGAGAGCCCTTCACCGGGTATACCCTGGGCAGTCCGGGGATTAACCTTAAATCACTAAGTATAATAACCCGTAAACAAGAGTAGTCTAATAGGTTAAGACATTTGTAGTACATTCTCACCCGTGTAGGGTTGAAGGGATTCATCGTAATATTCTCACCCTTGTAGGGTTGGAGGGATTTGGAATAAAGGCACTATTATGCATTCTCACCCGTGTGGGGTTGGAGGGATTGTGATAAATGCTCACTCGTGCAGGGTTTGAGGGATTCAGGACGGGATGGTCCTGCGAGCTGAAGGCTCGGGATGAAATACTTTCATGTGCATAAACTTAGTGGCGGGGCATGCGGTACTGGTCGTTTGTCACATCGATGGCAGTACGGTGCACCAGGCGGGTGTGAGGTTTGAGGGTCCAGTGGGTTGTTTTACAAAGCGGTCTGGAGGACGATCCCCGATAACGCACACCCGACCCAACAAGACTGACGGGTTGTCATCAAAGTGTAACGCCCCCGAATTTTCGGCTATTATTTAAGTCCTCGTTTGGCGTTACGTTGGCGCATTCCCGGCTCGTGCCGTTGTTAGAGTACCTCGTTAGGTGTTCTTAGAGGTTATAGCCTGTTGTATGGTTTCCCCAGCTAGTCGGTGTCTGTTTTGGAGGCCCGGCTGAGCCTCTTAGGGAATCCCTGTACTTTGGCTTCGGGCGAGGTTTGCCCAAGTGTGTGATCGTCGGAGGTTGTGTCCGACTTCGCCGATGTTTTCGTAGCCCGAGTGTTTAGCTACGGTGCGGATTTGGTCGGAATCCGAGAACGTTAGTTTTCGCGCCTTTTCGACGGTCGCTAGTTAGCGAGCCGTCATTTATGTGAGCGTATTTGCATGTTTTCGCATTTAGGGCTTAGCGAGCGATGTGGGCGTGTCGTTGCGTAATTGCACGTGCACGTGCTTGCAAGGTTTGTAAGTTGTGCGTGCGCGTGCATGTGCTTGCGCCCGGGGTAGAATTTTTGTGTGCGCGTGTGCATGTTAATAGACGTGTACATGTATTTTAGTGCTTGTAACTAGTGTGGTTAGCGGTTGTCTTAGTCAATTAATAAGTATATTTATATGTGTATGTATAAATATATATATATATATGTGTATTTTTGTGTGTGTATAAGTATATATGTGAGAGTGTTGGTGTGCTATTATATAAGTAGGTGTATGTAATAATAGGTATATATATATATACTTATGCAATCGGTTAGGTTAGAAATCCCCCCCCCCAACCCGACGCAGGCGACCGAGCGGAAGAAGGAATAGGCGGAAGCCCCCGCAGCGCTCCGACCGCCCGTTCGCGGCGGCCAATCGGCCCGGAAATCTTCATTTGAGGCCGGATTCGTGCTCCTCTAGGCAAGATCTCCGTTCCAAGGTAGCTATTTTGAGAGTTCCTCACCGTTTCTTTTTCCGATCGGGCTATGCTTGTGCAGTTTTTTCCAATCTTTGATGGGTGGATTTCCTTCCCTCTTTGTTGTCCAGGATTTTTCCCCTTTTGCTTGTGGCCGGCGGTTGAGAAGAGGGAGCTTGCTCGTTTTTTGTGTGTTGTTCTTCAAAGGCAAACCAAGGCGAGTGCATCCCTTGCCCTTGTCAAAGCTATTGCATTATAACTTCCTTGATTTTGATTTCAGATTTACTATCCTAAATTTTTTTTCTTCCCCTTACTCACCCGAAATTTTTGGGGGCTAATCCTCCATACTCTAGGTTGCGGTTGCATGGTTAGGGTTGTTAGATCCGATGTTTTTTTTGGTGCCAAGCAAGATATTAGATCGAATGTTGAATTTGGGGGCTTTGCGTCATGCCCGGATGCCGTTAAGGGTTGCGCCCCAGTTACGTTCAAAATCTCATGCTTGTAGATTACGTCCGAATTGAATCATTAGCTTACCGTTCCTCCTTGTGTTGTTAGAACTTGTGCAATAATCACCGTTAGGGCGTGATCAAAAGTTGAAGGGTAGGATTGTTTGAACTTGCTTATTTATTCAATAAATTCGGTCGTGCTCACTTGCTAAAATAAATATTGTCCGTTTCCAATTAAGCTATAGCTTGTGGTTCCCTTTCATGGATGAGAGCCAAGGCTAGCCCGTTTCATTATGAAGTTAATTGCTTGCGTTAGCGTCAAAAATTTAATCATCGTTGTTAGTATCAAATTAATCGCGTGTGGATAGGTACCAAATTAATTATGTACGTCTTCGTATCAAATTAACTAGGCTTGTTCGGTGTCTAACCTATTCCCCTTATTATGGTGATCAATTATTGGTGCATGTGTAGTAGAATGTCGAACTACTTGCTTAATCATAGTGTCGCTCTGTTTTCAACTTATTTATGTCAAGTCACTGATCGGGGCAACTTGACGTTTGGCCGTCGGTTTGTACTTGGGGTTCTTAGATGATGTGCTCTAGTTGAAATAGGGTTGTGGTGATTTCTTGGTGGTTCATGGAGCTACCAGTGAGGGTTTTGTTTTGAGTTACTTAGTGCTGGAGCAGGATGTGATTTTGAGGTGGGTCGGACCGATGCCGCCACCCTTGTTTTACTTCTTGTCTCTTTAAGACAATGTGAGCTGTTGGGTTGAGTTGGACCGATGCCACCACCACAGCACCTTGAGATGTTCAGGCCTGTTAGACGTGGTTGGACCGTTGCCACCAGTCTAGGCCCTTATTTCTGATTCTTGTCCATCTCCAGTACTAGGTGACTCTTCCAGATCTAGCTTTTTACTAGTATTTATTTATTTATTTTGTTAATCTTTCCTGCAGAGATTTGAGAGGCTTGACCTCACCCGTGCACTTGGTGCACCCCTTTTTGCTCACTCATGGAAAGTATTCCTCATTCACTTGTTTACTTAGGCTCTTACCTGTTTCACTTCTTTTTTTTATGCTACTGTTCATTTCCATATTTATATATTGCTTTGCTGAGGCGTTCTTTTCTTTGAATGCCTCAGGTCCAGGTTTATAGCCGACTGTGCGGCTAGGGTTCTTCTGGAGGTTGCTAGTGCTATAGCTGTTGCTGAGTTTTCTTTTCCTCACTCCTGGGAGGTAGTTCCTTTAGACTTGTATTACAGATATACCTACTCACCAGTGGGTTCGTGTCAGTTGTTGGCGCCCACTGGTGGTTTCTCTTTTAGATGTTTGTACTTTGCTTATGCTGCTAGATCTCCTGTTTTGGAGTTTATTCAACTTGCTTCTGGGATGATTTATGTTAGGTTGCTAGTTATTTTAAAACCTATAAAAGAAAATAACTATTATATCAAAAATATAGGCATCATGTTTTCCTTTCTAAAAAGCTTAATCACTATTTTCAAACCGCGTAAAAAGGGTATTTCCTATATATAATACATAAATTAAATCTAGAGTTTTGCATAGCCTTAGGCGTCCCCTGGGGACGCGTAAGCACCCTCTTAGGATGTTAAAAAATGAATAAAGTATTTTCCGCTACGTATAAGTATAATTTTGAAAGGGTGGACTAGTTGATCCACGAAGCCGAGGGATACGGTCTCAAAAAAATATAATTGGTTTTCACATCATTCAAGTTTTGAACTTTCTTAGTCTTAGCAGTTAGTGGTCGCCTGAGCGTCGACAGTTATCCCCTGTCCGACGTGGCATCACAACGCGCGTTTTCTTCTACTCTGATACTTCTAAAATTTCAGAGAAAATGCGGGTTGTGACAGTTGGTATCAGAGGGAGGTTGCTTGACAAATTTGTCGGGCAACCTTTCCTTGTGAGTATTAGAAGTTTAGCATCATGTCATACACACACCGATATGTCATCGGCACGTCTTGGCTGAAGCACGAACACTACACTCATAGCATAACATGAAGTATACGGGGCATATTATGTAGTATGGGATGCATAATATGTGTTCGTATGTGGATCCACCATAGGAGGCAACATGTGAGGGTTATGTAGTATGGGATGCATAACCTCACCACATGAATGTGACTAGCACGTTTTCTTTTTCGTCGCATGAAAATGTTATGTAGTATGGGATGCATAACATTTTCATGTGTACGCCGCTCATAACATGCATTAGGGACTTTTTAGAATGCATAGCACAATCATGCATAGCATAACATTGCATAAGCACAACGTGCCAAGCTAAAGACTTGCAGGATGACATATGTACACACATGGTTTTGAGTCAAAAAGAGATTAAAAAATTCATGCATGCTCGACTTAGGCACAAGAGTTAGTGTGATGGTGGTGAACCATCTTAGGTTAAGGATGACATTATTTCCCCTGTATAAATATATATATACATATATAAAAAAAAACCCAGAGCAAGTTGGCAGTGAAAGCAAGTACTTATGTAGGTTTGTCTGTACCTGTTGTTTTGTCCTAGTAGTTGAACTAGGTTCTGATGTTCGTTTATTGATCTTTTTAGGATGGCGCCTAAGCGTAGAGTGGCGAGATCGACTCCCCAATCCGAGGGCGGGTCTTCTGGTACTCAAAGCGGTACAGTTATGGAAAGTCTGAGGCAGAGCAATGAGGCTCTATCGAGGCAGATGGTGGACGTTCAGTCTCAGATCCAGTCCCTGTTGTCTGTGGTGGCAGGACTAGCCCCGAGAGCGCAGGACCCTGCTGCGGGTTTAGCTGTTCCCGCACCTCCTGCACCTCCAGCCCCTTTGGTGCCTCCAGTGGTGGTACCCCCGGAGATGGCTTTCATCACTCAGTTCCAGCGACTGCGTCCCCCTACCTACGATGGTAAGGCGGACTTCATGATACTGGATGATTGGCTGATTACCATAGAAGAAATGTTTCACTACTCTGGAGTGTCTGATGATCAGAAGGTGATGCTGGCCGCCTATCAGCTGAAGGGGTTAGCGAAGAGCTGGTGGATGAGGGAGAAGGAGGGAATGGTAGGAGGAAGCACTTGGGCTTCCTTCAAGGAGATCTTGATGCGGAAATTTCTACCGTCAGTGGAGCGAGACAGGCTGATGAATGACTTCTTACATCTGAAGCAGAGGCAGCTCTCAGTCAGCGAGTACGAGATTGAGTTCAGCAAACTCAGTCGCTTTGCCCCCAGTTTGGTGAGCTCAGAGGAGGATATAGCAAAGCGGTTCCTCGGTGGCCCGCGGAGCGAGGTACAGCAGCTAGCGGTGGCTCATGGAGCGGTGAGTTATGCTGGGGCAGTGGAGGCCGCTTTGAAGGTAGAGGCCATCGAAAACGCGAAGCATAGATGACAGCAGGCGAGGAATGAGAAGAGGAAAGCTGCTGAAGCGAAGAGTCCCCAAGTGCCCGGTGCTCCTTCGGGGAAGAGGAGTAAGGAGGTCTGTAGTTTTTGCGGCCGGTCGGGCCATCCTGCTGAGAGATGTTTCAAGAGGGCGGCGGCGCAGAAGGTGCATGTGCATGCTATACAGGATGCTCCCAGGCAGAATGCGGTGTGTACTTTGTGCAAGAAAGAGGGGCATGATGTTGCCCGTTGCTGGTTGAAGGACAAGGTCTGCTATCAGTGTGGTCAGAAAGGTCATACCAAGGCCCGATGCCCGCAACTCCAGTCTCTGCACTGACCGGTTCCTCTTCAGGCGTTGCCACCGCCTCAGTCTATGGATAGAGGCAAAGGGAAGCTGAACGTGATATCTTCAGCGGAGGCTCAAACTTCGACGCAAGTCATTTCAGGTAAACCTTCTCGCTAGTCTTTTACTTCTTTTGCATATTAGTCTGGCTTTTGTTTTCTTTATTGACTGTGCAATTCCCCGTTGATATTTACATAGGGAGTTTTAAGGTAAAGAACCGCTGGGCGCGCGTTCTCTTTGACTCAGGTGCTACCCACTCATTTGTGGCTAGGGCCTTTGTAGAGTGGTGCCAGCTGGTTCTTGATCGTGTCGGTGATGCTTTTTGCGTCAAATTCCCCTCGGGTGATTCCGTGATATCAGATCAGGGCATTCTGGATTGTCCTATTATGTTGGGGGATTTCCCAGCCAAGGCGGATCTGAAGGTTATAGACTTGGAAGATTTTGACGTCATCCTGGGTATGGATTGGTTGTCCAGATACGATGCGGTGATCCAGTGCAGGGGTAAGCGCTTGGACTTCAATAAGGACAACGGTCATCCTGGGAGTATTTATGGTGATCCGTGTCAGGCCTCTCCGACGATTTCTGCGGTATGTGCTCAGAGGTTATTCAGTTCCGATTGTTTTGCTTGCTTAGTCTCGGTGCTGTGGACTGTTAGCAGTGTGCCGTTGTTGGATGAGATTCCTGTTGTCCGTGAGTTTTCTGATGTGTTCCCTAGCGACCTTCCCGGTCTTCCCCCTGCCAGAGATGTCGAGTTCGTGATTGACTTGGAGCCGGGTACGCGTCCTATTGCTAAGGCGCCGTACCGGATGGCCCCGCGAGAGCTGGAGGAGCTGCGTACCCAGTTGGATGAGTTATTGGACAAGGGTTTCATAAGGCAGAGCTCGTCGCCCTGGGGTGCACCCGTTCTTTTTGTGAAGAAGAAAGATGGTTCGATGCGCCTTTGCATCGACTATAAGGAGTTGAACAAAGTCACCATCAAGAACAGGTACCCCCTGCCCAGAATCGACGACTTATTCGATTAGTTACGTGGAAGTTCTATGTTCTCCAAGATTGACCTTCGATCAGGATATCATCAGCTCAGAATCCGGGAGTCGGACATTCCACGGACGGCGTTTCGATCGAGGCATGGACATTTCGAATTCCTAGTTATGTCTTTCGTGTTGACCAACGCGCCATCAGCGTTCATGGACATGATGAACCGGGTGTTCAAGGATTTTCTGGACAAGTTTGTGGTCGTATTCATAGACGACGTTCTGATTTATTCTCGGAATGCTGCGGAGCATGATCAGCACTTGCGGTTGGTGTTATCTGCCTTGAGAGATCATCAGTTGTACGCCAAGTTGAGCAAATGTGAGTTCTGGTTGCCTCAGGTGTCCTTCCTGGGTCATGTGGTGAACAAAGATGGCATTTCAGTGGACCCGGTGAAGATTTCTGCAGTGATGGATTGGCATAGGCCGAGCACACCCAAGGAGATTAGGAGCTTCTTGGGGTTGGCCGGCTATTATAGAAGGTTTGTTGAGGGCTTTTCTTCCTTGGCAGCGCCCTTGACTAAGTTGACGCAGAAGCATGCGGCGTTCATCTGGAGTGAGCAGTGCGAGGAGGCCTTTCTGGAGCTAAAGAGGAGATTGTGCACTGCTCCTGTTTTGACATTGCCTACGGAGGGCAAGGATTATGATGTTTATGTGGATGCCTCGCATGTTGGGCTCGGAGGCGTGTTGATGCAAGAGGGGAAGGTGATCGTGTATGGGTCGCGGCAGTTGAAGACTCACGAGCGGAATTATCCTACGCATGACCTCGAGTTTGCGGCGGTGATTTTTGCGTTGAAGCTGTGGAGGCATCTACTCTATGGGGCCCAGTGCAAGATTTTCACAGATCATAAGAGTCTGAAGTATGTGTTTACTCAGAAGGAGCTGAATCTGCGCCAGCGACGGTGGCTAGAGTTCGTGGCCGATTATGACGTGGAGATCCAGTACCATCCAGGCAAGGCCAATGTGGTGGCCGACGCCCTGAGCCGCAAGACAGGGAAGATCTTCAACCTCACGGCGGACCGTTTAGTGGAAGAGTTCCTGTTGATGGACATCTCTGTGGGAGGCTGTGATTTGCAAAGCAGTTTGGCAGTGGCAGAGCCATCTTGGATTTCGCTCACCAGGTTGCACCAGAAGGATGATCCAGATTTGTTACACCTGTACCTCAGGGCTGAGAGAGGGGAGTTGCCAGATTTCTCCATCGACGATTCGGGTACCTTGAAGTACCGCGGCAGGTTTTGCATCCCCGCGGTTGGAGACATCAGGAGTACGGTATGCAAAGAGGCTCATGGATCCAGTGTTGCCTACCACCCGGGATCCACGAAGATGTATCATGATTTGAAGCAGATCGCCTGGTGGCAAGGTATGAAAGGGGATATAGCTCGGTATGTTTCTGAATGTTACACTTGCAAGCGGGTGAAGGCCGATCATGGGAGGCCTGGTGGAAAGCTGACTCCTTTGGAAATCCCGACTTGGAAGTGGGAAAGTATCTCTATGGACTTCATCACGGGCTTACCAAGATCTCCAAGAGGATTTGACTCAGTTTGGGTAATCGTGGACCGATTGACGAAGTGTGCGCACTTCGTACCTTATAAGATTGACTACCCGATGAAGAAGATAGCAGAGCTGTATTTGAGTGAGGTCATCCGATTGCATGGAGTTCCCGTGAGCATCATTTCAGACCGAGACTCCAGATTTACTTCCCGTTTCTGGAAGAGTTTGCAGGAGGGTTTGGGCACAGACTTGAGATATTCTACCGCTTACCACCCTCAGACAAATGGGCAGACCGAGAGGGTGAACCGCATTGTGGAGGACATGATCAGGTGCTACATTCTAGATCACGGGGGAGCATGGGATGAGCGTTTGCGGCTCATGGAGTTTGCCTACAATAACAGCTACCAAGAGAGCTTGCAAATGGCTCCCTTCGAGGCATTGTATGGGAGGCGCTGCAGAACTCCGTTGTTTTGGACTGAGGCCGGTGAGAGGCCGTTGTTGGGTCCTGATGCTCTGGAGGAAATGGAGGTTGCTGTGAAGCTCATTCGGGAAAAGCTTCGGTTAGCTCAGGAGAGATATGAGAAAAACGCCAACCGGCGTAGGTCCGATTTGGAATTTTCGGTAGAGGATTTGGTTTTCTTGAAGGTGTCTCTGATGGTTGGAGTGAAGAGGTTCGGCAAGAACCGTAAGCTGGATCCGAGGTATGTGTGCCCATTCAGAATTTTGGAGCGTATTGGTGTGGCAGCATATAGGTTGGATCTACCCGCCAACTTCCCAGGCGTGCATAATGTCATTCACGTGAGCCAGCTGCGAAAGTGTGTGCGGAGCAGAGGGCAAGTCTTGGATGCCGTGCCCCAGTTGGAACCCAATCTCTCGTATGTTGAGGTGCCGATCCGCATCTTGGATACTCAGGACCGGGTGCTGCGATCAAAGTCTATCCCGATGGTGAAGGTTCTTTGGAAGAATCAAGATTTGGAAAGTGCGACTTGGGAACTAGAGTCGGCTATGAGGGAGGCTTACCCTCGCCTGTTCTCCTGATTTGTTGGGTATGTTTTATTTCTAGTAACTTTTATATTGTTACTTTCCTGCTATAGTAGAGGTAGTGTACGTAAAGTTCCGGGACGAAACTTTCTTTTAGGGGAAGTGACTGTAATGCCCCCGAATTTTCGGCTATTATTTAAGTCCTCGTTTGACGTTACGTTGGCGCATTCCCGGCTCGTGCCGTTGTTAGAGTACCTCGTTAGGTGTTCTTAGAGGTTATAGCCTGTTGTATGGTTTCCCCAGCTAGTCGGTGTCTGTTTTGGAGGCCCGGCTGAGCCTCTTAGGGAATCCCTGTACTTTGGCTTCGGGCGAGGTTTGCCCAAGTGTGTGATCGTCGGAGGTTGTGTCCGACTTCGCCGATGTTTTCGTATCCCGAGTGTTTAGCTACGGTGCGGATTTGGTCGGAATCCGAGAACGTTAGTTTTCGCGCCTTTTTGACGGTCGCTAGTTAGCGAGCCGTCATTTATGTGAGCGTATTTGCATGTTTTCGCATTTAGGGCTTAGCGAGCGATGTGGGCGTGCCGTTGCGTAATTGCACGTGCACGTGCTTGCAAGGTTTGTAAGTTGTGCGTGCGCGTGCATGTGCTTGCGCCCGGGGTAGAATTTTTGTGTGCGCATGTGCATGTTAATAGACGTGTACATGTATTTTAGTGTTTGTAACTAGTGTGGTTAGCGGTTGTCTTAGTCAATTAATAAGTATATTTATATGTGTATGTATAAATATATATATATATGTGTGTATTTTTGTGTGTGTATAAGTATATATGTGAGAGTGTTGGTGTGCTATTATATAAGTAGGTGTATGTAATAATAGGTATATATATATATACTTATGCAATCGGTTAGGTTAGAAATCCCCCCCAAACCCGACGCAGGCGACCGAGCGGAAGAAGGAATAGGCGGAAGCCCCCGCAGCGCTCCGACCGCCCGTTCGCCGGCCAATCGGCCCGGAAATCTTCATTTGAGGCCGGATTCGTGCTCCTCTAGGCAAGATCTCCGTTCCAAGGTAGCTATTTTGAGAGTTCCTCACCGTTTCTTTTTCCGATCGGGCTATGCTTGTGCAGTTTTTTCCAATCTTTGATGGGTGGATTTCCTTCCCTCTTTGTTGTCCAGGATTTTTCCCCTTTTGCTTGTGGCCGGCGGTTGAGAAGAGGGAGCTTGCTCGTTTTTTTGTGTGTTGTTCTTCAAAGGCAAACCAAGGCGAGTGCATCCCTTGCCCTTGTCAAAGCTATTGCATTATAACTTCCTTGATTTTGATTTCAGATTTACTATCCTAATTTTTTTTTCTTCCCCTTACTCACCCGAAATTTTTGGGGGCTAATCCTCCATACTCTAGGTTGCGGTTGCATGGTTAGGGTTGTTAGATCGATGTTTTTTTTGGTGCCAAGCAAGATATTAGATCGAATGTTGAATTTGGGGGCTTTGCGTCATGCCGGATGCCGTTAAGGTTGCGCCCCAGTTACGTTCAAAATCTCATGCTTGTAGATTACGTCCGAATTGAATCATTAGCTTACCGTTCCTCCTTGTGTTGTTAGAACTTGTGCAATAATCACCGTTAGGGCGTGATCAAAAGTTGAAGGGTAGGATTGTTTGAACTTGCTTATTTATTCAATAAATTCGGTCGTGCTCACTTGCTAAAATAAATATTGTCCGTTTCCAATTAAGCTATAGCTTGTGGTTCCCTTTCATGGATGAGAGCCAAGGCTAGCCCGTTTCATTATGAAGTTAATTGCTTGCGTTAGCGTCAAAAATTTAATCATCGTTGTTAGTATCAAATTAATCGCGTGTGGATAGGTACCAAATTAATTATGTACGTCTTCGTATCAAATTAACTAGGCTTGTTCGGTGTCTAACCTATTCCCCTTATTATGGTGATCAATTATTGGTGCATGTGTAGTAGAATGTCGAACTACTTGCTTAATCATAGTGTCGCTTTGTTTTCAACTTATTTATGTCAAGTCACTGATCGGGGCAACTTGACGTTTGGCCGTCGGTTTGTACTTAGGGTTCTTAGATGACGTGCTCTAGTTGAAATAGGGTTGTGGTGATTTCTTGGTGGTTCATGGAGCTACCAGTGAGGGTTTTGTTTTGAGTTACTTAGTGCTGGAGCAGGATGCGATTTTGAGGTGGGTCGGACCGATGCCGCCACCCTTGTTTTACTTCTTGTCTCTTTAAGACAATGTGAGCTGTTGGGTTGAGTTGGACCGATGCCACCACCACAGCACCTTGAGATGTTCAGGCCTGTTAGACGTGGTTGGACCGTTGCCACCAGTCTAGGCCCTTATTTCTGATTCTTTTCCATCTCCAGTACTAGGTGACTCTTCCAGATCTAGCTTTTTACTAGTATTTATTTATTTATTTTGCTAATCCTTCCTGCAGAGATTTGAGAGGCTTGACCTCACCCGTGCACTTGGTGCACCCCTTTTTGCTCACTCATGGAAAGTATTCCTCATTCACTTGTTTACTTAGGCTCTTACCTGTTTCACTTCTTTTTTTTATGCTACTGTTCATTTCCATATTTATATATTGCTTTGCTGAGGCGTTCTTTTCTTTGAATGCCTCAGGTTCAGGTTTATAGCCGACTGTGCGGCTAGGGTTCTTCTGGAGGTTGCTAGTGCTATAGCTGTTGCTGAGTTTTCTTTTCCTCACTCCTGGGAGGTAGTTCCTTTAGACTTGTAGTACAGATATACCTACTCACCAGTGGGTTCGTGTCAGTTGTTGGCGCCCACTGGTGGTTTCTCTTTTAGATGTTTGTACTTTGCTTATGCTGCTAGATCTCCTGTTTTGGAGTTTATTCAACTTGCTTCTGGGATGATTTATGTTAGGTTGCTAGTTATTTTAAAACCTATAAAAGAAAATAACTATTATATCAAAAATATAGGCATCATGTTTTCCTTTCTAAAAAGCTTAATCATTATTTTCAAACCGCGTAAAAAGGGTATTTCCTATATATAATACATAAATTAAATCTAGGGTTTTGCATAGCCTTAGGCGTCCCCTGGGGACGCGTAAGCACCCTCTTAGGATGTTAAAAAAATGAATAAAGTATTTTCCGCTACGTATAAGTATAATTTTGAAAGGGTGGACTAGTTGATCCACGAAGCCAAGGGATACGGCCTCAAAAAAATATAATTGGTTTTCACATCATTCAAGTTTTGAACTTTCTTAGTCTTAGCAGTTAGTGGTCGTCTGAGCGTCGACAGTTATCCCCTGTCCGACGTGGCATCACAACGCGCGTTTTCTTCTACTCTGATACTTCTAAAATTTCAGAGAAAATGCGGGTTGTGACATCAAAGTACGTACGTAAAGACTCTAGAGTGCACCTTGGACGTGTATAGAGGCGTATGAGAGGGGTCTAAGGTTTGGTAGTGTGCATACCGGCCTAGAAGTGGAGATGCCCGCTCCGCTGCTGTCGTAGCCACAACGGTGGTACCCGAGAGTGAAGCTAGCTCTCAAAAAGTGGGAACTAAAGGTCTGTGATCACAGAGTCGTTGTGTGTGAGTTGCACTTGCCTGTGCATAAATTGTATCATAAACATTCATTCATATTAGGTCATATGCTTCATAGATCCTTATCATATAAATTAGTATGTGCTCTTTTATATGATAAGTTAAATTTCCTGGAAAGCATAACTTATAAATTTGTATGAGTATTTTTATAAGTTAAGGTACGATTTGTGATGGTAGAGTAGTGGTAGCATAGTTTTACTTTCCTATTCTTACTTTCAGTTCCTTACTTACTTTACCGTACTGCACTTTTTACTTACTTCAGTTTTATACTTCATTACCGCACTTGTACTCTTACATAGAATTGCTAGAGTAGAACTACTATTACTCCTCATATACTTGTTAATATAGTGTCACTGTCACCTGTTTACACTTGTTACCCCTTATTGTCCTCCGCTTCGTCCTCCCGCATGGTGCCTAGGAGTTGCGGGGCGAGGTGTGGAGGAAACGACTTAGTCTTTTTGACTAATGGTCTGTGATCAAACTATTTTTAGGAGCTCGAGGAAATGGAGCACCAGCACAACCGGCAAGACGAGATGACAGGACGTGAGGAGCTGATACCACCTACTACTACTACTACAGCGCTACCTCAGGTGGGATGAGTTGGTGATGATAGATATCTTCCGCTGTTTAGATTTGAGAGAGAGAGAGAGAGGTTTTTGATATGATGTATTGGGCATAAGCCCCTTTTCATTTCTGTACTCATTTGGGATGTGTACTCTTTCATTCATATATATACATATGATTAGTACTGTGACTGTGGACTAGCTGTGTTATACTCTGATATATATTACTTCTGTTTCTCATTATGGCCTACAGGTGTTATATGATCGTACTAGCCTGCATAATCGGTGTGTTGCGGTGTCGACTAACCCGTGTGTTAGTGCCACCGTAAGACGGCGGTTCTGGGCATAAGACCGGGTGCCTCCTTGGTAAGGGGGAGGGGGGGTCTTACACCGCGCACACAAAGGGCAACAACAAGGAGAGAAAGAAACCGCACGGACAGGGCGCAAGCAGACGGAAGAAACAAGTCACAAATACAGGTCGCAAGAAGAAGAATCAAGCCGTGCAGACAGAGAGAGCTCACAAAATCAGGAGGAAAAGATCGAGTCCTCTGATACCATGTGCGATCAGAACACAAACAGACCAAAAATTTGGAGTAACAAAATTTTATTATCCAAAAATGTGAGTATTACAAAGGTATAGCCTCCCTTTTATAGAATGGAGGTGATGAAAGAGATTGCAAATAAGCAATGTGAGACTAAAAAATTACAAGTATATGCGGCTTTACAAATAAACAAACCGAACAAGTCACGCGGTTAGACGAGTAGGCTAACCGCTCGACAACCACCAGAAGGAGAGAACAAACTGCCACAGAGAACAAGCCGCCACAGGAGACCGCTAGACCGCCGGTCTCCAAGTCGCCTGAGACAAACTGTCAGACCCCTCGGATACCAAACAATAACAGCCTGGCAGACAAGTCGCTGAGATAAACCGCCAGACCGCCCAGCCTCCGAACAGTAACAGACCGTCCGGCCTCCATACTACAACAAAGCCGATCGAGATGAGTTGCAGGAGTGCTTCCTGCAGATTTGTCAAGGAAATAAGATGATATCGGAGTTCCATAGAGAATTCATATACTTAGACCGTTTTGCGGGGATGCTTGCAGTAACTGATAAAGACTAGACCGTTAGAGAGCCACATGATAACCTTAGATAAGCTTTGGTTATGATTGTCTAGACCTCTCTTGTAAAACCCTCATTTATAACGATGTCTCGGGGAGTGGCTTATGTTGTGTTCTTCTGCAGTTCGAACATGTGATTACTCATTGCTCTCGCCAACTGAAAGTGCATGAGAGGAATTATCTGGTTCGCGACTTGGAATTTACGGCCGTGATATTCACTCTTAAGCTATGGCGACATTATTTATATGGCTTGAAGGTCGACATCTCTACGGACCATAAGATCTATTACATCAGAAGGATCTGAATATGTGATAACGGAGGTGGATGGAATTCCTGGGGGACTACACCTTCGAGATTCATTACACTCCCGGGAAGGGAAATGTAGTCGCTGATACGCTGAGTCGCAAGGCTCCTGCACGAGCAAATTGGTTACAGATGCATGATGAGCGTTTGATTCATGAGTTGGAGGCTTTGGACATCCCTTGTGTAGACGGGAAGACGAGCGTGGATGCATGCTTAAACTGGACGGAGGTGCAATATGACCTCGCGGACAGGATTCGTCGGGCGTTGGAGTTTGACAATAGCTTGAAGCGCTATTTGGAAGAGACTATGGATGGGTCATGTAACGCCCCGAAACTCAAAAGAGAGACGGGAGGCGTTCCGGGCCAAATTTGGAATTTGGTAGGAGGCACGCGGCCTGGGACACGGGCGTGTCCCAGGGCGTGTCGAGCTGGTTCGACGATTTAGTTCAAAGATCTAGCAAATCGATCAGGCAGTTTTCTGGGTTCGACGATCGTCGAGCAGCGCTCGACGATCTTGTCACAATTCTGCGGTCGACGATCTGTCGTTATTCTGCGGTCGATGATTTGGCCGACATTCTGCGGTCGACAATTTGGTCGACGTTCTGCGGTTGACGATCGGGTCGTAGGTTCGACGATCGGGCCGTGGGTTCGACGATCGGGCCAGCGATCTCCGTTCGACGATCGGGCCAGCGATCTCCGTTCGACGATCGGGCCAGCGATCTCCGTTCGACAATTTGGCTGCATTCGACGATTTGTCCAGAGAGCTCCGTTCGATGATCTGGCAGCGGTCGACGATCTTGGTTCGACGATCGTCGAGCGCGGGGCGCATTGTGGCATGTTTAACTCTGTCGACACGGAGTGTCGACATAGGAGTTTTGGCGGGAGTTGACTTAATGTCCCGACACTATTTAATTGGTCGCGGACGTGTCTTGCTCCGGATTGGTATACTGTGCGGTGCTTAGCCCCATTTGTCGAGGTCAGACCTGGATCGTGCCGTGCATTTCCCTTTTGTGGGATCTGACGGCTGTGGTTATTTCCCGGTGGGGTTATACCCGAGTACAGGGTTTCAAAACCCTTATTCTTCTGTTGCTGGTTCTCTGTCTAAATTCTAGAGAGAAGGGAGAGCAAAGGAGGTAGAAGAAATCTAGATCCGGTCCTTGGAGGAGTTTCAGAGCTCCATATCGCGAGCCTACTTCGGATCTACGAAGGCAAAGAGAGTGCGATGCTTTTCATCCGCTTATATTTCCTTGGCGCCAAGGAAGAACGCTAGGGTAACGATTCTCTACTTGAGCATGTGAAGCTCTACTTCTTTTGCATAGGAAGCACGCTCTCGCGCGTATGCGGTGAGTTTGAGGCGTTCCTTCAGGTAGATATGTAAAGTCCCCGTTGTGTAGAGTTTGTAATCGAGAACGGATATAGGCATGATGTGTGAAGCCTACCCGGACATGTTGGTCTGGATCGGTGATGTTGCATTGCATAAATACCAGAGAAGACTCCGTGCAAATGTTTGTTTTTCGGGTTTTCTACGTGGTAGATTGCAACAGGGAGCCTTGGGGATTAACTCCAAGGTGCACCCGGAAAACTGGGCGGATGGGTGATTATGTCATTTTGGTGGCCTGGGAGCCAACTTGTACGTAACTGGGTTATGTAATATTGTGCGTTCGATTCACGGGCTTCGGGGAAACCTAACTTGTGCCGATGATTTAAAATGTCATGGCAAGTGAGCAACGGGTTGAGTAGAACCGTTCCTGCTATATGCTGTTCGGTTTTTGAGGCCTACCAAGGGCATAAAGGTCGGGTCTTTGGCTGTCAATGATTTTAAGTGTCATGACTTCTGCTTATAGGCTGTTGCTGATTTTAAGTGTAATAACTTCTGCCTAAAAGACTCAAATGCTCACGTGTGGTGCCGTCCAAGTGGCAGTGGTGGGACCGCGGTTTTGACCGGGTTCACCGAGAATGTGCCCTGAGTGCACGGGGTGTGTGGTCATGCGAGCCAATGCCTGTGATGTAGTGACATTACTATACTGCTTGGTTATGCTAATATAATGCAGGGAAGTAGCATCGCCGCCCCGAATTGGGTGCGGGATCGTTATAATTTGGTCAGCATTGCTGACTGTTGCTTTCGTTTGCCACCGTGCGGTGGTTTGTTGCTTGCAGGTGCTGCTGGACCAAGCGGTCAATAGTGGGCTAAAGCCCAAATTGCGAAGCCGGCCCTCGAAGGCCTAATTGGAGTGTTTACTTGCTTTTGTTCATATATGATCGACCTGCGTGCCGTGGTATGGAAAACATGTAATATGAGCAAACCATTTGTAAGGCCTTAAGGCCAATACTTGTGTATATACTTCATTCCTAAAATGGCTTGTTAGTGGACATTCATGCTTGTTGCTGGGTTCTTTTAATTGCAACTATTTAAACTGCTTCCGCTAGAATGCTCTGTGTAGGACGTTGTGATTGGTTGGATGGTTTCCATTGAGTAACCACCCGGTCTGTCTGTGGTATATGGCGTCGGGCCCCAGCCAGACCTACTGCTATATGATATGCGACGGATAGGGGGTGTTACAATTTGGTATCAGACTACTGGTTTCGGTCAGGCTTAAATGAATTCGTGGACGAATTCTTTTTAAGGGGTGGTGAGCACATGTGTGTGCGTCATCGTTATAACAACAAAAGAACTCATGAATGTCCACTTAGGAATGAAAATACACGTGTTTTGGAAACCTTCGTGTTCCTATAATTGTTGTTTGTAATATTGTTTGGTCGCTTAACGGTGTTTTGTACCACTATAGGTGACCAGAAGCGGTGTTGGGCCATCGGAACGTCGAGTTTCTGAGGCTAGCAGTGCACCAAATTATGCTCTTGCAACACCTCCATCGGCTGAGACCATACGATTGGTGGCCGAAGCAGTGTTTGCCTTGATAAATGCGCAGCCTATAAGGCAAATACAGCAGCCTGCTCCTGCGATGGAGCAGGTACCACTGCAAGCGGCTGAGCAGAGAAGGTGGAACAGGTAGTAGAGGAACCGGTGGTGCCAAGGAGGGCAACCGAGAGACAGCTCAAGCATGTTATGAGCTTTAATCCTCCGGTATTCTCGGGGTTGGGAACCTCATCTCAAGCTGAAGACTGGATCTCAAGGGTGAAGAGAGTCTTGACAGCAACGGAGACGGAAGAATGGCAAATGACCACTATTGTTACGTTCCTTCTGGACGGTGAAGCGAGTTTGTGGTGGGAAGGATTGGAGCTGCATCTATTGAGAGGTAGGCAACTTACAGACATCTCGATGGAAGAGTTCTCGAGACTGTTCTTGGCTAGGTACCTCTCTTCGGCGCAGAGGATAGCGTTGGAGAACGAGTTTCTGAAGTTGGTTCAAGGAGACAGTAGCGTGGATGAATATCTCCACGTGTTTACTCGACTGAGTCGGTATGCTAGCTCCACCATCGCGGATGAGGAGCGCAAGATGAATCGATTCTACGAAGGGTTGAGAGATGATTTGAGGCTAGTACTCTCGGGGCCGATGACGCAGGATTTCTTGACCTTGGTCAACACGGCCCGGTCCTTGGAGAAGGACATGAAGAAGGTTCAAGCAAAGAAAAGCGTTGGTGATAAGAGGTCGGAGTTCAAAGTGTCGAACTCCTCAAAGTCTGTGTTCCGAAAGTGGAACAAGAAAGCTAGGACTTCGGGTCCGGCCCCCTCTACTGGTGCTTCTGGGGCGACTACGGGTCGGACCCCGGGCGCATGTTACAACTGTGGGAAGCTGAGGCATTATGCCCGTGAGTGCCGAGGTGGACGTCCAAAGTCTGAGTTGAAGCCGGGAGCAACGTATGAAGGAAAGGGCAAGGTGGTGGAGTCGACCGCGTCCCATTATGCTCCAGCCCAACCGAGGGTGTACAATCTTGGCCAACAGGAGGCCAGCAAACAGGCGGATGTGGTGACAGGTAAAATTTAAATTTATAGCAAGTTAATCTTTTAAATACTTGTTATGTGCATGTTACCTTACCACTGCTTGTTTAGGATTTGTTTTGATTTGTGAAAATCCGGCAAGAGCACTCTTCGATACAGGAGCTTCACACTCCTTTTTGTCCGAAGAATTCATATCGCGCATCGGAGTACCTTCTTTTATGGCGAAGGACAAGTTGAATGTGTTGTTGCCCAATGGGTGTTCGCTGTGCGCGGATAGAATTTGTGGCGTGAAGATTCGAATTGGGAATCAAGAGTTCGATATACAAGCATCATTACTACCGTTGGTGGAGTTCGACGTTATATTTGGCATGGACTGGCTCTCGGAGTAGCAAGCCTATATCGATTGCGGTCGCAAGGAAGTGAAGCTAGGAGCAGGTCGTGAGACGACTTTCACGGGCTTGAAGGGGTCAAGCAAGACGTTGATGTCTGCTCTTCAGTTGGTGAATGCAGTTTGTGCCGGTGTAGAACTATTCTTTACACTAGTGGAGGTTGCAAAGCCTGTGTCATGCTCTCCATATCGGCTATCGCCTAAGGAAATGGCGGAGCTGAAGGTTCAACTGCAAGAGTTGTTGGAGCAAGGGTATGTGCGTCCAAGTTCTTCGCCTTGGAGCGCGCTGGTCCTCTTTGTTAAGAAGAAGGACAGAAGCTTGAGGCTATTTATTGATTATCGGGAGCTCAACAAGTTGACAGAAAAGAACAAGTACCCGATCCCCCGGATTGATGATCTATTCGATCAGTTAGTCGGGTCGACGGTGTACTCAAAGTTGGACCTCAAGTCCGGGTACTATCAGCTGTGAATAAGGGAGAGTGATGTCCCTAAGACCGCATTTAGTACGAGATACGGGCATTACGAGTTTACGGTCATGTCGTTTGGGCTGACTAATGTGTCGTCAGTGTTCATGGATTTGATGAATAGGACCTTCAGGGGGTACTTGGACCATTTTGTGATCGTCTTCATCGACGATATTTTGGTGTACTCGCAGAGTGATCAAGATCACTTCAAGAATCTTCATTTGGTTTTGGAAACGCTAAGGAGGAATCAATTGTATGTCAAGTTCTCGAAGTGCGAGTTTTGGTTGTCCTCAGTGGCGTTCCTCGGTCATATAGTGAGTGGGGAAGGTATTGCAGTGGATCCGACGAAGATTGTTGTGATACTGGAGTGGCCTGAGCTTTCTACGGTAGCGGAAGTCCAGAGCTTTCTGGGGCTTGTCGGCTATTATAGGCGCTTCGTAGAGAACTTCTCGCGGATAGCGTTACCTCTCACTACTTTGACGCGGAAGGAGCAGAAGTTCGTTTGGACGCCGGAGTGCGCGCGAGCTTTTGAGGAGTTGAAACGTCGGTTGACCACGGCGCCTGTGCTGAGTTCGCCGAGTGGAACCGAAGGTTATGAGATTTATAGCGATGCTTCGGGCAGTGGTTTGGGTTGTGTGCTGCTACAACATGGAAGCGTTATAACATATGGCTCGAGACAGCTGAAGGTGCACGAGAGGAACTATCCGGTCCATGACTTGGAGTTAGCGGCCGTGATTTTTGCCTTGAAGCTGTGGAGGCATTATTTGTACGGTGTGAAGATTGATATCTACACCGATCACAAGAGCCTGAAGTATTTGATTGATCAGAAAGACCTGAACATGCGACAGCGTAGATGGATGGAGTTCCTGGGGGACTATATATTCAAGATCCACTACGTGCCTGGTAAAGGTAATGCAGTTGCGGACGCGTTGAGTCGCCAGGCCCCAGCTCAAGCCAATTGGCTGTCGATCCATGACGAGCGGTTGGTTCGGGAGTTGGAGGCGTTGGAGATTGTTTTTGTAGATAAACAGTCAAGTGCTGAAGCACTCTTGAATTGGACTGAACTTCAATATGACCTGGCTGATCGGATTCGACAGGCGTTGGATTTGGATGGCCACATGAAGCAACTCATGATAGAGGCTCTGGATGGGTAAAATTCCCAATATAAAGTTGTGGATGGATTGCTTTGGAAAGACGGTTGTCTTTGCGTCCCAAGCGTGGGCAGTTTGTGGGTGGATTTGTTGTACGAGGCGCACCATACCAAGTACTCGATTCACCCGGGGAGCACAAAGATGTACCGCGACGTTAAGAAACTGTTTTGGTGGCCGGGTTTGAAGAAGGATGTGGCGCTCTACGTGGTGAAGTGCCAAACTTGCGCCTTGTTGAAGGCGGAGTGCCAAAAGTCGGGAGGATTTCTGAAGTCCTTGCCTATTCCAGAGTGGAAATTCGACGACATCACTATGGACTTTGTGCACGGGTTGCCAAGGTCGCAAAAGGGGAACGACGCCATCTGGGTGGTCGTAGATCGACTAACGAAGGTGTCGCATTTCATTCCGCATAGGAAGGATGATCCGGTGGAGATGTTGGCAAAGTTATATGTGGATAACATAGTGCGGCTCCACGGTGTGCCCCGCAGCATCGTGAGTGACCGAGATGGACGGTTCATGTCCAATGATTGGAGGCTTGTGCAGCAAATGTTGGGAACAAAGATGAGTTTTAGCACAGTCTTCCATCCGCAGACGGATGGGCAGACCGAGAGGGTCAATAGAACTATGGAAGATATGCTCCGCATGTGTGTCTTGGAATTTGGAAAGCAATGTGAAGACCATATTTATTTGGTGGAATTTGCATACAACAATAGCTACCAGGCGAGTATTCAAATGGCGCCCTTCGAGGCCCTTTATGGTAGAAGATGTCGCACGTCGTTGTCCTGGTTGGAAACAGTTGAGTCAAAGTTGTACAAACGTCAAGAGGTGGAAGATGCTACTTCGTTGGTGCGAACCATTCGGGAGAGATTGCTTATCGCTCAGGACCGACAAGCAAAGTACTATAATGGCAAGCACAGGAACGTGGAGTTCGCTGTGGGTGACTCGGTGTACTTAAAGATCAAGCCGTTCAAAGGTGTCTCGCGGGTGCGGCGCTTGAAAAAGCTAAGCCCGAGGTACCTTGGGTCGTTTGAGGTTCTGGAGCGGATTGGCGAAGCGGCTTATCAGTTGAAGCTATCTGTGGAGCTCAGTGGTCTATATGATGTATTCCATATATCGGTGCTACGAAAGGAGGTACAAGAGCCTTCGCAAGTGATCGCGGTTGATCAAGTGCCGGTGGATAGTGGGTTGACGACAAAGGTCAAGCCTGTGCGGATTGAGGACTCAGAGGTCAAGCGGCTACGCAATAAAGAGATCAGGATGGTCAAGGTCTGTTGGGACAATTGCGGCCTAGAAGAGCTCTCTTGGGAACGAGAGCAGACCATGCTTGATGAGTATCCGGAGTTGTTCCGCTCAGGTATAATTTAATTTTGTACTTATCTTTCCTTTATGTAGTTTCGTGGACGAAATTCTTTTAAGAATGGGAGAGTTGTAATGCCCTGAAACTCAAAAGAGTGACGGGAGGCATTCCGGGCAAAATTTGGAATTTGGCAGGAGGCACACGGCCTGGGACACGGGCGTGTCGAGCTGGTTCGACGATTTAGTTCAAAGATCTGGCAAATCGATCAGGCAGTTTTCTGGGTTCGACGATCGTCGAGCAGCGCTCGACGATCTGGTCACAATTCTGCGGTCGACGATCTGTCATTATTCTGAGGTCGATGATTTGGTCGACATTCTGCGGTCGACGATTTGGTCGACGTTCTGCGGTCGATGATCGGGCCGTGGGTTCGACGATCGGGCCGTGGGTTCGACGATTGGGCCAGCGATCTCCGTTTGACGATCGGGCCAGCGATCTCCGTTCGACGATTTGGCCAGAGAGCTCCGTTCGACGATCTGGCATCGGTCGACGATCTTGGTTCGACGATCGTCGAGCGCGGGGCACATTGTGCCGTGTTTAACTCTGTCGACACGGAGTGTCGACACAGGGGTTTTGGCGGGAGTTGACTTAATGTCCCGACACTATTTAATTGGTCGTGGACGTGTCTTGCTCCGGATTGGTATACTGTGCGGTGCTTAGCCCCATTTGTCCAGGTCAGACCTAGATCGTGTCGTGCATTTCCCTTTTGTAGGATCCAACGGCTGTGGTTATTTCTCGGTGGGGTTATACCCGAGTACAAGGTTTCAAAACCCTTATTCTTCTGCCGCTGGTTCTCTATCTAAATTCTAGAGAGAAGGGAGAGCAAAGGAGGGAGAAAAAATCTAGATCTGGTCCTTGGAGGAGTTTCAGAGCTCCAAATCACGAGCTGACTTCGGATCTATGAAGGCAAAGAGAGTGTGGTGCTTTTCATCCGCTTACATTTCCATGGCGCCAAGGAAGAACGCTAGGGTAACGATTCTCTACTTGAGCATGTGAAGCTCTACTTATTTTGCATAGGAATCCCACTCTCGCGAGTATGCGGTGAGTTTGAGGCGTTCCTTCGGGTAGATATGTAAAGTCCCCGTTGTGTAGAGTCTGTAATCGAGAACGGATATAGGCATGATGTGTGAAGCCTACCCGGACATGTTGGTCTGGATCGGTGATGTTGCATTGCATAAATGCCGGAGAAGACTCCGTGCGAATGTTTGTTTTTCGGTTTTTCTACGTGGTAGATTGCAACAGGGAGCCTTGGGGATTAACTCCAAGGTGCACCCGAAAAACTGGGCAGATGCGTGATTCTGCCGTTTTGGTGGCCTGGGAGCCAACTTGTACGTAACTGGGTTATGTAATATTGTGCGTTCGATTCACGGGCTTCAGGGAAACTTAACTCGTGGCGATGATTTTAAATGTCATGTCAAGTGAGCAACGGGTTGAGTGGAACTGTTCCTGCTCTATGATGTTCGGTTTTTGAGGCCTACCGAGGGCATAGAGGTCGGGTCTTTGGCTGTCGATGACTTTAAGTGTCATGACTTCTGCTTATAGGCTGTTGATGATTTTAAGTGTCATAACTTCTGCTTAAAAGACTCAAATGCTCAAGTGTGGTGTCGTCCAAGTGGTAGTGGTGGGACCGCGGTTTTGACCGGGTTCACCGAGAATGTGTCCTGAGTGCACGGGGTGTGTGTCCGTGCGAGCCTACGCCTGTGATGTAGTGACATTACTATACTGCTTGGTTATGCTAATATAATGCAGGGAAGGAGCATTGTCGCCCCGAATTGGGGGCGGGATCGTTATAATTTGGTCAGCATTGCTGACTGTTGCTTTCGTTTGCCACCGTGCGGTGGTTTGTTGCTTGCAGGTGCTGCTGGACCAAGCGGTCAATAGCGGGCTAAAGCCCAAATTGCGAAGCCGGACCTCGAAGGCCTAATTGGAGTGTTTACTTGCTTTTGTTCATGTATGACCGGCCTGTGTGTCGTGGTATGGAAAACATGTAATATGAGTAAACCATTTGTAAGGCCTTAAGGCCAATACTTGTGTATGTACTTCATTCCTTTTTGGCTTGTTAGTGGACATTCATGCTTGTTGCTGGGTTCTTTTAATTGCAACTATTTAAACTGCTTCCGCTAGAATGCTCTGTGTAGGACGTTGTGATTGGTTAGATGGTTTCCATTGAGTAACCACCCAGTCTGTCTGTGGTATATGGCGTCGGGCCCCGACCGGACCTACTGCTATATGCTATGCGACAGATAAGGGTGTTACAGGTCATATGCCTAGTTTTCTGTTGATGATGGTATCTTATGGAAGGACAGTGAGTTGTGCGTCCCAAATGTTGGCAAATTACGGGAAGAATTAATGTAAGAGGCCTACTTTACAAAGTACTCAATCCACCCGGGGAACACAAAGATGTTCAAGGATATGAAAAAGTTATTCTAGTGGCCAGAGTTGAAGAAGGATATACTCATTATGTGGTGAAGTGTCATACCAGCGCCATAGTAAAGGCTGAATGTCAAAAACTAGGTGGTTTCCTAAAGTCGTTACCAATACCAGAGTGGAAGTTTGACGACATATCTATGGATTTCGTACATAGTTTGTCGGGATTGCAACGCAGAAACGATGTCATTTGGGTGATCGTGAACCAGTTGATAAAAGTGTCACACTTAATTCCAAATCGAGGGATGATTCAGTGGAAAAGTTGGCCAAACTTTATGTTGAACAAATCGAACGATTGCACAATATGCCCTGTAGCATCGTTAGTGATCGAGATAGGCGTTTCACGTCAAATGATTGGAGGCTTATTCATCAATTGTTGGGTACCATGCTGAAGTTCAGCATGACCTTTCCTCCTCAGACGGATGGTCAGATCGAGAGGGTAAACAGAACGATGGAAGATATGCTTCGCATGTGTGCCTTAGATTTTGGAAAGAGATGGGAGGACCATCTCTATATAATAGAATTCTCCTACAATAATAGCTACCAAACAAGTATTCAAATGATGCCTTTTGAAGTCTTATACGGTCGGAAGTGTCGTACTCCCTTGGCATGGGTAGAAACGGATGAATCAAGATTGTTTAAACGTAAAGACGTCGAAGATGCGACTTCGACGATATATTTAATTCGAGAGCAGCTGCTGATTGCTCAGGATAGACAATCAAAGTATTACAACACCAAACACTGAAATACGGAGTTTGTGGTGGGTGATTGGGTGTATCTCAAGATAAAGCCGTTCAAAGGCGTATCTAGGATTCAACGCTTGAGAAAGTTGAGTCCAAGATACCTTGAGCCATTTGAAATCGTTGAGCGGATTGGTGAAGCTGCCTATCGGTTGAATCTTTCAGCTAAACTCAGTGGTTTGCACGATGTGTTTCATATATAAGTATTGTGGAAGGTTGTGCAAGAGCCTACATTGGTTGTTGTGGATCAACTGCCGGTCGATAGTGGGTTGACGACAAAAGTCAAGCCTATTCGGATCGAGGATATAGAGATCAAATGATTGCGGAACAAAGAGATCAGAATAGTCAAAGTCCGATGAGACAACTGTGACTGTGAGGAGCTGTCATGGGAGCACGAACAGACCATGCGAGAAGAGTTCCCTGAACTGTTCTGTTAAGGTACATTTTCTATGTTTTGTACTTTTACGTTGTTTCCTGTTAAGTATACATTTTGGGATGAAATCTCTTAAAAGAGAGAGAATTGTAATGCCCCAAATTTTTTGAAAATATCAGGAAGTTGGTCACTGGAGGTTACCGCCAGGCGGTAGACCTAGCTCTGGCGGTATCCAGCTGATTTAAATGACCAGCATCTCTGGAAGGAGCCGCTCAACGGTAGTGTGATACCGTGCGGTGGTAGCCAATTAATTCAACCACTGTCTCTGGACGGTACCGCCCGATGGTAGAGGTAACACTGACAGTAGTGTTCCTCATGTCGAATAAGGTTGAGGTGGTCTTTGAGCGACAGAACGGCGCCGATTGGGCCAAGCAGCCATTGTCTAACCTAATGCGCAACGGTAGCAAGGTACCGCACAATGGTAGCTCTTTGATAAAAGCATGAGATGAGAATTATCTCTCATTCTCTCTCTCTCTCTCTCTGACCCTAAGATAGAAGAAGGTAGGTGAAAGATAAGAGAGTAAGGGCAAGGCTGATCCAGCCATGAAGAGAAGCGATAAAGGCGTTCTTGTGGTCAGATTTGCGAGCCGAAGCCAGATTCGCGGAGAGGAAGGTGTTGTGACTGTTTCCATATGTATTAGCTATGGTTTCATGGCTCCTAAGCGATCGATAAGGGTAACGCTCTTCTTACTTGGACATGTGAAGTCCTTATTTTGGCATATGCATGGAAACCCTCATCAACTAGTGGAGAACACGGAGTTTCCAACGAGTTGATCAGTGGCATCCCCGGTAAAAATTGCATGTAGAATCTAGAATCAAAGTACGAAATAAGCATGCTGAGAGAAGCTCACCCGGACAGGTTGGTCTGGATTGGTGATGATTATCTTTTTTTGCCTGTCGGAGAAGACTTTGTGGTTAAACATATAGTTTACGAAGTTACGGGGTGTGTAGGTTGCTGCATCAAGAGTACTAGAGTGGTCTCCAGAAAAACACCTAGATTTGGGGAAGATATGGTGTTCTGTCTCCTACCGTGCGACGGTAGTGATAACGCTGACGGTAGTTCCCAGAGAGTTATGTTTCTGAGTCCTATCTCTTGGAGACTATGAGGCCAATATGTCAAATTGTGAGCTTAAAGTGGCCAATTTTGGCGGCCATGAGTGCCAGCCTTGAATCCTCGAGTTGTGAGCTTAAAGTGCCCAACCTTGAATTATTGAGCTATGAGCTTAAAGTGCCCAGCTTTGGTGGTCGTGAGTGCCAGCCTTGGAACATAACACAATTATGTATTTTATGAATGAGCAAGAGGAGGCTGACTAGCGTCGTGGTTTGTTAAGCCCAATGATTTAAGCGAAGGGTTGTGGCTGAACTGTACCCAACCCTATATCGATTGACTTGTAGTGAGTCACAGAAGTGAATCTTAGAGAACGTCTTTAACTTTGTCGTAGCCATAGTGAGAGTATTAGGCTTTGGGCCGGAAAGACTAGTAATGCTCAAACAAATGTTGAACCATCACTGAGTACGGTGGTGGGGCTGGGTTTCCAGTACACCGATAATCTGCCCTGAGTGCATGAGACATATAGTCGTGTGTATCAACGTCTGTGGTGAATTATGCTTAAATTGCACATTCTAATGCCATTATATGTATATATGTTGTATACCTGTAGGGAAGGAGTACCGCTGGCTCGAGTGAGAGGTGGAGTCGTTATAATTTGGTCAGTTAATGTTGGCCATTGCCCTATTTTCCCAACCCTTGGTAGATTGTCCCTATGCAGGTGCTGCAGAGCCGAGCGGGAAGTAGCGGGCTGAAGCCGCTTTGAGTTATGTCGGCCCTCGAAGGCCAAGAGAAAAATGTTTTACTATTTTCATGTGTGACCGACCTATGTGCCGATATTTGTAAGACACTTTTGATATGAAAAAGAGTTTGTAAGGCCTTAAGGCCAAAAAGCTTTGTGTATTTTATATATCATTTCAATGGTGCTGTTAGTGGACATTCCTGGTATTGTGTTCTAAGTTAATCTTACTTCTTCTGCTAGAATGCAACTCTGAGTTAGGACATGTGTATGGTTTTAGACTCAATGCATAACTCTGTTGACTGTCCATGGAATATGGTGTGGGGTCCCGAACGGACGTTCTGTTATATTCTTCGAGACAGAGATCTCATAGCCTTCTATACCACATGACAAACTCAAGGCAGGCATCGTGGTTAGACGACTCTTCAACTCCTCACAAGCGCGTGCGCACCCAAGTGTCTAATTGAACTTATGATCCTTCCTTGTCAACATCGTGAGAGGTAGAGCTATCCACGATATGTTCTCAACGAAGCATTTGTAGTAGCCGGCAAGTCCAAGAAAACTCCTGACTTCCGCCACAGAAGACAACACAGACCACTCACATATTGCAACTATCTTCGTCGGATCCACTGCAATACCCTCCCCACTGACCACATGACCAAAGAATGCCACTAACGATAGCCAAAACTCATACTTGAGAACTTAGCATAGAGACGATTCCTCCTCAGGGTATGTAGAACCAACCTCAAATGATTCGCATGATCCTCCTCAGACTGAGAGTATACAAATATGTCATTTATAAAGACGATCACAAATCAGTCTAAATACTCTCTGAAGGTCCTGTACATCAAATCCATGAATAGCGACGACGCCTTTGTTAACCCAAACAATATCATAGTGAACTCATAGTTCTCGTAGCATGTACCAAACACTGTCTTGGGAATATCACTTTCCCTGATCCTCAACTGTCAATAGCCGAATTTCAAATCCAACTTCGAATAGACAGTCGATCCAACCAGCTGATCAAACAAATCATCGATTTGCAGAATCAAATACTTGTTCTTCTTTGTCAGCTTGTTCAGTTCATGATAGTCAATGCATAAACACAAGCTTCTATCCTTCTTCTTCACAAAGATAATCGGTGCACTCCAAGGAGACATACTTGGACGTATAAAGCCTTGTTCTAGCAATTCTTATAAATGTACCTTCAACTCCGCCATCTCCTTTGGTGTTACTTAGTACGGTGAGCGTGACACAGGTTTTGCACCTAGCAACAACTCAATAGTGAAGTCAATCTCTCGTTGGGTAGGAAGTCCAGGGAGATCCTTTAGAAACACATCCTCAAACTCTGATACAATAGGAACGTCACTCAAACTAGACTTTGGCTCTACAGCCTCCAATAGCTTGAAGAATAACTTCGTGCCCTTCTGAACCGCCTTGATCACTTGGAGAGCAAACATAAGTATCTTGCTCGATCCTCACATGCCGACAAATTTAGTCCCGTGTTTGGTATTTTGTCCCAGTATGACTTCCTTTGAGTTACAATCAATACAGGCATGCTGCTCCGAGAGCCAGTCCATGTCAAAGATTACATCAAACTTAGAAATCGACAACACAGATGCTTCCAATCCAAAATCATGACTTCCTATCCACAACGGAACACAACAAACTTTATCTGCATGCATCGAGCAGCATTTAGGCAGCAATACATTCAATATATCTGTTGATATTAAAGAAGGCACTCTGATATGCAACATGAAGTCCTGAGACAGAAAGGAATGAGAAGCGCCCCTATCGAATGGTGCTCTCGTCGGATAGTCCAAAATTAGGATAAAGCCTAATTCAAACAAGTTAAGCAATACACACAAGGTAGCAAGTATATAAAGCAGTAAAAGTTGTATACTAAACTGTACCTGTCACCACATCGCTTTATTTTATGGTCTCTTGCTGGCCAAGATTATAGACGCGTGGCTGAGCTGGAGTACAATGGGACGCAGATGACTCCTTTGTCTTCCATTTCTTTCCATAAGTCGCACCCGTCTTCAAGGGGGGCACTCCGACAATTTCGGGTTATGTGTACCAACTTGCCACAAGTATAATAAATAATTGGGTCTCGCCTAGAAGTTGCACCAGATGCAACAGAAGAAGGAGTTGGACCAGAAGATTTGAACCTCTTATTCCACCTTCGATACCCAGGCTTTGAAGAGTTCGGTGCTTTGAGATCTAGCTTATTCACGCTCAAGTCTTTCTTACTTTGGACTCTTTTCAAATCTTGCTCCAGGGATTGGGCAGTATTACCAACGTCAGAAAACCCTTCGTCATCGAACTTGAGAGAAGCAACCTCAGATCATCTCACGGTCATTCATAGAACTGATTGGTCTTGCGCTCCTCATCAGCAAACATAGATCCCGCATACCATCCCAATCTAGTAAAATCATACAAGTAGTCATCCACAGAACTCTCGCCCTGAGTTAACCTATGGAACTGATTCTCCATTGTGATCCTCTACACAGATGGGAGATATCTCGTCAAAAATAGCCTCAAAAACTCCTCCATTGAAACCTCCGTCAACGGCCGAACAACAAACCAGTGTAACTCCAACTCATCCCACCATAACCTCGCATCTCCATCTAATAAGAAGATAGCCACGGTGACTTTCTACCACTCCTTAGCCTCCGTTTCCATCATGGTTCTCTTAATGCGAGGGAGCCAGTCTTCGGCTTGTGTTGGGGTTCCCGTACCCGAAAATACGGAAGGGTTAAAACTCATCACCTGCTTCAACTATTTTTTGTTGCTCGCCTTAAGGCCACTGGCTCTACGACCACTTGTCTCACTGCCACAGGCTCAACTACGCCAACCGGCTCCTGGGCCACCCCAAGGGTAGGAGGATGTTCTTGCCCACTGATTGCGCATTGATTAGCACCAACACGGCTTTAACAACCAATCTTATTATTTCAGTAGAAGGAGAAGGTGTAGGCACCTCAACTGGCCCACTACTCTTCGCAGAATGTTGGGGTTCAGACTGCATCACACCGCTTCCAGTCGCCTATAATCGTGAAACACGCAATTAAGCAACCAATAATATTGCAAAAAACAATTATAGAAACATACAACATCCGCAGACATGTATTTTCATTCCTAAGTGGACATTCATGAGTTCTTTCATATTATAACGATAGCGCACATACACGTGCTCACCACCCCTTAAAAGAATTCGACCATGAATTCGAAGAAGAAGACCGACAATAGAAGCTGATACCAAAATTATAACACCCTCTCCGTCTCAAATAATATAACACCCTCTCCGTCTAAAATAATATAACAGAAGCTCCGGTCGGGGCCCCACGTCATATTCCACGGTCAGTCAACGGAGTTATGCATTGAGTTGAAAACCATACACGTGTCCTAACTCAGAGTTGCATTCTAGCTGAAGAAGTAAGATTAACTTAGAACCTAATACATGGAAATGATATATATACAAAACCCAAAGTATTTTGGCCTTAAGGCCTTACAAACTGTTTTTCATATCAAAAGTATTTTAAAAACATCGACACACAGGCCGACCACACATGAAAATAGTAAAACAGGCTTTGTCTTGCCTTTGAGAACCGGCATAGCTTAAAGGAGCTTCAGCTCGGTACTTCTCGCTCGACTCTCTAACACCTACATAGGGACAATCCACCAAGGGGTGTGAAAATAAGGCAACAGTCAGCATTAACTGACCAAATTATAACGACCATACCCCTTACTCGGGGTGGCGGTGCTCCTTTCTGCAAATATACAACATGCATGCATATAATGATATTGGAAAGTGCAATTTAAGCACAGTTAGCCACAAACGTCGACACACGCGACTACACGTCCCGTGCACTAAGGGCACATTATCGGTGTACTGGAAACCCAACCCCACCACCATACTCAGTGACAGTTCAACATTTGTTTGAGCATTACTAGTCTTTCCGGCCCGAAGCCTAAGACTCTCACCTTAGGCTGTGACAAAGTCAAAGACGTTATCTATGATTCACTTCAGTGACTCACTCCAAGTCGATCAGCATAGGGTTGGGTACAGTTCAACCATAGCTTGTTGCTCAAATCATCGGGCGCAACAAACCACGACGCGGGTCAGCCTCTCCTTTCTCATTCATTAAATACATAACTGCATTATGTTCCAAGGCTGGCAATTATGACCACCATAGCTTGGCACTTTAAGCTCACAACTCAATAATTCAAGGCCGGGAACTTTAAGCTCACAGCTTGAGGATTCAAAGCTGGCACTCACGGCCGCCAAAGCTGGGCACTTTAAGCTCACAGCTCAACATATTGGCCCCGAGTCTCCAAGAGGCATGCCTCACAAACATGGTTCTCTAGGAGCTACCACCAGTGTTATCACTACCGCCCCATGGTGGGGGATAAAACACCATATCTTCCCCAATCTTGGTATTTTCCTGGAGGCCACCCAAGTTCTCTCACTACAACAACTTGCACACCCCATGACTCCGTAAACTATATGTTTAACCATAGAGTCTTCTCCGTCACACAAACAAAATATTGTTGGAACCGCTGTTTCATATTCCCTATGTTTGAGAATATTAAATCTCATATGTATTTGATCACATATTGTGTTGATAGAGTGTGCAGGTTGACAGGTTCAAGTGAAGAAAAGAAGTCTCCTATGGATGCTAACGCCAAGCGATAATAGTTACCGTCGAGCGGTAGCCGTGAATTAATTGGACAGGGCTCTCGGGAACCTACCGCTCCACGCTAGTTCTACCGCCTGCGCCAATGCAAGGAATTATTTTGGCCAGCCTCTCATGAAATTACCGCCAAGCGGTAGTGCTTACCGCGTCGCGCTAGCCTCTCAACAAGTATCAGGAAGGATTCCTCGAGTAACCGATCTACCTAAAAATTTTTATTTTCAAGGTAGCTAGAAACCTAGAGGGGGGGGGGTGAATAGGTTTGTCTAGGTCTTTTGAGTTTCTTTTGTTTCTTCTTGATTTACTTTGTGATTGAATAGATGAAAGCTTTTTAGGTATTTTTATATAAAAGCACAATTACATAAAACAATTACATAAAAGCACACAAGTATTTTTATAGTGGTTCCCCAAAATTATGGGTACATCCACTCTCCTCCCACCCTTCTAACTTCCTGTTGGTCAATGCACTTCTCCAAAACAATGCTCCAAGAAGCTTACACCTCAGATCCCTCAGAATCTCTCAGTCTCCTCCAAGACTTACACCTCAGCCACAAGGGCCTACACTCAGTGATACAAGTATCACCTACCTCAGGCAATTAAGCCCTATCACTCAGGCTATGGAGGATAACCCTATCTCAGAGCAAACTTGCTCCTATGACTCAAAGAGATTCACTCTCCTACAGCTCAGGTAATATCGTCCTACTTCTCAGTGAGTAAAACTCACCTACCTCAGATCCTAGCAGGATCCTACACTCAGAGAGGATCCCTCTCCTACAGCTCAGACAAATTTGCCCTATCTCAGGCCCAAGGCCCTACAGCTCATATCCAGAAGGATCCTACAACAAGAAATGTTTTAATTAACTTTGACACAGAGAAATTTCTCAGTGTCAACAACTAGAGCAGATAAATTTCTACTCTAACTCTCCTCACAATAGAGAAAAATTTTGCTGGAGGAACTCAGAACATGACTCCTGAACTTGTTGTAGAAGACTAAAGATCTGTTGAGCTTGAGTCTTCAAGCAGCTTACTAAACCTGCCGAAGGCTAAAGGTTCTTCTTTCTTTAGAACTATTTTTGATTCTGCTGTGGCATATGGAGACTGCACAGCTATCTGAACTTTTCTTGTTGGAGATCTTTAAGCTTTTTACATGCAACAATGTCGAGGAAGATGAAGTCGGCTGCTAACTTTTGAAATTGATGATGCCCTAAAAGTTATCTTGTGTCTTGGCCCATCTCATCATTTTGTAGTTTGCTGATCAATGGCTCTTAAATATCAGTTGGTCTCACCTGTAGCTTCCAGCTGCACCTTGCTTTAACGTCTAACTATCGTACAGTAGGCATGCGGCGCCTTTTGTTATGTACTGTGGCTTTGTCGCTCATAATTTGAATATGGTTGACCTTTTGACTTGCTGATATCAGCACATGTGGACTTAACCCAAATCGAGCATTAGTAGAATAGGCGTTGAGTGAATGAGCTTCACTCAACGCCAAAGTAGTTAGACAAATTTGTCTATCTAGGCATTGACAACGTTGAATGAGTAATGCACACTCAACGCTTTTTGTCTTAACATTTTTTGCAGCCTCTTCTGCATGCCATTTCTGCTTAGCCATTTCTGCTTAGCCTCAACATTGAGAGCATTGAGTGAACACACCTCTCACAATGTCTTGTGCCTTAGCCATTTCTGCTTCTTCAACATCATAAGCGTTGAGTGAACATGCCTCACTCAACAATTTTTGCTTTAACTAATTCTGTATCATGGCTAAGGCGTTGAGTGAGTGAGCTACACTCAACGCCTGTGGACTTGGCCACTTTTCAGCTCATTTCTCTTTAGGCTTTGACTGTATTAACCTGACCCACAGCCTTTTGATGTATGGCGATGAGTGAGTTGACTTCACTCAATGCATGTGGACTTGACCACATTCTAAGCATGTCACTTCATGGCTTTGACTAAATAGGCTTCGCTCAGCGCTATAAGTCATCTGACGTTGAGTGAGTCACCTTCACTCAACGCCTGTGAACTTAGTCGGATTTCTGTCAACCCACTTCTTAGGTAAGTGTTTACCTGACTTGGTCACTTAGGCTACCTTTCTCATCACTGTCAACTACAACTATATGTATATCATTGACAAAATTGACTTCCTTAAATCTAGTATATTGTGAGCAATGAACCCAACAATCTTCCACTATTTGAGGAAGTCAAAACTTTTAAGCAAGTGAGTGAGTTGACTTACATAGTACTATGCAGCAATAAGAATAAAAACTATATAACTGATAAGTGATCTATAGTTACCACACTCTCTTGCCTGCTACCATACTTGAACCTGATCATCTGATCATCATCTCTGATCATCTCTTCCTCCCCCTTTTTGAATTATGCAAATAACAAGTAGGACTCTTATCATCTGCTCCCCCTCAAATAAGTAGCAGTGAACTGTTGGAATTATGCTGGACATTCTCCCCCTTAATTGAAGAATCTTCATTTCTTTAAAGAACAAATCCATCTGCAAAATACCAAATAGCTTGCAACCAGATGAGGAGCAACTGAAGTTATACTAAGTTTAACATACCAAACTCAAATTTGAAGGTGTTAAACTTGGCTTCATCTAGTGGCTTAGTGAATATGTCAGCCACTTACTTGTTTGTTGGAACAAATTCAAGGGTGATGTCTTCACATTACACATGCTCCCTAATAAAATGATATCTAATATATGTATGCTTAGTCCTGCTATGAGAGACATGATTACTAACAATTGAGATTGCACTAGTAGAATCATAGAATAGATGAGTTATACTTATCCGGAGGTTATAGTCTTGAAGCTGGTGCTGAATCCACAACAACTGAGCACAACAGCTACCTGCTGAGATGTACTCTGACTCTGCAGTTGATATTGCAACACTGGTTTGTTTTGTACTACTCCAAGATACCAGTCTCCCTCCCAAGAACTGACAGGTGCCAGATGTGCTCTTCCTATCCTCTTTATAGCTTGTAAAGTCTGCATCTGAATAGCTTGTTAGTTCAAACTCTTCATTCCTAGGGTACCATAGCCCAAGATCTGGAGTGCCCTTAAGATACCTCAAAATTCTCTTAGTTGTAGAGTAGTAGATTCTTTAGGGCAAGCCTGATAGCTAGCACAAACACATATAACATACATAATGTATGACCTACTTGTAGTCAGATATAGAAGGGAGCCAATTATCCCTCTATACAAAGTTTCATCAACATGTTTCCCTGCCTCATCTTTACCTATAGGCACACTTGACCCCATGTGAGTACTCATGGTGGAGGAGTTCTCCATGCCAAATTTCTTTATCAACTCCCTAGTTAACTTAGACTGGGATATGGACAAGCCATCATCAGTCTGTCTTACTTGGAGGCTCAAGAAGAACTTAAGTTCACCCATACTGCTCATCTCAAACTTCCCCTGCATAAGTTTAGCAAACTTTTTGTAGAGGTTGTCGTAAGTAGATCCAAAGATGATGGCATCTACATAGATCTGAAATAGGATGATCTTACCCTTAGATTCCCTTAAAAATAGGGTCTTGCCTAATTTCTCCCTTGAGAATTTGTTCTCAATGAGTAAACTAGACAAAGTTTCATACCATGCTATAGGAGCTTGCTTCAGCCCATATAGAACTTTCGTAAGTCTATAAATATAATCAGGTGAGTTAGGAACTACAAAACCTGGAGGCTGCTCAACATAGACTTCCTCTTTTAAGTCACCATTTAGGAAGGCTACTTCATATCCATCTAGTAGACCTTGAATCCCTTGTGTGCAACATATGCAAGGAACAATCTGATGACCTCCAATCTTGATATAGGGGCAAAGGTTTGATCAAAGTCAATACCTTCTTCTTGCATGTACCCCTTAGCCACTAGTCTGGCTTTGTTCTTGATTATAATGTCACTTTCATCAAGCTTGTTTCTTTAGATTCACTTGACTCCAATGACATTATGTCCTTATGGTCTGTTAACCAGCTTCCAGACCTTACACCTCTTGAACTGGTTCAGTTCCTCCTGCATAGCTCCAATCCAATCCTGATCTGTGTTGGACTCCTCAAACTTCTTGGGCTTTACTTGTGACAGAAAGCTTGAGTACATGTTATGTTCTGACTTCTGCTTCTTGTTATTACTCCATGGCTTGCCTCACCAATGATCTGGTGTGCTGGATGATCTCTTATGTGTCTGACTGCTGGTGGTAGTCTTCTTTCAGCAACAGGTCCAGCTTCAGGTACAGCCTCTTGTTGATCTTCATCCACTCCTAGTGTACCTGGTAGATTTTCTAGAGTATCCATTTCATCTTGTATAACTGGTTATGCTTCCTTGATGGTCAGTTTGTTCATCATCTATTCTGTACCTACAGTACTATAAGAGGAGCTTGGCAGCTCCGTGTTAATCATAGTAGACTCATCAAAGACTATGAACTGATTCTTTTACAACTTGGCTTTTCAAGTTGTGGATCATATAGGCTTTGCTATGATTGTTGTACCCAACAAAAATTCCATCAAAGGTTTGACATCAAACTTAGTCACATAGGACTTTCCATTATGAAGCACATAACACTTACTACCAAAGATTCTGAAATAGCTCAGGTTTGGTTTTCTGCCTTTCAAGATCTCATAGGGAGTTTTCTTGAGATTCTTGGTGATAGAGGCTCTACTGAGGACATGACATGCAATGTTGACTGTCTCAACCCAAAAATATTCTAAGAGAGATGTGTCATTCAGTAGGGTCCTTCCAGGCTCTATGAGTGTTCTATTTTTCCTCTCAACAATCCCATTTTGTTGGGGTGTCCTAAGTGAAGAGAATTCTTGATGAATTATCAACCACCATAAGGGTGTAGACCTTCCTACCAAGACTATGAACTGGCATAGGACCAAACAAGTCCATATGCAGGAGGTATAAACACCTCACGAAATCTTTGGTCCCAATGCTCTTGAAAGAGGCTTTTGTCTGCTTTCCCTTTTGGCAAGCAGAACAAATGCCCTCTTTGGAGCACTTCACATTGGGACCATTCCTTACTATCTCTTGACGAAAGAGCTTACCAATAGTCTTATAATTTATATGGGCTAGCCTCTTGTGCCATAGGACACAATGAGAGGCTTTCTCATTTGTCACTAGACAGATAGGAGAGTATCTAAATGTAGAAAGTTTAAGCAATAAACATTTCCACTCCTAGTTCCTGTCAATATAACATCTTGGTCACTTGACCTCCTGATTAGGCACTCATCCTTATGGAAGATAATAACATAGCTAATATCAGAGAGCTGGCTTATGCTTATAAGGTTGTATTGCAACCCTTCAACATAAGCCACCTTAGAGATGGTGACTATGCCATTGGTGATCTTACCATAGCCCTTTGTTACCCCTCTATCTGAGCCACCAAAGATTACTTTGGGTTCATCTTTTACTGGAGTGTACTCCTTCAAGTTTCCCCTTGTCCCAATCATGTGCCTGAAACAACCACTGTCTAAGTACCATATAGGGGTATATCAACTTAGACTATCCTGCAATATACAATTTACTTTACCTTAGGACCCCAATATCTATTGGGTCCTATGCGCACATTAGTATGAAACTGAACATGTCCACCAGCATAATTTCTGACTGGCGGACTGACCCTAGCTCTGACCACATTGGGATTGTGCCAGCAGTCAATGGCAAAATGCCATATCTTACCATAACACCAACAGTCATGTATGTTATATCTTCTCTTCTGTGTAGGTCATGCAACTTGGTTAGCAACACCCTTAACAAAAAGAGGATGTGTTGCAGCACTTTTCCGATTTCTTTCAGCTAGAATTTGACTGAAGGCAAGTCTTCTAACTGGCTTATTTGGTCTGCTCTGAGTGCTATCGACAACAAACTTCTTTTCAGAGAACATGCTTTTGATGGCATCAAAAGTACCCAAATCAGCCTGACTGTTAGACTTGCCCTTAGTCTGACCCTTAGTTGTCAGATTCAGAGCATTGGCTGCTGCAATATCTTTGAGTGTTGGAGCTGAAGCACCAAAATAAATGGTCCAGTTTGGGCCATTTGAGTTTTCACATGGGCAGCCATAAAGGCACTCACCCAGCTAGAGCTTTCACTATAGTAGTGAACATCTTTGTTCACCCCTAAGGAACAACCATTCTCCTAGTGACCACAGGAGCTTTCCTAGTCATACCTGTTAGAAGATAACAAATCTTTTCTAAAGAAAATGGGAGGCTTGGAAGCAATAGGCTGAGTTGGAGATGGAGCTTTCCCCTTCCTTTTGGAAGGAACATCTCTTGTGCTTCTCTTTAATCACAACCCTTTCTTATCCTTTTGAGAGGAGAAGGTGTCTATCATGGGTAGTATTGTACTTGGCTTATAATAGCTAGCCACTATTCTTTTCTCCTTCTCAAGCCTATCTTAAAGCTCCCTGATGAGACAATTCTTATGCTTGATGGAGGCTATCTAGATGTCCAAGAGGGACTTCAGTTGGCTTATTTTCCTAACTTTCTGATCCAGCAGATTAGCTGTTATAGTCTGCTGGGCAACTGCAAGCTTAAGAGATGAAATCTCTTTAGCTTGCTTCTTAGACAACTTCTTGACATTCTTAAAGGCATTCAGAAGTTCTTCATACTTGTCAATCAGTTGATTGACATCTCCTTCAGATCCAGAATCTTCTTCACCACTGGGTGAAAATGTTTCTGAGCAAGGACTGGTCTCATACCCAAACATAGAAGCAGAATTGGGTAAAGGATGTACCTTGCTTTGACCAGACTGATCCTAGTTGCCCTCTTCATCTGTCATTGCCATTAGCCCTTTGTAGCTGTGGGCATATTCATCCTACTCTGAGTCACTATCTGATAGTGTCAGAGGGGCCCTGATCCCTATCCTCACTGAAGGATTGACTTCTCATGCTGCAATAGATCTATCTTTAGTAGTAGTAGCAATCAGCCCAATGTAGGCTTCCTCTTCTTCAGACTCAGATGATGATGAGTTTATCCAACTCTTTCCTTCTTAGCAATGAAGGACTTCTCCTTCTTCCCTTTGTATTTATGCTGCTTCTTCTCCTCGGCCTCTTTCCTCTTCTCTGGGCAGTCAGCTATCATATGCCCAGGCTTGCTGCAACAGCAACAAACTACTTTAGAAGAGTTATATTTATTAGGTTTGGAACCATACCTGTCAGTCTTGGACTGTTTCTTCCTGTGATTAGTGGAATTGGAAGACCTCTTCTTCCAATGCTTCTTCTTCATCAGCCTCTAGAGTTACCTGGAAAAGGCTGCAAAATCCTTATCAGACATGCTACTATCTGATGCTTCTGTTTTTGAGCTATCTGACTCAGCTGGTCTTCTTGGAGGAGAGGGAATCCTCTCCTTGCCCTTTCTTATACTTTCTGCTCGGAAGGCCAAATACTTTTCCTTGACTTGGGATTTGCTGGTGGCCTCCTCATCTTTCCTGGCAGTTAGCTGCATCTTATAGGAGAGCAACTTTCCAAATAAAGTTTGGGGAAGAGTTTCAGCAAGCTTGGACACCCCTCTTATGACACAGATCTTAGTATCCCAGTCTCTAGTGAGAGATCTGAGAAACTTGTCATTTATTTCATAATTATTGAAGACCCTCCCATAGATCTTTAACTCATTTATGTCCTGAAAAATCTTTCACAGCAGACAGCTATGTTCTCTTTCAGATTTTGCCTGAAAGCCTCACACTCCTGGTTGAGCAGAGTCTTCCTATCATCTCTTACCTCTTCAGTACCCTCCATGTTGACCACAAGAGTGTCCCACATCTCTTTGGAGGTCTGGCAGTGAACCAAGTTTTAAAAAGTTGAGTCATCTACTGCACTGGCAATGATGTTCTGTGCTCTCTTGTCCAAGCCAGCTAAGAAGACCTCATCTTTTGTCATTTAAGAGTATGTTTTAGGTGTATTTATGTTGGCATACAGAGCAGAGACCTTCATAGAAATGACAGGTACCTCCCTGATTGTTGCAAAGATCCTAGGATCATAGGTTTCAATAAATAGCCTCACCATCTCTTTCCATATTCCAAAATACTCCTTCCTACAAATGAGGAGTTTTATGGAACTCAGCTCTCTCTGGCTATCTCTAGATCCCATGTTCACTTAACTGTAGCTACCTTTGGAAATCACTCAGATTGTTAAATCTTTTTTAAGCAATCTCCCTCTGATATCACTTGAAAGTTCTTATTTTCAAGATAACTAGAAACCTAGAGGGGGTGATTAGGTTTGTCTAGGTTTTTTGAGTTTCTTTTGTTTCTTCTTGAGTTACTTTGTGATTGAATAGATGAAAGTTTTTTAAGAACCTGCAACCAGTAAACAATCACAAAAAAGCACACAATTATTTTTATAGCGGTTCCCCAAAATTATGGGTACATCCACTCTTCTTCCATCTTGCTAACTTCCTGTTAGTCAAGACACTTCTCCAAAATAATGCTTCAAGGAGCTTACACCTCAGATCCCTCAGGATCTCTCAGTCTCCTTCAAGACTTACACCTCAGCCACAAGGGCCTACACTCAGCGATACAAGTATCACCTACCTCAGACAATTAAGTCATACCACTCACCTTATGGAGGATAGCCCTACCTCAGAGCAAACTTGCTCCCACAACTCAGAAAGATTCACTCTCCTACAGCTCATGCAATATTGCCCTACTTCTCAGTGAGTAAAACTCACCTACCTCAGATCCCATCAGGATCCTACACTCAGAGAGGAGCCCTTTCCTGCAGCTCAGGCAAATTTGCCTTATCTCAGGCCCAAGGCCCTATAGCTCAGATACAGAAGGATCCTATGACAAGAAATGTTTTAATTAACTTTGACACAGGGAAATTTCTTTGTGTCAACAACTAAAGCAGAGAAATTTCTACTCTAACTCCCCTCATAGGAAAGAAATTTTTTATTAGAGGAACTCAAAAGCTGACTCCTGAACTTGCTGTAGAAAACTAAAGATCTGTTGATCTTGAGTCTTCAAGCAACTTACTGAACCGACCTAAGGCTGAAGGTTATTCTTTCTTCAGAACTATTTCTGATTCTGCTGTGGCAGATGAAAACTGCACAGCTATCTGAACTTTTTCTTGCTGGAGAGCTTCAAACTTTTTACATGTGGCAATGACAAAGAAGATGAAGTCGGCTGCTAACTTTTGAAATTGTTGATGCACTAAAAGTTGTCATGTGTCTCGGTCCATCTCATCCTTTTGTAGTTTGCGGATCAACGGCTCTTAGAGATCAGTGGGTCCTACCTGCAGCTTCCAGCTGCGTCTTGCTTTAACGCCTAACCGTCGTATAGTAGGCCTGCAGCGCCTTTTGTCATGTACTGTGGCTTTGCCGCTCACAATTTGAATATGATTGACTTTTTGACTTGTTGCCATCAACACCTGTGGACTTAGCTAAAATCGAGCATCAGTAGAATAGGCGTTGAGTGAATGAGCTTCACTCAACGTTAAAGTACTTAGACAAATCTGTCTATCTAGCCGTTGACAGCGTTGAATGAGTAATGCACACTCAATGCTTTTTGCCTTAACCCTTTTTGCAGCCTCTTCTGCATGCATGATATTGAGAGCGTTGAGTGAACACACCTCACTCAACGCCTTGTGCCTTAGCCATTTCTGCTTCTTCAACATCATAAGCGTTAAGAGCGTTGAGTGAGCATGCCTCACTCAATGTTTTTTTGCTTAAATTAATTCTGTATCATGGCATTGAGAGCGTTGAGTGACCAGACCTCACTCAACGCTTTTTGCCTTAGCCCGATTTTCTGTTTCAAAATTCAGTTTGAGTTCGACGAACTCAGAACACAGTTAGACGAACTCTGAGCTCAGCTGACGAATAAGTAAAAACTCAGTTTGACGAATTTAGAATTCAACTTGACGAATAAGTGAAAGCTTAGATCGACGAACGCAGGGCTTAGTTCGACGAACTCTGAACTTAGCTATTCAATAATTGTGAAGTTAAGGCGTTGAGCGAGTGAACTACACTCAACGCCTGTGGACTTGGCCACTTTTCAACTCATTTTTCTTTAGGCTTTGACTGTATTAGACTGACTCACAGCCTTTTGTTGTATGACGTCGAGTGAGGTGACTTCACCCAATGCCTGTGGACTTGGCCACATTCTAAGCTTGCCACTTCATGGCTTTGACTAAATAGTCTTCACTCAGCGCTATACATCATCTAGCGTTGAGTGAGTCACCTTCACTCAACGCCCGTGGACTCAGTCAGATTTCTGTCAACCCACATCTTAGGTAAAGTTTTATCTGACTTGGCCACTTAGGCTACCCGTCCCATCACTGTCAACTATAACTATATATATATATATCATTGACAAGATTGACTTCCTCAAATTTAGGACATTGTGGGTAATGGACCCAACATTAATGTCAGGCGATAGTTGTTACCGCACCGTTCTAGCCTCTCTGCGAATGTCGAGAAGGATTCCTCGAGTAACCGACCTACCGTATGACACTACCTTCTACCGCGGGGTGTTATCTCTATGAAAAAGAAAGATTCGTTTTGAAATATTATTCCAGATTTGGATGACAGCTGGCACAACAAACGCGCGAACCTACTGCCGGACGCTAGTCTTATCGTCGGCGGTAGCCTATTTTCATGAAGACGTATAAATGACCGCCTCGGTTTCTGCGCCTTAGCAATATATGAAGACATATAAATGACCGCCAATCGGTGCGTGATGCTAGTTACTGAGAACACCGCCTTAAAGGCGAGGATCCACGTTCTTAACTATGCTGTCCAAAAATTCAGAATAGGCCAAAAATCATTGGATATGTTGTTGGGAGCACAATGTCATGGATCTGGGAAATTTGGACTAGGATACGTGAGTCCAATATCACCACCGAGTGGAAATCACTATCATGCCGAGCCTAAGTCCAACTTTAACAAATCTAAAGATAAAGTTAAAAGTTCTGGAGGCCTATCCCCATCCTTAAGCAAGAGCTTGAGCAACTCGATAAAGGCAGCATACACTGCTTACACTTTGTGTGCAAACTATCATAAGTTTGGTCAAACATCTTGCTCGTATTTGAGGAAAGTGACAAGAAAAATTTGCAAGTCTGACTACCAAAGTCATCTACATATCACATGGGTGGGACAACTTGGGTAACCAGAACTTTACCATCATCTTCTTTTTAGGTCTGTTGGCAGGCTAAGGGCACGAAGAACGTGTGGTACTTGGACTCTGGTTGCTCTAAGCACATGACGAGAGATAAAGACAAGTTCCTTAGCCTGGAGAAGAAGAAGGGTGACATGGTGACCTTTGGGGACAATAACAAATGACAGATACTGGGAATCGACATCATAGGTAACAAGACATTTTCTATTTCAAATGTTCTGTTTGTAGATGGACTTAAGCACAATCTTATTTCAATTAGCAAACTATGTGATAAAAGTCTAAATGTGATATTTGAATCTTTCACAAACACATGCAAAATTATAGTTGCCAAAACTTCTATTGTTTTACTTGTTGCTCATAGAACTCATAATGTGTACACTGTTAGTTTTGATGATATATCCGCATCTAATCTGAAATGCCTAGTTACTAAAAATGAGGAATTAGAATTTTGGCATAGGAGACTAGGACATTCTGGGAGTAAGTTTATTGTAAAACTATCAAAAAGTAAACTTGTTCAGGGACTTCCCAACTTAAGCGGTAATTTAAGTGTCTTATGCGCTCCTTGCCAAAAAGACAAATTTGTTAAAACCTCTTTCAAGAGCAAAACTGAAGTTTCCACGTCTAGACCACTCGAACTCATTCAAATGGATTTGTTTGGACCCCTCAGTACATGTAGTATAGGTGGAAAACGATACACCTTCGTTATCATAGATGACTATTCATACTATTGCTGAACGATCTTTCTTGCAAATAAATCTGATACATTTAGAGAATTCTTAATTTTTTGCACGCGACTTCAAAATGAGAAGGAACTAAAAATAAAATGTATTAGATTAGATCATGGAGGAGAGTTTGAGAATGAGGATTTCACTAATATGTGTGGCTCTCAAGTTTCAACTGCTGAAGAGTAAAGACTCTTGGAGGAAGCAGTTGATCGACAAAAAAAATTAAAATGTTATTATGGAATATAATTATGTTGTATTTTGTAGACATATTATAGTCTCTCTCTTAATTTGAAGCCCCTTTTTTGAAGAGTAGAGACTCTTCATTTTGAGGCCTGAATGTCTTTAAATTGAAACGATGTAATATTGAAGAAATATGACAAGTGAATATTATTTTGCAATTGATCTGCCATTCCAACTAAGTACCTTGGATAACTTTTGTTTTTATTTGTTGCTTCATTTAGTAAGGCTAAATAAAAAGGGTAGTAAGGTAAAATAATCATAAAGTCTACTTTAAGGACTAAATTGACACAAAAATAAGCTATATGGACCAAAGTGATAGTTATGAAAACTGAGGGATTATTATAATTTTTGTCCCACCTAAATATTACAAAAAAATAAAAATATATTAAATTAAAGTTTTTTCCAGCATAATCATATTTGATGTCCAGATAACAGTGCTCTAAAATGGACAGACAATATTTTGTTCTTGCTAAGACGTTTTCCCCTTCCCGCTACTCGCTCGAGCTTGACTTTCCCATTTGTTTGCGGCCGAGAGCGCCGATCTCAAGCTAAAGGCTTCTTCTCCTTCCGATCGCCGCCGGTCTCGCCACCGTCAAGATTTATTTCTCGGGTTTTTTTTCCATCTGACGCCGGCGAAGGTTTCTCAGTACTGTCGCCGTCGCCGCCGATTTTCCCGACTGTTTCTCAAAGCCGAGAATCATGGTAATTTTCCTCTTATTTTGTCATTTTTTCTTTCCCTATTATTGGAATAAAGAAGAATACGCATATGGATTTTGATCCCAGCTTGTGAAATATTTGAGTAACCTTCCATCTACATCCCGCTGTATTGTTTATCTACATCAATTTATTACTCTTAAGTGGTAAACTAATCTCAATTGTTGGAAATTAATGGTAGAGTTTGTATGTATGAGTTTCAAGTTGTGCAAAACTTTTGAAAACAGTTCAATTCATGTATAGGAAACAATTACTTGCATGCTGTTATTTAGTTTAGAAATTTAATACTGTCATGTGTAAATCTAAATGGTATTGAAATTTTGTATAAGATTTTATGTTTTAGTATAAAGGGAAGCCCGGCCCACAAGGCATCCCCACGCAGCAAGGGTCCTGGGAAGTGTTCCACCACAATGTTGAAATGTAGGCAAACCTTATCCTGCATTTTTGCAAGATGCTGCTTCCAGGACTCGAACCCGCGACCTCAAGATCACACGACAACACCTCAACCATTGCGCCAAGACTGTTATGTTTTAGTATGATGTAAAATATTTATGGGTGCATTTTATAAGGTTGATATTTAAATTTGAGGTGGATTAGGTTGAGTATAGTATATGAGGCTGAAATGCTTCATAATAAGAGCATGTAAGCAAATTCAAAATTTCTAACATTGAAATCTTACTTAATTTTAGGTTGATGTGAGGTCTTCTTTGAGCTAATGGAGAGGAGCGGCTGTTAGACAAAGTTCAGTGTCCTAAATGTGGGTAATATTTAATTTGTTTTCATACAGTTAATTGCATTATTTCAATTATTTCTTTATATGTAAAGTTTTCTTAATTGCACATGATTATTTAGTTAATTTCTGAATCTCATATGTTTCATTGTGCTGTTTTTTATCTTAAAATTTGCATATGTATGAAGTATTGGATAATGGTATTTATGGATGCATATGTGTATGTTGATTGATACCTGAGGTCCCCATGGTACATAGTGGGTAATGCATACACATGAGTAAGAACATAGTCCAATGGTTGCCCAAGTGTTTGATATTTTTTATCTCTAATGAGCACCAAAGTTAACCTGAAATTTCAATGGAATGATATGAAATTATCTCTATGAAAGTTATGAAAGATTCCTATAAAATGTTATGCATTAAATTTTATTATATGATGTCCATGTATGTTAATTCAGACATAAATGTGATTTTTTTTCACTTTTATGAATATTAATCATATTTCAAAACTTTTATCGGTCAACTCAATTTCGTAGGAAATTTTATATTATCCACTGATGATAGCTCTCCCCATGTTGATTTTTCAGGTTAAAATTGCTTAGTTTTTGAAAGAGTAGAGTGAATCAAGCCAATGCTAGTGATTGTCTATGAGTAGTGGGTAGTTCCACTTTGTTGAGGTTGAAGCCTAAGTATGTGAAATCAATTTATCATATTCATTTAGGTGGAGTTATTGATTTAGGGGAAGCACCTGATGAAGTAGGTAGACACAGATCGTTGGTAGTAGCATGTTGAATGGTGGACCAAATTTGATCCGGGGATGATTGAGCTTATTGCAATAGGTACATGGTGGAAATTGATACCGAACACTACCAGACCCACCTCAAATCATTCATCCTGTCCACGATCCCCACTTTTAATGGTGCATGTGAGGATTTATTGGGGTGAAGGACAGAGAAGTGGCAGTAATGTTGGGAACTCTGAAGCCAAGCATTAACAAAGATTTTACACCTTGCAAGGAATGGTGCAAACTGGGAGAAATTTGGTGATAACATCTAAAGTCTCATTTACCTTGTAGTGTACTATAATATAATTGGATTTGCGTGCCATTCTGATAAAGAAAGAAGAACTAAAAATATACAGTATATACAAGCAATGTTATTTTTTGGAAGTTCACGGGCCTAAGAGAGTCCCATGCCTTCTTGATAGTTTTCTTAAACATTTTCATGGAAGAATAGACGATTCAAAATTGTTGAGCATACATGTAATACCAAAAAAATTGGAGGCTTGCATCTACAGTTTTTTTGAAATTTATGCTAGCTCGAGGAGAAATATTAAAACTAGGAGTTTGATGTGAGTATCGACATGGGAAAACTCTTCACAGTCTACATAGGATGTTCTTTTATCCATACTCAATATAAATGAAGAGGTTCAGAAATCCCATTTCATTTTCCCGTTTTTCCTTTTCTATCACCTATGAAATCTATGGAAAATGTTGACCTAGTAAACTCCTCGTAGCATATTATCTTGCTCAAAGAAATATCCAATTGAGATTTTTTCTATCCACTGTTTCAAAGTGTCAAATGATATGAAAAGTTTTCGATCTTTGTCTCATGATCTATCACTTAGAATATTAGTGTTTTGATCCTATTACTAGACACTTGTTCAAGCCAACTGATGTTATTTTTCATGAGGCTTCCCCATTCTTCTCTTCACCCTCCTTCGTTATCACAACTTAGTTGTCTTCATCTTGGGAAACTTATCCCTAGCCTCATCCCTTATAGTTTTACTGCAGGTAACCTCATCCTTCTAGGCTTCTATAGATACACCTCCACCCAACTATCAGAATATGAGTCAACATCCTCTTGTTGTTGAATTTTCAGATATGCTGATACCCCTAGGGTTATCATGAGAGTGGAGTGAGACGAGAATCTAAGATACTCTAAGGCTTCGTTCGTTTCGATGGAATTGAGGCTTTGGAATTGACATTCAATTGTCAATTTCGATTGTGGCTGTTCGGCGGTCATAAAATTACCTTGGAATTGGAATTCATTTCAATTCCCATGGGAATTGATTATAGAAGAAACACAACTCCTTCAATTCTTACCTCACAAGGTCTTCATTCGTGATTCCCACCCCTACCAACGCGTCCCCGACTCTCTCAAAAAAATATCTACGCAAATTCTGTTGTTCGCCCATGACCGAATTTTTTGCCGAAAAACATTTTTCGATGGAGCACACATTTTTCTGCGCGGGATCGCATTTCTCGCTCGGGCGCGCATTTTTCGTTCGAGCCCGCATTTTTCGGCCGGACGCCCATTTTTCGGCCGGGTGACAATTTTTTGCCCTGACGCACATTTTCCCACGAATACACATTTTTCGCCCGAACACCCATTTTTGCTCGAGCACATTTTTCGCCTGGGCGCGATTTTTTCGCCGGGGAGCGAATTTTTCGCCCGGGCGCTAATTTTTCGCCAGGGCGTGATTTTTTTCCCAGACGAATTTTTCGCACGGACGCGAAATTTTTTCGCCCGGGCGCGAATTTTTCGCCCGGGCACCCATTTTCCGTCGGGGCACGTATTTTTCCACCGAGAGCTCATTTTTCGCTCAGGCGTGCATTTTCGCTCAGTTCCGCATTTTTCGCTCGGACGCGCATTTTTCGCCAGGGAGCGATTTTTTTGCCCGGACTCGAATTTTTAGCCCTGGCGCGAATTTTTTGCCTGGGCGCATATTTTTCGTCCCAGCGCGCATGAAAGCCCGAGAGCACACATTTTTGCCCTGGCTCAAATTTTCGCCCGGGCTGCATTTTTCGCCCGAGAGCAAATTTTTTGCTCGGGCGCGTATTTTTTGCCCGACCACGAATTTTTCACACGACCGCGCATTTTCCGGTCTGCCGTGCATTTTCCGGTCTGCCGTGCATTTTCAGGTCGAGCGCAATTTTTTCGCCCGGGCAATAATTTTTCGCCCGGTTCCGAATTTTTTGCCCGGGAACGCATTTTTCTCCCGGGTGCGCATTTTTTTGGCCGGTGGGCACGAATTTTTCGCAGTGACGCACATTTTATCCGAACGACAAAATTGCACGTCCGGACAATAAAATACACACATGGGCGAAAAAAGCGCGTATGTGTGAATAAATGCGTGACCGGGAGAAAACTGCGCTTCCTGACGAAAAATGCGCGTCCGGGCGAAAAACATGCGCCCGAGCAAAAAATGCGAGCTGGGGCGAAAAAGTTTGAGCTCGGAGAAAAAAATACGCGCTCGGGCTAAAAGTGCACGTTTGGATCAAAAAAATTTAATATGAAGCCGAACAGTGGAATTACTAATTCCAATTTCCGTGACAGAATTGCTGTATTTAGCCAAACGACAGAATTGGAATTGACTTCAATTCCAATTCCTGTGGGCATTGAAATTGAAGTAAATTCCAATTCCTACATCTCAATTTCTGCGAAACGAACGGAGCCTAAGAGAAACTTGTCTTAGCCAGCCCTAGGCTCCTTCACACTAAATTTTCAAGTCTAAACATAAAACTGATACAAGACAAAAGGGGTTATATCCCCATATAATGACAAATATGTAAATATGTCAAAAAGAAATAATCGCAACATCTCAAAGTGTAATGGCCACTCCATCTAGTCGTCTCATTTTCTAGTTGGTTTCCTCCTAGAGTAGACCTGCCAAGTCACGTCTGCTCCTTCACGACTCCCCGTCCACCTCCGTATCAATACCACTGTCTGGAAAATTTGTCTTGTACTAAAGGAAAAACTCCAAAAATTGGCGACGGAAGTCGACGCGGTCCCTCCAACTCGCGTTGGTGGAAGGTCGTTGTTGCCATGCAACCAACACCTGCTCCCGGTCAGTTGCCACATCCATCTTGCGATCCAACATGGCTTCAGGCAAGTAAAGAATGGAGTCATCTTGAGATATGTGGAAGACCGGGTGGACTCGACTGTGGGTCAGAAGGCTGAGGCAGTAGGTCACCTCGCTAATGCGAGCAATCACCTTAAAATGATCATAGAAGTGGGTAGAAAATTTGGGATGTATGCGGTGTGCCACCGAGGATTGATGATACAGTAGGAGCTTGACGAAAACTGAATCGCTCACCTAAAATGGATGTGGCGGCGCCGTTTTTTGGCTTGATGGAGCATCTTCTGTTGAGTGGCATGGAGGCGGGTCTTCAGAATCCAGAGGGTGTCATCCCGTGCTATGAGCAGCTCCCGCACTGCCCCCATATGACACTCGCCGAGAGTGCTGGAGGCCGGCCATAGACGGCCTGAAAAGGAGTCATGCTGACAGAGTTATGGAAGGAGGCATTGTAAGAGAACTCCGCCCATCCCAACCACTTGCTCCAATCCCGCAACCGATCCCAAGTAAAACACCGCAAAGAGGTCTCCAATCAACAGTTTAGAACCTCTGACTGGCCTTCCGCATGTGGATGGTATGCCGAACTCATCCAAAGCTGTGTCCCCTTGCAGTTTGAACATTTATTGCCAAAAGGAGCTTATGAATATCGGGTCTCGATCACTAACAATCGAGCGTGGAGGCGTACCACCCCAGCTAGGAAGGCTTCAACCACCACTGGTGCTGTAAATGGGTGCTACGAGAGAAGAAAGTGGTCGTACATTGAGAGGTGGTCCACCACGACAAAGATGCAGTCGACCCCGGAGGCGCGTGGAAGGAGCGTGATGAGATGCATGGCCAAGTCCTTCCAAATGAGCTCGTAAATGGGTAAGGGATGCAAGAGCCCTCCTGGAAATGTCGCTTCATACTTGGAGCGTATCAAACAAGCCACAACATAATCTTCCACCTGTCGCATTATACTCTTCCAATAAAGAGCGGCCGCGATGCCGCTGTATGTGCTGAACACTCCCGTGTGTCTGGCAGAGGGTGTAAGGCGATATTCGGTGAGGAAGCGCAGATTGTTGGTGGAGGAGTCCGAGAGGACCATGTGACTCATAGAATAACCGACCCTCGATGAGAATGTATGGATGGCCCGGAGAACTATCTACTCGTAGGCGGTCAATGAGGACCCGTAGTGTCGGGTCGGCCTCGACTTCACTCCGTAAGATTGCTACCTGGATATCCAGCTCGACGTCACTTGGTTGGCACGATAGTGCGTCCGCCACCAAGTTTGTCTTTTCGGAACGAAATTCAACAGTAAAATCACACCCCAATAGTTTCACCATCCAAATATGCTGTGAGGGAGTAGTCATCTTCTGATCGAGGAGATACCACAAACAATGGTGGTCTGTCCGCACGACAAAGGGATGCCCCAACAAGTAAGGTCGCTAGTGCTGGCTATAGGGTTGTGCATAAAAAATCAAACCGAACGAACCGAGCCATCCGAACCGACTTTCGGACCGAACCAACCGATTCAGTTCAGTTTCGGTTTGAGGTGTATTAAAACCGAGACTACTCGGTTCGGTTTCGGTTTATAAAATGGGTAAACCAAAAAAACCGAACCAAACCAAAGTCTGATTCACATGTTTACCTCGACTCAAACTCACCGCCCTCCTTCAATATATGCTGCTACATTTGAGTACAAAGATTAATGTTTTGCCTTGAATAAATAGAGGAGTCATGGAAATTTTGGTCAATTGCTTATCTAGAAAAAACAAGTTTTACCCTTAATTACTAATTTAAATATTGTCTCTTTAGCATATCTGTGGATATATATATCAATATAGAAAAACCGAACTGAGAGTTAAAAACCGAACCGAGCCAAATTGAACCGTGTAGTTTCGGTTCGATTTTGGTTTGGGGTGTGTAAAAATCGATGCTATTCGGTTCGGTTTCACCTAAATCCGAACCAAACCGAGCCGTTTATAGGCCTACTGGAGTGCTAGAATGAGTTCTGTCAACTCGTTGTCACAGGCTAAGTTATTAAAGGCGCAAGACACACATCAAGATACAAAGGGGTCCTGGAGCTTAAGCGCATGGCGCAGACGCGTGCCTGAGGCACGCGAGACACAAAATGAAAAAAAGATAAAATATAGTTTATTAAATACGAAATGCACATAAAATAAATCTACCGCCATATTAACACAAAATAAATCTCTGCCTCAAATTTAGACTATGTAGATGATCTTCATCTTCTTATTGCATTTTTGAAAGGTAATGCGCCTTTTATGACTCATCCTATTTTAAACTATATTTCTCATCACAATCTTACCCATGAACATCTAGCTTTCATTACCTCCTTGCCCTCGATTGTTCTTTCTAATATTTGACAAGATGTACTATGGATCTCTGAATGGAAGAAAGCTATGGATGGGGAAATTTTTGCATTTGATAAAAATCATATGTGTGATGTTTCTGCTACCAAACTTTCAGAAAAACTAATCCAGATGGTTGACAACAACAGCCACCGAGAAGCCCATGCCATAAATTACACAATAAACATATATACACATAATGCTTGTTTATAAATTACACAAGAAAGAGACGTCGGCGACAGTAAATGACATAAAGAGCAACAAATGAGAGTGAGATGAGAAAGTTGTTGTTGACATAATGCATTCTTATAAATTACACAATAAACATACATGCACATAATGCATGTTTATAAATTAAACAAGAAAGAGATGTCGATGACAACAACGATATAAAGAACATCAAATGAGTGCGAGGTGAGAAAGTTGTCGATGCTAAGCAAAGAGAGCACAGAATGAATCACAAAACAAATTATTGTTGCTTGGTCTCGTAAACGAAATGAAATTTTCTTGTTTTAATACTCGCCAAAATATTTATCTCGAAATATCGCTCGATATACCGAGAAAAACCGATATATCAGGCGATATTTTCAAAATGTCAATGTCGCGGTGTTTTCTCCCGAGAACATATATGTCAGACGATGCGTTTTATACGTTGGCCAACATCTACAACACTGATTGCATGCATACAGGGGCACCTTGAGCACATATTCATACGACTCCCACCTCTACTTATTCTTGCCGCGGATTTAGACTATGTAGATGATCTTCATCTTCTTATTGCGTTTCTGAAAGGTAAAATGCCTTGTACGACCCATCCTATTTTAAACAATGTTTCTCATCACAATTTTACCCATGAATATCTAGCTTTCATTACCTCCTTGTCCCAGATTGTTATTTCTAATATTTGGCAGGATGCACTATGGATCTCTGAATGGAAGAAAGCTATGGATGAGGAAATTTTCGCATTTGATAAGAACCATATGTGGGATATTTCAGCCACCAAACTTTCAGAAAAACTAATTCAGATGGTTCGCAATAACAACGACCGAGAAGCCCAGGCTAGGAAAAGCTTAAAGAAAAGCAGCAGCAGCTTCAACACTTACAAATCCAATCTTGGACCAGCAGCTTTGGTCATCTAGAGTTTGGAAGGTGGAGAAATAGCAGAACTTCTATAATAAAAAAAGGCTCGAGAGAGAGAGAGCGACAGGGAGATGAAAATGATAGAAAACTCCTCTTAATGAGTTGAATTAGAATCTCACTCAGCCCCACTTTCCTGCCATGCCCCGAAAATGCGTCCCTCATATTTTAATCCAAAGGGTAAGCTGAAGCTAACGCATGGTCCAGTAAAGGACTAAAGGGTAATAAACCCCCTCCACTTTACCCCCAATTCCAGGACAATGGCAGTTAGTGAATCTCATTTTTGTTTTTATTTATTTATTCTATTATCATTCCATTATCTCTATTGCGGCCGATCAAAGCAAATGAAATTCCAGAAGAGGGAAAGGCCCAATTCATCAGTAAAAAGACCATCTAAGCAACCAGCCCTCATATTGCCATTAATCACAATCACAAAGCTTAATAATATAATGAAGATTAAGAGGAAATTATAAAAGCTCAAAATATCAAAAGTAAATGCGTACTTGGTACTCAACTCTTGAATCATATCATCACTAGGGAGTTTCATTTTGTTTTCTTATTTATAGTTTATCTTTTGCTGGTGATAAAAATCTTTAAAGAAATTCAAGGCATTACAAAGTTGACTATCAAGAGATATTTGCTCCGGTGGCAAAAATGGACTCTACCCAGGTCTTATTATCTTGTGCTGATGGTTTGAGTTGGGAGCTCCACCAACTCGACGTCAATAATGCCTTTCTTCATGGGGAATTGGAGAAGATGATATTGAATTATTTCCTGAGTTTACAAAAAAGGTACAAGAAGGGATGCTCTGGCATTTAAGAAAGTCGTTATGCTGCCCGAAATCGTCTTTGAGGGTTTGTTTTGAAAGATTTCACAAGGCGAGCTGGCGACAATTTGTCTACAAACATAGACAATCCAATCACACTGTGCTTGTAAAGAGACGGGGGGGGGGGGGGGGGGGGTCAGAAAATCTTTGTTCTCATTGTTTACGTGGATGACATTGTGGTTGCAGGTGATGTCTCTGATTGGATTTCAATTCTCAATACTTGGTTGTCAAATGAATTTGTGGTTAAAGACTTATGAAGCCCAAGTACTTCCTTAAGATCAAAGTTGCTAGATTCAATAAAGGCATCTTTATTTCTCATAGGAAACACGTTCTAGACCTTCTGAAGGAAGATACTTGGTTGCATTCCTGCGGACACTCCCATTGAAGAAATCACAAGATTAATGTTGATAGAGAGTGATATGATTGATGTGTGCTGCAAGCGCGCTACAGGTCTGCAGGCCAGTAACCCCGACCCCTCTCGATGGATCTGATTGGCCGCTGCCGCTAATTCCATTGGCGGGTTGTTGAGGCCGGGGCTTGAATCCCAGACCTCCTAGATAAGGGATCTATAAACTGGTTCTTATCACCAACTGAGCTGTTCCCTTATCTAAGAGGCCTTGGGTTAAAGCCCCAACCTCAACAACCCGTCACTGGAATTAGTGGCCGCGGCCAATCAGATCCATGGAGAGGAGTTGGGGTCACTGGTCTGCAGACCTGTAGTGCGCCCACAGCAGACCAGAGCGTTACATAAAAACAACACTTTTTATTAACGACCTCCCCAACACACAGCTTGAAAGAACGACCACCGACACCGCCAACACCTAAATCGAAATGGTCAGCCTCAACAGGTTTGCAGACCGTACACCTCAACCCCTCTTCGTACCCATTGACGGGTTATTGAAGGCCGCAACCTCCCTTCGTTGAGGGAAACTCAAGTTAAGTGGTCAGTGCAGGGTCTTCCTAGGAGGTCACCCATCCCGCTACTACTATCGCCAAAACCCACTTAACTATAGAGTTTCTCCACTCCTTATTGTTAAAGATAAAATAGAATTAGCCCATTTGGGAGGCCCATGTGTATTGACCCTTGTATAGCTCCTTTAGTCCCACATTGTAAAAGTAGATATCTCTCCCTCTATCTACCTCTATATAAGTGTATGTATTCCTATTCTTTGGAGAATAATATAATTAAGGGTGATTTTCTCTCTCTCTCTCTACATGGTATTAGAGGCAACCATCCCCTCCCGCGGTTTCCGAATTCTATCCGCCTCCCTCTACTCGCCAGCAACCTGCTTCCCTCTTGCGGCCTGCCTTTTCTCTACCCGCTTGGCTCCTGAGGACTGCCTTTTCTGAACCCGCTTCCTCTTCTCTCCGTAGTTCCACCCTCCTCCCCGGGCTTCTTATAGCCTTCTCTCTCTGCCTCGTGGGGTCCACGAGTTCTTTTCTTAATCGCTGCGGTCTGTCTTAAGCCGCCGCGGGCTGCCTCAATTCGCGCCATGCCGAAAATTTCTCCTTGACACCGCGACCTTGTTCTTGTCGCCGCGACCTGTCTCAAGCCGCCGCGGGATGCCTCAATTTGCACCCTGCCGCGAACTTCTCCTTGTCGCCGCGACCTGTCTCAAGTCGCCGCGGTCTGCCTCAATTTGTGCTTGTCACCTCTCACCGCGACCTTCTCCTTGTCGCCGCGACCTGCTTTTTGTCTCCCCGACCTGTCTCAACTCGCCGCGGTTTGCCTCAATTTGCGCCTTGCCCCCCACGCGCCGTGACCTGCTCTTAGTCGCCGCGACCTGCTCTTAGTCGGCGACCTTCTCCTTGCCACCGCGACCTGCTCTTAGTCGCCGTGTCTGCGATTTGCTCTTTGTCGCCGCAACCTGCTCTTGTCACCGCGACCTGCTCTTGGTCGCCGCGACCTGATCTTCTTCGCCGTGCCCGTGTTTCTAGTCATCTTCACAGCATCCAGGCCCGGATTCTCTCTTCTTCTACTACACCCACTCTGTCTGATATTTGCTCAATGGTGCTTAAGTTTACACCACCTCCCGAGGCTCCAACCACCTTTTCTCCGGCTTTGCTCCAGCAGCCCTTACTCCCTACTCCTGCTCCCTCTGGTCGAGGATCTTCTACTCGGGGAGGCCCTTCACGTCTCGTGGTCAGAGACGTGCTGAGCGCTCTACTCTCAAGTGTACTTACTGCGGTCGTGATGACCACCTTGAAGCTACCTGCTATCGCAAATATGGTTTGCCTCCTCATCTTACTGCTCCTGCTGTTGCTGTTGCTCCTGCTCCTGCAGGCCCCTCTCCCACTGACCCCTCATCTACTGCTCAGAAGGATATCAATGACCTCCGCCTACAGATACTACAACTTCAAGACATGGTCAACCGTTCCTCTGGCTCGGTTGCTTCCTTCTCTACTGACGGTATCTTCTGTCTCTCCTGCAGCTCTCAATGGATACTGGACTCTGGAGCCATCCATCATATTACCTCTCAGAAAGCTCCTCAGTACATGCACACTGAGTATCCCAAGTTTATCACTGTGACCAATGACGATACTACTCCTGTGTCTGGAGCTGCTGATCTGCAACTTACTCCTACTCTCTCCTTAATCTCGGTCATTCATGTTCCGGGATCTCCCTTCAACCTACTGTCTGTTAGTAGGCTTGCTCAAGATTTTGATTGCTGTCTAATTTTTTCTCCTTCTTCTTTTGTCATGCAGGATCGTCGAACACAAACTATCATTGGTAGAGGACGGCTGTCAAACGGGCTTTATCTCCTGAACGCTCTTCCCACTTCACTCTCTGCTGTTCCCTCCATCAACTGGAATCGTCGTCATGGCCATGCTGCTCTTCAGATTTTCAAGAAGGCCCTTCCTGATATCTCTTTACAGGAATTTTCTTATAAGTCATGTATCTTTGACAAACAGTATCGTATTTGTTTCCCTCCTGCATGTAACCGGAGTAGTACTCCGTTCTCTTTAGTTCATTCCAATATCTGAGGTCCTTATAAACTTCCCAGTCTTTTTGGTTATCGATATTTTGTAACCTTTATTGATGACTATTCACAACTCACGTGACTTTATTTACTTCATGATCGTACTGAGCTAATTTATGTTTTCCGTGCGTTTATTATTGAAATACGTACACAATTTTCTACTACCGTACAAACGCTTCACACTGACAACGCTCGTGAATACACTAGTCACAACTTCTCCAGCTTATGCACCGACTTTGAGATAATTCATCATACTTCGTGTGCGTACACACCCCAGCAAAATGGTGTAGCCGAGCGGAAGAATCACCATCTCCTTGATGTCACTCGGTCAATCATGCTTCAAATGAAGGTCCCCGCTGAATATTGGAACTTTGCTGTCTCTACTGCTTGCTATCTCATTAATCGCACGCCCTCCTCTGTTCTTTACTTTGCTTCTCCATTTAGTCCACTGTTTCCTTCCAAGTTCCCGTTTTCTCTCACGCCTCAAACATTTGGATGTGCCTGTTATGTTCACTCTCTCGGACCACCAAGTGACAAACTTGCCACTCGCGCCACCAAATGTATATTTGTTGGCTACTCTCGTACCCAAAAGGGGTATGTTTGCTACTCTGCCACAATCAACAAGGTGCTCGTCTCCACGGATGTTACCTTTGCTGAAGATGAAAGCTTCTTTTCTCACACCTCCACTCTACCACCTCAGACCACTATTCCTCGTCCGATTGTTCCCGTCACATCACTGCCTCCCACTTCTCCCGCTCCTCCAGTACCAACTTCACCACCTCTCCCTCCTCCCCCTCTCCGTGTTTCACTCGCCGCTCGTCCAGGATTGCAGCCCAACAACAGCCCCCTACTACGGATGATCTTCTGCACATTGACGATCAAGCACCACCCTCTACGGCTCATCCCATGGAAAACTATATATCCCTACATCGCCTTTCTCCACCTCTTCGCACTTTTGCTCTCTCTCTCTCCACTATTTCCATTCCTAATTCCTTGCATGATGCTCAACAACATCCGGGCTGGCATGTGGCCATGGACGACGAGATGACAGCTCTATGGGCTAACCGGACTTGGGACCTTGTTACTCTCCCTCCTGATCAGTCTTGCATTAGCTGCAAATGGGTCTTTACAATCAAACATGCTCCTGATGGAACAGTTGATCGTCTCAAAACCCGTCTGGTGGCCCGGGGCTTCACTCAGCAACATGGCCTCGATTATGACGAAACGTTCTCTCCGGTGGCCAAACTAAGTACTGTACGAGTTCTGATCTATCTTGCTGTGCACCGCCAATGACCCCTTCATCAATTGGATATCAAAAATGCCTTTCTCAATGACGATCTCCAAGAGACTGTGTATATGCACCAGCCACCTGGGTTTGAGACCACGGGGGAGTCTCGTGTATGTCTTCTCCGGAAGTCTATATATGGTCTCAAACAATTCTCTCGCGCTTGGTTTGATAAGTTCAGTAAGGTGGTTCGTGAGATGGGATTCACTCGGAGTTCTGCTGATTTCTCTCTTTTTACTCGTCATCAAGCAACATGGACAGTTCTTCTTCTTGTCTATGTTGATGACATTCTGATTACGGGAAATGACACCATCGAGATCCAAAAAATCAAACAACATCTGAACTCCGTCTTTCAGACAAAAGATCTGGATAATCTGTGATACTTTCTTGGACTTGAGGTTGCAAGGAGTCTTGATGGACTAGTCTTATCTCAACGGAAGTACTGCATAGATCTTCTACAAAGTGAGGGCTGCTCGGGATGCAAACCTACAGATACTCCGATGGATATGAATCATCAGCTGTCGAATCATGACTCTGGGAATGACCCCGTTCTGACCAATCCAGAGTACTATCGACGTTTGGTGGGGAAATTAATCTACCTCACAGTTACACGACCTGATATCTCATTCGCTGTTGGAGTTGTAAGCCGATTCATGCATACTGCTCGGACTTCTTATCTCTGAGCCGTCGAGCGGATTCTCAGATATTTAAAGAAGGCTCATGGACAAGGACTTGTTTATAAGCCATCGTCTTCTTTATCTCTTGTCGCCTACTCTGATGCGGCCTACACAGGTTCACTTGATGATAGACATTCCACAACTGTTTTTGCACCTACCTCGGTGGACACCTTATTACCTGGCGCAACAAGAAACAGACTGTTATTGCTCGCTCGTCTGCTGAGGCTGAATATCGGGTTATGACAGCGGTCGTATCTGAGGTCACCTGGCTAGAGGGTTTCCTCAGCGTTATGGGTCTCACACTCTCCTCTCCTGTTACCCTGCTCTGTGATAGTCAAGCAGGCATACATATTGCCAAGAATCCGGTATTTCATGAGCGCACAAAGCATATTGAAGTTGACTTGTCACTTCATTTGGGAGAAGGTTCAATCAAAGAAGATAGTATTGGAACATGTCTCGGCCTCCAGTCAAATTGCTGATACCTTCACCAAGGCTCTCCCTCGGACTTTGTACTATCAGTTTTTATCCAAGCTTGACGCTTATGACTTGTATGCTCCAGCTTGCGGGGGAGTGTTAAAGATAAATAGAATTAGATCATTTGGGAGGCCCATATGTATTGACCCATGTGTAGCTCCTTTAGTCCCACATTATAAAAGTAGATATCTCTCCCTTTATCTACCTCTATATAAGTGTATGTATTCCTATTATTTGGAGAATAATACAATGAAGGGTGATTTTCTCTCTCTTTCTACACTAATCACTAATTGAGCTTGAGGAGTGGAGAAACTCTTACATAGCTCACAACTTTGTTCAACATGATATGACCAAGCATGTGGAAGTGGACAAACATTCTATCAAAAATCATCTTGACAAAAGGAACATTGTCACTCCTTTTGTTCATTCCAAAGACCAACTAACGGATATTTTAACCCCAAGGTCTATGCTGTGATGTGTTTAATAACTGTAGAAAGAGCTCAAAAACTTATGTATATTTCTTATGTGTGTAAATATAAGGAGAGAATACAAATATATAAGAGGAAGAAGGAGAGAATCAATCCTATACATGATGTGGGACTAAAGAGGAGAGAAGAGAAAAAAGAAAAATGGGCCCAATAATGGGCTCTTTACATGGGATTTTCTAACACTCCCCCACAAGCTGGAGCGTACAAATCGTATGCGCCAAGCTTGGACAAGCACTGATAGAAGAGGGCCTGGAAAGAGCCTTTGTGAGGACATGCGCAACTTGTTCAGACCCAGGAACATGCTTTAGATCGAGCTTCTTCATTTGAACTTTCTCCCGGATGAAGTGACAGTCGACTTTGATGTGCTTCGTTCTTTCATGGAAGACCGGGTTCTTGGCGATATGTATATCAGCTTGGCTGTCACAGAGGAGAAGAGACGGTGAAGGTAGTTTTACACCCAGATCAGTGAGAAGGCTCTCAAGCCATGTCAGTTCAGACACTACAGATGCCATTGCCCGGTATTCTGCCTCAACTGATGATCGAGCAACGACCGCTTGTTTCTTGCTTCGCCATGTAACCAAATGTCCTCCAAAGTAGGTGCAAAAATCACTGGTAGATCGCCGGTCATCAAGAGAACCAACATAATCAGCATCTGAGTATGCCACTAAAGTTGGAGCTGAAGAAAACGTTCTGTAAACAAGTCCTTGACCAGGAGCTGTTTTAAGGTATCTGAGAATACGTTCAACTGCCTGAAGATGAGATCTTCGAGGAGAATGCATGTATCGACTGACAATGACAACAATAAAAGAAATATCTGGTCTGGTAACCGTGAGATAGATCAATTTTCCAACGAGGCGATGATAATATTCAGGATTCTGGAGTAGGAGATCTGAGTCAGATGCCTGGGCGCACAACTTGTGGTTTACATCCATAGGGGTGTCACTCGGCTTACAGCCTGAATAACTAACATCGTGAAGGAGGTCGAGACAATACTTCCGTTGAGAGAGGACAAGCCCATCCGGCCGTCTGGCAACCTCGAGACCCAAGAAGTATCGTAGGGGCCGCAGATTCTTTGTCTGAAAGACAGAACTTAGATGTAGTTTGACTGCCTGTATCCCTTGTGATTCATCTCCTGTAATGATGATATCGTCAACGTATACTAACAGAAAGACCGTTCCTGTTGTTCGGTGACGAGTAAACAACGAGAAGTCAGCCGAGCTTTGAGTAAAACCAATATCACGAAGGGCCTTACTGAATTTGTCAAACCATGCCCGTGAGGATTGTTTGAGACCATACATAGCCTTCAAAAGACGACAGACTTGAGACTCCCCCGTGGTCTCAAACCCGGGTGGTTGCTGCATATACACTGTCTCCTGGAGATCCCCATTTAAGAAAGCATTCTTGATATCCAGTTGAAAGAGGGGCCACTGTCGATGGACAACAACAAAGATGAGGACGCGAACTGTATTGAGCTTGACCACTAGAGAGAAAGTTTCCTCATAGTCGAGCCCCTGCTGCTAGGTGAAGCCACGAGCCACGAGACGAGCCTTCAGACGGTCAATTGTCCCATCAGCAGCATGTTTGATGACAAAGACCCACTTACACCTAACCGGTGTCTGAACCAGAGGAAGGGGTACTACAGTCCATGTCTGGTTACCCCAGAGGGCAGACATCTCTTCCTCCATGGCTGCCCGCCAGCCCGGATGTTGAAGCGCCTCCTGTAAAGAGTTAGGGACAGAGACCGAAGAAAATGAAGTAGCAAATGTGTGCATGAGGGGAAAGAGGCGATGGAGGGAGACGTAGTTGACCAGAGGATGAGCAGTGGAGGGCTGTACCTGATCAGCAGGAGACGGAGTATCCGTTGTGGAGGCCGACTGCAGAGGGGCAACAGAACCGGGAGGGCGACGAGTGTAGACACAGATAACAGATTGTTTGGAGGGAGCAGGAGCCGGTGCAGGTGGAACCGGCAATGGTGGTGTAGTAATGGGGATAACCGGGTGTGGGATGGATGGTAGGAGAGGAGCTGGTGGTAGATGAGCGGGTAAAGGAGCATAGAAAAACGGTTGATCTTCCCGGAAGGTAACGTCAGCAGAGACCGAGATCTTTCGAGTAGTTGGAGAATAACAGACATAACCCTTCTGGGTGCGCGAATAGCCGACAAAAATGTGTTTAGCCGCCCGGGGATCCAACTTATCCGAGGACGACCCCAGACGATGGACGTAGCAGGTGCTGCCAAAGACATGAGACAGGAGAGGAAAAGCCGGAGTGGAGGGAAACAGTAGGCTGAACGGAGTAGCATAGTGAAGGACGGAGGAAGGGAGACAGTTAATGAGAAAGCAGGCAGTGGAGACCGCGAAGTTCCAGTAAGGCTTGAGAACATGCATTTGAAGCATGAGGGAGCGGGCTACATCGAGTAAGTGGCGGTTCTTCCGTTCGGCAACACCGTTTTGCTGGGGTGTGTAGGCACAAGATGTTTGATGAATAATCCCGAATTCAGAGCATAAAGCGGTAAATTCGTGGCTGGTGTATTCACGAGTATTATCAGTGCGCAATATTTTGAGGGTGGTGTGGAATTGTGTACGGGTCTCAAGGACAAAAGCCCGAAAAATACGGGGAAACTAAGAGCGATCACAAAGTATAACCACGTAGTGGGAGAGTAATCATCAATAAATGTGAGAAAGTAATGAAAACTAAAAATACTTGTAATCTTAAAAGGGCCCCATACATCAGAATGAACTAAATCAAATGGAGCAGCGCTCCGAGTACAATGCGCAGGAAAATAAGAACTCTACTGCTTGCCGAAGATACATGACTCATACTGAAACAGATGAAGAGAGAGATCCAGAAGAGCCCGCTGGAGGATTGGCAGAGGGGCATGCCCAAGACGTCGATGTCACTCAGTGGAAGAGACAGAAGAGAGAATGTTGGGAGAGTCGTCGAGAAGTTAGAGCCCGTTCTGCAGTGTGCGTTTACCAATGGTAGTCTGCGTCCGCCGATCCTGTATAACAAAAGAAGAAGATGTGAATATGACAGAACAATCAAGATTGTTGAGAACCAAGGTCCAGCGGGATTGGGTGTGTGTGAGACCGTATATTTAGGCTTCCCCATCGCGTTCCAGGTCTGGGTGTTGACCCCGGTGGGCCCCCGTGTGGCGGAATATCCCCGCCATCCCGTGGATGGATTAGTCCCACATTGCCTCCAGCGGGTGGTCCTTGGTGTTTATGTACCCCCGTCCCCCCTTCCTACTACCTCGGGGTTTTGGGAAGATGTGTGGTGACGGGTGGTTTCCACATGGTATCAGAGCCATCCCGCTGTGGGGGTGTGTTGAGAACCAAGGTCCAGCGGGATTAGATGTGTGTGAGACCGCATATTTGGGCTTCCCCATCGCGTTCCAGGTCTGGATGTTGACCCCAGTGGGCCCCCCGTGTGGCGGAATATCCCTGCCATCCCGTGGATGAATTAGTCCCACATCGCCTGCAGCGGGTGGTCCTTGGTGTTTATGTACCCCCGTCCCCCCTTACCATCACCTCGGGGTTTTGGGAAGATGTGTGGTGACGGGTGGTTTCCACATGGTATCAGAGCCATCCCGCTGCGGGGGTATGTTGAGAACCAAGGTCCAGCGGGATTGGGTGTGTGTGGGACCGCATATTTAGGCTTCCCCATCGCGTTCCAGGTCTGGGTGTTGACCCCGGTGGGCCCCCGTGTGGCGGAATATCCCCGCCATCCCGTGGATGGATTAGTCCCACATTGCCTGCAGCGGGTGGTCCTTGGTGTTTATGTACCCCCGTCCCGCCTTCCTACTACCTCGGGGTTTTGGGAAGATGTGTGGTGACGGGTGGTTTCCAACAACCCGCCTGTCGATGGAGAGGGGTTGGGGTGCATGGTCTGCAGACCTGGTTAGGCTTAACCCTTTCGAGCGTGGTGCTGAGAGTGCCGACGGCCGTCCTTTCGAGCCGTGGGCTGGGGAGGCCATTACAAAAAGTGCACTTTTGTTGAAAGTGGGTCCGCCGACCATAGAAAGGTCAAGGCCGACCATAGAAAGGTCAAGACCCGGGCCCACAGCCCGACTGCAGTCGGTGCACCCCAACCCGCTCTCCGCCTTGGATTTAAACCGTGCGGCGGGTTGTTGAGGCCGGGAATCGATCCCAGGACCTCCTTTATAAGAGGATTTTATCTCCTCCTCTCATACCCATTTTAGCTCAGTTGGGTATGAGAGGAGGAGATAAAATCCTCTTATAAAGGAGGTCCTGGGATCGATTCCCGGCCTCAACAACCCGCCGCACGGTTTAAATCCAAGGCGGAGAGCGGGTTGGGGTGCACCGACTGCAGTCGGGCTGTGGGCCCGGGTCTTGACCTTTCTATGGTCGGCCTTGACTTTTCTATGGTCGGCGGACCCACTTTCAACAAAGATCACTGGTAAGACGTCCAACAGAGAGTAAATTGAACGGTGAGCTCGGAACATGAAGAGTCAAGCGAAGGGAGATCGACGAGTTGAGAGAAAGATCCGCCGAGCCGGAGACCGGAACCGTCGCCCCATTGGCCACAGTGATAGACTTCGGATAAGGAGAATCCGAGTACTGGGCGTCGCAAAGTAATGTGATGAGTGGCACCTGAGTCCACGATGCAACTCATGCTGGTGGATAAACAAGCAGTACCTGTGTTGGAGACGGAGGCAATGGAGGCAGAGGGCGGGTTGAGCAGCCCCTGGAGTTGCTGGAGCTGGAGACGGACGACCTCAAGATCAGGAGGAGCGGCAGCGGGGGCGTCAACAACAACATATACCGTCGGACGAGGAGGATAACCAATTTTCCGATAGCAGGTCGCCTTAAGGTGGCCGTCTTTCCCGCAGTAGGAACACTTCGGTCGACCCCGACCACCACGCCCACGACCCCGAGAGCCCGAACGTCCGCCTCGAGCAGAGGTATGAGGGGACAGTAGGAGCGAAGGGGCCTGCTGAAGAAGGGCCGGGGGAGAAGGAGCAGAAGTATCCGGAGGAGGTGACACGCAGAGAAACATGGAGCAAACATCAGAGAAAGACGGTGTTGTGGGAGAAGCCAGAACCTGAGTTCGAATGCTCTGAAGGTGAGACGGAAGACGGGCCATCATGATGGCAATGCAGACGGCTTCCTTCTGAGCGCGCTGATCAACATGATCATTGGTGGACGGCTGATGCTAGATCCAGGCCTCAACAAGGGTTTTGGCTCGAGCGACAAAGGAGGTCATATCCGAAGCCCCGCCAGTGTCGAGAGCGAGAAAATCAGTGAGGATGTCGTAGAGATGCTGAAGGCTGTCGCGGCCTGAGTATAAGGAATGCAACTCATCCCACATAGCTTTGGCGGTGTCGTGATACATAGCCATCTTATAAGGTTCACCATCCAATGAATTAAGGAGTCAAGTCTGAACGCGGCCATCATTGCGGAGCTAATCATCGGTAGGAGGGGAAGGAGGTGCCTGAGTAAGGTGAGACAAGAGGCCCTTGGCCTGAAGAACCCGTATAACAGAATACAGCCAAGTGATAAAGTTTTTCTTCCCAGAGAGAGAAATAGTAGTTCTCCGCAGCTCGTCGCGGACTTCAGCAGAACAAACCGGGCGGTTTGCAGGACAAGCCGGGCGGTCTGTAGGCGGACTAGCCGCCGGGCCAGTGGAGTTGACAAAAGATCCCATAGAAGCAGCAGGAGATGGAGACCGCAGCGGGAAGAGCCGGAGATCGCACAACAAGGAGGGAAGGAGAAGACTGCGACCTGAATGCGGGAAAACAATAGTCCGCACGGTCACACTGGACACCAGCGATCAGACAGACCGCGACCAAAATGCGGAAAGAAGATAGTCCGCACGGTTTGGGTGAGCACAACAACAGTCAGAGCAAAGGAGGCCGTAAGAAGAATGCGAGCGGACAGGAAGAGGAAACCGTGAGTAGAGGAACTCGAGCGGATAGAAGAAGAGGCCGCAAGTTGAATAATAACTCGAGCGGATAGAGAAGGCAGCGGGTAGGAGAAGCCGCGAGAAGGAGGTCGCGAGTAGCAGAACTCAAGCGACAAGATGAGTAGAAGCTGTTCGCGGCGAACTGAAACAATCCGAGACGAGTAGAAGAGGCAGGCCGCAAGGTGCGAGTTGATAGAGACCGCGACGGACAGGAGCAGTCCGCAGGGGGGGGGGAGTCCGCAGCGGACCGTAGAGAGGAGAGCCTGCAGCGGTTAGGAGGAGTCCGCGGCTGGATAAACCAAGAGCCCGCGAGAGAGAAGAGAAAGCGGTTTAAGGGAGAAGCTCGCAAGGAGCAGGAGAGAAGCCCGGAGCGGACAAGAGGAGCTCGCAGCGGACTGAGTGAGAATAGCTGGGAGAAGTGGACCCCACGGGTTAGAGGGGAAGGAGGCTATAAGAAGCCCGAGGAGGAGGGTGGAACCACGGAGAGGAAGAGGGAGCAGAATCAGAGAGAGAGGCCGCAAGTAGCCGAGCGGCTAAGGGAGAGGAGCGGACAGAAGATGCAGGCTGCAGGAGGCCGCATGAGGCCGCAGGAGACCGCAGACCGCAAGAGAGGAAGGAGACCGCCCAAGGTAGGCGGTTAAAAAAAGATAGTCCGCCCAAGGAGGATCGGTCACTCTGATACCATGTAGAAAGAGCTCGAAAACTTAAGTATATTTCTTATGTGTGTAAATACAAGGAGAGAATACAAATATATAGGAGGAAGAAGGAGAGAATCAATCCTATACATGATGTGAGAATAAAGAGGAGAGGAGAAAAAGGAAAAATGGGCCCAATAAGCTTTTCTAACACTAACGATATACCTAAAAGAGGAATGGTAGATATTTTTTGTCCGATTTGAGGGGAAGATCTGAAATATTGAGCTGCTCGAAGATTATTAGTTCTACTTATTATGTAATGACATTTTTGTAATATTTCAGGTTCTCATATCCCATGAATATGTTTTATAGGAGCTTATGTGTGAATGAATGTGAATTTTATTTCGCCCCTGATTTGTATATAAATGAAATACATGATTTCAAGGCATGCACAAGAATTCATGAATTGAAAGTTTTTAAAATGACCACCGCAATAGATAATTGAAAGTGCAAACCTTTGTCATTCACATCCTGGATGGTTATAATTCAAGCTTATGCACTGAATTTCAATTTAATTTTGAGTATACAGCATCTACCTCTACCAACTTATAAAACAATTCTATTTTAGTGGTTCTGTTTTTATTGCATGAACAGCGAGCTCCATTGGTTTTTCTTGCTTGTTTGTTCTTAAGATGCACCTGAAACATTGTCTCTTTCTTGTTGTACGAGAGACAATGCACGGGGACCCCATGCAGTCGCTACAGTGTCCCAAGCACGATGACACTCCCGCCATTAACAGTCCCCGAGCGCATTATAAAATCGATTGGCGGAAGTGTGTGTGTGGGGGGGGGGAGCGTGCATGCCGTCATGCTGGGGCACTGTCGCGGCTCCACGGGGGCCGTGCTTCGTCTCTCGTATAAATATATGTATATATCAAGGCAGAACTGTATTCGCGCCCGGCGGCTGGGTCCAAATTTCTGGAAAATAAAAATAGGTATAGTATTTCTAGTTTATTTAAAACTGATTGGGTTAGTAGAAGCGTAGTGTTTTAAGTGAAAATAGGAGTCAGCTGGGTGAAATTATGACTTGAATTGCACGTCTTCTAGATTCCCGTGGTCCCATGATTGCAATTTATTCCTGTATCATTTTCTATTGCTTTATTCAATTATATATAGCTATAAATATATATTTTTATATATCCAAACTAAAAAAGAAAAGAAAAAAAGAAACATACTCAGTCAGTCCAATGCCCACACTGTTCATGCGATAATTTCTTTATTAATAGTATAGATGTTAAGCAATGGTGTTTTCTAAACATTATCTTGTAATTTGTTTATTTGTTACCGGGCTCCTTATTTTTTTGGTTATCTTGTATATTTTCTTTTTGGGTCTATTTTGTTCTGGTAGAATATTGAGTTTACTTCTCCCATCCAAGGGTCCTTCCAGTAAGCGTACCTATAGATGCTCCGGAAGGACTTAATGAAAGATTCTTGCAAATCAATTCAGATGATCAAATACTAGAAGATGAAAAAAAAAGATTGTTAATCCGTGAACAAAATGGAGTTTTGGTCCGAGTTTCAAGTGCATTAGGTAGTGGAAAACGGGAAATGGCTAGCAGGTATACTTGTTTTCCTTGTTTTTAATTGACTGCATGCAGTTATTTCAGATTATTTATTGATTATTGGGAATGCACTTTTTGAACATGTATTGATTCCTTCAGATTTTACTTGGATCTATTGTACAAAGTTCAAATTTATGTTTTGGATCGGTTAGTAATTGAAAGCTTTCTGTCATTTTTACTACATTATGATATGATTTTATTCTTGAAAGACTAGCCTATAGGGAGAGGACCACAACCATCTTCCATCATACTAATTAATTATTATATATATAAAGAAATGGATTACAGATACGAGGTGAATTAAGGATTAGAAACGTGGGAAAAACCTACAAAAAGTTATACAAAATATATGAGAATGACTAAGGAGTCTTGAAGGCACTCTTAGATAATGATGATCCACCAAATCCCCCTATTGATATCCTTTAGGCTTGAAGACATGATGATGGGGAGCAGCCCGCCCGACCCGTTCGGGTCTTCTCACGACAACCTCGAGCACAGTGACGATCGGGATCGCTCATCTTGTAACGCTCCAGTCTACTGTGGGTGCGTTACATATCTCCAGACTGGTGATCCCAACCCCTCTCCACGGATCTGATTGGCTGCATCCGCTAATTCTAATGACGGTTTGTTAAGGCTGGGGCTTGAACTCCAGTCCTCCTAGATATGGTAGCTCTAAACTGCTCCTCATCACCAATTGAGCTGCTCAGTTGGTGATGAGGACTAGTTTAGAGCTCCCTTATCTGAGGAGGTCAGTTGGGGATGAGGAACAGTTTAGAGCTCCCTTATCTAGGAGGACTGGGATTCAAGCCCCAACCTCAAAAACCAGCCATTTGAATTAGCGGCTGCAACCAATCCGGTCTGTGAAGAGGGGTTGGGGTCACTGGTCTGCAGACTTGTAGCACACCCACTGTAGACTGAGGCGTTAAACATCTTGAGTGGATCACTAATCATAACATTAGTTGTTGTTTTCATTTTTTATGTCGAGTTGTATTTCTATTTATTTTGGAGTCGCAACGATCAACCAATCATTGCCGTCCGTCGTTCTCCCTAACGTCTATATATTGAGGGTGTGGCTCTCATTTTGTGTATTGAAGGATTGAGTATTGAAGCTCATCCTTTCGTCAGTTTGGTGTCAAAGCCGACCCCCGGGTGGCCGGGTGCTGTGTCTGGGATTCCTCCCTATCCCTTTCTATGAGCCATCATTCCCCATCCCATTTCCTCCTCCGTCCACCCCACTCCACTGCCCCTCCCACCAAGCAGCCGCCCCCTCTATTCCCCCTTTCTTATCTACCATTGCCCCTCATTCATGCTCAACACCATTCCCTAGCTGTCGACCATCACCATCCCCTTCCATTCCACTGCCAAGTTCTTCCTCTCCCTTTCTAGGTTACATCCACCCCCACTCCCTATAGCAGCCACTGCCGCCCCTCTTGTCCCTATCCATTTCACAACCGGCCCCTTCCCCCAAATTCACCTCTCCACCTACCTTCATCATTTTCCTCAAAATCAGCCCCTACTCCCCCTCATATCTACCTCCGACGATTACCAGAGAACATCTCCGACTACCTCAGGTGATTTACCACCACTTTTTGTTGTGTGCAGGAATGTGGCAGGTGTCTTTCTTAGATGTGCCTGGGTATGGGGGGGGGGTTAATATTTATGTTTAGCAGGGGTATTTTGGTCTTGTACTGCCATAATATATAAGGCAGAGGTAGGGCTAGTTTATGTTTTCTTTATGCTATTTTCCCGTGATTGTGTTTGACTGCAAGAGAGGGCGATCTCCTCCTTGCAGTGCTCAACCTGTTCAGGGTGCGCCTTTAGGGTTGATTGTGTCCCATGTTGGGTCCTCCTTTTGATCCTCCTATTTTGGGAATCTTATTTCCCAGTCCAGCTACAATAGTTTCCTAAGTAACTACTGTTCTATTGTGGTTCTGTACGTTCAAAACTCATCAACATGTATCAAAGCTTAGGGACGTGGAGCAGACACCATGCCTGTTTCCGACACAACCCGTTCGAAAGATCCTGCAATTGAAATGGATCTTATCCGGCAAAACCAAGTGGTCATGGCCCAGTCAATCCAATTGCTCACCGCACACTCCGATCAACAATGCAAGACTTTGGAAGACATGCGGGAAATGCTGGCTAGTCTGCGAATAGTCACCAGTGGTGTTAGTAAAAAAGGGGCTGCGACACAGAGACTCTGTATTGACTGCCGACAATTGAATAAACATACGGTAAAGGACAAGTTTCCGATTCCCATCATTGAAGTGCTCATAGATGAATTGCACGAGGCTGTTTTTTTCTCTAAATTGGACATGCGTTCCGTACTTATCTTGACCACTATGAATTCTTAGTCATGCCCTTCGGCTTGACTAATGCGACGTCAACATTTCAGAGCTTGATGAATAAGATTTTTTAAGACCAACTTCGACAATTTATCCTGTTGTTCTTAGACGACATCTTGATCTTTAGCAAATCACGACAGGAGAATGTGGAGCACCTCACCTTCACCTTCGAGACGTTAAGACAACAAATCTTATTCCTCAACTCGAGCAAGTGTAGCTTCGGGAAACTTCAGGTGCACTACTTGGGCTATATCATCTCGAAGAGGGTGTGACAACGGATCCAGAGAAGATTCGAACCATGCTTGATTGGCCAACCTCCAAAACTGTGAAGCATGTGCAGGGCTTTCTGGGCTTAAACGACTACTACCGGCGGTTCATCTAAGGTTATGGAAGTATTGCCAGACCGCTGACAAAATTGCTTAACGAGAACCAGTTTAAGTAGACAACCGAAGCCGAATAAACTTTCACTCAACTCAAATAGGCAGTTTCTCAACCACCCGTGCTAATCCTACCGAGCTTCACCAAGCCATTCGTGATCGAAACGGATGCGTCCGCCAAAGGCGTTGGGGGCTGTCCTGTTACAAGATAGCCGCCCAGTGGCCTTTAGTGAGTCACTTAGCAAAAGGAACTCGATGCTCTCAGTGTATGAGGTGTTGAAGCCAAAATTTGACTTCGATGAAAGTTCAAAATTAGGGGTGTAGCCAACACCTACTCGTCCCAACTCCAAGCTCTGTCCTCCAACTGATTGTGAAGGACCAGAAACCAACCCAAAGCCTCAGCAGGGAGGTCCCACCGCTTACCCTGAAGATCTCTGAGAGCTTCTCCTCCAAAGCCAAAAGCTGTGCTTGGAGCTCCTTAAAAAGCACAGGAAAACTCTTAAAATCCTGGGGAAAAAAGTGCTTCTGAAGAACCCCAATGGGGCTATTTATAGTTTTCTGAGTTTGAACTGCCAATAACCAAACTGAGCCGACCTGAAATTACCAAAATACCCTTGCTTGGGTCTGCCAACAACCAAACTCCGCTGTTCTGAAGGGTTATATGCAGACCACCGAGGGCAAAAGCGTAAAATCACCTAGGGCTAAAAAGGTGAACCGTCTTCCAAATGAACCGACGCTTGGCGAGAGCACCGTCTTGCGGGCGAGGGCTCCTATGGGGCTCGTCTCGCTTAGCGAGGCTCTCGCCTGAGCTGATGGGCCCCCTCTCTAGGTCCGTCTCGCCTGGGAAGGCTCTCGACTGGGCTACTGGGCCCCTCTCGCCCGAACCGCTGGGGCATCTCGCTGGGTCCGTCTCTCCTGGGCCGCTGGGCCCCTCTCGCCCGAACCGCTGGGGCCCTCTCGCCTAGCGAGCCGGCTTCTGTCGAAGATTCCATTTTGCCTTACGTTCACCTCTCTTCGAGCCCGATCTGATCCTACGAGCCCGAGGTTGTACACAATTCCCGCTCTTTTCGAGATTATTTTGAGCTTGGAAAAAAGTCCAACCGAGTCTCGTGTCATTAAAACGTATTTATGGACGTATTTATGAGGGAATCTTTGGTGTGGCCCCACTCCGGAGCCTATAAATATATGATTCCTATCCCATAAGGGAAATCCTCCCTTTCACACTTCTCCCTTCCTTGGCCCTGCTGTAATAATGTCTCACAGTCAGAGTTTCCGCGAGCGTCTGGCGATGGTGCGTAAGCAGAATAAGGCCAACGTGACCGCTCTGACCAAGACTCTGGCTAGTACCCCACCCTCCTTACCGTCCTCTTCGCGTCGCCAGAAGAAGGTAAAGACAGGCGGCCCTTCATCCTCGACCGAGAGGCCATCTCGCGCTGTCTTGGAGACCCGCCCCTCTCTTCCCGCATCTCCTAAAGAGAAGGTGAGTTCTCGCTTTCACCCCTATTTGTCTTTTCATCCATCCGCTTATTTATCATTTTGCTTCTTCAGGGAGCCCTCGCTCCTCTACACCGACCAGCCAGCACGCGGGATGACACCGTTGCCCATCGCGAAGAAACTGACTCACCACTGCCTTCTACTCCTCCATCTACTCCCCCTAACGAGAGGCGAGACGACCCCTCTCAGGACGCCGGGACCTCCCGCCATCCTGGTAAAAAACCTTCCCACTCGCTTCTCTGTCCCAATCACTACTCCCACACCCTTCTGCGAGAGCCTCTCTCACCCTGCCCTCCACTCCTTGCGTAGGAGCCCAGACCGACTCGCCCGCTGAGGAGCTCTTTAGGCGACTCGCCGTCTCGCCCCCTCCTCTTATAGACGAAATTGAAGACTACCTGGGAGACCTTGCGGACCCGGTGGAGATGAAGCGCAAGACCGCCGAGATGTTCCGGAAGCACGCGCGCATCATCAACAAGGTGGAGCAGGACAGGCGGGCGGCCGATAGGCGAATCGAATGACTGGAGAATGAATGCGCTCGCCTATCTTCTGAGGTTGACCCTGGGATAGAAGTTGAGGGGACCGACCCTCAGGCTATTATCGGTGAGGTCGACGCGCAGCTCCGTCTCGCGCGCAGTGGGCTTGGCGCCGTTCGCGCCTTCCACTCGCCCAGTAGGCCCCACTGTGCGGGGGCTCGCTGTGGCCGCTGGAAATGGTTCCCGTATTATGGACGGCTCTGCTCGACCTGCTCTATTTATTCGTCTCGCTCTTTCTTCTGTCTTTGTATATTTACTGCTGTAATAATTAAATGATACATTATGCTGCCGTCTCGCCGACAATGCCTGAGAATATGGCGCCCGCCTTATGCGGGATGGTATTTTTTATTGCTGCTAGTTTAATTGCTTAATTTTCATTTAATTTCTTTTAATTTAAACATTCTGTCCTGTGATTGTGATGGACCACACAAATCGAGGTTTAGGAGAGAGAGTGAACCGCCGGCCGACTCTTCCCCTTCCCCTATACTCTTTTCCCGCCCATTTAATCTTTTTACTTCATCCGCTATAAATACTCCTGCCCCCTCAGAGCAGAAAGATATCTGCGCCTTCACCTCTGCCGCGTCCAAGCTTTTGCCCCCCTGTCCCTTCCGTCTCGCCGATCCCTGTCACCTTTTCACTCCTCTCGCCTCTCCTTCTCTCGCTCTTCTCCTCCCGCTCTTCTTCTCTCGCTCTTCTTCTCTCGCTCTTCTCCTCTCGCTCTCCTCCTCTCGCTCTTCTTCTCTTTCAACCATCTCGCCTACATCATTCTCGCCTAATCATGGGGAAGAAGAGAGTTGAGGAAGGTGAGGGGCGCAGCCGCTGCGGGAAGAGGTTTACCGATCATGACTTCCCACTCGGCAGGCTCCCTGACGAAGACTACTGCAACTTCGTCCGCGAGTATTTGAAGAAGGGGCTTGAATCGCGGCCCCCGAAGGTTGGCGAGTCGATCAATAAACCCGGGAGAGCTCGCCTTCCCCGTCTCGCACTTTGAGGCAGAGTTAAGGTTGCCCCTCTGGCCGGAGGTAAAACAGGTCTTTAAGTACTTCGGCGTCGTCCCGACGCAGTTTTACCCGAACGCCATTTCGGTGTTGATTGCCTTCGCCTGCTACATGCGCCGGGAGCGCATTGAGTTCAGCTTGACGGTCTTCCACAAGCTCTTCATCTACCACGCCAACGTCGACGACGTCTCGTACTTCACCGGGCAAGGGCTCATGGTGTGCGAGACGCCAAACAAAAATCACCATTGGCTCACCAGGTTCGTCTTCATCCGCGGCGACTTCGGGGGCGTCCCGCTCGCGCCTGTGTCGCCCCCCGAGAGCTTTTATGCGTCTCCGCAGGTAGGAGGCAATGACAAGCTGCTGTTTGACTTCTTCATCGACAAGAACTTTGAGGTCCACTTCCTGCGGCGAGGCCTCGACTCGCTGCCTCCGGTGCTCCCTGGCGAAGGTACTCTCGTTCTCTTGTCTTGTGTTTGATTATTTTTCATCTCGCCATCTTACCACCTCCTTGTCTGTTTCTAGGGGAGTGAGTCGTACCAGTCCACCCCCCCTACAAAAGCAATATCCAACCAAGCAAGGGCCTCAGTCTCGCCAGCGCGGTAGCTGAGGCGGCGAGAGAGTCTTTGGCTCCTGCCCCTCCCAAGAGGCCTGCAGGCGACACGACCCCCTCTCGCTCCAGCCCTCCCAGAAAAAAGATGAAGAAAGCCGGGGTCATCTCCAAGGGGAAAAAGGAGGCCCCGAGGGAGAAGAAGGAGGTGCCAGGGTCTCTGACCCCCATCTCCATAGGGGACTCACAGTCGCCCCGCACCGCTCCCTCTCATGCCGTCTCTCCTGCCCGCGAGACAGCTCTACCCGATCGGCCTGCTGTTACTTCTAATCAGCCGGCCGCCGCGACATCTCGCGAAACTACTACTCCCAGTCTCCCAGCCCCCTCTTCTCATCCCAACTTTAACCTGGGCCCCGCGATCCAGGATGTTGCCGACGCCCCTGTTCTGGTGTGGGAGAAGGACGCCAACCGCGTGTCCATCTCCACCCTCCTTCCTTCTTGGAAGGAACAGGAGGTTCCCACTAGCCATGCCTTCTTTGTGGGCTATGGCCTTTATGGCACTCCTGAGGCGGTCTCCCCCGAGAACGAGTCCTCGCGAGACCTCGTCCTGAAATCCTCCCACTCCCAACTGCGCGCCTTGGAGCTCTCGCACCGCACCGCGCACCGCCTGATTTATACTAATAAGAAGTGGAAAGACGCCGAGGCGGGCCTGGCGGCAGAGCGAGCGAAATCTGACGACCTCACGAGAAGACTGTCTGACGCCGAGACCCTCCTCGCGAAAGCTCATGGTGGCGTGGTAAGCCTTAAAACTTATCCTTGATTTATTCTTTTTAAATACTCTTTACTAATGACTGGACGTCTCGCAGGATGCCGAGACGGCGGAGCGGATGCACTCGCGCGCGGCGGCTCAGGAGGAGGAGATTAAAGATTTAAAAGTTGAGGTCACTCGCCTTCAGGACAATGCCGCGTCGTCTCGCCGCGAACCCCTCCCGACCCATCCGCCTCGATATTCCTTGGATGAAGTTGAGGAGCGGTGCCGGGACGACAGGATCTTGACGGCGGAGCTGGTCCTAAAAATGATGAAGGAGCTGGGGGTCGTGAAGGAAGACTCCGAGACGGTGACCGCTCGCGACCTGGTCCCCCAGCTCTGTGGCGAGGAGAGCGAAGATTCCTCTTCCGGCGGGGAGGAATGAACTGCTGCTTGCGAGATCCAAGACCCCTCTCCCCCCTTTTTTGCTGCTGTATAACTTAGTCTCTTTTTTGAGTTTATTTTTGTGATCAAACATGTATTGATGACTCTTGTGATGAACTGATGTTGCTCAAATGTACATTTCTGTTATGTTTCTTCTTTTTACATTTTGCGGAATGATTTATTGGCTTGCTTTTGCCTGCGAGACGGTGCCGTCCACCCGTCTCGCCGCCTCGCTTTTACTTATTTCAATATGCTTTATTTCGTTTTCTGCGAGATGACCCTGTGATGCGCTCATGCCCGCGAGACGATGCTACATCTTGTCTCGCCACTTCGCTGGAGAGTTGGCTTTTTTCAGAGCGCGAGTCGTCACTTCCCTCATCTTAGTTGTGTGGAGACCTAACTGGTATAACCCTCTCGCCTCGCCTCAGGGTACTCCCGGCGCGAGTGGCTTTTAGTGACTTAGCCTGCTCCCCTATTATTAGGCCGAGACTTCTATCCCGCACGAGTGCCCACTCACCGTAGGCGAGACCATCCTCGTAGCTGCCCGCTGCGAGTGCCTCCACTCGCATTGCTCCAGCATTTGCCTCCCATAACTTGTTTTTCATGAGCTTAAGTAGGATGTTTCTTAAGGAGGTCTCCTCAATCACTCTGCCATCGAGTGAGCTTTCCGTCCCGCCAACTTGATGACGGCCTGGACAACTGGTCTACCGGGGACCAAGCCAGGCTCGGGGTGGTGCAAAAAGTCTAAGGACTAAGAACCAAAAACCTAGAACCAAAAACCAATTCTCTCCCCCACAGGCGAGCCTTCAGACCTGCCAGCTAATGAGAGCCTGCGCAGCGGGTCTACCTGGGGCCGAGCAAGGCTCGGGGTAGTGCAAAAAGTCTAAGGACTAAGAACCAAAAACCTAGAACCAAGAACCAATCCTCTCCCCCACAGGCGAGCCTTCGGAGCTGCCAGCTAATGAGAGCTTGCGCAGCGGGTCTACCTGGGGCCGAGCCAGGCTTGGGGTAGTGCAAGAATCTCTAAGAACCAAGAACCAATCCTCTCCCCCACAGGCGAGCCTTCGGACCTGCCAGCTAATGAGAGCCCGCGCAGCGGGCCTACCTGGGGCCGAGCCGCGCTCGGGGTCCGTTACCCCCACAGGTGAGCCTTCAGACCTGCCAGCTAATGAGAGCATGCACAGCGGGTCTACCTAGGGACGAGCCAGACTTGGGGTAGTGCAAATCTCCAAGAACCAAGAACCAATCCTCTCCCCCACAGGCGAGTCTTCGGACCTGCCAGCTAATGAGAGCCTGCGCAGCGGGTCTACCTGGGGTCGAGCCGCGCTCGGGGTCCCTTACCCCCACAGGGGAGCCTTCGGACCTGCCAGCTAATGAGAGCCTGCGCAGCGGGTCTACCTGGGGCCGAGCCAGGCTCGGGGTAGTGCAAATCTCCAAGAACCAATCCTCTCCCCCACAGGCGAGCCTTCGGACCTGCCAGCTAATAAGAGCCTGCGCAGCAGGTCTACCTGCGGCCGAGCCGCGCTCGGGGTCCCTTACCCCCACAGGCGAGCCTTCGGACCTGCCAGCTAATGAGAGCCTGCGCAGCGGGTCTACCTGGGGCCGAGCCAGTCTCGGGGTAGTGCAAATCTCCAGGAACCAGGAACCAATCCTTTCCCCCACAGACGAGCCTTCGGACCTGCCAGCTAATGAGAGCCTGCGCAGCGGGTCTACCTGGGGCCAAGCCACGCTCGGGGTCCCTTACCCCCACAGGCAAGCCTTCGGACCTGCCAGCTAATGAGAGCCTGCACAGCTGGTCTACTTGGGGCCGAGTCAGACTCGGTGTTGTGCTAGTCTCCATCTTCCCGTCATTAGAATTTCACAGTAGGTAAAGGCAGAAAGTAATTTGAGGAATATATTACAATAAACTTGATTTGAGTATACAATTTTTGCTCTCCCTTCTCATGGGTAGAAGCGCTTCAAGTCGTCGCCGCTCCACGTGTGGCTCATGGACCTTCCCTCCACATCCTGGAGGTGGTAACCTCCCGTTCTCAGGACCCTCTCGACAATATAGGGCCCTTCCCAATTTGAGTTGAGCTTACCCACGGGGGCAGATCTCCCCGCAGCATCCACTTTCTTCAGCACCAGATCTCCCTCCGCGAACTGCTTGATCCTGATATGTTTGTCAAAATATTTTGCCATCCGCTGTTTGATTTCTTCTTGCCTGATAGCTGCGACATCACGTAGATCTTCCACCATGTCCAATGAGAGCCGTAACCCCCCTTCGTTTTCCAACCTCCAAGCCTCATCCCCCTCACCCGCGGCTGCGACTCGTGGGGATCGAACCTCAAACTCCACGGGCAGGACTGCCTCACACCCATGAGAAAGTTTGAAGGGGGTCTCAGACGGGGGCCGTGTTCGGGGTTGTCCGTAAGGCCCACAATACTGAGGGGAGCTGTTCCACACAGCTTCCCCTCAGGTTCTCCACCTTCTTCTTGAGTAGGTTCACGATGATCTTGTTGGCCGCCTCCACATGACCGTTGCTCCTGGGGTGGTGCACGGAGGCAAACCTGAGGTCTATCCTCAGCTGAGCGCAGAAGCTGATGGACTATTCGCTGGCAAACTGGGGCCCATTGTCTGTTACTATCGCCTGAGGGAGCCCGTGCTTGCATATGATCTCCCCCCAGACAAAATTCCGGATGACCTGTGAGGTGACCTTATCCAATGCCTTGACCTCTAGCCTCTTTGAAAAATAATCAATCATGACCAGGAGGAACCTCCTCTGCCCACTAGCCGAAGGGAAAGGTCCGACCAAGTCCATTCCCCAGATGGCGAAAGACCATGGTGCCGTGATGCTTCAGAGCCTTTGAGCGGGCAAGAGCTAGAGGGGGGCATATAGCTGACACTTCCGACACCTCCTCGCAAACTCAGCCGCATCCTTCCTCAGGGTCTACCAGAAATACGCTTGCCTCACCACCCGTGCTTCCAACATCCTTCCTCCTGAGTGACTGCCGCACTCTCCTGAATGTACCTCCTCCAGAATCCTCGGGACCTCCTCCTCGGTCAAACACCTTGCTAGAAGTCCTGACAACATCTTCCGATGCAACCCCCCTTCCTGCATTAGGTAGTGAGCTGCCTTGTGCCTGAAGCTTTTCCCGTCCTTGGTCCCCTCCGGAAGCTCGCCAGTGGTTAGAAAGGTCACCAATGGATCCACCCATGAGGGTCGCTGATCCACCTCAATCAACTCTCCTTCCTCGATAGCTGGTCGAAATAGCTCAGTCAAGGTCCCTCCTCCCCGAGGTCCAAACTTAGCTAACCGATCGACAGCTATATTTTCTTCCCTTGGAACGTGTTGGATTGAGAATGTCCGGAACCCTACGATGATCGCCCTCACCTTGGATAAGTACCTCACTAGAGTGGGCTCCCGAGCTTCGAACTCTCCTCAGATCTGTGATGCCACCACCATCGAGTCCGTAAAAGCTTCCACATCATGGATCTCGAGCTATTTTGCCAAACGAAGGCCGGCTATCACGGCCTCGTACTCTGCCTGATTGTTAGTTGCTGGAAAGTGTAATACCACCGCTTGCTCTATGGTGACCCCTTGAGGACTTATCAACACCACCCCTGCTCCGAGGGAGTGCTTTCCCGAGGCACCATCAACCATCATCTTCCACTCCTCTTGCGGCCGCGGCTCCTCAGCTCCGACCTCAACAACGTAGTCTGCCAAGAAGTCAGCCACCGCCTGAGTTTTAATGGAGAGCCTTGGTATGAATGAGATATCGAACTCACCCAATTCGATAGACCATTTGGCCAACCTGCCTGAGTGCTCCACTCTTTCAAAGATATTGCGAAGAGGATGGTCTGTCACCACCTTGATCGAATGTGCTTGGAAGTACGGCCGGAGCTTCCTGGCCGAAACGATTAAAGCATACACCAGCTTTTCCAAGATGGGGTAGCGGAGCTCCGCCTTCTTCAGGATCCTGCTGACATAGTAGATTGACAATTGCTTCTTCCCCTCTTCCCTGACCAGGACCGAGCTCACGGCCTCTGCTCCTACTCCGAGGTACAAGGCTAGGTCCTCCCCCTCCTTTGGGCTTTGAAGTAGAGGAGCCTGAGAGAGCTGCCTCTTCAGCATTTGGAAAGCCTCTTCACATTCGGCAGTCCACTGGAACCTTTGAGTACCCCTCAGTACCTTGAAGAATGATGAACACTTTTCTCCCGACCTGGAGAGGAATCTGCTTAGCCCGACCAGCTTGCCTGTCAAGCGCTAGACCTCCTTAGTGTTGCGCGGTGACTCCAGCTCCAGGATGACCTTCACCTTATCTGGGTTAGGCTCCACCCCTGCCGAGGTCAGAAGATGCCCAAGGAACTTCCCGCGGCTCGCCCCGAAGACGCACTTCAAGGGGTTCAGCCTCATCTTCAATTTCCGTAGGGTAGCGAACGTCTCCTCCAGGTCCCGAAGGTGCGAGTCCACACACTTGCTCTTGACCATCAGGTCATCAACATAGACCTCCAGGTTTCTCCCCCTTTGACCCTGGACGACTCGATCCATCATGCGTTGATATGTAGCCCATGGGTTTTTCAACCCAAAGGGCATCATCTTATAGCTGAAACATCCCTCCCTCGTAATGAAGGAGACGTCCTTGACATCAGTAGGGTGCGTTCAGATCTGATGATAACATGAAAAAGCATCCAAAAAACTCATAATAGAAAAACCAACGGCTGAATCAATCAGCGCGTCGATTCGAGACAGGGGGTAGCAATTCTTGGGGCATGATTTATTTAATAAAGAAAAATCAATACACATGCGCCACTTCTCTCCCCTTTCTTCACCATTACCACGTTGGAGATCCAGCCTGGATACTGGATCTCCGAGATGAAGCTAGCCTGCAGAAGCTTCTTGACCTCCTCGCGAGATGGGCTCCTCCAGGTTGGTAGCGATGGTCCTCATCTTCTAGCGAATGGGGCGCGTCAGGGGGTCCAAGTTCAGGCGATGGAAGGCCACATCTGCATTGATGCCCGGCATGTCCGCCGCGCTCCAAGCAAAGATGTCGAGGTTGCTCTGGATGCAAGCCCTGACTCGCTCCTGGTCCTCGGGACTCAAGCCCCCGCTGATCCGCACCCTCTGCACCTGGCCGGCGCTGGTGAAGACTTCCATCTCCACCACTTCTCCAGCCGGCTCCAGCCGCGACTGCTCCCAGCCGGCTCTTGCTCCCTCCTCCTGCGCATACTCTTCCTCCCCTCCTGCTTCCTCGACTTCCATCACCTCCCCTAGGCTCTCACTCTGCCGCTGCTCAACCTCCACGCCTCTCAGGGCCTCCCTCTCAACTCCTTCTCCTACTCCTTCCACCTGCCGACCCCCTTGCGGCTCCGACTCCTCGTCCCTCTGGACCTCCTGCACACCATCTCCTTTTTGCTCCTCAATCTCCTCCCTCGCCTCCTCTAGGCTCACCTCCTCTTCTCCGACAACCTCTTCCTGCTCCGCCATCTCCCTCTCCAGCTCTTCCGCCTCTGCCATACAAGATATGGTGTTGACCGCCGTTACGTAACACTGCCTCGCCACCTTCGGGTCCCCCCTGATCCTAACCTGTACCCCTCCATTGTTGAACTTGAGGCATTGATGAAACGAGCAGGGGACACAGCGAAAGGCGCTGATGAGGGGGCGCCCAAAGATGGCGTTATAGCTGCTCGGGGCGTCCACGATCACGAACCTGCAGTTCCGTGACACGCCCCCCAACCTTACGTGCAGCCCTACCCCTCCTTTTACCTCCTTCCTTTCTCCTGAAAATCCAAATAACGGTCCGTCCGAAGCTAACACCCTTTTGCCCTCGACCCTCATCTCATCAAAGGCCTTCTTGAAGATCACGTTCACGGAGCTCCCGTTGTCCACAAAGATCCTGAAGACCGTGAAGTTCTCGACTGCCGTCTGGATCACCAAGGCGTCACAGAACGGGTCTTCATAATCCGGCATATCTGCTGAAGAAAAAGTAAATTTTCTTCCGGAGGGGGAGCCTGGAAGGTCGAGGCTACCCCCCTTCGGAACATGGTCTGGAGGCTTCCCTTTCGAATTGCCTCAATCCCAACTCCTCCGTGGATCACCCCGATCCCTCCCCGGGTTCCTACATCCTCCCGGTCCTCACACCTATCTTCCGTCTCCCCATGCTGCACCTCCACGATCCTTACTGACGGATCCTGCCTCCCTAGCCCCCTGGCTTCTTTTATCTCCAAGAACTCTGGGCAGGTGGCCGTCGCGTGACCCTCCTCCTGGTGGAAGTCACAGAAAAGCAACGCCACCTTGCCCCCTCTTCCTTCTCCACCTCTTCTTTCAGCTCCTCCCCGAGCTCCTCTCCTTCCTCCTCTACCTCGGCCGACCTCCATTGCCTCCTGTTGATGCGGGAAGTGACCCTTCAGCTCCTGCCTCCTCGCCGGCTGATCAAACCTCCCCGGCTCGCGAAAGTTGTCTCTTCCCTGAAAGCCTCCTTCTTGCTCCTGGGGGCGCCCCTCCTGAGGCCTCCAACCTAACCGGTTGTTCGTCTCCCGGGCCCCCCATCCTTGATGCTGTCCCTGCTGCCCCTGTCCTCGGGGCTCCTCCCTCCTCTCTTCTCTCTGCTCCCTCTGCCTCCCTGCTCCCGGCTCCTTCACGTCATCCTCCGCCAACCTGGCTAGCTTCCTGGCAAACTCCAGATTGGCTCTCTCAAAGTCTATCTCCTTTGCCGCCCTCTCCATGAGCTCCTCAAAAAAGAGGGGGGGGGGCATTTTCTTCAGCTCCATGCTAAAGAATCCCGGCCCCAGCCCCCGGGTAAAGGCGAGCATCAGTGCATACCCTAGGACCTGGATCAGGAGGATCTCTTCCTGAAACCGGTCAACATAATGACCCAACGTCTCGTCTTGCTTCTGCCTCACCGCAAACAGACACTCCGCCTCCTTCTTATGCTTCTTCGATGTCGATAACCTCAACAGGAAACCTCGACGCAGATCCTCAAAACTGTAGATCGAACTTGCCGACAACTGATGAAACCAATCCCATGCCTTCTCCTTCAACGTGATGGCAAACAACCGACACTTGAAGGCATCCGACATCTGCCTTATCAAAACAACATCTTCAAACCACTGCACATGCTGTACAGGGTCGTCTTTCCCCGAGTAGTAGGACATGTCGGGCTCCCGGAACCCCTCCGGCATCGGGGCCGAGATGATGAGATCACTGAAAGAGCTCTCGCCTCCTGCCTGCCGAGAGGGCACGTCTCGCGGCCTCGGCTGGTTGGCCCGATCCGCGAGACCATGCCCAGGGAAGAGTTCTCGCACAGCCGCCTCCCTCTCGCCAACTTCTGCTGGAATCTCCTTCCCGGGACGCTGTCCTGGGAAGAGCTCTCGCGCGGCCACGTCCCTCTCGCCAACCTCCGCCGGGACCTCCTTCCCGGGGCGCTGCCCAGGAGCGTTCTCGCCCAAGAGCGGGACCGCCTCTACTGGAACCTGAGGTGTTGCCCACTCGCTCCTTGCCGAGAAGGCCAAGCTGATGGTCTGCAAGACCTCTCGCCTGAAGTCCTCCAGCATCTTCCTCGTCGCCTCCTCTCCCCGTGAGGGGGAACCTCCTGAACCAGATCCTTCACCTTCACCTCCTGCCATCGGACCAAACTCAAAACTTTATTGTATCGGCTACCTTCCACGCTCACCACATTAGAAGTGTTGAAGCCAAAATTTGACTTCGACGAAAGTTCGAAATTAGGGGTGTAGCCAACACCTACTCGTCCCAAGCTCTGTCCTCCGACTGATTGTGAAGGACCAGAAACCGACCCAAAGCCTCAGCAGGGAGGTCCCACCGCTTACCCGGAAGATCTCTGAGAGTTTCCCCTCCAAAGTCAAAAGCTGGGCTTGGAGCTCCTCAGAAAGCACAAGAAAATTCTTAAAATCCCGGGGAAAAAAGTGCTTCTGAAGAACCCCTATGGGGCTATTTATAGTTTTCTGAGTTTGAACTGCCAATAACCAAACTGAGCCGACCTGAAATTACCAAAATACCCTCGGTTGAGTCTGCCAACAACCAAACTCCGCTATTCTGAAGGGTTATATGTAGACCACAGAGAGCAAAAACGTAAAATCACCTAGGTCTAAAAAGGTGAACCACCTTCCAACTGAACCGGCGCTTGGCGAGAGCACCGTCTCGCGGGCGAGAGCTCCTATGGGGCTCATCTCGCCTAGCGAGGCTCTCGCCTGAGCTGATGGGCCCCCTCTCTGGGTCCGTCTCGCCTGGGAAGGCTCTCGCCTGGGCTACTGGGCCCCTCTCGCCCGAACCGCTGGGGCATCTCGCTGGGTCCGTCTCGCCTGGGAAGGCTCTCGCCTGGGCCGCTGGGCCCCTCTCGCCCGAACCGCTGGGGCCCTCTCGCCTAGCGAGCCGGCTTCTGTCGAAGATTCCATTTTGCCTTACCTTCCCCTCTCTTCGAGCCCGATCTGATCCTACAAGCCCGAGGTTGTACATGAGGAGTTATTGACGGTGGTACTCGCCGTCCAAGAATGGCAATATTATTTGATTACCGACCCATTTCTCATCCGTACAAATCAACAAAACCTTAAATTTCTCCTAGATCAACGATTAGCAACACCGGCCCTACAAAAGTACTTGTCTAAGTTGTTGGGCTACAATTACACCATCCAGTACAAGCAAGGGAAGGAAAATGTTTGCGCTGACACATTATCTAGGAAGTATGGAGAGGTGGAACCTGAATTATATACTCTAATCACTATTACTTCTGATTTCCTGCAGCAACTCAAGGAATCGTGGCAACGGGACCCCGACATCCAACAATTAATTGCACAAAAATCTGTGAACAACAACAATAAACCCAAGTACACGTGGGAGAGGGCTGTTGAAGCGGAGGTGCTGGTTGGTGGTCGGCAATGTTGCTGCTATCAAGGCCAAACTGCTACAGTTTTACCATGATAACATTGGGGATGGGCACTCAGACATCACATCTACATACCATCGCTTGCGGAAGATGTTTTATTGGAAAAAAATGAAGGTGGATGTTTATGAGTACATTCGGCGGTGCGTGAAATGCCAACAATACAAACCGTACAATCAGAAGGCGATGGGTTTGTTACAACCTCTTTCAATATCAAATCGGATTTGGTAGGACATATCTCTTGATTTCGTGGACGGGCTCCCCAAAAGCAGTGACAAAATAGCTATCCTAGTGGCCGTTGATCGTTTAAGCAAACATGCCCACTTTATGGCTTTGTCTCACGGTCTCACCCCTACAACGCCGAGAACGTGGCCCTGGTGTTCTTGGATTCCATTGTCTGGTTACATGGTATGCCGGAATCCATTGTTAGTGATCAAGATACTATCTTTGTGAGCCAATTCTGGCAAGAACTATTTCGGGCGCTACAAGTCAAGCTGAAACTCTCCACCGCTTACCACCCGCCATCCGATGGACAATCGGAAGTGGTAAATCGATGTTTAGAGAATTATTATGATGCATGTGTTTTGAGAGGCCAAAGAATCAGACACACTGGTTACCGTTGACGGAGTGGTGGTACAACACCTCCTATCACAGTACAATCAAAATGTCCCCGTATGTACTTGTTTACGGGCAAGCCCCACCCCACCACTACATTCGGCCTATAACCCGGGCCTAACTGAAGTTGAAGAGGTTGATTGATTTTTGGCAGCACGAGAGCAAGTTATCAGAATCTTAAAGACCAATCTAGCCAAGGCTCAAAACCGCATGCACGTCATGGCGGACAAGAAACAAAGAGAGCGGGTGTTGGTGGTGGGCTCATGGGTGTATGTCCGCTTACAACCCTACTGACAAACAAGTATCCGCCCGCGGGGCTGCCACAAATTAATACCCAAGTTTTTTGGCCCATTCCAAGTGTTGGAGCAAGTGGGGGCGGTCGCATAGCGTCTAGATCTTCCAGAAGATGTAAAGATCCACCATACCTTTCACATATCACAGTTACGAGAGCATCATGGAGACCTACCAACACAACTCACTTCTCTACCATCCACCGTGAACAACGAAGGCAACCTAATGATCAATCCCATTGCCGTGTTAACCGCCGCATTGTTCCCCGGGAGGGCAAGGTAGTTACACAACTGTTAATTCAATGGTCGCATGACACGATGGCGGAAACGACGTGGGATGATCCATGGACAATTCAAAAACACTTTCTGCATTTCTGTCCTTGAGGACAAGGATGCTGTTGGGGGGAAGGTTGTTGATGCGTGCGAGAATGTGGCGGGAGTCTTTTTTGGATGTGCCTGGGTATTGGGGGAGGGGTAATATTTATGTTTAGCAAGGATATTTTGGTCTTGTACTGCCAGAATATATAAGGCAGAGTTAGAGTTAGTTTATGTTTTCTTTATGCTATTTTCCTGTGATCGTGTTTGACGGCAAGAGAGTGCGATCTCCTCCTTGCAATGCTCAACCTGTTTTGGGTGCGCCCTTAGGGTTGATTGTATCCAGTGTTGGGTTCTCTTTTGATCCTCTTGTAGTCCAGCTACATCAGTTTCCTGAGTAACTACTGCTCTATTGTGGTTCTCTACATTTGGAACTCATCACTTTCCCATTGTCTTGCTTCATTATAGTTTTTCTGGAGATCACCGAAGAACTCCTCCGGCCTCCTTCACCACTACAGGCCAACTACCTCCACAACCGCCCACAATCGCCCACAACCGTCACAACCGCCCACAACCGCCCACAACCGCCACCACTACCCCGCTTCCTAAAATTTAGGATCCATACCTCAATTTTAGGCCCCCACTATCTCCTCATTCCCGCACTGGCGCACCCCTTCTCCCCTAAATCCCAGCCCACTTCTCACATGAACCCCTTATCATTTCCCACTTGTTACCGTCCCCACCTCCCCTCCATTTATGTGGTGCCACCTCCCAACCAACCCCTACCTCCTCAGCCAGCCACCTCCCTCTCCAAGTTACCCCATCCATCTTCTCCCAAACCCTCTCCCAGCAGCTGTACATGTCTCAAAACAGCTACCAGCCTGCCCTCGAGCTACTCAGAGAGCCCTTTATCAGAGGGATCTGAATTCAACCCCAGGAGACCCTCCCAACCACTATACAACTCTCTGAAATCACCCCAACCTTCACCCTTCAGTATTGTGCAAGTTCAAAGCGTGTTTGTTACTTCTTTACAGTTGAATCATGTGTTTATTCTCCACTTGAGGAGATATTAGTTCGTAAGTCTTGATTTCGACCATTTGAGTCCTTGTATTTTCTAATTTAAATAGTTATTTGATTTTGCGCACTCTCGCGCTTGTATCCCTCTTTTGTCTCCTTATTTTAACTTCTTAATTTTCCGGTGGCAAATTAACGAACGTGATTTTAAAATGCGCTATTGCAAATTAACCTTCGTTGGAAATTGCATCTGCATCTAGCCGTGATTTCCTTAGGGCCTTACCCCACGTCAGTGATTCCAATCTTTTAAACAAGTTATACATTCGAAGACCTTTCATAATAATTTTTTATTTCAGGTTACTGATCTTTGGAGGAATGATTTTTTACCTTACTCAATTGGCCCATTCTTGACTGATCCCTATGGAGACTATATCAATACATGATTTGATAATGAAGATGTGAATGCGATTAGGAGTCCATATCAATCTATCTTCACCTTCCATAAGGGACAGTGAATTGAATCTGGCAGCATCTGTATCTCATTTTGTAAATTCCCGTTTTCATCATAAGCTTCAGCCACCTTGAGAGAGTTTGTCGGATATAAAACCAATTATAGCCAACGTTTTAGAGGGTCCATGATATTTCAGGAGTCTTACCAAAAATTAGCTTGCACATTGCTAATAATAGGCTTGAAGAATGCGAGGAGCAAGTTGATGAACCCCGGGTTATACTTCCAAGACCCATGGACCTTGTTTGCTTGATTTATCGGAGGCCAAGTGATGTAGGGGTAGGCTAGTGGTGCTCGGGAGCTAAGACTCTTAGTGCGGGTGCGGGGAACACACTAATGCAACGCTAAATGCAATGTGACTGTCGGGTGACGACAACAATTATTATAAGCAATGAAATTAAGATTATCACACAGATAATTAAAATAAAAGAGACAAATAATTACTTTCAGCAATTTGACAACGGCTTCCTCCGCTCGGAGGGCCTAAGCAAGCGCACGGCGAATAAGTCCACAAACAATTAATAGCATAAAATGAAATGACTACCACACAACCATAATCTCAGCACAATATAGATAAACACCGAATGAAAATGTCAAGTCACAGAATACAATATCATAAATGCTCACAACGTAGAGGGCTGAACCGAGGTATTGGAGGATTTGAAAGCCAGATGTAAAGACGGGCGATCGGAGGTGGAACCGGCTGCGAGGCGACGGTGATGGTGGCTGCCATCGACGGAAAATGGTGGTAATGGAGGGTAAAACGGCGGATCCGGCCACAAATGAGTAGATCCGGACCGGGGGAGAGTAGATCCGCTATTTAGGAGCGGATCGAGGCAAAAATGGAGGGTTGGTGCGGTGGAAATAACGGATCGGGGGTGGTAGCACTAGATCAAAATAGATCTAGGGTTTTCAGAGCGGTGGGAAGTGGATGCACGAAGGGAAGGTGAGAGGAGTGGCTGGATAGGGTTAGAAAACCCTTGGGGTGGCCGGTTTTGGGAAGGGAAAGGGGCGGGGGGGGGGGGGGGGGGGGGGGGGTGGAATGGGGTAGCAGTCCGGCAGCCGGTTCTGGACACACCGACGACGGTGGACAGGGGGGAAAAGGCTGGGTTTCGGCCGATTTGCTGGGCTGCAGGCCGACGGTGGTTGGGTGGGGATTTGAGGGGATTCCGGCGGTGGAGAAGGGGGAAAGATAATGGAAAATGATGGAGGGGGGTAGGGTTTACCTTGAGGGGAAGTTTGGCGGCCTAGGAGTCGTCACCTAAGGTTCCACGACGTCGACACCGTGGAGGGATCGCTGGAATCCGGGAAACTCTTTCTCCAAATCCAACAATGACTGAATTCAGCCCCCCTACATCCTATTTATAATAAAAGAGAAGCTAGGGTATCCCCACCAACGACTATGATTGGCCGGTGGGTTCGCCCATAAAAATACATCAAAATAAACTGAAAAAATAAAGTAATATAGTTTTTTGACTCGCAGCGATGTCCCAGACGCAGCCGCGGAGTCCGATCGGCGATCCGATCAAGTCTTCCTGCGCGAATACATGTATGTGGGTCCCGCCTTGCGGCGAACCCCTCCAGGTGCATCTGATGGTTCTCCATCAACCCCCCGACTGAAAAGCCTTCATCTCCGATGAATGAAGATGATCGTACTGAGGTCGAAGTCCGGGGGCGAGCCGATCGAGCTCTGCCGGTAGTATCCAAATGTCGTCAGTGTCAGGGCGACCTCGCCAATGTACCAGGTATTGGCAACACGGTCCGTCCGAGGTGGGAACAAACTGGTGGGATCTGATCTCCGTGATGATCTCATCTCTCGCCTCTCGGAAGGTGGATCCCGGTGCGATCGGTGATTCCTACGGTGGAACCAAAGGGGATGACGTCCCGGGTGGGTGGGTGACAACAGTGGGTGAATCAGGATGTCCATCAGATGGTGGTGATGTGTGAGGGTGGTATGGTAGCGACAGTGAGGGCGGGGGTGGCTGGGCATCTCCACTGCTCGGGTCCACATACTCATGAGGTTCATAGTATGGAGTCAGGTTCTCAACATTAAACACAGGGTGGATTCCCATACTGGCCGTGATGTCAAGTCGGTAGACGTTGGTCCTAATACGACTAATAATGGAGTACAGACCCATTCGCCTCGCGCTTAACTTCTTGGCAGGTCCCGAAGGGAGCCTCTCGGGGCGAACTCACACCATTATCTTCTCGCCTATGTTAAATATTTGCTCTCGCCTTCGCTTATCTGCATGGGATTTGTAATTTTCATTGCTTAATATTATTTGTCGGCGGACCGACTCATGCAAATCATGCAAGTACTGCGTAAATGACTCCGCATACTCACTAGGGCGGGACTCTAAAGGGCTCGACACAAGGTCTATGAGTTTCCTCGGGTCATATCCGGACACTACATGAAATGGAATCAACCCGGTGGACCTATTGACTGAGCTATTGTAGGCAAACTCTGCTATCCGCAAATATATGTCCCAACTGCCTACATGCTCTCCTACCAGACACCGCAGCAGATTCCCTAAACTCCGATTCACTACCTCAGTCTGTCCGTCCTTCTGTGGGTGATATGCCGAGGAAAACCTAAGGATAGTGCCAGTCTTGTGCCACAAGGTTTTCCAGAAGTAGCTCATGAACCTCACATTGCGGTCCGACACAATCGACTTGGGCAGACCATGCAATCGAAAGACGCCCCTCATGAATATGGATGCAACGTGAGTCTCATCTGCCGTCTTGCGACAGGCAATGAAGTGTGCCATCTTCGAAAACCGATCAACCACCACGAAGATGGAGTCGTGCTTCCGCAAGGTGTGGGGAAGTCCGAGAACAAAGTCCATGCTAATGTCCTCCCAAGGGCGGTGTGGTACGGGTAAAGGTGTATAAAGACCGGCATTCTGCTTAGTACCCTTTGCTGTCTGACAGATATGACAGTGGCGCACAACTTGGGCGACATCCTTCTTAAGGCCGGGCCAGTAAAGACGGTCCTCGACAATGGCGATGGATTTATCTCGCCCGAAGTGGCCCGCGGCTCCACCCCCGTGCAACTCCTAAATTAGATAATCTCGGTAAGATGTCTGGGGAATGCATAGGCGGGAACCCCGGTACAAGTATCCCTCATAGATCTGATATCCCTCAACAGGGTCAGGTGGGTCTCGGGATAGGGCGGTGTAAATCCCGCCAAAATCAGGACACGTCAGATAGTCGAGCATCAATCTCTCAAGTCCCTCGACACTTGCAGTCATCGTCTGCAGCAGGGACACACGACGACTCAACGTATCAGCCGGCTTGTTCTCAACACCAGCGCGGTGCTTGAGAACATAATGGAAATCCTGCAGATATTCGACCCACTTCGCATGCCGGTGGCCCAGCTTGCGTTGCGAGTCCAGTTAACGTAGGGCCTGGTGGTCGGAGTACAACACGAACTCCCGGGGAAGGAGATAGTGCCTCCAGTAGCGTAGAGACTGGACTATCGCATAAAACTCCCGATCGTAATTCGAGTACTTTTGCTTAGCCTCATTCAGCTTCCCACTAAAGTAAGAAACTGATTGTCCCTCTTGACTCAATACGCTACCTATACCGACACTTGACGCGTCACAAGCGACCTCAAAAGCGCGGCTAAAATCCGGCAGTCGTAGGACTGGAGCTGTCGTCAACCTCTCCTTAATCTCCTCGAAGGCTCTAGTGGCTGCGGGGGTGCAATGAAACTCTCCCTTCTTGAGACAGCTCGTGAAGGGGGCCATGATCGTGCTGAACCCTTGGACAAACCTCCTATAGAAGGTGACAAGTCCGTGAAAGCTACGTGCCTCGTGGATATTCTTAGGCACAGGACAATCTCGAATAGATTTGACCTTCTCAGGGTCCACGAAGACTCCAGTAGAGGATATAATAAAGCCCAGAAAGTGGACAGACTCGGAGAGGAATGCGTACTTATTCAGGTTCACATACAGTTTCTCTTAGCGAAGGGTGCCAAAGAGAAGTCTCAGATGATCGAGGTGAGCAGCCTGCGTCTGGCTATAGACTAGTATATCATCAAAGTATACCACCAGAAACTTGCCTATGTAGGGCCGCAACACCTGCGTCATAACCCGCATAAACGTGCTCGGGACATTGGACAGTCCAAATGACATAACTAACCACTCATATAGATTGTCCTTGGTCTTGAATGCGGTCTTCCACTCGTCTCGCTCACGAACTCGTATCTGGTGGTACCCACTACGAAGGTCGATCTTGGAGAAGATCTGGACACCAGACATAGTATCCAGTAGGTCATCGAGTCGTGGGATCGGGAAACGATACTTGACTGTGATTTTATTAATGATGCTGCTATCGATGCACATACGCCAACTACCGTCCTTCTTAGGGGTAAGAAGGGCGGGGACCGCACAAGGACTCATGCTCTCATGAATGAACTGCTTCCGGAGAAGCTCATTAACCTGTCGTTTGAGCTCAACGTGCTCATCCGGGTGCATACGGTAATGGGGAAGGTTCGGGAGGGAGGCTCCCGAGACTAAATCAATGGTATGCTGAATGTCCCGTGGGGGAGGCAGCTCATCGGGGAGCTCGTCTGGCATGATCTCCGCAAACTCGCCTAAAAGGGGACGCACCGCGGGTGGGTGGTCAGCTGAGGTGTCATCAGTAATCTGGGTAGTAGCGACTACGTAAATGACGTTTGACTCGACGCTATCTCGTAGGAACTCACCTCGCCTCAAAATATGCAGTGGCCGCGAGGCGCTCGTGCTCACAGATGGCTCTACCACACCCTTAGATCGATCTCGGGGCTGGGTGGACGTCAACGTAATCTTCCGCTCCTTATCGTAAAAGACACACGTGTTCGAGCGACCGAAGCACGTGACGTCACGATCGAAAAGCCAGGGGCGGCCAAGCAACACATGAGCGACGTCCATGGGAATGACATCGCACCAGACCTTGTCCTGAAAGGACACGATAGTGATCAGGACTAAGCAACGCTGGGTGACCTGGATCACCGTATTGTCGACCCTGACGACACGGTATGGGTGGGGGTGAGACTCGGCCTTCACCAGCATACGGTCAAGCCCCTTCTGGGCTACGATGTTCACGCAACTCCCACTATCAATAGCTAGCTTGCAGGGACCGCTTGCACTAGGAAAGTACGTGTAGAAGATGGTAGTGTGCCGCCAATCCTCATCCACACGTGGGGTGTGCAGTAGGCGTCTAATCACTCCCATCTCTAACAATCGCTTGGCGTCACTCTCCCAACCTTCCTAAACTTCGGCCTTAACTTCCTCTGGGGCCTCCTCTTCGTCCTCTAAACCCCGCTCCTCCTCAACTAGCAGGTTCCGCGTGGGGCACTGCGCCGCCACGTGGCCTCTGCCAGAACATCTAAAACATACAATGCCCCCAGATCACTGACCATCAACGGCTATGACTTTACCCTTCACATCCGCGGGAATACGTGAGGGTGCAGCCGTGGTGGTCTGGGGCGGAGCAGGTTTCCTAAAAGTCGAGGAATCAGTCCGCGAAGTGAACTGTCTCGTACTAGACGATCAGAGGTACTGCTCGTACTCGAGGGAGAGCTGGAATATCTGATCAACTGTCTCCAAGCGGTGGGGAATCAACTCTCTTTGAATATCGGAACGAAGGCCCGCCTTGAAACGGGAGGCCGTGGCGATAGGTTCCTCTGAAATGTCACTTCTGACGATCAGCTCGTCGAAGCGAGCCATGTACTCGACGACGGTAAGCGTCCCCTGCCGTACTATCAGCTCGTCGAAGCGAGCCATGTACTCGACTCAGCTCTGCTTTGGGCCACTCATCTCCTCACCGACCAACCAGGCCTGACATGCGACGACTTCAAGCGTTGTTGCAACCTACGTTTCGACCCTCCCATTCGCAGCAACCCCCTCGGTGCTCTTACGCCACTTCGTCAAACAGACACAGTGGATGATTACTTGGAGCAGTCTTAGCTCCTCCTGGCACACATCACACTTCCCCCAACAATGCAAGTCTCCATCTTCACAGCCGAACTTCAACCCGCCTCCGACTGGATGCTGAATTTGAGACCCCGTCCGACTTAGTGACTACTATGAGTCTGGCCAGACCATGCGACCGCCACCTCCAGTTGGCCTGGGAGGCCTACTTGCCCACCAACATCGACACTCCACAAGGACGTCTCGAGGGTCCTCCCGCCCTCGGTCCGTCGCTTATCTCGGACCGAGATGTTGGACCACCGCGCTCAAGGTTTATGTTTTAATTGCGACGAACAGTGCACTCGCAAACACAATTGCAAGAAGCTTTTCTATCTAGATGTCGAGGACTCAAACGAGGAAGGCATCAGATGACACTCACCTTAGTGTGACCCCCCTCGAGCTTGGGGACAAACTCTTTTTCGACTGCGGTAGTGATGTTATGGTCAACGTTCTTATTATATGTAGTTGTGTGATGATATTATTAGTAGGTGTCGTATCATGTGATATTATTAGTAGTGTCGTTAATCTTTTAATGTTTTCTTGTATTTAAGGGTGTGCCACCCGGGGTCCTATAAATAGACTCTTAGTCTTTGTATCGAGTATGAATGAATGACGTTCTAGTCTTATCACTCTTGTGTGAGATTTTGGTGGCTCTCGCCTCAAACGAGCAACCCCACTTAGGCAGCCGTGATTCTGGCTCCATGGTATCCTCTACCACCACCCTCTTCTCTATCTCCGGGTCTCGCCTCCGGCAACATTTCAAGGCCTGTAACAGTATCCTTACCGTATTTTTATTTTTCTATCACACATTAATGCAGTATAATTACAAGGCACAATTCAAAGTTTTTTATATGGCTGAGTTCTCTGCATTGAAAAATTTGATTTCAAACTCTTTCTCTTTATCTCTAAACAAATATCCTTACTGTTTTTTTCTCTCTTACGCATTAATCTAGTATAACTAAGCACAATTCAAAGTTCTCTATTTTACTCAACTTATTGCAGATCATCTCATGGGTCAAAATCCTGTTGTGATGATAGTACTGACCTTGAAGATGGTTATTTACCTAAAAAGGGAGAAAAGATTATGCACTGTTGCAGGCTTGCCAAGATTCCCAACCAGGCTCTTCTGTCTGGCTTTGCATATTGCCTGTCATCATGCAGCATGATACTCATTAACAAATATGTGCTGTCCGGATTTGATTTTAATGCTGGGATATCGTTGATGCTTTATCAGGTGATGCTTTTGTGTGAATACTTATATTGTTATTGACATAGCAATTTATTTATCAACAGGCAAGTAATATGCTGCAATAATAATTTTTTTCTGTTGCAGAATTTTGTATCAGTGGTCATAGTTTCTTTTTTCAGCAAACTTGGAGTGATTTCAACTGAGCCGCTTACGTGGAGACTAATTCGAATATGGTTTCCAGTAAATGTCATATTTGTTGGAATGCTTGGTACAAGCATTTTTAGGTATGCGTCATATTCAGATAGTTTAATCGTATTTATTTATTTATTTATAATATTCAGATAATACTGTTGTTGTAATATTAGTCCCATATTAGGAATCCTCTATTGCCTTGTGTACTTTATAAGTTCTTGGGCCTCTTCACCTAGTACCAATTTCTTAAGGTTTGATGATTTGTAACACCCCTACCAAGTTTAGCAATATTTCAAAAGTCGACAACAATACACAGCGGTAAGAAAAGATTGGAACTAGGGTTAATGAAATACCTCAATGTTTGAATCACATAGTCGACTAGAAGGAAAAAGTTAACATATCTGAATACTGGAATTACAAATAAGTTTGATACACTAAGTTCATACAAATCAAGAATCTAACCCCCAAAGGGCAAAGCTTTGAAGGAAAAACCATAAAGTAAAGATTATTAAAAAGAAACTCGGAGTTACGCCCTAAGCATACTCTCGAATTGTGTTCCTTAAAAAGAAAGGTCCAAAGACGGGGTTAGCCCTGTAACGGCCCAAAATCTGCCACAACTTAAAATCATTCTTTCTGAGTGGGTTTTTCACATAATTATACGCAGCAGTATAAAAGAAGTGTATCAGTGAACACATAACATCACATTTCATTAATATACAAAATATATACACTGTCTAAATGTCAGGTACAAAAATGTCTACATTTATTACATTACAAATATCTAACAAAAGTACAAGGAATAAACTCATGCTAACCCGTGGACGAGCCACGTCTTCAACTGATCTTCGATCTCCCTCTGCCTGAGCCCGTCTAGCGGGGTCTGGTACACTGGTGCTCGGTTCCTAAAAGAATTTAGGAACCAATTAGTTTTGAAAACTAAGTGAATTCCTTACCCTTACCAATAGCTTCGCATTGCAAGCAGACAAGAGAGTCAACAACAATGAAATCTATATGAACATGTTTCTAAGCTAGGAACGGTAAAGCCAACAATTCTATATCTGATATCAATTCATATTTCATTTGTACTGTTTCTATCAATTTCCTTTTTATTCATAATTCGTTTCTCGAAATACTTAGGGTCATTCGAATATCTCAAGTATCCGGGTCCGTCGACCCTTCATATCATTATCCAATTTAGGGCGCTTCTACGCGCTACAGGCTTCAACGCCTCCTATTGGATTCATATCATAATCTGTAGGAGTTCTCCCCCTACGAGGTGTGAGAGTTCTAGCCTCCTCACGAGATGTAGGAGTCTGAAACATTCCCCCATACTAGGCTGACCCTTAGCATTTCGATGCGTCGACGCATTCTCAATTTCAATCATTTCGATTCATTCAGTTTATTTCAAAAATAGGATTTATTTGTATTTGGTTCCCCTCAGATTTCTATCGCTCGCTAAGCCACGTTAGCGTTTTCGGCGATTCATATATTCAGTGATATCAAACAACTGAAAGGTAACTAGCTTAACAAGTTCATAAAAGAGGAAAAAAAATAATAAGGACTCACCCCAACTTTTCCTTTGCCCCTGTCCTCCGAAGGGTTCACGTCAAGTGTATCGCCGGACGCCATGCTCTGCAGTATCAAAATATCATTTACTTTAGGGTTGCGCCATAAATAGTTACGAGCGGACTCCTACGACGGTCACAACTACGACCTCTAGGAGTTGTGTAGGGAAGGACTAGCGTGGGTGATCAAAAAGAAGGCGCACCATTCAGCCAATAAAAGGATTCAAATACCCACGATGTTTATCCAAATTGCTCCAATGCACAGCCTCAAGGGTGTCACGATGACAACACCAAGGGCTGCGAATAGCAGCTTAAAGCAAGGTGTAAATTCCCTTTAAAACAGCCGGACATCTAACACAAAGCAGCCCAAAAGCACAACCGGGAGCACCCAGGCAGCCCTCAACAATACAGCCGACAAACAAAGTTTGCAAGGAGGTCAAGACAAAACCCCTAATGAAACCCTAACCTCATCTCTCCCAAAATTAGCTCAAATTCAAGGTTTAGGGTTTGGAAAGCTATAAATAAACTTTTGATTTTAAAAGGAGTGAATCAAAACCAAAACCCCACACCCTAGGGTTTTCACGCATCATCAATCCGTACACAAACTTCATTATCAATACAAGAGGAGTGGAGGGAAGGAGATTACCTCTCAATCGCAAGAAGATTCACAAAAATCAGAGAAGAATCGAGCCCTAGAGAGCAATCGGCGCTTGCAGCTTCCGCGGCTTCTCCGTCCAAAATCGTCTCGTCAAAATGAGAGGACATAGGTTGAATGGAAGGTTATATCACGAGAAACCCACCGCTTAACCCAGACAGTCGGTCAATTGAAGCGTAGCCGGTTTTAAAAGTAAGCACAGCCGGTTCCCCGGAGGAAAATTCCCACACAACAGTCGGTAAAAAATATACACCCAAGTTCAATCCAATTAAAACCAATTCAGCTAATATGACCAAGGCCAAGCCAAATAAAATTAAACGAAACTGAAACGACTGTCGCAAAATCATTCACAAGAAAATCCGAACATCAAATTAACGTGCGACGTCAAATCGACACTGAAATTGTTCTTTCATCATCGGAGATTATTTTCATAGTTTTTATATTACCAAATATATGCATTTATATTCGTTCGGGTCTTACAAATCCTCCCCTCCTTATCCGAATTTTCGTCCTCGAAAATTTCAAACATCTCCTTGATTCCCAAAGAAAGAGGGAAATATTTTCATCAACAAGTCTTCTCGCTCTCAAGTAGCATCCTTGGCGGGATGACCGGTCCACCAGACTTCGACAAAATTTACCTGTCGATTCCGAAGATTCTTGCTTTGTCGATCAATAATCTGGTAAGGTGTTGTCGGACGTGACAAATCAGCTTCTATTTGCACATCACTGGCAGATATCATCAAATCTGGGTTCGAAATATATCGTCTGAGTGCGGATACGTGAAAAACATCATACGACCTTTGCAATTCAGCAGGCAAAGCCACGCAATACGCCACCTTGCCAATATGTTCAATCACAGGAAAGGGACCAACATATCTCAGACTTAATTTTCCAATCCGTCTCACTCGGGAAATCCCTTTGAACGGTTTAATCTTCAACACACCTGATCGCCCACAGCAAATTCCATCAGACGATGTCGGGTATTGTAATATTTCTGTTGATAATCCTGTGCGATTTTCATTCTTTGTTGAATAATGCGGTCTTTCTCCTCAATTTTATCTGTCCTCTTCTGCGAGAATAATTTCTTTTCTCCATCCTCTGCCCAGCTCAAAGGAGTTCTGCATCGCCTCCCATATAGAGCTTCGAACGGGGCCATTTGGATCGTTGCTTGATAGCTATTATTATAAGCAAATTCAGCTAACGATAAGTATTTTTCCCAGAAGCCTTTCAATTCCAAAACCACCATTCGCAATAGATCCTCGAGCATCTGGATGGTGCGCTCGGACTGGCCATCTGTTTGCGGATGGAAAGCATTACTGTACAACAGTCTTGTTCCCAATCTGTTATGCACTCGTCGCCACAAATCAGATGTAAACCGTCCATTACGATCTGACACGATCGTATGCGGAATACCATGTAATCTCACGATTACATTTACATAGAGTTCCACCAATTTTTCAGTCGGCCCGCTTTGCTTGATCGATATAAAATGAACGCTCTTTGTCAATCGGTCAATGATGACACAAATTCCATCATTCCCAGCTTTACTGCGAGGCATGCCAAATACAAAATCCATCACAACATCATCCCATTTCCATTCCGGAATGGGGAGAGATCGAAGATACGCAACAAGCTTCTGATGTTCTGCTTTCACTATCTGACAAGTATGACACTGAGCAATATACTGAATGACATCCTTCTTCATACGTGGTCACCGGAAGTCCTGTTTCAAATCGTGGTACATCTTTGTCCGACCAGGATGAATCAAATATGACGTATTATGCGCCTCATACAGGATAACCTTCCGCAGGCTATCAACATCTGGTACACATAGTCTGTCATTCAGGAGCAATAGGACATCCTTTTCAACAAAGACACTCACTTCTCCCTTTCTCAATTTTGCAAATATCTCCATCAAAAAGGGATCTTGAGGTATCGCTTTCCAGATTCTCTCTTTCTGCGAATATTGCATCCGCATCTGGAATAGTTGTGCTTGCTTTTCTTCAGGCGTAAATATCACGCATATTTCCATTTCTTGAAGCATATAAAGAAACTGCTTATTTACTGCGGTATCACTAACAACGCAACAATATTCTTCCTGCTTAATGCATCGACGACCATATTTGCCTTACTTGGATGGTATTGAATATGCAGATCATTATCTTTAATAAATTCTAGCCATCTTCTCTAGCGTAAATTGATTTCCCGCTGATCAAATATGTATTTCAGGCTCTTATGATTTGTGAATATCTCGTATCGAACACCATACAGGTAGTGACGCCAAATTTTCAAGGCGAACACAACCGCTGCTAATTCCAGATCATGTGTCGGGTAATTCTTTTCGACATCCTTTAATTGTCGGGAAGCAAAGACAATCACCTTTCCACGTTGCATTAACACACAACCCAATCCTTTATAGGACGCATCGCTATAAATTTGAAAACCATCTGAGCCTTCAGACATCACTAACACTGGCGCTGTCGTTAATCTTTCCTTTAAAGCTTCGAACGCTTGTTGACAATCTTCTCCCCACGTAAATAATACGTTCTTTCAAGTCAATTGTGTCAAGGGTAGTGCTAGCTTCAAAAAGTTCTTGACAAATTTCCGATAATAACCAGCCAGCCCAAGAAGCTTCATACTTCAGTCACGGATTTCAGTCGGGTCCAGTTGATTATTGCTTCAATTTTAGCTGGATCAACAACCAACCCTTCCGCATTAATCACATGACCTAGAAAGGTCACCTCAGTCAGTCAAAACACACATTTTGAGAACTTGGCATACCACTGTTATTCCCTCAATGTTTGCAAAACTTGACGCAGGTGCTGGGCATGCTCTTCCTCTGTCTTTGAATAAATCAATATATCATTGATAAAAACAATCACGAACTGATCCAAGAATGCCTTAAACACACGATTCATCAAGGGCATAAAAGTTGCAGGAGCATTTGTTAGGCCAAAAGACATAACCACAAATTCAAAATGCCCATACCTATTACTGAATGCTATCTTGAAGACATCTCCCTCTAGAATTCTCAGTTGGTGATATCCTGATCGAAGATCAATTTTTGAAAATACACGTGCGCCTACCAGCTGATCAAACAAATTGTCAATACGCGGCAGAGGGTATTTATTCTTTATTGTCAACTTGTTCAACTCGCGATAATCGACGCATAGACGAAGAGATCCATCCTTCTTTTTCATAAATAATACTGGAGCTCCACAAGGTGAAGTACTCGGTCAGATAAATTTCTTATCAAGTAATTCTTGCAATTGCACTTTCAATTCTGCAAATTCTTTTGGCGCCATCCGATACGGAGTCTTCGCCACAGGAGCAGCTCCTTTAGTCACCTTAATTTCAAATTCAAATTCTCTCGCTGGAGGCACGCTAGGTAACTCTTTTGCGAATACATCCACGTAGTCTCGCACTACGGGCACAACCGTAATTTCTTTCTGTTCTTCTTTTATTCCTTCAATCATCACCAAAATGGCCTCACAACCTTTCCGCATCATTTTTCTGGCTTTCATTGCCGAGATCCTGATTTTTGCAACCTCGCCCAGACGTTTATAGATCATCAGACTTCCATCTGGGCATTTAAATGCCACATCTTTCGTTTTACAGTTAATGATGCTTCTCGATCCGATAGCCAATCCATACCGAGGATGACATCATACTCAACCAACGGTAAGATCGCAACATCAACTTCAATTCGTTTATCATTAAAAGGCAGCGAGACTACGGCTCGCTCTTTCGTTGTCAAAATCGTATTATTCGGTAGCAGTACACTCAAAGGTTGAGCGACTTGATATGACCATATATGAATTGATTCAAGAATAGATGTTGAAATAAAAGATTGACTGACACCAGTATCAAATGAAACTTTCAGTACTTGATCATAAACAAGCAGCATACCTGCGACAACAGTATCATCGGTATTCACCTCTTGCTGACCGAGATTGAAAGCTCGGGCCTGAATCAACCCCTCATCTCTGGCCCCTTCAGCGGGTGCCGATGCTATCGACTCCGCTTCCCTGGAAGTCCCAATATGATAGATTTTCTGAGGCGGCAAGGCTGGAGCTTCCCTCGAACTTTTATCCCTTTGCAGCTTTGGACAATCCTTTTGACGATGGCCCGACTAACGACAATAAAAGCAGACGCCGGTCAAACATTCCCCTCTGTGCATCTTGCCACATTTGGCACACTTGGTCGACGTTGATTGAGACACTTGAGTGCTACCAGTCGACACTGATTGTTGATGCTTCTTCTTTTTCCACGGGGCTTCCCCTGTTCTGCCCGATTTCTCGTGGCTAGCACCCTCTTTGAATCTCTTCCTCATCTCCGTCCTCCTCTGTCTCTTATCATTGTCTAACTCGACTAATCAAAATTTCTCCACCAGCAGTGCATACTCAGTAATATCAAACGGAACCACTGAAGCGCGGATATCATCCCGCAACCCTTCCTGGAACCGTAAACAGCGAGCTTCCTCGGTCGCCACTGCAGACTCTGCATAGTATGCCAAGCTGGAAAATTCGGCTTCATACTGAAGGACAGAGCGGTTTCCTTGCACCAACCGCAAAAACTTCTCCTGTAGTTGCCTTTTTTTTGCCCGCGGCACGAACCATTTTGTAAATTCGTGAACAAGCTCTGCCCACGTCACGTTCGCCAAACCGCGAGTCAGAAACTTCCCTTTCATCAGGTTCACCCACCATCTCTTAGCCTCTCCTTCCAGAAGAAAAACAACCAACTCCAACTTTCTCTCCGCGGGGCACCGCATTGTATCAAATATTGTTTCAATCCGAAGAATCTGGTCTTCTGTCTCGATCGGAGACAAACCACCGCGAAAAGTCGGCGGTTTCAATTCCAAAAACTGCTTCATATGAAGATCAATTAAGCGAGGCTGCTGCGGTTCCACAAATGTTGGAGGAGGCATAACTGGCACAACTTGGGGTACTCCAGGAGGAGGCACAGCTGGAGGGGTGTCCCGAGCCAACCTAATTGCTTCAGCGATGGCTTGTGCAATATCAACGATATGCACTACGGAAGACTGTCGCCCACTCACACTTTCTTCTGATCTGGAGTCCCTTGAGTTCTCAAGTTCATTCAGAGCCTTTCGCATTCTGCGGCTCGAATACACTTGAAAAAGTTCCCAAGGAACAAGCATAAGACAGTTCAGTATACTCTCTGCGTTACACGCACTGCGAAAAACCTCCCTCTGATACCACTTAATTGTAACGGCCCAAAATCCGCCACAACTTAAAATCATTCTTTCTGAGTGAGTTTTTCACATAATTATACGCAACAGTATAAAAGAAGTGTACCAGTGAACACATAACATCACATTTCATTAATATACATAATATATACACAGTCTAAATGTCAGATACAAAAGTATCTACATTTATTACACTACAAATATCTAACAAAAGTATAAGGAATAAACTCATGCTAACCCGTGAACGAGTCACGTCTTCAACTGGTCTTCAATCTGCCTCTGCCTGAGCCCGTCTAGCGGGGTCTGGTACGCTGGTGCTCGGTTCCTAAAAGAAATTAGGAACCAATTAGTTTTGAAAACTAAGTGAATTCCTTACCTTTACCAATAGCTTCGCACTGCAAGCACACAAGAGAGTCAGCAACAATGAAATCTATATGAACATGTTTGTAAGCTAGGAACAGGTAAAAACAACAATTCTATATCTGATATCAATTCATATTTATTTTGTACTTTTTATATCAATTTCCTTTTTATTCATAATTCATTTCTCGAAATACTTAGGGTCATTTGAATATCTCAATTATCCGGGTCCGTCGACCCTTCATATCATTATCCACTTTAGGCGCTTCTACGCGCTATAGGCTTCAACGCCTCCTATTGGATTCATATCATAATCTGCAGGCGTTCGACCCCCCCCCCCCCCCCCCCCCCCCCCCCCCCGAGGTGTGAGAGTTCTCCTTAGCATTTCGATGCGTCGACGCGTTCTCAATTTCAATCATTTCGATTCATTCAGTTTATTTCAGAAACAAGATTTATTTGTATATGATTCCCCTCAGATTTCTATCGCTCGCTAAGCCACGTTAGTGTTTTCGACGATTCATATATTCAGTGATATCAAACAACTGAAAGGTAACTAGCTTAACAAGTTCATAAAAGAGGAAAAAAAAACAATAAGGACTCACCCCAACTTTTCCTTTGCCCCTGTTCTTCGAAGGGTTCACGTCACGTGTATCGCCGGACGCCATCCTCTGCAGTATCAAAATATCATTTACTTTAGGGTTGCACCATAATAGTTACGAGCGGACTCCTATGACGGTCACAACTACGACCTCTATGAGTTGTGTAGGGAAGGACTAGCGTGGGTGATCAAAAAGAAGGCGCACCATTCAGCTAATAAAATGATTCAAATACCCACGTTGTTTATCCAAATTGCTCCAATGCACAGTCTCAAGGGTTGTCACGATGACAACACCAAGGGCTGCGAATAGCAGCTTAAAGTAAGGTGTAAATCCCCTCTAAAACAGCCGAACAACTAACACAAAGCATCCCAAAAGCACAACCGGCAGCACCCAGACAGCCCTCAACAACACAGCCGACAAACAAAGTTTGCAAGGAGGTCAAGACAAAACCCCTAATGAAACCCTAAGCTCATCTCTCCCAAAATTAGCTCAAATTCAAGGTTTAGGGTTTGGAAAGCTATAGAGAAACTTTTGATTTAAAAAGGAGTGAATCAAAACCAAAACCCCAAACCCTAGGGTTTTCACCCATCATCAATCTGTACACAAACTTCATGATCAACACAAGTGGAGTGGAGAGAAGGAGATTATCTCTCAATCGTAAGAAGATTCACAAAAATCGGAGAAGAATCGAGCCCTAGAGAGCAATCGGTGCTTGCGGCTTCCGCGACTTCTCCGTCCAAAATCGTCCCGTCAAAATGAGAGGACACGGGTTGAATGGAAGGTTATATCACGAGAAACCCACCGCTTAACCCAGGCTGTCGGTCAACTGAAGCGTAGCCGGTTTTAAAAGTAAGCACAGCCGGTTCCCAGGAGGAAAATTCCCACACAACAGCCGGTAAAAAAATATACACCCAAGTTCAATCCAATTAAAACCAATTCAGCTAATGTGACCAAGGCCAAACCAAATAAAATTAAACAAAACTGAAACGACTGTCGCAAAATCATTCGCAAGAAAATCCGAACATCAAATTAACGTGCGACGTCGAATCAACATTGAAATTGTTCTTTCATCACCGAGGATTATTTTCATAGTTTTTATATTACCAAATATATGCATTTATATTCGTTCGGGTCTTACAAGCCCACCGGTGAGTAAAAAAACTCTTTCTCCTAGTTTCACTAAAATAACCAAGCTAAACATGCATGAACTGATATATATGCAACAATTAAATCTAGAGATCGTGATTTCTAAAAAGGTAATTATATATGCTTTTGAATAAAATAAACCGAAATAACTTAAATCATTATTTCTATAATTGTCGCCTTATGAGTTATAATCATAAATTTAAATTCTTGAAATATAAAGATTTTTGAGTTTTGAGTTCTTTCTTAAAATTGAGATAATTTATTTTCATATTCTTCTTAGATTTATGTTTCATAGTTGGCTGAACACATTCTATGATTTGAGTCCTTGATGACAACTAAAGGTGTCATGATGCGTCACTCGCACGAAACACTGACTCACATTTAACTATTTCCATACCCGAAAGGATGAGTCATCGACCACTAATGAGGCTCAGATGGTCTACTGTGCTATGAGTATAATGGTGTGCGCCCATCAATTTTGAGAGAAAACACCTCCCATGTTTCTGAACTGATCATTTAATGGTTGGTATGATCAATCTATTATGTCGTACACATAAGGCTACTAGTCTAAGGCTTATTGCTTATTTTACTCTTTTATTCCACATGTAGTTTTATTCATTCTTTGATTGTATCCGTTCTTGCAGTATAATATAAATTTTCAAATGATACTAATATGACGATTTATATTAAAATATTCAGCGCTTAACATGTAGTGAAAGATTACGTGAAATTCTGATTCTTGTGCAAAATGATTATATAAAAGGTGATAAGTCTAGCCAAGAGGAAGGAAATTTCTTACTTTAGTGTTACAACATTTATAGACGCTGCACGACTGCTTGATTTCTCTAGATTATTCTGAAATCCAAGCAAGAAAGCCCTTCCTTGCTCGTAGGGTTTGTCTGAAACACAAATGTAAATGCACGCCTTAAAAGAAAATTGGAACAAATGATCAATAGTAAGAATGAACGAAGATTAAATAAAACGGGGGGGGGGGGGGGGGGGGGGGGGGGGGGGTGTCAAGGGGTCAACAACCCTCAACATCCAAAGCAACAAACACTACAATGGCAGGACCGAAAGCTTATTGACATTTAAAGATTTGCAACGACTGGACATAAGACTACCGAGGAGATATCGATCTCAGACTAGGGATTCTTCAAAGCTTGCAAGCAAAAAAGAATCACCGGTGGCTGGCATCGGCGAGAAGAGGAGGCGTTGAGTGTGCTCCAATAGACACAACTAAGAGAAGGGCCCCACGAACTCTTCGGCAGACGAGCGGGCTGCAGTGAGCGCTCTCAGCGGTGAATGAAGGATAAAGCCCTAATGCGAATTCTGACTTCTCTATTGCGTGCATAACCAAAGGAAGAAACGGCCTTACGATTCCTCCCCTTCTAAGCGACACCAGCTACGACTGGGAGGAACAGTTTTTGTGAAACTACAAGCTTAAACTATCAGATTTTTAGTTCTAGAGGTCGATGGCTACCACCCATATTACATATATGCCACTATTGAGTAATTCCATAACAATTAATGGTGACACATTTTCGCGAACAACTAAATTGCGCCAAAGCAAATCTTGTCAAATTCTACTACATTAATTAATTTGACTTATTAATTATTATTATTAGATAAAATTTAACTGTAGTGAGCATAGGTACCTCAATCAGTCGGTGATGCTTACTAATCAACTGCGATCAGACCCTGAAATTAAAATTAGGGAAGTACTTGGAATTTTGGATGTTACATACTTGAGTTATAATACGGTTTTAGACCTGACTTGACATGGCCCTCTTACCCGTTTCCATGTCCACATGTTCCGTCACGTAACAACGTGTCTTGTTCCAATTATTTGTACACATGAGGGAATGCACTAGAGTGTTCAGTCGCACATTGTGATGCAGGACGGCGCGTAGGGTTTACGCACCTGTCGGCTATTTCTAGGAAACCCTAAATGCATGCAACGAAATATGAATTTTTAGTTTTTAAAACATTTTGAGCGGGCGTTGCACAGAGTTATGAAATTAAACAACATAATTTTGTAGGCACGAAATCACTATGTTGTTAGAAAATGAAATTTCTTAAAAATGGTTCAGTTTTAGATCCGGGAAGTAAGCTCGCAACTTTCGTTCCGTTCCCTTTTGTCGTAGCACAACGGAAATCGTGAACTCCAAATACGTTTCCGTTTGGAGTTTTCGACGTAGCGTTTGCTGACGAAACTCAGGCGACAATCCGACAAACAGTCTATTATCCTACGAGAAAATATTGAGGCGCACACAAAGGAAAAGAAAAAAACAATTACCCACGGAAGAGGCGTCTTCCGTATTTCGAAGTCGATGGCGATCACGCGAGAAATTTCTCGTCACCTTCGATCTCTGCTCCGAGGTCGGCCGCTATCGCATACGGGCACCAAGGAATTAAGTCACTCTCTCACACGAGGTGGTTCCACGGAATCACTCAACAAAGTAAGGAAAGCCACAAACTAACAAACCTAAAATTCACTCGCACTCACACTCAAGGTGGATCCACGTAATCTCAAACACTCAATGTGGCACCACAGAATCTCCAACGCAATATGATATCCAACTTCCCTATTCCTAACTCAGGGCCAATCAATTACTGATTTCTCCTGACTCTAAACTCACAACAATTAATTATAGGTAGCATCTCCAGGTATCAACTCTCAATTGGAAAGCCGAACGCAAGCAATAGAAATCAATTTCCATGGCAGAAATTTTAATTTTTAACAATCTCCTCAAGCACCATCTAACAGAAAATTACAGAAAATTTCAACAACTCCTAAACAGGAAATCAAAGTTCACCTCATCCTCACAGGAACTCAATACAGCAGTTTGACTCAAGTTCATCAACATTCACCTAATTCTAACCACGGGAAGCTACGACAGCAGCTACAGGAAAACAAATACACTATTCATCATCTTCATAATCGCAGCAGGACGAGACCACTTCACGCCTAAATTCCGCCTATTTCACGCCCAAACTCTAATAGGAATTCACACAGAAATCCTCACACAGAAATCGCATCCTCAATCTTCAATTTCAGATTTCATCATTCATCATCTCCTACCTGATTCCCGTTCTTCCTCTTTTATAGGGCAGCAGCGGCGATGTGAATGTGCGGCCATGGCGAGCCGATCGTGGACGTGGATCGGTGGTTGGAGTTGTGGTCGTGGCCAGCAGAAGAAATCGCGGTCGTCGTTGGCGGGTGATGGCGTGCGGCCATGGCGTGCGATCACGGGTCGGCAACCGTCGGGAGAGGGTTCGTGGCTGGCAGTTGGAGTTTCCGAAGACGCGGCGGAGCCTCGTGGGGCTGGATCGTGCTTCGCGGAAGAGGTCGTGCTCCGGATCGAGGACGGTGTGGCTGGGGCTTACCCTAACCTTGCGGCTCTGCTTTTCTCGGGCCGATGGAGAAGAGAAACATCGAGCTGTCTTTGACTTTTGCAGGCGGCAGCTGAACCGGAGTTCACTGTAACTCCTTATATAAATATATATATATATATATATATATATATATTTATATATTTAATATATGCATATACTTATATAAGTATATATCTGTGTGTGTAGTGTTATATATATATATAAAAGTATAGTTATATATATATATAATAGAGTAAAATAAAACTCTGACGGCTACGCGCGCAGGCGTGCAACAACATGATTTTGCACACAGGTGTGCGACAACTAAAATTGACAACATACAACTTGCAAAATAAAAATGCAATAAAATATAAAATTAGCCGATAGAGATCCCGTCGGGTGCGGCGTCGGGCATTTTTTCATCGACCTGACCTAGGTTGGTCTCCACCACATTGGGAATCCTATTCCACCCAATATCAATTGATTTAGGTTGGATGCCTAAGTTTTAGTATAGCTGTTGAGATGGCTTCGTATGCATCTCTCTCCTTCATTTCCATGTCCATGTGTTCTGTCATTGACATTGGTGTTTTGCTCCATGTTTTCCTATATGTGAAGGGTCGTGTTGTGATATTTAGTCCCACATTCGGAATCCCATGTTGTCATCTGTGCTTTCTTTGTTCTTGAGTCTCTCTACCTAGTATCATTTTAGGTTGGATGCTTGTGTTATAATCATGATAGAGTTTTTAAACCTGAATTGGACTCACAATGCACCCGTGATGTTTGATGAAGACGACAACCATTGTTTATAGTTCCGAGATTGTTACTAGTTGGTAAACACACACAAATTCACTTTGTTAATCATAAAATAAATTAAAGTTGAAGTTAAATGACTTGCCAGATAATTTTAGCATTAAATAAAATAAAATTGATGCAAAGTCTTACAATAACCAAAATTCTAGAGGTGTATGTTAATTATTTTTCATTGTTTTTTGGATGTAGTAAAATTCAAATGTTGTTTTTTGTTTATAATTTAGCCATGATTGGATATACTATGCTTAATTCATCATTCCTTCTCCTAACCCTTAGATGGAGTAACATATCCAGAGTAATGATGGAGAGTGCTCAAAAAATCTGAGATAGAGTAGATTTGTGAGTGTAGAGAGAGATCTACTTATTCTGTCCTTCCTAAAGTATTTGATCATTGCTTCTCTAATGTTTTGGATGTACATTATTCTTTTGCACGCTTTCATAAGTATGCTTATTTCCATTTCTGCGGGTCCAAGTCTTACCTAACAGACCCCACCCAAGGAAAAGGTAGAGTTGAGTACACTCATGGTTTGTGCATGTGTGATATAATATCCTTTATTTTGACATATATCCATATTATCTTCCTTTATGGTGTTCAATATAGATATTTTTGTTATAATGTAACTTGTCGCGTGGCTCCTCTATTGTGATCTGGTGAGGGTTAAATTTGCATGTTATTGCTGCATTTTTGAAACAAAATCGAGACTCGCATCTACAAGCAGCTTAATAATTATCAAAGGTGCTCATACATCCTTTTATCGTGCCCCTCATATTAGTTTTTAAGCAAGAAGGGCCCTTAGATTAGTTTCTTCCAACTGTAACATAAAAATTTCATTTTTGTATTTTGGTGCTTGTTATTTTTATTTTATGATTGTTTGTTAGGCCTTGATAAAATCCTTATTTCAAATGTCGTTGTTTCGAATAATTAATAAATATTTGTTCTCCTTGTAATATTCTTGAAGAAAGACTAGCTTGATGGACATCTGCTTTCTTATATGTGGTAGTATTTTCCATCGCTAAATATTTTCTTGGAAATTTATGTTGAGGTTAAGTTATATTGCATTATCATGTTGTGATTTTATATCATTTTTTTTACCGATAAGGGTAATTTGGTCATATGGGTATTCTCATTCATGTATATGTATGAGTGAGCCCTTGTTGTTGCATAACAAGAATAATACTTTGATTTCCACTTGGTATCGAAGCAGGTCGTGCCTTAATCAGAGCGCTCATTTCCGTCGCATCCCTGCTTCACACTGCTGACCACACCTGTGTTTCTTCAATCGATCGATGTAGGCAACCTCTCCTTCCTCTCACATGACCTGTCAGTGGTGTTTTGCTGGTTCGGGACTGATGCCATACCTACGAATCTGATATGCGGGTAAATCTCGTCGCTGTTCTCTGGAGGATCGATTGCTCGATCCCGTTTGATCCAGTTGTGGAAGACTAGCCTTCACCGCATGGATCAAAACTTGCTGCCATGTCGATTGTAACATGCAGCTAATCTTCCCACTTTTGTCCTGCATTGTGCGTAACTGATCTTCCGTCTCTTTGCCGCATGGATTGAAGCCCCCTGCTTCTATGCCGCACTGCTCTCCTCGCCTTGCTCTTTACCACATTTTGCTCTTGTTCTAGCGCCCTTTGCTGATTTTCACCTATGGATCCCGTCCAGCTTCCATTATTGATGCTTGCAGGATGCCTTCCAATGCTCTCACTGAACCAATTTCGCATAAAAGTTTGTCTGATCTCGCTCAAATGTCCATGATTCAGTATCTTTTTCTTTCACCCAGTTTGTTTGGCTTAGGGTGGTCATTCTTGTTCCCATCAAGCTATGCCACTATAGACGACTCTTCCGCTTCTTCACCAAGTGTCTTGATGTCAAAAATGGGTGACCCTCAGTGGACTCATGGTCTCACTAACTCGTTGAAGATCACCACCATGCCACTTGATGAGACAAATTTCCTCGAATGGTCTCTTGCAGCTCAACATGTGATTTGTAGCCACTAACTGTTTGGATACATAGATGGGATTATTGTGGTGCCGCCCAAGATTGATCCATTCTAAAAGCATTGGGACTCAAAAAATTCCCGAGTCATCACCTGACTCCTTTATTCCGTGTCTCTGAAAGTTTACCAGAGCTATACGCTTATGGACTCAGCCTATGAGATCTGGACTCGGGCTCATGAAACCTACTCACAGATTGACAGCTCCACGTAGATATGCAAGCTTACTTTTTGGATTTTGAAACCGCGATAGGGATCCATGAATATCTCCTCATATATTTATGAGTTCGAATGACTCTATTAGGAACTAGACTATTTCGAGCACTTCACCCATGCATGTACTATTTATGCAGTTCAGTTGCAGAAAAAAGAGAAACGCTACCACATTCATGTCTTCCTGATGGGCTTGGACCTTGAGTCAGATACAGTTCAGTCTCATCCTCCATCGCTCTCTTCTCCATTCTCTTCAAGAGATTTTCAATATGATTCAGGGGGACGAAGAAGGTCAAAAATCTCTCAGCACGAGTATTCCACATGATCAGTCTACCTTGGCTAGTTTTGGTCAGGGAAATATCAACACTTCTATCCCGTCTTGTGATTACTCCATCTCCATCTTGCTCCTCTTGGCCGTGGTTGTACTCCAGGCCGAGGAGGATCTCGCTTGGGTAGTTGAGGCCTTATGATTCTATTTTTTCCATGGAGGTTTATGAAGAGCCTCCCATGTATGCCTCTCCATCGGGTCCTCTTCATGCTCCCCTACGGGACCTTCACAATATATGAATTTGATGCTCTCAGATGTCTGCTCTGTTCTCAGACTGACATGACCTCTGGTGTGTCCACCTCCTTTGCCACATCAACTATTCCCAGTGCACACACTGTTACTACCTCTCCGTCTGATTGGATCATCGACTAAGGGGCCACAAATCATATGACCGATTCTGCCTCCGTGTTCTGGTAAGGGCAAGATTGTATTGTCAATGACTCCTTGTCCTCGATTGCCGACAAAGACCACATCTCTGGATCTCCGTCCATGTCCATCTCTTTTGTTCTTCATGTTCTTTCTTTTCCCAGTAATTTACTTTCAATCAACAATATTACTATTGATCTCTTAATTGCTCTGTAACATTCTTTCCCGACTCTTGTGTTTTCAAGAATTGGGTACGAAGCGGAATAATGGCCGTGTTAGGAACTGTGATAGCTTGTACTTTCTGGACTACCAACTACCGTCTCAAGCCCTCTTCTCTACTATGCGTTGCACTGCTACTATTGATGATGTTTGAAGATGACATCAACGTCTCAAACTCTCAGACATCATTCCTCATTTTATCTTCAAAAACTTCTTCCTACGTTTTTGCCCTTTATTAAGAGTTTATCTTGTGATGTATTTGAGTTGCCTAAACATATTCGATATAACTCTTTACATTTGTCTTCTCTCAGCTCTAATTTTTTTGATGTCGTACATTCTGATGTTTAGGGGTCATCCCCTTTCTTACCCTTGGTTGGTTATCTATAGTTTGCTATTTTTATCGTTTGTTTTTCTCATACTACTTGAGTTTATCTTCTAAAGAAAAAAGTGAAGTTTTCTCCAGTTTTCAAGTTTTTCATCAGATGGTGATGAATCAGTTCAAGGGTGCTATCTGTGTCCTTTGCAGTGATATTGGGGGGGGGGGGATATGATGAACATGGTTTATTTGGTTTATATCTCGCTAATCATGGTATTATATAAATCAAACCACACGTGTTCATATCTCTACCCAAAATGGGGTTGCTGAACACAAAAACATACACCTTGCTCACCGCAAAGCATCTTCCCAAATCTTATTGGGGGGATGCTCTTCTGACTACTGCCCATCTCATCAATCGACTACTATCCCAAGTCTTGGACCAGACTACACCTCTCGCCCATCTCTCCACCAAATGTGTCGTTTATACATCTCATCTGCCACCCCGTATATTTGGGTGTGTTTGTTTTGTCTATGCTCATCAGTCTGACAGCCTCATAGGGACAAACTTGATCCTTAGCCCCAACGTTGTGTATTCATTAGTTGATTATTCCTCTACAACAAAGGGGTATCAGTATTATCACCCCACATCACTATGTACTTTTTGCATGGATGTTACCTTCGCGAGGTCGAATCCTACTTTCTGGATCTAAATCCATCCATTTGCCAGGGGGAGATTGGTGGCATTGTCGATGATATCTCTGTTCCTCTTCCACTCATTCCTCCCACTCATACTCTACATTCCATCCAGGAAATACTTCGGACCAAAGTTACTTCTCCTCGGTCTTCACCTTAGACCCAGGTTACTTCTCGGTTTTTGATGTCTCTATTTTTGATGGTTTATCATCACCGACAAACATGTACACACACCATTATTATTCCACCCCTATCAGTGCTCGCATTTTGACTTAGATTCCGGAGATGATCTTCATCTTGCCCTTGCTTTGATGAAAGGTAAAGCAATATGCACACAACACCCTTTGTTCAACAATATTTCTTATGAACATCTTATCCATGCACACTAGACTTTTGTTACATCGTTATACTTGATCATCATTTCGAAGATGTGGCAGGAAGCCCCGTGTATTCCTGATTGGGCACATGCAGCGAATGAGGAAATGTCTCCCCTTGATAAAAATTGCATCAGACTTTTCTTCTTTTCACATGGAAGAATGTAATTAGTTCAATGTGGGTGTTTTTGTTAAACAAAATCAGGATGATAAGATAAAACGTTACAATACAAAGCCGGTGGCTCAAGGATATACCCAAACTCGAGGAACAGACTACTCGAAGTTTTTTTCCCTGAGAGTGAAGATGGACTCTATATGGGTTTTCTTTGTTGAAGAGAACACAACTTTAAGTTTTGATGTTGTCCCCTTTCTTTCTACTTACCATCCAATAGACTGAGAATAAGATAAATATGTCTTAGACACAATATGATATATAATCACTATAAGATCCAACTTTTCAATTGAACCAACCTGGAGTCTAAATGGTTCAATTGACCCGCGTGAGTGGTCTAGTCGAGTCTGAGTGACTTATAACCTGATTATGACCTAAACCTATCAGTTTCTTATGAGCTTAGCAAATAACCTCAGAATTGATTTCAGTTAGTGTCGTTAGATTCGTAAAATCTATACGAGTCCAACGGAGTCGACCACGCTCAATTCTGATGAGTATCAGAGAATTTGACCACACTCAATTTCGCTGAGTATCAGAGAAATTGACATGGCGACACGAGTTTTATGTAACATAATTATTTAAAAATGTGAAATCGAGTAAGTTGCCTCAGAATTGACCACATTCAGTTCTGTTAGACTTGTAACGTTAATACGAGTCTAACATAGTCGAACGTTTTCAATTTCTACATCTTTAGAAGGGTTTTTGATGTTTAAGTAAATTAAACTCGGAGCGTAAAATGAACAAACAAACCCATAATTATCCTCAGATTGTTTTGTGTAGAGAAAGATACAAACGTTGTATATACTTCTTGAATACCAAAAAACAACTATGAGTACAATTATATAGGAGAGAAGAGAGTAAGATCTAGCGATACAAACAATGTGAGACTTAACACTAAATCCTATATGGGCCAAGTTAATGGGCCAATACATCATTTTTCCTAGTATTCTCTAACACTCCCCCGCAAGCCGGAGCGTACAAATCGTAGGCACCAAGCTTGGATAAGAACTGATAGTAGAGATGCCGTGGTAAGGCCTTGGTAAGGATATCAGCAACTTGCTGAGCAGCAGGAACATATGTTAACTCTATCTTCTTCAACTGAACCTTCTCCCGAATGAAGTGACAGTCAACTTCATTATTTTTGTTCGTTCATGGAAGACCGGATTTTTAGCAATGTGTATAGCAGCTTGACTGTTGCACAATAAAGTTGCAGGTGAGAAGATATTGACTCCTAGATCATCAAGGAGACCCTCAAGCCATGTGAGCTCAGACACAACAGCTGCCATAGATCGATACTCGACCTCAGTAGATGAGCGAACAACCACAAAATGTTTCTTGCTGCGCCATGTAATAAGATATCCTGCAAAGTAAGTGCAGTATCCACTTATGGAACAACAATCATCCAAAGAGCCAACATAATCTGCATCAGAGTATGCAATCAGAAATAAGGGAGACGAAAAGGGCTGAGAAGCAGTCTTCAAGTATCGAAGAGTACGTTCGACAACCTGAAGGCGAGAGATAAGTGACTCATGCATGAATCGACTGACAATTCCAACAGCAAATGATATATCAGGTCTAGTAACAGTGAGGTATATCAGCTTTCCCACAAGTCGATGATAATACTCTGGATTTGGAAGGAGCAAATCGGAGTCCGAGGCATGAACACAAAGCTTGTGGTTGATATCCATAGGGGTGTCGACAGACTTGCATCCAGAATAACCCGCATCATGAAGTAAGTCAAGACAGTACTTTCTCTGAGATAACACAAGCCCATCAGGTCTCCAAGCCACTTCGAGACCAAGAAAATATCGAAGGCTTCCAAAGTCCTTTGTTTGAAACACAGTTGCTCCATGCTGTTTGATCATCTGTATTCCTGAAAGATCATCTCCTGTAATCAGAATATCATCCACATAAACCAAAAGAATTATCGTGTTCGTTGGACGATGACGAGTGAACAAAGAGAAGTCGTTCGAACTCCGAGTGAACCCAACAACACTAACTGTCTTACTAAATTTGTCAAACCATGGCCGAGGAGACTGTTTGAGACCATAAAGAGACTTCTTCAGACAACAGACAAGAGACTCCCCCGTGGTCAAACCCGGGAGGTTGCTGCATATAAACGGTCTCCTGTAAATCGCCATTAAGAGAAACATTTTTGACATCCAGTTGGTGCAAGGGCCAGTGGCGGTGAATAGCGAGGGAGATCAATACACGAACAGTATTGAGTTTAGCGACTGGAGAAAAAGTCTCATCATAATCCAGACCTTGTTGAGTGAAGCCGCGAGTTACAAGACGAGCTGTCAAACGGTGAACCGTCCCATCCGGACCCTGTTTGACGACAAACACCCACTTACATCTCACACAAGATTGTCCAGGAGAAAGCGGGACAAAATCCCAACTGTGGTTTGCCTTGAGAGCAGACATTTCCTCATCCATAGCTCCCCGCCACCCAGGATGTTGGAGAGCCTCCTGCACAAAATTAGGGGTGGAAATAGAGGAAAAAGAAAGAGCACTTTTCCAGAGTTTCGGAGAGAGACGGTGAAAAGAGACATAATTTGCCATCCGGTGAGCAGTGTAACCTGTTGCCGGATTCTCAGGCTGCAAAACAACATTACATCATTAGAGGAGGGCATCTCCCGCAGGGTAGTAGACGAAGAAGGGCGTCGAGTGTACATACAGATGATAGGTGGTTTAGGTGGGATTGGTGTGCGAAGGGTAGGTTGTTTGGGTGGGATTGGTGTGGGAAGGGTAGGTTGTTTGGGTGGGATTGGTGTGGGAAGGGTAAGTGGTTTAGGTGGGATTGGTGTGGGAAGGAGTGGTGGAAGGTTTGATGAACATGTATATCAGGCTGCAAAAGAGGTGAAGGAAGTGGAGAATCAGCTGGTTGACAGTAATATGACTGATTTTTGAGAAAGGTGACATCAGAAGAAGTAATAACCTTGCGATCTTTGGGAGAAAAATAAACGTAGCCCTTCTGAGTCCGAGAGTAACCTACAAACATATATTTATTGGCACATGAAGCAATTTTGTTAGTGGATGGACCAAGATGGTGAACAAAACACACACAGCCAAACACGCGAGGTGTGATGGAGAAAAGAGGTTTGGAGGGAAAAAGAAGATTGAAGGGAAGCACAAAATTGAGAATGGAGGAAGCCATGCGGTTAATAAGAGTGCAGGCGGTAGAAACCGCAAAATTCCAATACTGTTTGGGAGCATTCATTTGAATCATAATAGAGCGGGTGACCTAAAGCAGGTGTCGATTCTTGCGTTCGGCAACACCATTTTGTTGGTGTGCAAAGACATGACTAGTATATTCACGGACATTATCGGTGCAGAGGGTTTTAATTGTAGTGGAAAATTGGTTGCGAGTTTCAATGTAAAAGGTACAGAATACACCGGGTAATTCAGAGCGGTCACGAAGGAGATACAACCAGGTCACCCGTGAGTAGTTATCTACAAATGTGACAAAGTAACGATATCCAAAAACAATCGCAATTTTGTAGGGTCCCCAAATATCAGAGTGTACTAGATCAAAGAGAGCAGGACTTCGAGTAGTATGTGGTGAGAACGTAGACCGATGATGTTTCCCATAGATACAAGACTCACACATGAACTCTTGGAGGGACACGTCAGGGAGAGATTTTCCGAGTATGTTTAGAGGGGCGTGACCAAGACGTCGATGGCAATCAACAGAGCTAATAGAGAACAACACCGTTGGGGGAGAGGGGTCAAGGATATAGAAAACATTCGACAGGTGCCCTTTTTCGATGATAGTCTGCGTCTTGCGATCCTGCACAACACACAAGTTGGAAGAAAAAATTACATCACAATCGAGATCAGTAGTGAGTCGACCAACAAAGAGAAGGTTGAAAGGAGAGCCCGGAACATGAGGGGCAGAGCGAAGAGTAATGAAGGGAGAGAGATGAATATCTGCCGTGCTAGAAACGGGAACTGTGTCCCCACTAGCAACAATAATGAACTTGGGATGCACGAAGTTCAAATATTGTGGTGGTTTCCGTGAGGTAATGTGGTGAGAGGCCACAGAATCCAAAATCCAGAATGAGCTATGAGCAAGGCAGGGGGTACCACCATCGGAAATAGACACCACAGAGGCAGGAGGACAGCTGATCATCTTGCAAGGAACAGTCCGCAACAGTCACGGTGACAACGCACCTGCGACAAGAAAGGCCACGACCAATGCGGTAAGAAACTGTCTTCAGCGGATAGAAATAAGCCGCATCGGTAAGAATCCTGAGCTGGTTGTGACGCACATCTTTTTGGTATGTCATATTATGTTATGTTGCCGTAATTAATCACTTATATGATCATGCGTAACGAAAATGAATTCATTACAAGTAACGTCCCCGATGAGGAAAAAAGAGGTAAGCCATATTGAATCAGCGTCGCCATGAGCTATGAATCGGCGTCGCCCTGAGCTATGATTCGACGTCGTGCGAGTTCTTCCTTTGTATATGCGATGCTATGTTATGTATGGAACGTTAAGTACATTTTGTTTTGTTGCTTTTATTATGTGGACGGCACAGAAGATTGTCGCATGACTTATGTAGTTGTATATATATGTTGTAACTTTAAAGGTTGGCGTGATTTGCTAGTGCTGCGGGTTTAATTTTATGAGGTAATGTTATATTTGGTGATTTTGGTGAGCTTTGTTGGCTGGTTGGTACTATTTGTTGGCTGGTTGGTACTATTTGTTGGCTTGGTTGGCTGGTTGGCGCTGTTGGTTGGCTGGGTTGGATGTGTGGCTGGGTTAACCGGTTCGGTTTTTGCATCCGGTTCGAACTTTGCAGATAAGGCTGCAGCGGTGGGTTTTGTTTCTTATAACATTTCGATTCCTGCTCTGAATTGGCATTCGCGCATTCTCTCCGCAGCCGGCGAAACCCGATAGCTAGGGTTTGGGTGGTTTCTCCTTCCCGTCGCCTGGTATGGTGAAATCCTCTGCTTCTTCCTTCTTTTCTACGTGTATATGTTCTAAACGCCTCTTCCTTAGCCTACTTTGGGACGGTTGGAGCTTTCTTGGCTTTGGTGGGAGCACTTTCACGTTTCTTTGGACTAGGTATTTGCTTCCTTTCATGTTTTTTTTTTGTACTTGAGGCTAGATTTACGTCTTTTGGTTGGTTTCGTGTAGTGGCCGGTTGTCCTCTTGGGGGCTGCTGTTTTAGGAGTTGTGCCCTAGTTAATTTTGTCCTGGTTTATGGCCGGCTGGGTAGTTTGGTTCTATGTTTTTTTGTGTCTGCTGTTTTAGGATGGCAGCTGGGCTGGACAACTAGGCCGGCTGTGCCCTACTTTGTTTTGCACTTGTTAGCCGGCTGGTTTTGGACTGTTTGTGTGGGCTGCTTGGACTGTGTTAGGGGCTGTTTGGATTGTGTTAGGGGCTGTTTGGACTGTGTTTGTGGGCTGTTTTTATGGGCTGTTTGAGCTGTTGTTATGGGCTGTTTTGATGGCTGCTGTTTTAGGCTGCTGTTCTCTATGTTTGGACTATGTTTATGGGCTGTGTGAAATATTTTTATGGGGTGTTTGGACTGTATATGTGGGCTGGTTTTGGACTGTATATGGGCTGGTTGGACTGTGTTTGTGTGGGCTTGAATGCGTTGGGTCGCTGTGTGGGATGCAACCTCATAAAATAAATATTGTTGCCTTATAAATGTACAGATATTGTGAAAGATGGCATCTCCGAGTCGACGCGACGTCTATTCGAGACGGGGCAAAGAAAAGGAACGAGCCACGGTGAGAATTTCTCTTTTTAATGTATGCTTTACCAAAACATTTAACTGCTTCATGAAATTGTTTTATACCATCACTCTATATGTTGCGAATGCTATGAATGGCCTCATTTCGAGGCAATCAAGCAAGAAAATATTCTGAGGGGACTAATTAACATAAAAGTACTCACATGCATAATATAATGTGTCGACACATGAAACTATTAAGGGTAATATAAAATGAAGAATACTGATGTATACTGAAGTACCAGGCCAGTCGAGCCGAAAGGCATAAACGCGTGTTGTACGTACTGGTCTGGAGACTGATGACCCCAAAGGAGTAGGGCCCAAAGACTGAAATACGGAAGACTGAGACGGATATAGAATTTATTGATTACCCTTAATAGTGCCTATATAAAAAGAAATACAAACTTAAAGAATATTGTCGTATAGCTTACTTGTAACAGACGTTTAGTATTTATTATTGATGATTTGTTTTAGCCTTATTGAAACACTATTGGTAGTTAGTGCTATTGCAAGACAAATTCACGATGAAATGAACTGTGCTATAGTAGTTTATTAAATAACAACAGTACTTACTTTTTATTAGAAAACTTTTACTGTACAGCAGATTAAAAAGGTAAATTTTTACTTAGTCTTATACAAGACTAACGGTTGTATTCTCTAAATTTTTAGGAACCGGAAAGACATCGACCGGTCGTCATTAGAGCTCAGGTAGCATTTACTGCTTTATTTTCTTTCTGTACTGGTATATAGAATCTTATGTAACTGATGTTTTGATACTTACTCGTTATGAAATGCATATGTACATCTTCCGCTGTACAAAATTTCGAAATGCATATGTTTATGATATTGTTAGTTGTGGCGGATAATCGGGCCGTTACAATTTAATGGTATCAGAGCCAGGTTTCCAATTGCACCCAGACCATAACGAGTATGTAAGCTTGTCGGTAAATCCATCTAAGTGTGATTTCGATGGATGCGCAGGAAGAGCAAGAGGTAATGTCTGAAGGAAGTGCATCGGGGCAGGCCCAGCAAGAGCTGCCGCAAATGATACCCTCACAGACACCACCGCAATTAATGGATCTGACGCGGATGCTGGCAGAAGCTATTAAAATGGTGAGAGATGTGCCCCCTCCACCAGCACCGGAAGTGGCAGGACCGTCACAGCAGAGGCAGTTGGATGTCGATTTAAAGCAATTCCTGGAATTGAAGCCACCAGTGTTTCGGGGAGGGTTATCGCCCTTGGAAACAGAGGATTGGATCTCACGTATTGAGACGATATTGGAAGTCATGCTTTGTCCAGACGAACGAAAAGTGGGTTTGGTTACGTTTTTATTAGAAGGAGAAGCGAAGCGGTGGTGGCAGAGTGTGCGTGGTAGGTTGACGGGCCGCACACAAGCAAGTATTCCGTGGGCCACTTTTATCCAAGCGTTTACTAACTGGTTTGTTCCGGAATCAGAAAAGAAGTTGTTACAGGATAAATTTTTGCGTTTGGTGCAGGGTCCTCGCTCAGTCTTGGAATACGAAACAGAGTTCGCCAATTTAGCATTTTATGCAGAGGCCTTTGTGCCTAATGAGAAAGAAAGATGCCGACGCTTCCAGGAAGGGCTGCGAGATAGTATTCGTTCGATTCTGATACCGATGTAGATCATAGACTATGGGGCGTTGGTGAAGAAAGCCCGTTTGTTGGAAATCGATGCGGAGAAAACCCAAAAGCGAAGAGACTTTGCAAAGAAAAGATCGACGTGGTCGTCTTCTAGTAAGGAGTCCTCGAGCAAGACGAGCACATCAGGGAAGTTAAGTGATTCAGGAAAGCGGTCTCATCCCATTGAAAGCAGTGGTAGTGCACCGACAGTTGAGCAACGATGTAGCAAGTGTGGCAAAATCCACAAGGGGCAGTGTTTAGTGGGAAGCAATGTCTGCTATTTGTGTCGTCAGCCTGGGCATCGATAGAGGGAGTGCCCTCGGAATCGAGAAGGACAAAGAGCAGCACAGCAGTTTCCAGTGCCACTGGGCCAGAGATTGTATCAGATGGGTCGTACTACAGGAGGTGAGTACGCAGCCTCAGCTTCTACGTCAGTGCCAGCCGGAGCATATATAGAAGAACGTCAAAGACAAGAACGCCGAGTGCAGCCGCGGGTATTCAATCTGAATCAGCAAGAGGCAAAGGCGGATGACACCGTTGTGACAGGTATTATTCCTATCGGTAATGTTTTAGCTAAAGTATTATTTGATACGTGAGCAAGCCATTCCTTTATATCTACCACAATATTGACTACACTTGCGGCAAAACCCTATCGGGTCCAAGAGGTTTTGCACGTTACGTTACCAAATAAACAGATACTTACTGCACAACAACGAGTAATCATTACGTTTGCCCTGAATGATAAGTCATTTACAACGGACTTAGTGGTTCTTCCCTTGACCGAGTTCGATATTATTCTGGGCATGGACTGGTTAACCCATCAGGAGGCAGTGATTGACTGTAAGACTAAAGAATATCGGTAAAGTGTGCAGATCAAAGTAGAATTACTTATCGAGGATTAAGTGAAGTGTCAAAAATGTTAATATCTGCAATGAAAGCGCTTTCACAACTCCAGAAAGGCGGTCAGGCTATTCTGGTAATGGTAAAAGGACCTCCAAAAGAAAAAAAGGACATTACGACAATTCCAGTCGTATGTGACTTTCAAGAATTATTCCTGGAAGAGTTGGTTGGACTCCCTCCAAAGAGAGAAATTGAATTTGAAATTAACCTCGAGCAAGGGGCTAGACCGGTGACAAAGTCACCATATCGTATGACGCCAAAGGAATTGGCAGAATTGAAAGTGCAGCTACAAGATTTGATTGATAAAAATTTCATTCGCCCAAGTTCCTCTCCGTGGGGTGCCCCCGTATTGTTTGTAAAGAAGAAAGAAGGAACGTTACGCCTGTGCGTTGATTATCGTGAACTCAATAAGTTGACTGTGAAGAATAAATATCCTCTTCCTCGTATTGAGGATTTATTCGACCAACTTGTCAATGCTAGAGTGTTCTCTAAGTTGGATTTGCGATCTGGTTACCACCAGCTAAGGATAAAAGAAGAAGATATTTTCAAAACTGCTTTCAGTACCAGATATGGTCATTATGAGTTTATGGTCATGCCGTTTGGGCTAACCAATGCACCAACAGCATTTATGGATCTGATGAACCGGGTCTTTAAAGATTATCTGGACCAATTCGTGATTGTGTTTATTGACGATATCCTGATTTATTCCCCGTCAGACGAAGCCCATGCTTGGCATTTGCGATTGGCCTTGCAAACATTGAAAGAACATCAACTGTATGCCAAATTTTCGAAATGTGAGTTTTGGTTGCGAGAAGTGTCCTTTCTCGGACACGTGATAACGGAACAGGGTTTGGCAGTAGACCCCGCAAAGATTGAATCGATCCTCAGTTGGCCGCAACCAACAACAGTGACGGAAGTACGGAGTTTCCTGGGTTTGGCAGGCTACTATCGACGTTTTGTAAAGAATTTTTCAAGAATCTCTTTACCGTTGACCCAGCTAACCAGGAAGAATATGTCGTTTTATTGGTCAAAGGATTGTCAGATTGCATTTGACATTTTAAAAGAAAAACTGACGACAGCGCCGATTTTAACTATGCCGTCAGGTACGGAAGGGTTTCAGATTTATAGTGATGCGTCGTACAAGGGCTTGAGTTGTGTATTGATGCAGCATGGAAAAGTAATTGCATATGCTTCCCGACAGTTGAAAGATGCTGAGAAAAATTACCCAGTTCATGATTTAGAACTGACTGCCGTAATTTTTGCCCTAAAGATTTGGCGACATTATTTATATGGCGTACGCTGGGAAGTTTTTACGGATCACAAAAATCTCAAATTTATATATTCTCAGAAGGATTTGAACCTTCGACAGCGTCGTTGGTTAGAATTTATCAAAGACTACGATGTCGATATGCAGTACCACCCAGGCAAAGCAAATGTAGTTGCGGATGCCTTAAGCCGCAAGAACACAGTTGGCCTATCTGTTTTGTCTGGTTATGAAGCACAATTGGTGTATGAGTTGGAAAAGATGCACATCACTCCGCTCGTTACACCGGAAAGCAAGCGAGCCCAGTTGTTGCAATTACAAATCAGATATACATTGAAAGATATGATTAAAGCAGTTTTGCCAAAGGATCCGTTTCTCGCTGAATTGCAAAAGAAAGCAACGAAAGGAGAGACGAGTGAGTTTACAGAACAGAATGGACTATTACTTATGAACGGACGATTGTGTGTCCCGAATGTGAACAACATACGAAAAGATATTCTATTTGAGGCACATAACACACCGTATTCAATTCACCCAGGACGAACAAAGATGCATCACGACCTGAAGGAGGATTTCTGGTGGCCTGGTATGAAAAAGGACGTCATAGCGTATATTGCGTCCTGCCACACGTGTCAACTGGTGAAAGCAGAACACCAGAAACCTGGAGGATATTTGCATTCCCTACCCATACCAGAATGGAAGTGGGAAGACATTGCGATGGATTTTGTTTTCGGTCTTCCTCGCAGCAAATTGGGACATGATGGTATTTAGGTCATTGTTGATCGCCTAACGAAGAGCGCACATTTTATTCCCGTGCGACAGGAAGGACCACCTGAAAAGTTAAATGATCTGTACATCGATGTTATTGTAAAATTGCATGACATTCCACGCTCCATTGTTTCTGACCGCGATGGTCGATTCACGTCGGGAAACTGGAGATATATTCACAAACGTTTGGGAACAAAGTTATTATTCAGCACAGCCTTCCATCCCCAAACTGATGGACAGTCAGAGCGAACAATACAGTTCTTAGAAGATTTACTGCGTATGGTGGTCTTGGATTTAAAAGGCTCATGGGAAAAGTATCTGACCTTGGTAGAGTTTGCGTATAATAACAACTACCAATCGTCTATTCAGATGACACCCTTTGAAGCATTGTATGGCCGACGTTGTCGAACACCATTAAGTTGGGCTGACGAGGGGGAACGAACACTGTATAACCGGGAGAAAATTGATAAATGGCATGAAAAAGTAAAGTTGATCCAACAACGAATGAAGGTAGCGCAAGATCGCCAACAAAAATACTATAATGCCCGTCATCGTCTTGTGCAATTTCAAGTCGGTGACCAGGTATGTTTGAAAATCAGACCGTTCAAAGGAGTTACACGTTTCCGACGACTTGGGAAATTGAGTCCGCGTTATGTCGGACCTTTTTCAGTCGTTGAGCGGGTCGGTGACGTGGCCTACCGCTTGGAGCTACCAACAGAGTTGCAAAGGTTGCATCATGTATTTCATGTGTCAGCATTACGAAAGTATGTTCATGACCCTGAAACGATTGTTGCAACCACAGATATACAAATTGAACCAGACCTCTCTAGCCCGACGAAAGCATATCGGATTATAGATCGGCAAAGCAAACAGTTAAGAAATCGAGACGTGCCGTTTGTGCTAGTTTGGTGGAAGGGTCACCCTAGACACGAAGCGACGTGGGAACGTGAAGATGCAATGCGAAATCTTTTTCCTGTACTATTTGATAATATGGAAGAATGATTTTCGGGGACAAAAATTTTTAAGGAGGGGAGAATTGTGACGCACATCTTTTTGGTATGTCATATTATGTTATGTTGCCGTAATTAATCACTTATATGATCATGCGTAACGAAAATGAATTCATTACAAGTAACGTCCCCGATGAGGAAAAAAGAGGTAAGCCATATTGAATCAGCGTCGCCATGAGCTATGAATCGGCGTCGCCCTGAGCTATGATTCGACGTCGTGCGAGTTCTTCCTTTGTATATGCGATGCTATGTTATGTATGGAACGTTAAGTACATTTTGTTTTGTTGCTTTTATTATGTGGACGACACAGAAGATTGTCGCATGACTTATGTAGTTGTATATATATGTTGTAACTTTAAAGGTTGGCGTGATTTGCTAGTGCTGCGGGTTTAATTTTATGAGGTAATGTTATATTTGGTGATTTTGGTGAGCTTTGTTGGCTGGTTGGTACTATTTGTTGGCTTGGTTGGCGCTGTTGGTTGGCTGGGTTGGATGTGTGGCTGGGTTAACCGGTTCGGTTTTTGCATCCGGTTCGAACTTTGCAGATAAGGCTGCAGCGGTGGGTTTTGTTTCTTATAACATTTCGATTCCTGCTCTGAATTGGCATTCGCGCATTCTCTCCGCAGCCGGCGAAACCCGATAGCTAGGGTTTGGGTGGTTTCTCCTTCCCGTCGCCTGGTATGGTGAAATCCTCTGCTTCTTCCTTCTTTTCTACGTGTATATGTTCTAAACGCCTCTTCCTTAGCCTACTTTGGGACGGTTGGAGCTTTCTTGGCTTTGGTGGGAGCACTTTCACGTTTCTTTGGACTAAGTATTTGCTTCCTTTCATGTTTTTTTTTGTACTTGAGGCTAGATTTACGTCTTTTGGTTGGTTTCGTGTAGTGGCCGGTTGTCCTCTTGGGGGCTGCTGTTTTAGGAGTTGTGCCCTAGTTAATTTTGTCCTGGTTTATGGCCGGCTGGGTAGTTTGGTTCTATGTTTTTTTATGTCTGCTGTTTTAGGATGGCAGCTGGGCTGGACAACTAGGCCGGCTGTGCCCTACTTTGTTTTGCACTTGTTAGCCGGCTGGTTTTGGACTGTTTGTGTGGGCTGCTTGGACTGTGTTAGGGGCTGTTTGGATTGTGTTAGGGGCTGTTTGGACTGTGTTTGTGGGCTGTTTTTATGGGCTGTTTGGGCTGTTGTTATGGGCTGTTTTGATGGCTGCTGTTTTAGGCTGCTGTTCTCTATGTTTGGACTATGTTTATGGGCTGTGTGGAATATTTTTATGGGCTGTTTGGACTGTATATGTGGGCTGGTTTTGGACTGTATATGGGCTGGTTGGACTGTGTTTGTGTGGGCTTGAATGCGTTGGGTCGCTGTGTGGGATGCAACCTCATAAAATAAATATTGTTGCCTTATAAATGTACAGATATTGTGAAGGATGACATCTCCGAGTCGACGCGACGTCTATTCGAGACGGGGCAAAAAAAAGGAACGAGCCACGGTGAGAATTTCTCTTTTTAATGTATGCTTTACCAAAATATTTAACTGCTTCATGAAATTGTTTTATACCATCACTCTATATGTTGCGAATGCTATGAATGGCCTCATTTCGAGGCAATCAAGAAAGAAAATATTCTGAGGGGACTAATTAACATAAAAGTACTCACATGCATAATATAATGTGTCGACACATGAAACTATTAAGGGTAATATAAAATGAAGAGTACTGATGTATACTGAAGTACCAGGCCAGTCGAGCCGATAGGCATAAATGCGTGTTGTACGTACTGGTCTGGAGACTGATGACCCCAAAGGGGTCGGGCCCAAAGACTGAAATACGGAAGACTGAGACGGATATAGAATTTATTGATTACCCTTAATAGTGCCTATATAAAAAGAAATACAAACTTAAAGAATATTGTCGTATAGCTTACTTGTAACAGACGTTTAGTATTTATTATTGATGATTTGTTTTAGCCTATTGAAACACTATTGGTAGTTAGTGCTATGACAAGACAAATTCACGATGAAATGAACTGTGCTATAGTAGTTTATTAAATAACAACAGTACTTACTTTTTATTAGAAAACTTTTACTGTACAGCAGATTAAAAAGGTAAATTTTCACTTAGTCTTATACAAGACTAACGGTTGTATTCTCTAAATTTTTAGGAACCGTAAAGACATCGACCGGTCGTCATTAGAGCTCAGGTAGCATTTACTGCTTTATTTTCTTTCTGTACTGGTATATAGAATCTTATGTAACTGATGTTTTGATACTTACTCGTTATGAAATGCATATGTACATCTTCCGCTGTACAAAATTTCGAAATGCATATGTTTATGATATTGTTAGTTGTGGCGGACAATCGGGCCGTTACACTGGTAGTGCGGTTAGGAGAAGACCGCAACCAGGTCACTTAGACCGCGCGGTTTGGAGCAGACCTCAACAAGAATAACGACATAAACGAGAAGCCACAGGCAGACCGTGCAGACATCCAAGTCGACACGATAAGACACCTGGGCGGGAAGCGACCAGGAAAAAAACACAGGCCGACGAATAGGCACTCGACCGGGCGGTTAGAGGCAGACCACACCAAGAGCAAAAAACAAAGTCTAGCCGCAGGAAGGGCATGTCACGACCCGTCTCAACAAGATCAGAGTGCGCTTCGGGCTGATCGTGATGCCACAGGCATGCAGAGAAGAATCATGCCTGCTAAGGAGGAACCAAAAATTCTACAACTAGTTTTTAAATCAACTATTTTTGAAAAAGGTTTTAAAAGATTTTTAAATTGGCGCGAAAGCCATACATAAATAGCTAAAAAGTTGATGTGCATGCATTTCTTTTATAAAAACTATGTCACAAGCAGTACTGAAATTAATGAATGCAACTAGTCACAAAGGTAGAAAATGCATAAGTGAAATGAACTAGTACAATGTTTCACCCTACAAGTTGTCCTCGATACAAGAGAAAATGTCTGACGATAATTAGCACATGAGTAGAAAGAAAAATCTAACGGCAAAAGAAACAAAATACATAGAACCTGCTGATACATTTAACAAAATTAAACCTCCAAGCAAGGCTGTAGCTGGAAGAAGAAATAGCTCAGCAACCGGGCGGCGTAGTCACGAAACCTAAGACAAATCCAAACATAAATAAAGTGTCTCAGAATATGAATATACAAAAAGATTCAAATTAATCACTTGCACAAAAAGTAAACAGAGGAAACGAGCTCAGTGAACCGGTTTTGTACGTAGCAACCTACTACCAGACAAGTAACCATGTCAAACAAGATGCTTTTAATTTAATGGCCTTCTCCAGAGTTTAGCCTAGCTGCAATACCATAAGCGGAAAACATTGAAGGGTGAAAGTGTTGTCATTTGGTGTACAAGATTCTAGTGTATGAGTTGATGCAAGACTTATCAACAACGGTGCTTGCAATGGTCGACTAATGATTTCTGTTACCAGTTAGTCGGGAGTTCGATTCGACGCGTCACACCAAACCAACACTCTTCTTTCAATGTTCGCCTAAGATATTAGACAATTTCAGGGATTCATAAATAATTAGACGATTCCAGTTTATAAGGGGCTACTTCATAAACAAAAGTGAAGTAAATTAGATCTCATGTTTGCAAGCGAGAGAGTGTCTCTACTTGCCTTAAGGTGATTTCGAAAATACTAGTAACAGTTAAGTGACGCAGACGAGGTTAGAAACTTGAGCTAAACCTGTTCGAGATCAAAAATACATTCCAAATTGAATTAACAAGTTTCTTATGCCAGCACATGCGTTTAATAATCGCTTCACACAAAAGGAGAGGAGTTTAAGAATTTACCTCCCTCGAAAGTGAGGGGAGAAGAGACTACCGCGAGGGATCGGGAGTTTTGGCGGCGTTTGGAAGCAAGAATCCCTAATTCGGAGAGGGTTTGGAGCGATTCCACCACCTAAGTCCAATGATACGCACTGAAAAACACACAAATCCGGGATTAACGGGTTATACGATGGACATAGGTTGGATCGTCCAAAAACCCTAGATTGGGGAGCGAAAAATTAGCGTAATAAAATTAGACCAAAATTGAAAACAAGAAATCGATGGAATTCCTTACCCAAGGGGATCAGATTGTGCCTCCGAAATCTACGAAGAGGGGTTTCGAGCGAAACCCTAGGAGTCCCTCACGAAATCCACCGGCCGGAACGAGTAGGAGCTAGGGTTGTCGGAGAAGAAACGTCGTTTTTGCCCTCACTAGCTGGAAGAGGAGAAGAGGAGGGGAAAAAGGGTGGCCGTCCTCCTTGGAAGTAGCTGGCCAAGAGAAGGGTTGCTGCGGGAGTTGCCGGCCAAGGGAAGCGTCGGAGACGGCGGGGAAGCAAGAGGAAGAGGCGCCGAGCCTGGAGGAGAGATTTGCCGGCCACTGGAGGCGGAGGAGAGGGCTGCCGAGCGCTCGGGAGACGGAGGCGGGGCCGACGGAGCGAGATCGGGAGGAAACTCGTGCGGGATGCGGGTTGCGGGAAACATGCCGACTCGGGTTTGTTTTAAAGGAAGGGGGGGGGGTAGGTTTAGGTATTGGTTTTTTTAGACTTTCTTTATAATTTTATTTTTTTTTATTATTATTCTCATTATTATTATTATATTAAATTAGGGGTTGTTACAGAGCAAAACCGCGGCAGGAAGACAGAGTCCGCAACGGGAAGTAGCCGGAAGGAGAGAAGTCCTAACCTCAGCGGTCAGAAGACAAAAGGGGCCAGAAGAACAAGAACTTGACCGGGCGGATAGAGACAGACCGCAACCTACAACCTGCAGCGGTTTGAGAAAAAGGCCACCTTTAGAGAAAATAGGAGAGGCCGCACGATCGCTGTGTCAACACACCAGTGGAAAGAGGCCGCGACCAAGATGCGGAGCCAGCGGCGGGTAGAGAAGCCGTAGCGAACAAGCAAAGAGAAAACCGAGCGAGAGGCCGCAACGACCAAGGAAGCCACAACGGGAAGCACGCAACGACATGGAAACTGCAGCGGGAAGGGAAGCCGTGACAGGTAAGGAAACCGAAGCGACTACACAAGGAAGACTGCACGGTCACGGTGAGCACACCAACGACAAGAAAAGATGTCGCGACTCAGATGCGGTACAAGCAGCGGATGAGAGAAGTCGCAGCGACTAAGACAGGAAGCCGCGCGAGAAGGGAGGGGAGAGGCGAGAAGACGGGTAGAGAAACAGACCGCGACGAGTAGAGGGAGAGGGCCCCACGTGTCCAAGAGATTTATAAAAGAGAGCAGGGGGGGCAAGAGAGGGGGAAGCCACGAGAGAGAGAGAGAGGAGAGGCTAGAAAGCTTAGCTGCGGTTAGAAAAGGAGGAGGCCACAAGACATAGCGGTAAAGAGGAGAACAAGCCGCCCGGTTAACCAGAGGAGCGACGGTTAAAGAAAAACAGGCCGGACCGTATACCTCTGATACCATGTAGAGAAAGATCCAAATCTTGTATATACATCTTGAATACCAAAAAAACAAGTATGAGTACAATTGTACAAATATATAGGAGAGAAGAGAGTAAGATCTAGCTATACAAACAATGTGAGACTAAACACTAAATCCTACATGAGCCAAGTTAATGAACCAATACATCATTTTTCTAGTATTCTCTAACATTTTGGTTAGTGCGTATCGATGAGATGAGTATAACGAACCCATTTGAGACAATTTTTGAGTCTCCTAGAGCAATCTACAAGCCTTTGAATGAAATTTGCCCCTCCAAGGTTCGACTGGCTACTGCATTCGACGAGATCCGACTATGACCGGGAGCGACAAACAAATGTCGCATATGCAGCTTTTGGGTAGCATGCGATGAGTGCTTCCTCGACTTCTCCCGAGTATAGTTCTTAGGTTTCAATTTTTTAGTTCGCTTCCCGAGAATATCTCGTTTATCCGACGACCTACGGATACCCGAGTGTAGTGATCGGGGCGGCCGTGGATCAATTCAAGGGGGTCCTTGTGATCCCTCTCTTCGAGTCTCGAGGCGTGGCCTGTTCGATTAATAATATTGATGTGCGCGATTGAAATAAGGACGATCGCGCGACGATAAATAATATTGATGCGCGCGATCGAAATAACAACGTTCACACGACTATAAATAATATTAAATCGTGTGGTGAGATCGAGAATTGATTGTGCGATGAAATCAACGATGATCGTGCGATGAAAATAATCGGCGAAGCTTACGACAGAGAAGAAGTCAAGTACGTCGAATTCATACTCGGACTTAAGTAGAATAGTCGAACCAACGCCGATAACATCACCTATTTAATATTAATTAATGAGTGTATGATGTCTTTCGAGATCATAACCGCATCTGCCAAACATATGCGACTGATGGCCCCAAACCCTATTTTAGGACCGGGAAGTGGTTAGGATATCTAATATGATGTGTTTATCACACTTAAATTAAGTTGAATATACATAATGAATAACTGAGATTGTGGTTTGGCAGAGATGGAGATATTTATTTCTCTTGGTTGGGTCGAGCCGTAGAGTAGTATGTTTTTTGCCTTCCCTAGATAGTACATTAAATTGTAGGGAACTTTGCCTTTGTGGGATGAAATTGTGTGTGAATGTATATGGCCAGTCAACTGGCCTTGCTGGTGGCACACTCCAGAGGGTTTGGTAGTGACTCATGAATAACATCATGGTCGAATGACAACATGCACCTTATCCCAATTATTATTTGTTTAGGTGTTAACCACCCGGAGTTTGACATGAGCTATACTTTGGTTCTTTTTAGTTATACCGCCAATATGGGCGAAGAATGAGTACAGGGTCGGACAGCTGTACACAAGTCCTATAAATGATTGCCACTGCCCCCGCCACCGTTTGGCCACGGCGGCGGTGCCTGTGGGCTTAGCTACCCCACAAATAAGTGATATCAGTCGTTGGTTTGCACTCGATTTCGATCGGGTGTTTGCGCCTCAACACTGTGTGTTTGTTAATCATGTCGACATAGTAATTTGTGCACTTTGATATGATGATGGGTATGGGGTTGGATCATTTTTACTTAGCAGTAGTATTACTTCATTTAGATGGTAGCTTTTTCTTACTGTTAGCGGTTGGTATCATTGTGTGCATGAGTATGGACACCACTAGGTTCGAAACAGTAGATTATAAACATTGCGTAATTTGATATACACATATAATGATAGACTGCTAGTTGTACTTTCAATTCCTTACTATGTTTATAGTTTTACCGTTGGTTATTACTGTATACATACTGTCTGTCAATTTCTTCAACATTATATTTCTTTTCCTTTGAGCGTTAGAGCTTGGGGGTGGGGGGAGACCACTCGGTCTTTTTGAGTGACGCTCTCCTGTTGAACCATTTTATGTGGAGACCCTGTCGATGACGACGTAGCCGGAGCTCCAGGTGCATGACTTGCCAGTTGGGCAAGGGGTGCTATTGACGGTCTCCCAACAAGAGCTTGTTATTTTGCTTTAACTTTTTTTGATAGTTGTACTTGAACTGTACGATCCGTTGTGGGCAATAACCCCATATATATTTTTGGTCTGTCCGGGCCATCGAGTGCTCTTTATTTATTCTTGCAGTCTCTTCCTTTTATATATTCTGTGGTACTGCTCTGTTTTCCATATTTATTTTTCCTTTTATACGCTTGGCTGAATGATGTTAAGTTATTCGCTTAACACTGTGTTCAGATCTGGTGGCTGTGGTGTATAATGGGGAAAAGGGTGAGACATCAGTCTCTATACTCTTCTGTTAGCCACTTTGATCATGCAGTTTGGGTACTGTGTACAATAAAACTCACTTTCGTGCTCTTTTTCAGGAGGGGGGGGGGGGGGTCTTTCAAAGGAATATCAAAGCATACTTCGATCCTTGCTGCAGTACCAGGAAGTGACCCAATAACACATTGTCAATTCGCGGACAAATCGATATTGAAATCTGGTGGGCCAAACAAGACAATTGTGAATAAATAACGGTGTTCAAAATGTTAAAAAAACTTGCAAATATTATTTTTTTTAAACCTTAAACTTTTTACCTTTAATAGAGACCCGAACCTAGCACTAGCCGTGCTAATCCACCGGTCTACACCTACACTCGGCACGCGAATCTGCTAGTTCATACAACATACACAGATTCCGCTCCATCTCCACCCGCGACCATGTCCTTATCGGGGATAACACAGGTTTTGACCGGTATTCTCGATGCCTTCAGGACTTCAAAAACACGACAAGATGCGCCGATTGCCGCGACACCTCCACTCCACTGAAGCCACACATGATCAAGTTTCGTGGACTGATGCCGCCACATTACCGAGGCACGAAACAGATGATTGGCTAGATCTGATTGAGGAGCTCTTGGAGGGTATGCAATGCCCTATCGATATGTACGCCCCCCTCGAAGTCACCCTACTGGAGATGAATGCACGGATGTGGTGGAGGTCCACATGCCTGACGTAGTTTAGCGGATGAGTAGTGTCGCAGATTTTATAGATAGAGTTTGCAGACCCAGTGACAGGATGCTTCATTAGTCAGAAGGGTGAACTGGCTGCAGACCCAGTGACGGGTATTCTCGATGCCTTCAGGACTTCACAAACATGACAAGATGCCCCGACTGCTGCCACACCTCCACTGAATCCACACACGATCAAGTTTCGTGGACTGATGCCTGCCACATTACCGAGGCATGAAGACTCTGGCACAAACAAATGATTGGCTAGATTAGATTGAGGATCCCTTGGAGGGCTTGCAGTGCCCCATCGATATGCACGCCCCCATGAAGTCACCCTACTGGAGATTAATGCACGAATGCGGTGGAGGTACACATGCCTGGCGCACTTTAACAAACGAATAGTGTCGCATATTTTCTAGATAGAGTTTGCAGACCCCGTGAAAGGACGCTTCATTAGTCAGACCAACAAGGTGGAGTTGCAGGACCGGTTCCTACATTGTAGACAGATGGACCGCTCAATCACAGTATATGAGAGCGTTTCACCAGTTGGCGAAGTATGCTAGGTATTTTACGCTTCCAAGCTGAAGTTGGCAAAAAAGTTCTTCAGGAGACTGAGGGACTCCCTACAAGTATCGATGATTGCATTTTGGGGAAAGCCCTTCACCTACATACTTGACACTGCCAGAGCATTGGAGGCCGACCTGGCCGACATACAAAGGAGATCCCAAGCCTCCCTAAAGAGGACTGCAGAGGCACCATTACCAGGTCATGCTCAGAGGGGCAGGAGAGGCCATATGGGCCACCGACACGGACCAAGACAACACCCTCTTTCTCCTCCTCGCCCAATTCTATAGCTACTTCCTTCTCTAGTACAACCACTAGCACAAAGAGACGGGCCCGGTCGGCAGTTCCAGGGGAACTGCGGCCATTGCCTCCATTACGGTCATATGTGGGCCCATTACCCAGCATTCCGGGGCCTCCCCCAACAACAACAACAGCTGCAGTACCATTCTCCCACGCCCACCCCTGGGAAATGCTCGAGGTCGTGGTTGAGGCCCCCCCGTCCGACCGCTACTGAGGTTCCTCCTACCGCCCATGCCAGCAGAGCTCAGAGCCTATAACCTAGATCTTGAGAGATGTCCCGCACCGGCCGACGTGGTGACATGTACACAATTTAATTTTGTTGCATTTATTTCATATTGCCATCTTAATTCAATATGCAATTGTCTCTTGATAACGGGATTTTATACAATATGAAATGTTAGCATGCAACCAACATAGGCATCATGATTGTGAATGATCAACCGACAAGGAACCTTTTCGTCACGGGTGCCTCCCACTCTTTCGCCTCTTTGAACTTCATTACGAAAGAGAGACTTGTGCACCAGTAGGATGGTGAGCCGCTCCGAGTCCGTATGCCCAACCACGCGACAGTGACACCAACGAGGAGGTGTATATTCATGCGCATCTGGATGATACAACATTCCGTCCCAAGGCGGCGATTCTACGACTTGCTATGTTCGACCTCATATTGGGCATGAATTGGCTGACGACCTGCTCCACACAAATCGATTGCAAGACGAAGGAGATCGTGCTGGCGCGACCAGGCGTTCATCCTTTTCTCTTTCGAGGTATACCATCCACACGTTGTATTTCTATTTCTTCTCTTTAGGCGACCAAGGCTATACGTCAAGGTGCGGATGCATACACCGTATATTTATCATGAGTGGATGGTTACCGAGGAGAGATGAGAGATGCCCAGATAGTACGAGGTTACTCCAATGTATTCCCAGAGGTACTCCCATGATTGCCACCATCATGCAACACAGATTTTTCCATTGAGCTAGTACTAGGAGCCAAACCGACATCCCGAGCTCTGCACCGCGTGACACCGAAGGAGATGATTGAGTTCATGGTATAGCTGCCGGAACTTGTGGAGTCAGAATTTGTGCGCCTCAGTTCTTCGCCTTGGGGTGCTCCACTCCTCTTCGTGAAGAATGATGGATCGTTGAGACTGTGCATCGATTTTCAGGAGTTGAACCGTCTGACGGTTCAGAACATGTACCCGCTGCTGAGGATCAATGGCCTGCTTGACCAGTTATGAGGGACAACCATCTTTTTGAAGATGGATCTACGTTTTGGGTATTGTCCTTTAAGGATCCAGGAGGACATCTTGAAGATCATCTTCAGTTCCAGGTATGGGCACTACGAGTTCACCGTCATGTCCTTCGGGCTGACAAATGTGCCATCCGCGTTTATGACTCTCATGAACCAGGTATTCGAGCCGTACTTGGATCATTTCGTGATAGTCTTCATTGATGATATTTTGGTCTACTCCAAGACCAATGAGGCCATTCTGCAGACATTGAGTACGTGAAGTTCAACAAGTATGAGTTCTTATTAAAGATAACATTTTTGGGGCATGCGATCAGTAGCCACTATATTACAGTAGATCCGACGAAGGTTGCCAGAGTGAGAGAGTGATCACAACTTAGATCAATGACCAACGTTCGTAGTTTTCTGGGGTTGACCGACTATTACCGGAAGTGTGTGGAGGGCTTCTCCCGCATTGCCTTACCATTGACAACACTAACGAAGAAGAATACGTCGTTCTCTTGGTCACCAGAGTATCAGGCAACATTTGATGAGCTCAAGGCTTGCCTGACTTCGACACCGATCCCGACCATTCCAGAGGGCACCGAGGGATTCCAGATTTATACCGACGCGTTATTCTGATGATTGGTGCGTACTGATGCAACATGATAAGGTGGTTTATTATGCATTCCGACAGCTGAAGGAGCATGATAGGAACTACCCTACTCATGTCCCTTCTTCCCACAGTGAGGACACTTCATCTTACTCTTATCTTCATGTTTTATGTTTCTAGAGTTCCACATCCTTTGTTCAGCTACAAGGGCTGATTTCTTATATTCCACATGCATATCAGTACAAAGAGAGTTTATCCGACTAACTTTTCCACGAATTTAATGGGCAACAGTCATAGTTGTCAAGGCGCGCGCCTAGGCGCGCCTGAGGCGCCGGGCGCACCAGGCGCAGCCCGCCGCGCCTCAGCACAGCTGAGGTGGGCGATGTGCCCCAAGCGCGCCTCAGGCGTGCCCAGGCGCGCCTAGGCGCGCGCCTTACAGGCTCCTTGGCGCGCCAAAGGCGCACCCGAGTCTTTTAAGGTATTTTTTTTAATTGTTTTTTGATATGAGCAAAAATATGATATTAGACACACCCGAGGCTCCCCCTAGGCGCACTTGGGCGCCCAATTCACAGAAATTGAGCGAACTGGGCGTCCGATTCGCTGAAATTCCGCGAACTGGGCGCCCGGTTCGCTGAAATTCCGCGAACTGGGCGCCCGATTCGCTGAAATTCTGCGAACTGGGCGCCCGATTCGCTAACATTCCGCGAACTGGGCGCCGGATTCGCTGAAATTCCGCGAACTGGGCGCCCGATCCGCTGAAATTCCGCGAACTGGGCGCCCGATCCGCTGAAATTCCGCGAACTGGGCCCCCGATTCGCTGAAATTCCGCGAACTGGCCCCCAATTCGCTGAAAAATTCCAGCGAATTGGGCGCCCAATTCGCTCAATTTCCTTTGCTCCCATTTTTGCGCCTCACGTGCCTCAGGCGCGCGCCTGCGCCTAGGCTCCAGGGGCCCTTTGCGACTCTGTGCGCCTTGCGCCTTTGATAACTTAGGCAACAGTCTCTAAATCAAGAACATAATCTCTTCATTACATCTGAACTCTTTGGAATTCAAATTCTGAAAGAAGGCCAGAAATCATTTCAAATACCTTTCGTTGCATAAGTTCGATTTTGTAATCTAAGATGGTCTTAATAACGAAGTATTGATCAATTTCTGCCCAGTTATGCGTCAGTTTACCATAATACTCCTCGAAGCAGTTCATACCCGTCATATGTATCTGTTTAGTTTGAAGTTGATAGATCCTTGCCAAGTCCTTTTTTGAATAATTTCGTTTAATTAATTCCCACATTTCCTTAACAGTTTGGAAGAATAAGAATTGACTTGCAACTTTGGGTTCCATAAAGTTGACAAGCCAATCATCGGAGTAATCAAAACAATAAGGCCGATCTTGCTTGGAGCGGTTTTGGATCCTGTAATAAACTCAAGTTTTCGACGGCTTCCAATGAATATCCGCATAGACTGCGCCCATAGGAGGTAGTTCCCCCCATGCAGTTCGATGCGAGTCACGCCATGATTGAAATCCACATTTGAATTTCCTCCATAGTATTTAGGTTGATCAACAACCCCTTCAGGGATAACACTCTCCCATTTGTCCCCCATCTCCAAATCTCAAAACATGATGGTCTAGTATCAGAAATTTTTGAAAGACTTGAATGAGTCAGTTGCATTGGCAGAACAAGAACAGTAATAGATGCGGGAACAATAGCTCCAATAAACAGGCGCTGGAAGCAACGACGATCGATGGAGGTAACAAACATTGAAGCTGGACGAACGGACCAAATCCGAGGCACTGAAATCTGAGTAGGATGACGAGTTTTGGTGCCGCGATGGTGCAAGACAAGAAGTCAGACCAAACCTGAAGGGAACATTCAAATGAGCTGGATGCTAGATGGAGGAAGCAGACGGTACCATATACGTCAAATACAAACCGACCTTTAGGTCGAGGTCGTCGAAGGCGAGGGAGTAAATCCAAAATGAACGATGTTGATCCTTCGATGGATGAACTTTTAGGTAGAGGTCGTCAAAGTAGAGAGTGCCGATCCAAAAAATACGATGCTGTTAAAGGATTCACCGCTCTGATACAATGTTGAAGAGAACACACCTTTAGGTTTTGATGTTGTCCCCTTCCTTTCAACTCACCATCCAATACACTGAGAATAAGATAAATATGACTTAGCCAAAACATGTGATATAGTCATCTCCCTAGTGAGTTTAAGGTAGCTTGCATTTTAACACTTTTATCCTGTCGCTTGTCTAAGTTTGGATCTTCATCTTGATATGAAGAATGTATTTCTTTACAGTGATCTGGATGAAGAGATATACATGAAATTTCCCCTGGATTTATGAGAAATAGACAAGAAGAGCTAGTCTGTCATTTTTACTAAGTCCTTATATGGCCTAAAACAGTCGCCCAGAGCATGATTTGGTAGGTTTCAAAAGGCCATGCTCAAGTTTGATTACAAGCAAGGACAATCTGATCATGTTATGTTCACTAAAAGATGTGATCAAAAGATCATTATTCTCATTGTGTATTGTCATCACAGGCGATGACTCTGAGGGGATTGCCAACCTCAATGCACAATTATACATAGTTCGAGGTGAAGAATTTAGGAAGATTATGATACTTCTTTAGAATTGAAGTGACTCATCAAATCACGACATCTTCATATCTCAACGTAAGTATGCCTTGGACATGTTAAAGGAAACCAAAATGCTCGGTTGTGCTCTATAAATACTCCCATGGAAGTGAATTATAAGATTGATGAAAACAGTGATGGTGATCAGATAGATAGGTTGAGCTATCATAGATTAGTCGCAAGAGTCATACCTATCTCACACACGTACTGACATTACATATGCAATTGGTATTTTGAGTTGATATATGCTTGCTCCTAGAATTAGACATTAAGAGGCTGCACATTGAGTGCTGAGATACCTGAAGAAGGCACCTAGTCGAGGACTCTTGTTCTCTAACAACAATCACTTAAAGATTGAAGTCTTCCCGGACACAGATTGGGCTGGAAGTCGTGATGACAGTAAGTCAACTACTGGGTATTGCACATTTGTTGGCAGAAATTTATTACCTGGCTAAGCAAGAAACATAATGTAGTATCCAAATTAAGTGCAAAAGTTGAGTACAGTGCGATGTCCTAAGGTCTTTGTGAAGGACTATGATTGCAATCTATGATACAGGATCTGAGATTTTGGAGGCACATCCCTCTTTACTTATACTATGATAATAAGGTCACCATTAGTATAACTCACGACCTAGTACAACATGATAGGACCAAACTTGTTGAAGTCGATTGATACTTCATCAAAGAATACTTGGTCAATGGGATTGTGGTCACTTCATTTGTTCATTCGAAATACCAACTATCTGACATCTTCACCAAAGGTCTGGGTTATGATATGTTCACTAATGATATACATAAACTAGGGATGATTAACATCTTCTGTCCGATTTAAGGAGGAGAGTTGATGTTACGTTATATTGTATTATGAAGTTGCGATTTTTGATTTCCATTATTTATGCACAATTTGACAGACTTTGATTCGTTTCTCCATTTCGTGACAACTATCAGTTGTGTTTATTTTTTTTTTTCAGCTTAACGCTTGAAGTAGGTCTGCTATTTCCTCAATACTCTTTAAATAATTCCCATCGCTGTCAATTAAATTTTAAACATTGAGATTACATGTGAATTTATGTTTGCAAATAAGTCTTTCTACATTCTTTTAGCACTTTGTTCCTTGGTAGTTTCTAAACCAAAATAAATTTTTGGCTTCCACTTTTATTTGACAGAGCCATGCGGCAGATGTCTCATTGTTTCTCTTCATTTCTGCAGTCTGAAATACATCAATGTTGCCATGGTAACCATTCTTAAGAATGTCGCCAATGTCATGACAGCTATTGGCGAAACATACCTTTTCAACAAGCGCCATGGCACCAAAGTCTGGACAGCACTAATGTTAATGGTATTGTCAATCCAATGTTTGACATGCAATGATGCTACTTTTTAAATAATGTTTGACATATAATGGAGTCATTTTTATCCCGCCTTCTCTACTCTAGTTACATGTGCTGAAGACTGAATATTTTCTTATGTCCAGTAGCAACTCTAGTGAATGCATGCTATTTTATGGTCTAGCAAGTATTTTCTGTATATGGATGCTTTTGTTAATAAAAATAATTATGCAACCTCATACATATCTGTTGAAAGAGCCCAAAGCTTGTATGTATTATTTCAGTATCTAAATACAAGGAGAGAATACAAATATATAGGAGAGAAGAGAGAAGAATAAATCCTATACATGATGTGGGACTAAAGAAGGAGGAAGAAAAATAGGCCATTAAATGGGCCTTTTACATGGGCTTTTCTAATACTCCCCCGCAAGCTGGAGCGTACAAGTCGTATGCGCCAAGCTTGGATAGGCACTGATAGAAGAGGGTACTAGGAAGAGCTTTGGTGAAGATGTCAGCAACCTGTTCAGTACCCGGAACGTGCTTGAGCTCGATCTTCTTCATGTGGACTTTCTCTCGGATGAAATGACAATCTACCTCGATATGCTTCGTTCTTTCATGGAAGACCGGGTTTTTGACAATATGTATGGCAGCTTGACTGTCACAAAGGAGGAGAGCTGGTGAAGGTAGTTTAACTCCAAGGTCGGTAAGGAGACTCTCAATCCATGTGAGTTCAGAGACCACAGCAGCCATTGCCCGATATTCTGCTTCGGCTGAGGATCGAGCAACCACTGCTTGTTTCTTGCTTCGCCAAGTAATCAGATGTCCTCCAAAATAGGTACAAAACCCGCTAGTAGATCGTCGATCGTCGAGGGAGCCAGCGTAGTCGGCATCAGAGTATGCCACTAGTGTAGGAATGAAGGATGAGGTTTTGTATACAAGTCCTTGGCCAGGAGCTGTCTTAAGATATCTGAGAATGCGTTCCACAGCCTGGAGATGAGAGCTTCGAGGAGAGTGCATATAGCGACTCACAAGTCCCACAGCGAAAGATATATCAGGTCTTGTAACTGTTAGGTAGATAAGCTTCCCAACTAGACGACGGTAATATTCGGGATTTGGTAGAAGCGAATCAGAATCTGAGCCCTGAGCACATATTTTGTGATTTGCATCCATGGGAGTGTTAATAGGTTTGCAACCAGAGTAGCCTGCATCATGAAGGAGATCCAGGCAATATTTGCGCTGAGAGAGAACCAATCCATCTGACCGTCTGGCCACTTCCAGACCGAGGAAGTACCGAAGAGGACCCAGATCTTTAGTTTGGAAGACGGAGCTCAGATGTAGCTTAACGGCCTGTATGCCGTCCAAGTCACTGCCAGTAATAATGATGTCGTCGACATATACCAACAGGAGAACCGTACCAGTGGCCTGGTGACGAGTAAACAATGAGAAGTCAGCCGAGCTGCGAGTGAAGCCAACGTCCCGGAGCGCTTTGCTGAACTTGTCGAACCATGCCCGAGGGGATTGTTTGAGACCATATAGAGATTTGAGAAGATGACAAACCCGTGACTCCCCCGTGGTCTCAAACCCGGAAGGTTGTTGCATGTAAACCGTTTCCTGAAGGTCGCCGTTCAGGAAAGCGTTCTTGACGTCGAGTTGAAACAAGGGCCACTGGCGATGGACAGCCACAGAGAGGAGAATGCGGACCGTGTTGAGCTTAGCGACCAGAGAGAAGGTCTCGTCATAGTCCAGCCCCGGTTGCTGGGTGAAACCACGAGCAACCAACCGAGCTTTGAGGCGATCAATGGTCCCATCAGGAGCATGTTTAATGACGAAAACCCATTTGCACCCAACGGGTTTCTGGCCGGGAGGAAGGGGCACCAGGGTCCAAGTCTGGTTGGCCCAAAGAGCAGCCATCTCTTCTTCCATAGCCGCACGCCACCCAGGATGTTGAAGAGCGTCCTGGACAGAAGTAGGAATAGAGACCGAGGAGAGCGAAGTAGCCAAGGCCTGTAGAGGTGGAGAGAGGCGATGGAGAGAAACATAGTCCGCCATTGGATGAGCGGTAGAGGCCGACACCGGAGCAGCAGAACACGGAGAAGCCGAGGTCGAAGCCGACTGCAGAGGAGCAACGGGAGGAAGAGGGCGACGAGCATAGACCCGAATAACTGGGGGTCGAGGAGGGTCAATGGTGGGAGGAGGCGGAGGGATGGTGGGAGGTGAGTGGACGTGAATCACCGGCCGGGGAAGGGAGGGTGTGGTAGTAGGTGGTGGGAGAAGTGGGGGCAACGGAGGAGGGAAGAAGGGTTGATCCTCCCGGAACGTAACATCAGCCGAAACAGAGACCTTCCGGGTGAGCGGAGAGTAGCAAACATAGCCCTTTTGGGTACGTGAGTAGCCGACAAAAATGTGTTTGGCCGCACGGGGATCCAGTTTGTCAAGAGGGGGGCCCAGTTTATGGACAAAGCAGGTACAGCCAAAAACCCGGGGGGTGAGGGGGAAGGCGGGTGTGGAGGGAAAAAGAAGGCTGAAGGGTGTAGCGTTGTGGAGAACGGGAGAGGGGAGACGGTTGATAAGAAAACATGCTGTGGAGACCGCAAAGTTCCAGAAGACTTTGGGAACGTGCATGTGAAGCATGAGAGAGCGAGCCACATCGAGCAAGTGGCGGTTCTTGCGTTCAGCGACCCCGTTTTGTTGAGGGGTGTAGGGACAAGAGGTCTGGTGAACAATACCGAAGTTTGCGCAGAGAGTGACAAACTCATGGCCAGTGTATTCCCGAGCATTATCAGAGCGGAAAGTTTTAATGGTGGTAGAGAATTGCGTACGAGTCTCTAACACAAACGCCAGAAAGACACGCGGAAGCTCAGAGCGATCATGCAGGAGATACAACCAAGTAGTACGAGAGTAATCATCAATAAATGTTATAAAATAACGATAACCAGAAATGCTAGGAACTTTATAGGGGCCCCAAATATCAAAATGTATTAAATCAAAGGGAGCTGAGCTCCTAGTACAATGAGCTGGAAAAGAAGAGCGAGGCTGTTTGCCAATAATACAAGAATCACATTGAAAAGCAGGAAGAGAAATGTCCGGAAGCGCCTTCTGGAGGATAGGTAGAGGGGCATGCCCAAGCCGACAATGCCAATCAGACGAGGAAACGGAGGAAAGGGATGTGGGAGAGACATCGAGGAGGTAAAGCCCGTTCTGCAGCCGACCCCTACCAATGATAATCCGCGTCTGCCGATCCTGTATCAAAAAACCAGAAGAGGTGAAGGTGATAAAGCAATTCATATCAGTAGTAAGACGACCAACAGAGAGTAAATTAAAAGGCGAGGCCGACACATAAAGAACGGAGCGAAGAGAGAGAGAGGGAGGAAGGAGGAGGTCCGCGCAGCCGGAGACCGGGACAAGCGCACCATTGGCCACAGTAATAGACGGGGGGTGAGCAGCAGTAGAGAACTGGGGCGGCCGCATGGAAGTGATGTGGTGGGTGGCTCCCGAGTCCAGGATCCAGCGAGAGCTGGAAGAGAGACAGGCAGTACCTGCAGCGGAGGTGGAGACAATACCTGCATGGGAGGTGGAGGCATGGGAAGCAGAAGGGGGGTTGAGGAGCCCCTGGAGTTGTTGCAGCTGTAGGCGAAGAGCCTCAAGATCCGTACCAGTCGGAGGAGAGCTATCGGTAACAGCAGCAGTAGGCGGGCGAGGGGGGTAGCCATGTTTCTTGTGACAAACGGCTTCAGTATGGCCATCCCGGCCGCAGTAGGTGCACTTGGGCCGTCCGCGGCCACCACGGCCCCGCCCACGGGAGCCCGTACGGCCACCCCGAGGAAAGGAGGGTTGTGGGAGTAAAGGAGGAAGGGCCTGCTGAAGAAGGGCCGGCGAGGGTGGTGCAGGAGCCTCCGGAGGAGGTGGTACGTGAAGTAACATCGAGCAGACATCAGAGAAAGAAGGGGTAGTGGGTGAAGCCAGAACCTGGGCCCGAATACTATGTAGGTGTGGCGGGACGCGAGCCATAATCATAACAATACAAACAGCCTCCTTCTGTGCGCGTTGGGCAGCGAGATCAGTAGTCGGGGGCTGGTGCTGAATCCAGGCTTCCGTGAGAGTTTTAGCACGGGCCACGAAGGAGGTCATGTCCAGAGCTTTGCCAACATCCAAGGCTTGAAGATCAGTGAGGATGTCAAAAAGGTGTTGAAGACTGTCCTTTCCGGAGTACAGCGAATGAAGTTCATCCCACATGGCTTTAGCAGTCTCATGATACATGATCATCTGGTACGGCTCACCCTCGACTGAGTTCAGGATCCAGGTCTGGACACGGCCGTCATTGCGGAGCCAATCATCAGTAGACGGAGTTGGTGGGCCCTGGGTAAGGTGACGGGCAAGGCCCTTGGCCTGTAAGACCCGGCGGACAGAGTGGACCCAGGGAATGAAATTAGCCTTGCCAGAGAGAGAAATAGTAGTAATCCGAAGCTCATCCCGGAGTTCGAGAGGAGCCACGTGGTCGGCAGGGGGTTGAGCGGTAGTGGAGTCGCTGGAGGACATGACGACTGAAGAGCAGCAGGGCGCGGAGAGAACAACCCGCAGCGGTCTGGAGGTCGCGGCGGTCTGGAGGTCGCGGCGGGCTGGAGGCCGCGGCGGTCTGGAGGTCGCGGCGAGTTGAGTGAGGCCGCGGCGAACAGGAGCAGTCCGCGACAGAGGCCGCAGCGAGCTGGGGCAGGTCGCAGCAGCGGACAGGAGCAGTCCGCAAGAGGTCGCGGCGAACTGTGGGCAGGTCGCTGGAAGAGGAGCACAGCGGATACAAGCAGAGCTCGCAGCAGACAGGAGCAGTCCGCAAGGGAAGAGGCTCGAGCGGATACAAGCGGAGCCCGCAGCGGACAAGAGGGAGCAGTCCGCGAGCAAGGAGGCTCGACCGGATACAAGCAGAGCCCGCAGCGAGAGAGAGAGAAGCTAGAGGTAGCAGTCCGCGAGCAGAGAGGCTCGAGCGGATACAAGCAGAGCCCGCAGCGGACAGGAATGAGCGTCCTGAGCGGATGGAGAGAGGTGGGCCCCACGAGTCAGAGCAGAAGATGGCTATAAGAAGCCTGGGGAGGGTGGAACCACGGAGGGAGAGAGGGGGAGCGGAATCAGAAGGGCAGTCCACACGAGACCGGAGCGGATGCAGAAGGCAGTCCGCACGAGTCCGGGCGGACAGAAGCAGAGGGGCAGTCCGCAGGAGACCGGGCGGACAGAGAAGGGTCAGTCCGCAGGAGACCGGGCGGACAGAGAAGGGGCAGTCCGCGGCTAGACGGAACCTGGCTCTGATACCATGTTGAAAGAGCCCAAAGCTTGTATGTATTATTTCAGTATCTAAATACAAGGAGAGAATACAAATATATAGGAGAGAAGAGAGAAGAATAAATCCTATACATGATGTGGGACTAAAGAAGGAGGAAGAAAAATAGGCCATTTAATGGGCCTTTTACATGGGCTTTTCTAAATAATATCTATGACTCGCTCAAGACCCAAAATTCAGTGCACCCACTCCACCTACATCAAGTAACGGAGAGAACACTATGTCTGTCATTGTACTATACCCCATTCTGTTACGCCCCCGGATTACATCCGGCTATTTGGGCTTCAATATGCGCGCATGTGGAAAGAAGAGACAAGCAACAATGGGGCTGAACCAACCGGTTCAGCCCCCTCTCACTAAGGCCGACAGGTTGGGGCTGAACCACCAGGTTCAACCCCATGTGTGGGGGGGCCGGCCTGTAACATCCGAAATCTGACCCGCAAAACTATTAAATTTGTAGGGGTAAGTCGCGACGGATTTTGATCGAGGCAGCACGTCGTCAAGATATAACGTTACTCTTCCTATGATAGCAACCGTTAGTTCGTTAAGTGCGTTAATTATGGTGCGTGACGCATTTTATTTTAGTGACGCGCGCGGTGAGAATGTGTTAATTTTCAAGGGAATTATATTGGGGTGCCAATAGCAATTTTCCCCATCTCACTTAATACGGTTATCAAAACCGCATCCCACTATGGATTAAAATCCCGCACCCCTCTTTCTATTGGTTAATAAGCAAAACCGCAGCCGATTCCCTTCTTTTACCGTTCCGCAAGCAGGCCCCCCCCGCGACGTCTTCTTCTCCCGCAGCCGTCGAACCCGACGCATCCCGCAAGCTTTTCCGCCGGCCGATCCCTCCCCGGAAACCATTTCCGACTCCTCCCTCCTCTGCAAGCGCCGGTGGACATTTCTTTTCCTTCCTTGGCCGTGGAAGTGCCGGATTCAACCCTAGCCGGTGGTTGTGGAAACGTTTTTGTTTCCGGTGAGTTGTTTCCTCCCTTATCTATTTTCTCTCTTGGAGATCCTTCGATTTGGAGATTAGGCTAAACTAAAATTCTGTTCCTAATGCCCTAAATATGTTTTGGAGTTCGTGATCCTCCGCAGAATTTGGGTTGGGCGCTCTGAGAGCCTCAATCACTCCACAAAAAGGTAAAATCAGAAGTTTAGTACGTGAAATTTTGTAACCCTAGTTGTATAAAAATTTTCCACGAAAATCGTAAAGGGGAAACTTGAAATTAGGACTGCTCTGATTTTGCAGGACTTTGGTGGGGTCGGGACAGTTTTCTGAAGGTCCCCAGCAGTAGGATTGCCTTCGGAAGAGAAAATGTCGCCGCGCCGAGTGTACGAACGTCGCAATACCACTGTAAGAAAACCTAATTTCTGTTAGTTAGACATAGCAAGAAATATATTTTATATACACAGGTGTAGGCTTTGTACGAATATCATGACCATGCATAGAAAGGTGTGATGATAGGAAAACGGTCACGGAAGACGTGTAAACACCATTCTCCAAGACCTAGTAGTCAGATCATGAACAATAACGTTAGGTACGAAACCTATACCCGTGTACGTAAGTTTGGAATTTGTCCAACCAAGGGCGTGAATGACCCTTCTAATCGACCATGAGATAGTCAAAGGTCGCTCAGTAGTACACCAAAAGAGATGTCCCAAGCAGAGTAGCATTTGACCAAAAGGTCAGTAAGCACACTTCAGTTTTTTCGTGCTTGGTAGAGGCACACTACCTTTCTCATATGACATATGGTATCCTATGAGTAGCAGAGTCTTGAGAGTTGACTCCCTTTGAGACAGTTAGTAGATTCATGACCGTGTCCGCGTGACACTAGAACAATTGAGTTCGTCAGATGGTCTCGGGTCGTCAGTTTCAGTTGCGCGTTAGGAGCTACTCTGCATAGAGCCTTCCTAGTAGCGGTGCAAGTTAGAAGTAATCTCGAACTTAAGTATAGACGTGACGTGAGACAGTATACCAGTTAGTGAACGCCGGGACTTGGGTTAGTAAATTGGAAGTCGCAAACATAGAACAGGTAGTCGTCTGATCAGGTAGTGATCTGAAGCCATGCATAACATATAACATAAATGTTTTCATGCACAAAACTATTTTCAAAAGACATGCATTCATCATTCAGGAAAAAGCTTTTAGTGTCACTAGGAGGAGTTATTTTTCTTTACTCTGACCCCTCGTGAGCAATGTTTTTACAGGTGACCCAGGTGGGAAACTACGCATAGGATGAGCATTGGTGACGTCAGTTTGTAGTGTTTTTCCCCATTCAGTTTTTCCTTTACTTACAACATATACTTGTAGTTGTGGACAATGTAACTTATTAATATTTATATATCTTGTATCAGACTTATTGTAATAGTTCAGATTTTCAGTTAGTTCAATTCTATTCATGTGTAGTGACTCTGTGATTACAGCTATCAGGTATGTGGTTACCCTTAATTTACTTTCTTAGCTTCCATTGCTAGTGATAAATTTTTAGTAGCTCTTACTTTATACCTGCTGTGTACTAGTTTTAGTACTGTTTTCTAGTTCTCTTTATATCGCTGACCCGACCGGATGTCTGATTATTGAAAAACTGGGAAGGGGTGTTACACGACCGACCCCCTCTTTGTCTCGTGTATAAATATCCTCGGGGTGTTTCTCTTGGTTCATCATGCAAGTACAAGGTATTCTTCTCCCCCTCCTTCAAACCCTAATTTCTATCTCTTCTTCCTCTAGATCTCTATCTCTCTTCCTCTAGATCTCTACTTTCTTCCTAACACATTCCCCCATCTCATAGGACTCCATACCCTTAAACATCTTGATGTTTCTCTCTTTCCAAACATGCCACACTATAGCCGCAAACCAAAGGTTGTCCCCTCGCCTCTTCTTTACATAATTGCCAAAATTCTGCGCACAAATTTCAGTAATCTTCTTGAGAGTACCCTTTTTATGACTTACCCTCATCCTATGAAGCACCAATACTTTCCTGAGGGCCATATATCCGTACAAGATATGTTTTTAGTACCGGTACATACCTGATACTCGGCGGATACGCTTGTTACAATTAGCTGCAGATATGTTTGGACTTGACAGTTCATTCTGCATATTGTGATTGATGTCTGATTTTCTAAAATAAATAACAGACTTCATGTATTTAAGATAAAAAATGTGACTTATAAATGCAAGCAACTAGCGGTGTTTGTTTATTTTAAAAACAGAGCTTTCTTCAAATCGAAGTTTTTTTTATCATTAAAATTACGAAGAATATGAATCAAATTTAATTATTTTATTTATGTTTTTGTACTTAAGGATTAGATGCTTTAAATTGGTAAGCATTTCCATTTTTTTTAAAAGGTGGCATATTTATACATGCAGATATATAATATATATAATATATATGTATATATATAAGCTATAATATATATATATGTGTGTGTGTGTATATATACACACACACGAGCATCTACGCACGGGCTACGCCTGTACTCATTGCTCTCGGGCAGCCTTCAGTCGCATCTAGGTGGGTTTCGCCCGCCTCCGCACGGGCTTCGCCTGTGCTCGATGCGTCGCTGCGAGTTGCGCCTGTATTGACGCGGACTGCGCCCGCAACATATACATATGAATACTCAAAACGACTGTAAAAAATATAAATCAAGATTACAATTTTTTTTTAAATATACGTTTTGACGTAAAAATATTAATTTCTCTTCCTCTCTTTCTTCCTATCCTTCCCTCTCTCTCCCTTCCACCATCTGTCGCTCCCCTCTCTATCTCCCTCTCCCTTCCACCATCTCTCTCTCTCTCCCTCTTCCCTGCCTTCTGTCTCTCTCTCCCTTCCACTCCCCACGTTCTCCCTCTCTTTCTTGTACTCTCTCTCCCAGATGTCCCTCCCCCCCGCACACTCTCTCTCATGATCCAACCATTGACTATATCCAATGGCTGATATGCATATGTTGGTGTGCCTCAACATATGCATATTCTTATATATATATATATTGGCACACACATGAGTGAAAATGTATGGGGGGTGGGGGCGCACTGTTGGATATTCGTCGGGGGCGGCGACATTCGTGGGGGCGGCGACATTCGTCGGGGGCGGCGACATTCGTCGGGGGCGGCGACATTCGTCGGGGCGGCGACATTCGTCTGGGGGCGGCGACATTCGTCGGGGGCGGCGACATTCGTCGGGGGCGGCGACATTCGTCGGGGGCGGCGACATTCGTCGGGGGCGGCGACATTCGTCGGGGGCGGCGACATTCGTCGGGGGCGGCGACATTCGTCGGGGGCGGCGACATTCGTCGGGGGCGGCCGCGCGCGCCCAAGTTGCGCGCCCCCAGGTTGCGCGAGGGGCAGGCCGCGCGCGCCCAAGTGGAGATGCTGTCTTCTGATAGCCACGTGTCAGAGTTGAAGGCTGCGGGACTTGCAGAATACATGGAATCATTCGACTACATGCGAGACCGTAGTTTGATTGCAGAGAAGGTTCGTGACGAGATCTGGTCCAAGCAGGTGGAGCCCCAGATGGACGATGTTCGTGAGCTAGCGCTCCGACGTGGTGTCTCGAAGGCTCTCCGCCTGATTAGCAAGAGCTTGGGATGTGACACATCCGGCCTCAGCTTTGCAGATGTTTCAGAAGATGAGCGTTCCGGCTCGGATGATGAGTAGTAGCCTCATTCACATTTAGTTGTCTCGTTAGTCGTATTGTATTTTGTTTTTTGTTCAGTATTTCTTATTGTTGTCCTTATGCTCTGATCACCCTTTTTTTATCATTTCAGCTACTTTCTATGACATTATTTTTCTCATGTCATATTAGTTGTTTCGTTTACACGGCTTTGGTCCGTGGCTAGTTTGCACGGCTTAGGTCCGCGACTTTGTCACGAAGGGTGGCAGGCCCTTGCGAGGTTGCATGAGTCAGGCTCGCGGCTTAGGTTGCCCGGCTCAGGTCCGCTGCCTAGTTTGCGCGAGGGTTGCTCGCGGCTTGGTTTGCGCGAGGGTTGCTCGCGGCTTGGTTTGCGCGAGGGTTGCTCGCGGCTTGGTTTGCGCGAGGGTTGCTCGCGGCTTAGTTTGCGCGAGGGTTGCTCGCGTCTTGGTTTGCGCGAGGGTTGCTTGCGACTTAGTTTGCGCGAGCGCTGCTCGCGGCTTGGTTTGCGCGAGGGCTGCTCGCGACTTATTCGTGAGGGGGGCAGGCCCCCACAGGGTTGTACGAGTCAGGTTCGCGACTTAGTTTGCACGAGGGCTACTCACGACTTCTTCGTGAGGGGGGCAGACCCCCACGGGTTTGCGCGAGTCAGGCTCGCGACTTAGTTTGCACGAGGGCTGCTTGCGACTTCTTCATGAGGGGGGCAGGCCCCCACGGGGTTGCGCGAGTCAGATTCGCAGCTTAGTTTGCACGAGGGCTGCTCGCGGCTTCTTCGTGAGGGGGGCAGGCCCCCACGGGGTTGCGCGAGTCAGGCTCGCGGCTTAGTTTGCACGAGGGCTGCTCGCGGCTTCTTCGTGAGGGGGGCAGGTCCCCACAGGGTTGCGCGAGGGTTGCTTGCGGCTTGACTTGCCGGAGAATGTAAGTACTCAATCCGACCGCCGAAGAATGTGGGTACTCAATCCGGTTGCGCGACCTAGCCTGGCTAAACTATTCAGTTAGACATTAATAAAGCGAATAACAAAAATATAGTTTTCGCAAGCCCAAGCTTTTGATTTTTACAATAGCAGATACATAAATGAGTGGAAAAAGAAAAACGTCTCAAGGATGGAAGTGGCGGGAACGGGATTGGAAAACATCCAGGAGCGACTGTTGGAGTATTGCAGTGTAGTCAGAATCAACTTGGATGACTACGAACTGTACGTCATAGGATGCTTGCCGAGGTGCTTTTTCAAGAGTGATTGGGAGAGTGATGGTGCCCATGACTCGTACCGGAGAGTTCCCCGAAACACGTGCGCTGACAGATGCTAGCTCGAGGTTACCAGTGCTTAGTTTGAGTTGAAGCAACGTTGATAAAAACAGCACATTAACAGTAATCTCTCCGTCCACTAGAATTTGGTTCAACTCGGTGGATGACTCGCCAATTCTGACGGCTGTACATCTCATGCTTTGACTAGGAGGCGGTCTATGTCTTGGTAGGAATTGATCAATCGCCCCCAGACCGGTCAGTCGCTGGATTTCTTTCTTCAGACTATTGCATCCGTTGGTGTTGTGGCCTTGACCCTGATGATACTTGTAGTACTTTGACAAATCTTCTCGCTCGGGGGTGAGTGGCCTGGGCCTGCACAAAGCCGGATGGTTACGAATTGCTTCAAAGATCTTACCTTGAGGGTCGTTGAGCGCCGCAAATTGACGCAACTCTCGCCCTTTGCGGGTACTTGCGCGCTGATCGTAGTTTCTCTTGTGCTCGGGGTACACATTGTTCTCTAGTGTTCTTTTCTGGATTCTACCCGGATTTGGACTTTCCAGTGGGGGCTTTCTGACCGTCATGAACCTTTTGATAAAGAGAGCTGCGAGTTCAATGTAGCTGCTTATCCTCTCCTCTTGTAGAGAGTGAAACCAAGCTCGAGCCTTCCCTTTTAGTGTTGTCGGAAACGCCTGAATCATGTGTTGATCTGAAGCATTGCGAGCGTGCATGATAGTTTCGAAGCACCCCACGTGTGCCAGTGGGTTGCCTGTTCCGCTGAAACTGTGGATTTTAGAGTCATCCTCCGAATCTGGTCCTGCCCAAGAATCAAGTGAGTTTTAGTTTGGTAGATGTTCACCTAGTCCCAGCTTCGTGGCCGAGACATCGAGACTCCTCTCGTTTCCAAAGTTCTCTTCATAATGAGCATTGACGAGGTGACGATCATACATCTCTTGAAGTGGTGCTGAAAGCGTGGGGGAGCTACTTGTACTTGAGAATTACTTCTCCATGTCGTACTCCTTGTGCAAGCAATGTTTGGTTGAGACGGAGAGTTCTCCTGATAGCGGTAAATCAACTTGCTTGAATGGCTGCATAACTCTTGGCCGGTGGAATGCCAGATCATCCTGAATTGCGTACATCATGCTAGTGCGGGTGGTATTCAGAGGACAGTATTCTTGAAGTGGATGTTGCCCCCCATTCCTCGGAGAGTCACGTCGACGATTGTTGCTGCGTCGCCCAGCCTGCTCCGTTCTTCTTGTCCTATGCGAGTTTGTTCTTCTCCTTGCGGGGCTCCTTGCGTCGGGCCATGATTTGGCAGAGGCAGGGGAATGCCTGGTGCTGGTGGCAGAGGAGCGGGGGGGGGGGGGGGGGGGGTGCTGCTCAATTTCTGAGCAGATTGAGCATTTCGGTGTGCTGCTCCTCCATCTGGTGAACATGCCTCTCGAGGGCGTTAACAGATGCGAATGCAGCTTCTGCCTCCAACGGTAGGCTCACAAGTGAGCGGGTGCGTGTCGGTTCAGCGCATCCACAGGGGACGGATTCTTCAGCAGCGCGGACGTTTCTTTTCGCCATTGAAGCAGAACTTGGAAGTGGCAAGGCTGGTGATCTTGACTTCTGAAGGATGCTGAGAATCGTGTTCCCACAGACGACGCCAAACTGTTGTGGGCTAACTCGATGCTCCGGTCGGACCAGATTCAATTGGACTGTCTTAGCTTGCGGAGCGGTCGAGTGCGCACACAGTCAAAGAAAATGAAAGGTTGACTCAAGATGTGATGACGTGGAAAAATCCCTCAACTGGGTAAAAAACCACGTGACCGGGTCTGTGCTTGTCAAAGTCCACTAGTTGCGCGTGATTACAATGTGTTCGGAGAATCAGGAGCGACAGACCGCTCCCCGTTACAGCTTTGGGGGGGGGGGGAGGCTTCAGCTCCCAGCGGGCAACAGGCTGCTCCGCGGGAGCGACTTGGACAGTGGAAACTGAGGTGTGGCACTGGTGCTTTGAAGTTTGGAGCGCGGCCTCGGCGCGCGTCTGCTTGCCGGGTTCGTCTTCCTCCCTTCGCTCGCTCCGGGACTTGGGCGTTTTCCGGCTGGTGGTGCACTGGTGGCTCGAGGTGGCTGAAGGATGATCCGAGGGAGGAGTCCGACAGAGCTCTCGCCTGAGGAAGAAGATGACCTGTAGCCAAAAAGTGAATTATAAGGAGGCACTGAGGCTCCTTTTATAGCCTTCTGGAGAGGTTCATGGCGGGCCGCACCACTAATGTAGTGAGTTAGTGGGTGGTTACCCACCGAATCAGACGGTGAGGAAAGCCCACCACGATCGGACGACAGGCAAGTTGCCGACGGCGGCGGGCCGACCGTGCGTCGGCGGCGACAGGCCGGGCGGCGGCCTGGACTGCGGCCAGCCGGGCAGTGTCCTGGCCGGCGGCGGGCTGGCCCTGCGGCCGCGGCCCGGCCGGCGGCGGCCTGGCCCTGCGGCCGGCGGCGGCGCGGCCGGCGGCGGCGCGGTCGGCTGCGGGCTGCGGACTGGCCGGCGCGGGCCGGCGGCGGGCTGCAGCATGTACGGCGAGCGCCGCCCGACCGGCGACAGCCTCGCCGGCGGCGTCGGGCTGACCGTCGGTGCGGCGGCCCGGACGGCGGTTTCCCCCAAGGGGGTGGTTCTCCTTAGTGGGGAGAGGAAGTGGGCCCCACCACCCATGTTTCCCTCATTATGGGGAGTTCATGGGAGGTGGGTTTGACTTGTCAACCCCATGATCCCCCATTTTCGGAGGAGATCATGAGAGAATTCTTCTTTTAAATTGAGGTGTAACCCATCAATATTCATGACACATTCATTCCTCCAACAAAAAATCCACTCACATACACATTCATTTCTACAATCACACTCATAAATCAAAGGAAACCAGCAGATATAAGGAGAACAAGAAATTATCTCTTATGAAAATTATTCCCTAATCCTATGAAGTGGCAACAAACAACATGGGATCAAAGGAAAAGAAGTGAACATGAAGTAGGGTTTGAGCAAAAACCAGCCTGTGCCTGGGACCAGCTTTGCAGTAGAAATCTCGCAATCAATTAATTTTCATGTGAACCTGAAATTCATCATAGTTCTAGATGGTTGGTTTCAGCATAGCTAGGGCATTGTAATCCGCCTGTGAATGGAGAGAGGGTTGGGGTGCATGGTCTGTAGACCTGTTGAGGTTGAACCCTTTCGAGCTGGATGATGGGGGTACCAATGGTCATCTTTTTGAGCGTCATCACTTTAATTTCTCGATCAAAACCTCTCCTGATTGCGTCCTGAAAACAAATTTAACCTTCGTATTAAATTACAACTGTTACAAATCATCCCTCCTAATAAAGTTTTCGTCCTCAAAAATTATACGTACCTGAATCAAAGAGTAAAGCAAACTCTTCCATCTTCCGAAGCTCGTCTGCTCTTTCCCAAGAATACTCTGGTCGAGCACAATTCATCCAAAGGACTTTCACAAACAGAATCTCTCTGCTTTTGATCTTTTGAATTCTTGAGTACACTATTCTGACTGGTTTAACACTGATGCTAAGATCTGATTCGATGGGTGACTTTTCGGTACTGATGATCTGACTAGGATCTATAACTGCTTTCCTCAGGTAGGAGACGTGAAATACATCATGTAGACCACTCATTTGCTCAGGCAAGGCTAACCTATATGCAACCTGACCAATGCGTTCCAGTACCTCGAAAGGACCAACGAATCTGAGACTCGATTTCTTCAACCACTTAATACAAGACACTCCTCTTACTGGTCTAACATTCAGATAAACATAATCTCCAACAATGAATTCCACTGACTTGTGTTTACTGGTTATAATACTTGGTCTGGCGATCCCGAATTCCACTGACTTGTGCTTTGATATTAGTTTGTAACACCCTATCCCAGCTAACAACAAATGAGCCGTCCGGGCGGGTCAGCGATATGAAGAAACCGAGAAACAATATTAAAAATTAGTACATAACATGCATAATTGAAAGAATTAAAACAAAAGCTTACAACGGAAGTTGCATAAGGATCTAAGGTTAAAAATGTACCTCATCCTGGTGATTTCACAGAGCCACTAAAAGAATGAATAAGATACAATTAACTGCGTATCTGAAAGTTTTACAACAAGTTTGGTACAAGAAAATCTTAATTATTAATATTACATCAAGTGCATGAACTAAATAACAAATACTGGAAGGAAATACTGAAAGAAAACCAACTATATAATGGACTCCACAACAAAACGCTCATCCTAAGCGCAACTTCCCACCCGGTCCCCTGTAAAAATATGCCCAAAAATGGGTCAGCCCAACGGAAGAGTAAGAAAAACCATTTCTCCCAGTGACACTAAAATTATTTAAAAATGAATGCATGCTTTTAAAATCAATTTTATAATACAAAATAACTTATGCTAGTATGCTATGCATGCTCTGACAAGATAATTTTAATAACATAAATGTTCTGTTTTATGTTTGCGTACTCTCGCATGTTTAGTCAAATTCCAATATTGGTTGTCTAAGTATTTTCTATCGTACGATCTATACTTGTGTTTTAGGTGGGTCATGTTTGCACTTCTATTTCAAGCTCTAAGCAGAGTAGTTCCTAACGCGCAACTGCAGACTAACGATCCGAGTCTAACTAACGAACTCAGGTGTTCTAGTGTCACGCGGACACAAACTCGAATCTACTAATGGTCTAAAAGGGGAAACCATCTCCCACAACTCCGAGGCTCATAAGGTACACTGCGCCCTATGAAAAAGATAGTGCGCCTCTATCTATCACGAGAGGACTCATACGTGCTTACTAATCATCCTTGAACTAGTACTACTCTGCAGGTGTCAAATCTTTTTGTCGTACCAATGGTCGTTCATCAAATTACTATGGATGGCTAAAGGTTGCAGTCAAGCTCTTACTATGCCATATTCACATTTGTGGGTGTTTACGTGTATAAGTTCCGTGTGGACCGTGTCAGGCACTAATCCGTGAACTAACTGTTTGTGGGATTTGGAAAAGGTTATTATCATGCAACTAGTCACATTATGAATACTAATTTACCATTTTCCAAGCTATACTTATTTATTGATGCAGCTATAATATTTTATACGGAAGTACACAAACGTTTATAATGCAAACTACTTGATATGTCTAGCCCAAAGGAATTAGAGTTTCTTACAGTGGTACTTCGTCGCTCGTAAACACGACGTGGTGACATAGCCCTTTTCGAGGGAGGTCCAATCCCTCTTCAAAAAGTGGTGGAAAAAGATCTTTGAAACGGAGACGGCTATATCCAAACCTGAAATCGTCAGATCCGTCGCTCACCTAGTAGATCCAATAACCGGAAAAGGTCAAAATTGGAAATTCTGAAAAATCTCCAAAGACAACACTTGAAATTTTATTTTCCTCAAAGGAATTTGTCATTACTTGACAATGAGTGTGCCGGAGGAAAGCGATCACAGTCAACAACCTCTGCCTCTACTAGGTTTGCTTTGGTAGACAACTAGTAAAACTCTCAAGCCCAAAATCTGAGATAAGAAAAGAAAATTCTTAACCCAAATCTCAGATATTGAGATTAGAAATCATAAGATCTAAGAATCAAGTGGAAGAAACATAGTTTGAGACACTACCAGAAAATCCCGCACTAGGGAAGGGGAAGACACTACAGCCGGAGGTGTCGACACAAACCCAGGCCGGAAAAATCTTCCCTGGGCAACTACAGTTGCTGGGGAGAGTGAGAAACGTAGGGACTTCAAGCAGCGCCGGCGAGAGGCGCGGGTAAAGCTTGACTGGAGGAGAGCACGCGTCGCTCGGGGGAAGAAACAGAGGAATCTTGCGAAATCACGGAAATAGGGTTACGGGCTGGGAAACAACGTCTTGCGGCTCTTATTGAGCGGCGGGTGCGGTTTTTAGTAACCGACGGGTGAGGGGAAAACGACAAAATTGTGACCCTTCACATTAAGCATAGAAGGAAAAACACACTTTCTCACTATTACCAAGGCGCCACTCCGCAATAACTACCAAAAATTTAAATTTGTGCTACGCTATCCTACTAAAATAAAATACGTCGCGCACAAACTTTACGACTGAAAAAAAACAACTAATTAACGTACGATTATTAAGTATAGTGTCATGTCTCAACACGTTAATTTCTCGATCAAAATCTCTCGTGATCGCGTCCTAAAAACAAATATAACCTTCGTATTAAATTACAGGTGTTACAAATCTCCGCTCCTAATAAAATTTTCGTCCTCAAAAATTACATATACCTGAATCAAAGAGGAAAACATACTCTTCCATCTTCCGAAGCTCGTCTGCTCTTTCTCAAGAATACGCTGGTCGACCATAATTAATCCAAAGGACTTTCACAATGGAATCTCTCTGCTTCTGAGCTTTTGAATTCTTGAGTTAACTATTCTGACTGGTTTAAAACTGATGCTAAGAACTGATTTGATGGGTGACTTTTCGGTATTGATGATTTGACTGTGATCTCTAACTGTTCTCCTCAGGCAGGAGACGTGGAATACATCATGTAGACCACTCATTTTCTCAAACAAGGCTAACCTATATGCAACCTCCCCAATGCGTTCCAGTATCTCGAAGGGACCAACGAATCTGAGACTCAATTTCTTCAATCACTTAATATGAGAGACTCCTCTAACTTGTCTGACCTTCAGATAAACGTAATCTCCAACACTGAATTCCGCTGACTTGTATTTCTGGTTATAATATTTGGTCTGACAATCCTGAGCTATCTTCATACGCTCCTGAATTAGCCTGATGCGATTAGTGGTCTTGTCAATCCATGATTCTCTGATGTTAAATCTTTATTCACTTTCAGCCCAACACAACGGTGTCCGACAATGCTTACCATAAAGAGCCTTGAACGGTGCCATCCCAATACTTGTCTGATAACTGTTGTTGTATGAGAACTCAACAAGAGTAACTTACTTCTGCCACTGCCCTCCAAAGTCCAGTATGCACATCCGTACCAAATCTTCCAAAATTCTATTAGTATACTCAGTCTGTCTATCTGGGGATGGAAGGAGGTACTGAAACGGAGTTTAATGCCCAATCGCTCTTGGACATACCTCCACTCCTTAGAAGTAAATCTACCATCTCTGTCTGAAACTATGGTCTTGGGAACACCGTGGAGTCGAACAATCTCATTTATATGTAACTGCGCTAATCTCGGACCCTGATCCGACTTGTTAATGGGAATGAAAAGGGCGACCTTGGAGAGACGGTCAACTATAACCCATAAAGTGCTGTTCCCACTCTGAGATATAGGTAGACCATGAACAAAGTCCATTGATATGTCCTCGAAGTTCCATTCTGGAATGGGTAGTGGTTGCAACTTGCCTCCTGGCCTTTGACACTCGGATTTAACTAATTTGCAAGTCTCGCAATTTCCAACGTACTCTGCAACGCCACCCTTCAAGCCTGACCACCAAATAATCTTCTTAAGGTCTGCATACATCTTCGTACTGCCCGGATGAATCAAATATCTGGAGTTGTGAGCTTCATACAGTATGTCCTCCCGAAGATGGCTAACATCATGGATGCATACCCTACCATCGAACAAAAGTAAATCCTCACGAATACTGAATTTCTCCTCCTGACCTGCCTGAGTCAAAGCCCAAATCTTTGAAATCTTTGGATCCAAAGGTAGAGTTTTCCTGATCCTATCCTTGATATCACAAGTAATCTCCATCCAACCCAATCTTACAGATCCAAAGTTAGAGCACGACACTACACTAATCTCTAGCCTCTCCAACTCTTGCACCAGCTCCTTCTGTTGAGTAAGGAAAGAAAAACTTGTTCCTCTACGGCTAAGAGCATCAGCAACCACATTCGCCTTTCCTGGGTGGTACTGAATGTCCACCTCATAGTCTGACAGGAACTCTAGCCATCTACACTGCCTCATATTGAGCTCTTGCTGGTCGAAGATGTACTTAAGACTTTTATGATAAGTAAAAATCTCATAATAGACTCCCTAAAGATAGTGCCTCCAAATATTTAATGCGTGGATGACCGCTGCTTGCTCCAAGTCATTTACGAGATAGTTCTTCTCATGGACCTTCAATTGTCTAGAGGCGAAAACTATGACCTTTCCATGCTGCATAAGTACACAACCCAAACCTTGACCCGATGTGTCACTATAAATCTGAAATCCATCTGACCCTGACGGTAAACTCAGAATCGGGGCGGTCATTAGTCTACTTTTCAGCTCTTCAAAAGACAACTCACACTCCACTGTCTAACTAAAGACTTTACCCTTCCCAGTGAGAGAGGTCAACGGTAAAGCTATCTTCGAGAAGTACTTGATGAACCTCCTGTAATATCCTGCCAAACCCAAAAATCTATGAACCTCCATAATGGCCTTCAGTGTCGGCCAATCCTTTATCGCTTCTATCTTCTTCTGGTCAATCGAGCGACCTCCCTGACTGATGATGTGTCCCAAAAATGCAATCTCTGGTAGCCAAAATTCGCACTTAGAAAATTTTGCATACAACTGGTTCCTCCCGAAAGTACCCAACGCGGTCCTGAGGTGAACAACATGATCCTCCGCACTCCTGAAAAACACCAAAATATCATCTATAAAGATGATAACAAAACGGTCTAAGAATTCTCAAAAAACTCTATTCATCAGATCCATAAAGCCGGACGGGCCATTGGTCAGCCCAAACGGCATAACAACGAACTCATAGTGTTCGTATCTAGTATCGAACTCCGTCTTCTGAATGTCTGCTTCTCGAATATTCAACTGATGATAGCCTGACCTAAGGTCCAACTTCGAAAACGTACAAACACCCTCAAGCTGGTCAAATAGGTCGTCAATCCCGGGGATAGGATACTTGTTCTTAACCAAAAACTTGTTGAGCTCGCGGTAGTCAATGCACAATCTCAGACTACCATCCTTCTTCTTCACGAACAGAATTGGTGCACTCCAAGGCGAAGTGCCGGGGCGAATGAAACCTAGTTCAAGCAACTCCTGCAACTGAACCTTCAACTCTGCGAGTTCTCTGGGAGCCATGCGGTAAGGGGACTTGGCCACTGGTGCTGCTCCAGGTAGAAGATTGATCTGGAAGTCAATCTCTCTAGTAGGAGTGACACCTGGTAATTCCTCTGGGAAGACATCAGGAAATTCTTGAACCACAGGTACCTCTAGCAACTCAGTCTTGGCTTCTGCATTCATCAGCACTAGAAAGGTTTCACAACCCTTGCTGATGCATCTCACAGCCTTCAAGGACGATATAATCAGTTTGGTCACTCCCTTCATGCCCTGAAAAGTAACAACGATCTGGTTGGGTCCTTCAAATTATATTAGCTTATCCCTGCAATTTATCTTGGCGTTGACAACTGATAACCAGTCCATCTCCACAATCAAATCAAAACCTGCGATAGGAAGGAGCAAAGCTTCTACAACAACCTCTTCTTCTCCAAATTGCACTGGAACCTTGCACCTATCTCTGGTCTGCAAGAGAGATCCATTAGACATCATGACCTCTAACGATACTGCCTCTGGAAAGACTTCTAATCTCAACCTACGCACTAGAGATTCTGCTATGAACGAGTGCGAAACGCCCATGTCAAAGAGAATTTTGGAAGGTATATTATGAATCATAAGAATGCCTACACGAATGGTTGGACAAAGAAAAAAATGACAGTGTCACCGAGGAGGATCTAACTAAATTTTCTCTAAGATAGACTTAACATAAATCATACCTGTCACCACATCCTCCTGCTCTTTTGCTTCTTGTTGACCAAGGTCATAAGCTCCAGACTGCACTGGTCCACGTCCCGGAACCAATCTCGTGTCAGTAACCATCAGTGCTTTTCCTTTGTCGGCTTTACTCGGCCACCAATCTCAAATTTTGACTACCAGAGAGAGTTACAATAAAAACAGACTAAGGCAAAGAAAGAAGAGTACAAAAATACTAATCCAGCACTAAACTAAATTACCTGATTCCAGAAGTTCCCTGACAGTAATGGACTATGTGTCCTGGTTGCTAACATTTGTAACATACCCCTGCGGTAGCCAAACACTCTCATAGATGGTGTCGATAACACTTCGGGCAAAGGGGGTAATCCTTGATCTTGGTCCCAGTCTGATCACCGTTTTGGGCTCCTGACCTCTGCTTCTTGTTCCAGTTTCTACCCTGGCTATTCTTATTATGTTGCTGCTGAGGCGCATCCTGAGGTCGCTTCGAACGGAAACTGTTGCGCTTATATACCTTTTGCTGATCAGCTTCTACCTTTCTGGCAGTGTCCACTAAACTCTTATAATCTGTATTGACCATTGTCATCAATGACTGCCTCAGCGAATCACGCAAACCGTCTACAAAGCGGCTGCACTTCTCGTTCTCATCCCCCAGCATCGTGCCCGCATAATGAGAAAGATGGGTCAACTCTCGTTCATAAATCACCACTGTCTTGTCCCCCTGAATCAGCTTAAGGTACTTCTCTTGGAGACTGTGACGCTCGGATGGGGGAACAAACCAGCTAGCTAGCGCTGTCGAGAAGTCATTCCAGGTAAACATGTTTGCGGTACGACCCGACAACATGGTTAAATATAAACCATTATGCTAAAGAATAAAGAAATCTAGGTAAAGACAAAAGTTACACTAAAGCACTTACGAGCGGGGTAGTCCACCAATTGTCTGGTCCACCATTGATGGGCCTTTTCTTGCAGGAGAAAACCCGCTAGCGGAACCTTCTTGTTCTCTCGGCATTCCATCACCTCAAGCAGTTCACGAGTCTTAATCAGCCAATCATCAGTCTCCATTGTCGTCTCTTCTCCAGTGTAGTTGGAGGGGTGAAGATCGCGGAGGTTCCTCAGATAACGCTCCAACCCTAAATTCCCTGCAGCTGGCACCATTCTTGTCATGGCGTCGCCTAGGCGTCACGACGCCCAATTGTAAACAAGTCGTTTGACGCCTTTTTTTTACAAAAAATATGGGAATAGACTGCGGTTTATATATAAACCGCAGTCTATTTGAGCATCGACTGCGGTTTATATATAAACCGCAGTCTATTGTAGGGGCAGTGTAGAATAGACTGCGGTTCATATATCAACCGCAATCTATTGTAGGGGCAGTGTAGAATAGACTGCGGTTGATATATAAACCGCAGTCTATGCTCACATCGAATGCGGTTTTGAAAACACCGCAGTCTATGCCATCAACCCGAGAATATACTGCAGTTATTTTAAAACCGCAGTGTATTCCTTACAGAGAATAGACTGCGGTTTGTACAATAACCACAGTTTAGGTTGTAGAATAAACTGCGGGTGATATAATAACCGCAGTCTATTCTACCATGAAGAATAGAAGAGACTGCGGTTTATGCATAAACCGCAGTGTTTACTATCTATTTTTAACCGTGAGCCGTAAAAATATTGTGTTTCCCCGAGTTTTTGGTTCTTTTTTTTACAGTCGCTGCGCTTTGCGAGAAACCCTAAAGACGATTTTGTTCAAGTTTCTGCTCTCCTTTGCTTCGAACGATTCTTCTTCGACAAAACTAATATTCTCACTTAGGTATACTATTTCTTAATACCTTTTCTCGGTTTTTGAACTTTTGATCTCTATGCTCTTTGCTAAACTGTTAATGTTTTTATTATTATTAGTTTATTACTTTATTAGTAGACTAGTAGTACTTGTAATGTAGACATATAATATAAACATTGTGTTTTTATTATTATTATACATTTATACATGTCTAAACCTCCTGAGTAACATACTAACATATTAACATACTAACATATATATATTTATATGTGTGAACTGTGATTGTGTGGTAGTAAGTAGTAACTAGTAGCTCAATATCATTGCGGTTTTGTATGAATTTTATTTAGGTTTGTTGTATGGTTTATGTTTTTTTTAGGGTTTTACAGGAAAATGTCGGATAAAGGATCTTCATCGAGGTCAACAAGAGGTTTCGCGAAAATGAATGAACTGAATAAGCTTAGGCTAGAGGGGAGGAAACTTATTATTTATTTCCGTGATGATGACCGCATTATTCCCGGGCCTGAAACAAATAAATTGATGAGTTATATGAGATCTCTTGTGAAGTGTTATGTGCCAATTACATATGTTGCGTGGAAGGATGTTGATAAACAAATTAAAGATCAAATATGAGCATAATTAAATGTACGTAATCTTGTTATGACTTATAAGTGATTACATATCTTTGTTGTTTTAATTAATTTTTAATTGATATTGTCTATTATTTTCAGATTTATTTTGATAATATTGATGGTCATTACAAGACATTAATGAAAAGCATGTGTGAAAGTTGGAGGGCTTGAAAATCCAAACTTTTTATCAATTATGTAAAAAATGTTGATTTGGAGCATCGATACAATGTTTCTGTCAAATATAGTTTTATTACTGCCGAAGACTTGAGAGTTTTTGTCGACCATCGCACTACTACAGAATATATGGTTGTGTTCTTAACTTTTTATTAAATTCAATGTTTTATATCATTTTTAACTTTATAACTTATAAGCAAATTAAGTATTAACGCATATTTATTTTTGTAGGAGAAAAGTAAGGTTAATACTGAGAGAGCAAAAACACGAAAGACCTTTCATACTAATTACAGAATGAGTTATTCTGGATTAGAAAAAAGAATGCTATTAACTTTCTACTTCTCTCTCATTTTTTGTATTTTAAAATTTGGTTTCTCAATTATTTGTATGATAATTTATTTTCATTTTATTGTCAAGGTTGAACAAGGTGAAGCTGCACCAATTTCACGGGCGGAGTTATGGAAAGCCGGTCATAAAAGAAAGACTGGTGAATACATTAGTAAAGATGCAGCTGAATTGACATCTAAAATGATAAGTGTAAATGAATCATTTCATCATTTGTAAATTATCGATAGTAATATTTCTTGAGAAGTATATTTTCTTATCTGCAATTCTGTTCCAATATTTATTACTTTTGTTTAGTACGAGTTATCGAGCCAAGAGTCCCAAAGTGCTGAAACAATGTCACAGGGAAGAAATGACATCCTTGCATCTGTTTTAGGCCAAGAACATCCGGGCAGAGTTAGAGCTGGTGGCAAGTTTTCCACCATTACAAGATTTTTCAAGAATTATCGACAGAGTGAGAGGACACCAATAGCTCGTATTAAAGATGTTGAAGCTATAGTACAAGAAATATTGAGCCAGCAACAATAATTATGGATCCAAAAAGAACAAGCGCAACAAGAATTATAGATGCAAAAAGAACAAGCGCAACAAAAATTATGGAGCCAAAAAAAAGAAGCGCAACAAGCCGAGATTAGTACTATGAAGAATCAAATTGAAAAGCTTATGCGCATGTTTAGTGCTAGAACTGGAACAAGTGCTGCACTTCCAGTTGCACATGTATTATTATGTTTAAATATTTATACTTTTATGAAATGTTATCTTCTCTTTTTGTTGCGCAGGTAAGTAACTATTTTTTTGTTACTTTTTGGTTTCTCAGTCTCAGCCGGAGTATGAATCCAGGTCACATGAACCTGAGAGTAGTCAGAGTAGACATGAACAATTATCTTGCACGGTATTATAGTTTATAATATTATTTTTGACTTTTATGTAATCAATGAATTCAATATTGATGTCCACATTCCACAATATTAATTCTTTTATTTCCACAGGCTAGTGAGACTGAGACTACAAATGAATTCATTGATATCTTGCCCAGTTTTATAAGTAAGATGGAGAATGAAGATAAAATAATATCTCTATTGTTAGATTCAACAGTATTTGGGAGTGTTGAATCAACATGTACGTACTTTGAAAATTCAGAGTTGTATGATTTTCTAAATATGAAAATGATTGGAGCTAACATCATATTAACATGTATTGAGTTAGTATTGTGCATCTGACTACTGAGTATCAAATATTATAAAATTAAGAATTTTTATTAATATATAAATTAATTTTGAATTTACATGTTTTTGCAGGTACATAGACTCACAATTAAAGAAATTTACATACAATACTGGTGTATATTTTCATAATCCACATTCCATTTTTTGTTATTAATGATGACTATGCCAAAGAACATTCAAAAACACGAGTTGAAGATCTAAAAATCAGGCTTAGGACGCTTAGTCAACTACAATCAGATTCTTTATTATTTGTGCCATATAATAGATTGTAAGTATAAAAAATCTTTGTATCAAATATTAATGATTATTACTATTTTTTATTCTAATTAAGTTATTAATTATTTCATTTGTTTCACAGAAAACATTAGATGTTGGCTATTATTGATTATAATAATTATACAGTTTATTGGCTTAATCACATAAATAATGACATTCGTGATGATATTAAAAATGTCATTACAAAGTAAGTTTATTAATGAGTTATTTACTTACTTTCCTAATTGTTTACATTTTGCTATAAACTAATTCTTTTTATATTTTATGAAGTGCATTTAAAGATTTAGCAAAAGAGCGGCGTACCAGTTTTAAAATACTAAAACTTACAAAGTTGTTTCTGGTAAGTTTTAGAATTATAGCCTATATGAGTATGTATTGTAATTTAAGCATTTGTAATTAAAATACTTATCAATTGTTTATTTATGTTACTGTGTAGTGTCCAAAACAACCAGATAGTATTCAATGTGGGTATTATATCATGTGTTACATGATTGATATAGTTGATGCTCTTAAAATTAGGCCAATGTCATCATTGGTAAAGGTATGTGACGTTACTGTCTAGTGCATGTGGATTGGTAATAATTATGTTGAATTGATTTTAACCATTTTTGTTTTATTGCAGATCTATCATGAAGTGACAATTTTCGCAGGAGAAAATAGATAATATTAGAAATAAGATTTGTCATTATATAATCACTTATTGTGTTTCATGAATCATGATTTGATTGACAAATGACAAATGTATTTTTGTATTGCTAGATTTATCATGGAGTGTATTTTCTATACTATAGAAGTATAGAAGTAGAACTGATGAAAATGGTCTTATGGTTTTGTTGACTCTTCTAAATGAGCATGTCTTTGAGAGTTTTTTAAATTGTCCATTGTGATGATTTCTTTAGCCGTTATTTATTTCATTGTTCCTACCTAACTCTGCAATCTATAGGTCCTGTTTGTGAAAGATGGAAGACCAAAACAACAACACTCTTGCTACATCCATTGGTAGCAATGACCTTGATCCAAAAACGGATCCTAAACGAAAAGCAAAGTCAAATGATCCTGGTTGGAAGTATGGTTATTGACCCAACCTAGAAGATAAAAATACAGTTAAATGTAATTTGTGTGGTAGATTGATAAAGAGCGGTATCAAAAGGTTGAAGCAACACTTATGTGGCGGGTATGGAGATGTATCTAAGTGTTTGAAGACTACTTCTGAAATAACAGCTGTGATCTATTCAGCTTTAAATGCTAAAAAAAGGACAATGTGCATCTGACTGTTGATGATGATAATGAGAGTGACCAAGAAAGAGAGCCAACAGGGTCACAAAATGTATCCCCGACATTATCTACAGCTAAAACGTCATTTGTCCCAAGTTCTGGGACAAGTGACAAAAAAAGAAAAGTAATTCACTTGCCACAAAAAAGGGGGCCTATGGATGCTCATGTGAGACGTGCTCCTGAAGATGTAGTAGATGATAGACGTGCAAAAGATCCTGCACAAACTACTATCGAGAGATGTTTTAGAACACCTGAAGAGAAAAAGAGAGTTGATAATTATGTTGCTGATTGGTTTTATGAATGTGGAATTCCATTCAATGCCGCAAAGACACGAAGTTTTGAAGTCATGCTTGAAGCAGTTGGACAGTATGAGCCTGGTTATAAAGGCCCTAGTTATCATGATTTGAGAGTCCCATTGCTAAAAAATACAAAAGATAAAGTTATGGAGATGAAGACAAACTATCAAGCGTACTGGAGGAGATATGGTTGCATACTTATGTCAGATGGTTGGACAGATAGGAGAGGGAGACATTTGATCAATTTTCTAGTCAACTGTCCAGAAGAATCCTATTTTATGGGTTCCGTAGATGCATCCAGTCATACTCAAGATACTACAATGTTATCAGAGTTGCTTGATAGTAAGATTAGAGAGATAGGAGAGTGTGTTGTTCAGGTATTTTTTTTGGTTTCATTAATTTAGTAATTTTCATATTTCAAGTTTAATAGTGTACATCTTTCAATAATTACAAATGTTTGCACTCTGCAGATGGTGACTGACAATGCTTCTAATTACAAGGCAGCTGGTAAAATTTTAATGAAAAAAAGACCTACATTATTCTGGACTTCTTGTGCTGCTCATTGCATTGATCTCATGCTAGAGAATATAAGCAAACTACAATAGAACAAAACAGTGATAAGAAAAACAAGAATGATTACAAATTTCATCTACAGACACACTCGTTTACTTGATGCAATAAGGACTACTATAGACGGTGATCCAGTGAGGCATTCAATAACTAGATTTGCAACATCATTCCTTACTCTATAAAGTGTGCTTAAGCATGAGGAGAAGCTGAAATTATTCTTTGTGTCGCCCTCGTGGAATGCCGCTAATTTGGCAAAAACTGAAGCCGGAAAAAATATTGTTGAAATAATACTTTCAACCAATGTTTGGAATGGATTAAGAGATTGCCTAAAAGTAGGAAAACCACTGATTGCAGTTTTACGATTAGTAGATGGAGATGAAAGGCCGGCTATGCCTGAAGTATATGCTGCAATGGAAGAAGCCAAACAAAAGATCAAACAAAATTTTGATAACAAAGAAAGATTATTTAAAAAGATTATTAAGATTGTTGAAAATAGACGGACAAATCAAATGGAGCAAAAATTGTATAGGGCGTTTTGTTTCTAAATTCAAGCAAATATTTTGAATATGAGCAACAAAATAATGATGATGCCTGAAAATTTCAAGATGCTTTCAATGATGTTATTGCAAGACTAGTGCCCGATCAAGAATTGCAAGACAAGATTGCCAAACAAGGTACTATCTACAAAGCATCTCGAAATAGTTTTGGAAAACCTATGACTATTAGGCAACGAACCACCTTAAATCCAAGTAAGTATTGTTTACATTTTTATTTTTTCTTAAATTATTTATACGTCAAATAATTTATATTTGTCTTAAATGAATAGTGGACTGGTGGGGTGCACATGGATGACCAAATGTTGACCTTACAAAGGTAGCATTGCGCATAATTGGCTTATGTTGTTCTTCTTCTAATTGTGAGCGCAATTGGAGTATTTTTGAGTTTGTAAGTATACAAATATTTAATAAAAAATTTAATATTTTATATTTACTAATTTACCAATAAGTTTGAAATTATTTTGATTAAGATTCACAAAAAAAAGAAATAGATTGGAACATCAAAGACTTAGTGATCTTGTATACATCCAATATAATCGTCGTCTACAAGCACGATTGCAAGAAAGACGTGAAAAGGGAAGAAATTACAACCCTTTGGTGCTTGATGAGCTCGACTGGAGTAGTGAGTGGATGGTGAACAAACCAGAGGAAGCTCTAGTTTTTGATGATAATCTCACATGTGATGCTGTAGAGAGAGCTCTTGGAACTGGGGCTCGAAATTTACGAAGTGGAGTTGGAACTAATCTTCAAATAAATGAACTAATAGCTCAAGGGGATGAAGATTTAGATCATTTTGTAGTTGCCAGTGATGATGAAGATATTTATGATAATTATGACAAATGACGAGTACCTCCATCCAACCAAACACCTGCAATGTCAATGACGACTTACTAGATGATGATTCTAGTTGACCTTGTATGATTATTTAAAGTTAATGTTAAAAATATTATTCATGCTAATATGTTATATTGTGCAATGGATTAAGAAATTTTGGATTATGACTATGATATTTTTGTGTTCCCTTTTTTGTTATTGCTTTCTCTGAAGTCTGTCTTGAGTCTTGATCATTGATTGCCACTGTTTTTTCTTACTGTTACATGCTTACTGCTTCATGGTATTTGAGAATTGAGATAAGTCATATGTATGAATGTATTGAGTTTTGAGAATTGAGGATTTGAGATATCATGGATTCATGATTCATGAATACATGATATTGGTAGTTGGGACATTTGTGCTTGCTACTTGCCTACTTCTTGTCATATGATCATATCATGTGTTGAGAATTGAGATATGAAGATATCATGAATTCATGATATCAGAAGATTCAGAAGGTATGCTTAATTAGTTGGTAACTGTTATGCTTAGTTAGTTGCTAACTGTTATGCTTAGTTAGTTGCTTAATGCTAACTGTCCATAATCCATATATCAGAAGCTATTCTTAGTTGCTTACTGCTAACTGCTAGTTTGCTATGATGAAAAAAAAATCTCTGGCTGTGTTTGTACTTGGTAAACATTATATTAAAAAAATGGAGCTTTAGACTGCGGTTATTATAATAACCGCAGTCTAAAGTATGCCTGACATATTATAGACTGCGGTTATTATTGTAACCGCTGTCTATATAGGACTATAAACTGCAGTTATTCTAATAATCGCAGTCGATAGTCATAAGGATATAAACTGCGGTTATTCTATTAACCGCAGTATATAGCTCATATACTGCGGTTATTAAACAACCACAGTCTATAACATGTATACTATAAACCGCGGTTATTATAAAACCGCAGTCTATATTATGTGTACTATAAACTGCGGTTATTATAAAACCGCAGTCTATATCATGTATACTATACACTGCGGGTATTATAAAACCGCAGTCTATATTATGTGTACTATAAACTGCGGTTATTATAAAACCGCAGTCTATATTCTGTGTACTATAAACTGCGGTTTGTATAATAACTGCAGTCTATATCCTCCAAAGTATAGACTGCGGTTATTATAATAACCGCAGTCTATATACTGCCTTTACAAAAAAATGCCGCCTTGCGATTTGCTCGCCTTAGTGTCGCCTAGGCGTCCGCCTTGACGCCTAAGCGTCAAGGCGCCCAGCGCTCGCCTTGGTTCGCCTTGACGCCGAAATTAAGAATTTAGGGGTGCGTTGGGTTGCGTTTAGCACAAAATTAAGAATTTAGGGGTGCCAATAGCAATTTCTCCCCCTCTCATGCGGTTATCAAAACCGCAAAGCCGTGGATTAAAAAAAAAACCTCGCATTTTCCCTTTTCGGGAGGAACCTCAAGCCTTCCCGACGTTCTCGTTTCCGCACGCAGCGACGGACGAAGCCGACGCATCCCGCGGGGCTTTCCGTCGGCCGATCCTTCTCCAGAGCACCTCTCCGACCACTCCTTCCTCTACGAGCGCCGGTGGATATTCCTTTTCCTTCCTTGGCCGTGGAAGTGCCGGATTCAACCCTAGCCGGTGGTAGTGAAAACTATTTTGGGTTCCGGTGAGTTTAGTTCCTCTCTAGTTTTCTTTCTTCGAGGAAATCCTTCTATTATAAGTGATACTAACGATTTTCACACTTTACATTTACCATGATTAGGGATTGAAGTTCTAGATCAACCGCGAATTTGGTGTTGGGCGCGTTGTGAGCCTTAATCGCCCTCAAGCAGAGGTATTATACTATGTTTTGGTCCTTCATTTGCTTACCCTAGATATTGCGAGATTTCGTTACGGATAACCCTAAAAGGGAAAATATGTAATTTAGGTTATCTCGGACTACAGATTTTTGGTGGCCTCGAGGCAAGGTTCCGGAAGTCCGCAGTAGTCAAATTTCCGTCAGAAAAGCAAATGTCGCCGCGTCGAGTGTACGAGCGCCGCAACACCACTGTAAGGAAAACTAATTTCTGTTAGTTAGACATAGAAAAAATTATATTTTTGTATACGCATGTGTAGGCTTTGTATAAATATCATGACCATGCATAGAAAGATGTGGTGGTAGGAAAATGGTTGCGAAAAATGTGTAGGATGACACCCTTCTCCAAGACCCAAGTAGTCAGATCATGAACAGTAACGTTAGGTACGAAACTTATACCCGTGTACGTAAGTTTGGAATTTGTCCAACCAAGGGCGTGAATGACCCTTCTAGTCGACCATGAGATAGTCAAGGGTCGCTCAGTAGTACACCAAAAGAGATGTCCCAAGCAGAGTAACATTTGACCAAAAAGTTCAGTAAACACACTTCAGTCTTTTCGTGCTTGGTAGAGGCGCACTACCTTCCTCATAGAGCATATGGTATCCTATGAGTAGCAGAGTCTTGAGAGTTGACTCCCTTTGAGATAGTTAGTAGATTCGAGACCGTGTCCGCGTGACACTAGAACAATTGAGTTCGTCAGATGGTCTCGGGTCGTCAGTTTCAGTTGCGCGTTAGGAGCTACTCTGCATAGAGCCTTCCTAGTAGAGGTGCAAGCTAGAAGTAATCTAGAACTCAAGTATAGACTTGACGTGAGACAGTACACTAATTAGTGAACGCCGGGACTTGGGTTAGTAAACTAAAAGTCGTAAACATAGAATAGGTAGATGTCTGACCAGGTAGTGTTCTGAAGGTATGCATAACATATAACATAAATGTTTTAATGCACAAAACTATTTTCAGAAGGCATGCATTCATCATTCAGGAAAAAGCTTTTAGTGTCACTAGGAGAAGTTATTTTTCTTTACTCTGACCCCTCGTGGACAATGTTTTTACAGGTGACCCAGATGAAAAACTACGTCTAGGATGAGCATTGGTGGCGTCAGTTTGTAGTATTTTTCCCATTCAATTTTCCTTTACTTTCAACATATACTTGTAGTTGTGGACATTGTAACTTGTTAATATTTTATATATCTTGTATCAGACTTATTATGATAGTACAAATTTTCAGTTATTTCAGTTCTATTCATGTGTAGTGGCTCTGTGATTCCAGATATCAGGTATGTGAATAACCTTAGTTTACTTAGCTTCTGTTGCTAGTTATAAACTTTTAGTAGCTTCCACTTTATATCTGTTGCATACTAGTTTTAATGCTGTTTTCTAGTTCTTTTTATATCGCTGACCCGACCGGATGGATGATTATTGAAAAACTGGGAATGAGTGTTACAAACTGTGCCACAAGTCAATAACTCATTATCAAAGACCAAGTCCTCCCGCTCAGCCTCAACATCATTATCTTCTTCCATTATTCCCATCAACCATTCATTGCTTTCATCAATATCTGTCAACAAAATTGGATCTATGCGATCACGTGCATTATATCGACGTCTCAATGCTCGATTGTAGTTCACAAATACTAAATCATTCAAGCATTGTTGAGCTAGTCTGTTTCTTTTTTTGCTATGTATCTACAATAAACAGTAACCACATAAATAAGTTATCTTTAATATATAAAATATAAATCGTTGATAAATGATAATAAATTTTAAAAGCTTACGTGTTCAAAAAAACTCCAATTTCGCTCACAATCGGATGCACTGCATGTAAGGCTAAGCATTTTTATGACAAATCTTCTTAGTTTTGGAGTTGAAGCACCATAAGATTGCCATCACTCAGCTGTTAAGATAGTAAATATTTAAAAGTTGAAAAATAAAAATAAATTTATTTGAAAATTGTGTAATTTACCTGGGGACTTAATTTTTCTATGCCGAATTGCAAACTCCATTCCAAACAGTAGTTCAGCATTTTTATATAGAGATAATTGGTCAATAATTTTATCTTGCTTTTCATGGCTTGGAATCAGTGTTTGCATTGTCTTGTATAAGCCCTCCATAATTTCTCCATCTTCTGCAATAGTGAGATTTTAGTAGAAATATTCGGGATTTAAATAGTGACCCGCGACATGAACAGGTCGATGAAGTTGGCTTTCCCATCTTTTATCCACAATTTTTAGGACATGCATATATTTGTCCTCTTTCTCATTAAAAGAACTAATGATCGCCTCTTTAGCTCTATCTATCGCTTTATAAATATAACCTATGACAGGTATTTTCTCACCGTCCACTAATCTTAATACGCGGACTAATGAACCAAATATCTTTAAAATATCCACTATACTTCTCCAAAAAGAAATCATTAGTATAATGCTCTGCACTTGTTTACCTGCGCTTTCCTTTGCGCACTTGCTCGAAGACCACTCAGGTGAGGTGAACATCTTCCTTAGATTGTTTCTTTGTTTGTGAATGCGCTGAATTGTGAAGAAAGAAGTTGCAAACCTCGTTACAGCGGGCCTAACAAGCTCCACTTGCCCTGTAAAGCTCCTTAGCATGTTCACAACTCCAGGGCGAACACAAATATACCCATTTACAGTCATTGCCCTCTTTAGTGTACGGCTAATGTTGGGCATTTTTCCAATATCCTCCAGCATTAGATCAATACAATGCGCTGCACATGGCGTCCAATACAAATGTGGACGTTTCGCTTCCAATAATTTACCTGTTAGAGTGTTAGTTTTTTGGGTATGAAAGTATCATACAATCGTGTACACAAAAAAATAAAAATTGAAGATGATTAAGATTAGTAAAAAAAATTGATAATTTACCTGCTAGCACATTATTGCTGGCACTATCTGTAACAACTTGCACCACATTCAACTCTCCAACTCTTTCAACCACTCTATCTAGCAATTCAAACAATTTTCACCCATCTTCGAGTAGTCAGATGCATCGACAGATTCTTGGAAAAATGTTCCTTTTGGTGAATTGACTAAAAAATTAATTAATGTTCTTTATTTCCGATCTGTCCATCCATCAGCCATAATAGAACATCCAAAGACCCTCCACTCATCCTCGTATGTCTTCATCATGTCTTTCACTGCATTGACTTCATCATTTAGCAAAGGAACACGAATCTCATGGTAACTCGGCGGCTTTAATCCTACTCCAAACTGTCCAATGGATTCCACTATTATCACAAAACTAGGATGTTTTACAGTATTGAATGAGATAGCTGCATCGTACATCCATTGAGCTATATGTTTACTAGCTCGCCCTCTCAACTCCTTGCAGGCTTCATTAATAGAAGTTTGTTTCATCTTTTGTTCAGCTCCTTTTTTTGCACATACATTGCCAACCTTTGGAGCAAAAAACACATATATTGGTTCTTTTGTTCGAGACCTCTTGGAGAAGCCTTCTTTTTTATGAATCTTGCCCACATTGGATTCTATTTCTTCATCACTGCCAAACGTGCCAATATATGCAAAGTCAGGCAATGCTTGGTTGTCTGTGTTGCTCGCACTTGCTTTTTTCTCCATGTATTCTTGAATTTCGTTGCGCACATGTGTGAGGCTTTTGAGACAAGCTTTTGCATTTCTAAATCCTCCAACAATATGTTGTTTAACACGATAAATTCCGCCCTTCGTGACTTTATCACAGAAAATGCAAGCCAAGTCGTTTTTATTGGCGGAAGAAATCTGACGCACGTACTTCCAGCATGGATCAATCCTTGATTGGATGCTGGAAGAACCATAACCACTTGCATCCATTTTAAGAGCTGAAAAAAATCTGACGCACGTACAAAACATGCAAAAATTTGGGCCAGTAAGAAAAGAAATAACAAACATCATATCATCATCAAGTGTCAGGTCAACTGATTTACAAAGTTATTTTCAATTTTATTTCACTTTTCTACAACCAATTTATGCGCTATAATATAGATGGTGAGTGAAATTTGGAATGAGTAGAAGTCTACAAAGACTGATAAGGAATAAGCACAACAGTTTGGATCACACCACATAGTGACATAATAGAAACAAATGGTGAAGTTTCATATTAAAAAATCTAGCAGAAAGTGAGGGAACTTATTCCTGAAACTTAAGCTGTGTAAAGAATGAAATTTCATTCATTTGACTGATGTTGTATGCCTAAATTGAAAGCTTTGTAACCAAAAATTAAATAATTTTAAACATCAATGTCATGGCGGGTACACTATGCCCTATGAAAAAGATAGTGCTCCTCTATCTAGCACGAGAGGAGGACTCATACTAATCATCCTTGAACTAGTACTACTCTGCAGGTGACAAATCTTTTTGGCATACCAAAGGGCGTTCATCAAATTACTATGGATGGCTAAAGGTTGCAGTCAAGCTCTTACTATGCCATATTCATATCTGTGGGTGTTTACGTGTATAAGTTCCGTGTAAGGCACTAATCTGTGAACTAACTGTTTGTGGGATTTGAAAATGGTTATTGTCATACAACTAGTCACATTATGAATACTAATTTACCATTTTCCAAGCTATACTTATTTATTGGTGCAGCTATGATATTTTATACGGAAGTACACGAACGTTTATAATGCAAACTACTTGATATGTTTAGCCCAAAGGAATTAGAGTTTCTTACAGTGGTACTTCGTCGCTCGTAAACATTACGCGGTGGATAGCCCCTTTTGAGTGAGGCCCAATCCCTCTTCGAAAAGTGGTGGAAAAAGATCTTTGAAACGGAGACGGCTATATCCAAACCTGAAATCGTCGGATCCGTCGCTCACCTAGTAGATCCATTAACCGAAAGGGTCAAAATTGGAAATTATGAAATATCTCCAAAGACAACACTTGAAATCTGATTTTCCTCATGGGAATTTGTCATTACCAGACAATGAGTGTGCGATCGCAGTCAACAACCTCTGCCTCTACTAGGGTTGCCTTGGTAGACAACAAGTAAGACCCCCAAGCCCAAAATCTGAGATAAGAAAAGAAAATTCTTAACCCTAATCTCAGAAATTGAGATTAGAAATCATAGGATCTAAGAATCAAGAGGAAGAAACATTGTTTGAGACACTACCAGAAAATCCCACACTAGTGAAGGGGAAGGTACTACAGTCGGAGGTGTCGACACTAACCCAGGCCGAAAAAACTCTTCTCTGGGCAACTACAGTTGCTGGGGAGAGTGAGAAGTGCCGGGACTTCAAGCAGCGCCAGCGAGAGGCGCGGGTAAAGCTTGACTGGAGGAGAGCACGCGTCGCTCGGGGGAAGAAATAGAGGAAGCTTGCGAAATCGCAAAAATAGGGTTACGGGCTGGGAAACAGCGGCTTGCGGCTCTTATTGAGCGGCGGGTGCGGTTTTTAGTAACCGACGGATGAGGGGGAAACGACAAAATCGTGACTCTTCACATTAAACCTAGAAGGAAAAACACAATTCCTCACTATTACCAAAACGCTACTCCGCAATAACTCCCAAAAATTTGTGCTCCGCTATCCTACTAAAATAAAATACGTCGCGCACAAACTTTACGACTGAAAAAAACAACTAATTAATGTACGGTTATTAAGTATAGTGTCACACCTCAGTACGTTAATTTCTCGATCAAAACCTCTCGTGATTGCGTCCTAAAAACCAGTTTAACCTTCGTATTAAATTACAGCTGTCACAAAAAGAGGGAGAGAGAAAAAAAAGTGAGGTAGAGAGGGAGAAGGGGAGGGGGGGGGAGATGCTTCGATTGCAACAATCATTCATGACTGATTTAGCCACATCAATCCCCATCTCCAGTCATCTAAACGAACTCTATGCGATAACTCCAACATATATTTATATGCACGATCATTTTTGCACGGGCTATGTCTGTGCTCGATGCTTTTGGGCGGCCTTCTCCCGCCTACGCATAGGTTTCGCTCGTGCTTGATGCTCCGGGCGGTCTTTGGCCGCATAGAAGCGAGATTCGTCCGCTTCCGCGCAATCCATCAGCTTGGCGCCACATCCTCCACTCGCCCCCCTTGGAGCATTATGGTTAATTGATTTTGCATACGCGCTCCGGGGGGGCCGCGAGTGGCGGGTGCGTCGCAGAGCTGGTGGATTGTGTGGAAGAGGGGGAACTCCGCTTCTATGCGGCCGAAGGACGCCCAGAGCATCAAGCATGGACGAAGGCCGCCTGGAGGCGGCGAAGGCCGCCCGAGAGCATCGAACACTGACTTAGTTCGTGCTAAAATGCCCGTGTGCATATATATATATATATATATAAGTTACGTACACCTTAGGTTTAGGCTTCATTTGTTTCGGCGGTGGCGGGTGTAAACGAATTGTTCAAAACGGAGGGGGGAGGTGGCTGCTCCAAACGGAGCTTTTTGATGCATTTCTCAAGGCGGGCGGGTGGAAACAAAGCAAACGCCGCCGGGGGTTCATTTGTTTACCCGCCTTCCGGCGGCGTTTGCCCAAAACGGAGCCCCGAAACGCCCAAACAAATAGAAGCTTAGAAAAAAACCCGAGCTCCTTCCTCCAGCTACAGCCACCGTCAAGCCTCCTCCCTCTCTCTCTTTCTCCAACAGCCATGACCGAAACCCTCCAAACTCCCGAGCTCCTCCCTCCTTCAAGCAGCCATGGCCCAATTTTTTATTTATTTTATTTTGTCTCCCTGTCTCTCCCCCACCTCTCTCTTCTCTCTCTCTCTCTTCCGCCATTCCATGCCTTGATTCTTTACGTTCAAATCACTGTAACAAAGTAGAAAATTGTTATTTAATATAGATACACACACACACATACAGAGAGAGAGGGAGGGAGAGGGGAATGCTTAGCGTGCAGTGAGATAACAATCATCCATGGCTGATTTATCCACATCAAGCCCCACCTTCAGTCATATCTCACTTCAATTTAATGTCTTGAACCAGAACATGTTCCAGCATTAACCTATTATGCTGCTGTTTTATTAAGCTAGAAATATTTAATTCTTGACGGTTACTAATCAACTTAAGGTGTTTATAGAAGCGTTTGTGAAGCCCATCATTAAGATCTTTTTGTATAATTTACTCCCAATTATGGTTTGGAGTTGAGTTGTTATTCCTCACAGCTATAACTATATGTATATGTGTTTATATTTAAGTTTATGTGAAGTAATAAAATTATTATGTTGTGACACTTGATATTTCACATGGTATCAGAGCAATATAATTCTTGAAGTAAGCTCTCTATGGCTGCGCTCCCACTCTTGTTGATTGAGCTCTTACTTCCCCTCCCAAGGAAATCCCGACTTGTTTGAACATGCTACTCATTGCCAAAATTATCAGCTTTGCTCTCCCAACCAGCTCGCCACATGAACTCGCTGTTTGTGCTCGTTCTCCTACTTGCCTACTAGCTATTTGAACTTGCAGCTTACAGCCCAATCGCTTGCTGAACTCGCCTACTCAATTGCTCATCTCATTGACTGCTGATCTCGCCGACTCCTCATCTTGCCGACTGCTCATCTTGCTCGCCGAACTTGCCTTCTTGGGTGTCATTTGCATCTTCTACTTGCCTCTCCCACTCGGGTGCGGACGTGCCTTGTTTCTTTGGTTGGCCTCACCCACCACACTCACCTTATCGATAGTTTTCTGTGTGCACCCCCTTTCTTATATATTGGCTCGCCGATCTCACTTGCTTTTTGCTTGCCGATTTTGATCTCGCCTGCCATTCTCGTTCTTGCTTGCTTCTGATCTTACTTGCTTCTGATCTTACTTGCTTGCTCGTCGATTGATCCCTGGACTCGCAACCTGTGTAGTCTTATACCCCCCTTATTTATAGACTCATTGATCCTCCTGTTAGGTTGCAGCTCACCAATTGATCCCTGGACTCATTCAATCTCACAGATCCTCTGGACTTACTTGATCTTTCTATTCGAGATCGCCACTGGCTTGAGCGCACCTAATTAGAGCTTGGACCTGATTAGAACTCGCCACTGGCTTGTTCTCATTCTGTCTTCCGGCAGCTTGAACTCGTCGTCTCCTCTGGCCGTCCTTTCATATTTTTATAAAATGTGAACAAATGCCGCTTCAGCCTCGTTAATCATTCCGGTCTCTCTCGCTCCGGATCCCATCTGCAAAGTTTGTGATGAGCTGAAAATCACCACTCTCTCACCCAATGGGAAATTGAACTTTGTTTATTGGGTCCACTCAATGTGCCGAGTACTCCAGACTAACGGTCTTCTTCATCATCTGATCTGCGACCCCCCAATAGAGCCCACCTAGCAATGGATTTAGGATGACCATATAGTTCAATCATGGATACTGAACTCAATGGATAGTGAGCCATAACGGATGACACTGCACCACGAAAATGCAAAGGCTATGTGTTATGAACTTTAGTTTCTCGACACTAAGAAAGATAGCCTTCAACACAAGTTTGGTCTATTTTAGGACCTCAAAACTATTGAACCTGGTTCAGATGGTGATCTTACTCCATTCACAACACAGTATAAGGCCCTCATAGTGGCTTAAATTCAACATCAGCCTCGCACTCTATATTTAGCAACCTAAATGACTCAAAAGGAAGCCATTGACATCACAATGATGATGGATATAAAACCACCTCATCTCTATAGTGTTCATGCCAATGTCTTATCTCTCCAACTATTTCATTTTTATTTGGTGTGTGCTCTATGGTTCTGAAGGTGACTCCGCTCACCGATGTTTTTATGACCTCTTCTCCTTCCCTCTTACAATATTTGCTGACGCCCCTCCGCTTATACTGTGTATCGTGGAGGTTGCATAGGGCCTCGAGCCTGTGACGTGATGAGCAAAATCGTTCCAAAGGAATGAGCAATTGCATGTGCATCCATTGTGGCCGAGCAAACCGTACTGAAGCAACTTGTTACAAAAAAAATGGGTTCCCGTAGCCACTGCTAAACCTTCATCAAGCCTCCTGTGCGGTGGAAACTCTCAGTATGCCCCACTTAGAAATTGAAACATTAAGGGAGGAACTCCATAATCTTTAGGTATTGGTTACTCGTAATTTCGGGTCCATCGCCTCTACATCTAATGAAGCCATATCATGTTTTCCTATAACTTCTCTTGGATGCTGGACCCTCAGATCGCGAATCACATTACTCTGGAGAAACTCTTACGATATACAGATACTGTTGGTCTCAACTTTATCACTGTTGCCAATGGAGAAATCACCTCGGTTGTGGATTTGGAGACGTGCTTCATACTCTCTATTTCTTTACGATCTGTACTTCATGTTCCTTGTTCACAATTTGATCTTTTGTATGGTAGTCTACTGATCCATGACCATGACCGCTCCATCACTTTTTATTCTTCGTCCTTTGTGGTGCAGGATTCACGGATGTGGAGTATCATTAGTAGAGGACAACCATCAAACAAGCTCTTCATTTTGGGCCTTCTTACCTCAACTATTTCTTCTGTCACTTTTATTGACCGACACAAGCATCTTGACCGTGCTCCTCTTCCAATGCTGCAGAAGGCTCTTTCAGATTTTACTTTTTTCTGAATTTACTTACGAATCTTGTATTATGGAAAACATCATCGTTTAACTTTTTCCTCTTATTGTACTTGGACAGATGCCCGTTTTCTTGATACTATTAGATATTTTGTGTATGTATATGGGATTATCTGTATTTACCTGTATACGTTCGGGTCTTGTATATATAACCCCAAGATGGGTCATTATTGAAATGCAGTATACTTTTCTAAGATGGTATCAGAGGGATGTTAGGGTTTAACTCTCCTGATCCCTTTCCCTCTCCCGCGCGCCGATCGCTCCTGCTCGTCTGCGCCGATCGATCTCGATCTCTCTCCCGCCGATCGCTGTGTCGATCCCGTTGATCTGATCGACTGCTTCCTCCGATCGACCGGCACCTTCCGGTTGTCTGCTCCGATCGACTGCTTCCTCCGATCGACTGCGTCGATCCGCTCGATCCTTCGATCGGCTGCTTCCTCCGGTTTCAGCGCTCGATCCTCCGATCAATCCTCTGATCGATCCTGCTCCAGATCTCGGTGTCGGCCTTCAATGGATCCCGCCTCGACTCACAGTGGCTACCTTCCTAAGCCTGATGTGCTGCTCAACGGGCAGAACTACAAGGCTTGGTCTTCCACCATGCGTATGCATCTCCGAGGCCTACGCCTTTGGGGACATTTAGATGGATCCTGCCCAGCACCATTGCTCCCTGCCGCCTCTTCAACTGATTCTTCTGTTTCCAGAGCCAGCACCGGTGTTTCCTCCGCTCAGGCGTTGGCCCAGTGGCAGGACGATGACTCCAGGGCTATTGCTATCCTTGGCCAGTCTTGTGAGGTACCTATCCGCCTGGCTATCTGTGAGTTCCCTACCGCCAAGGCGATCTGGGATCATCTTTCTGATCTCTATCAGCCTTCTAGCCAGAAACTTCAGTATTCATTGTTACAGACTCTTGCTGCTACCTACCAGTGCGACCGCTCAGTTCATGAGTTTTTTGCTGAAATCACTTCCCTCTGGCGTCAGTGTGACGAGATGGTGCCACTCCATTGCTTGTCCTGTTGCCATTTCGTTGTCACCGCTCAGTACAGAGATGCCTGCCGTGTCTACAATTTCTTGATGCGCCTGCGCCCGGAATTTGAGTCTGCTCGCTCACAGTTTCTCCATCGGGGTACTCCACCTACACTTCGTGACACTCTGTCCACGATTCTGGCGGAGGAGACTCGTCTTCGTACCATGGAGGGGACGCAACACACTACCTCCCCCCATGTTGTCTTGGCTACTCCTCAGTTTGCTCCGCAGCCTCCGCAGCCTCCGTTGCCACCTTCTCCAGGGCTCAGTACTGCTGTGCGACCGTCTGCTCCGTTTTCTACCCAGGGTCCCAATGTTGCGCAGCGACGGTCTGCTTGCTGTCATTATTGTCATGCACCGGGCCACAAAGTGTCTGAGTGTCGCAAGCTTCAGCGCTCCCAGCAGAACATCCAGTCTCGTGACAACCAGCAGCGTGCTACTCCAGTTCTGCCTGTACCTCCTCCGACAGCCTCCTTCTCTGAGTAGCTCATACAGATGGCTTAGCAGCTGTCTTCAGGCACTTTCCCGAGTACATCTGCAGCCACAGTTGGTCAGGCTTCTACCTCTGCTGATTCCTCATCGGCCTCTGCCCCATCAGGTATCTCTCCGTCCTCGTGGTTACTTGAATCTGGGGCCTCTTTTCATATGACCTATGATGTCACCCATCTTCATGCCTGCCAGCCTGTTTCCCCCGACCTACGTGTTATTATTGCTGATGGCACCACCCTTCCTATTACCAGTCGTGGTCTTCTCCACACCCCTCAGTTCCACATTCCTAATGTTCCCTACATCCCTCAGCTCTCCATGAACCTTATCTCCGCCAGCCAGCTTGCCTCTAGTGGTTACCTTGTTGTTTTTGATGAGCTTGTTTGTCATGTGCAGGATCGTCTTACAGGGACCCTCATTGGAGCTGGCAGTCGCCATAGTGGGGTATAACTCCTTGAGTACCTTCGTCTGCCATCAGTCACACCATCCCCAGCTGCTCCTCTTTTATGTCTTCCCGTTATTTCCTTTCGTCAGTGGCACCATCGTCTGGGTCATCCCAGTGGCGCCCGTCTCTCAACTCTTGTTCGTCAGGGTGTTTTGGGTCGTGTATCTGTTGACACTAGTCACTCTTGTACGAGTTGTAAGCTTGGAAAACAGCTACAACTCCCCTATCAGTCTAGTATGTCTAGGTCTTCTGGTCCGTTTGATTTAGTCCATTCTGATGTATGGGGGCCTGCTCCTTTTGTATCCAAGGGTGGACACCGCTATTATGTCTTGTTTATTGATGATTTTTCTCGTTTCACTTGGATATATATGTTGTGTTCTCGTGCTGAGTTTTTTCAGGTTTATGTTACTTTCTCCACCATGGTTCATACTCAGTTCTCCGCCTCTATTTGTATTTTTCGCTCCGACTCGGGGGGGGGGGGGGGGGAGTACCTATCGCATGAGTTCCGTGACCTTCTCGCCTCTCATGGCACGCTCCCGCTGCTCTCCCGTCCTGGTGCTCATTCCCAGAATGGCACTGCGGAAAGGAAACATCGCCACATCATTGAGACCGCTCGCACTCTTCTTTTGGCTTCCCATGTTCCCCCACATTTTTGGGCTGAGGCCGTCTCCACCACTGTCTATCTCATCAACCTTCAACCATCCACTTTCCTTCAGGGTCGGTTTCCCGGTGAGTGTTTGTTCTCTCATCCTCCTCGATACACTCATCTTCGCGTGTTCGGATGTCTGTGTTATGTCCTATTACCACCACGTGAGCGGACTAAGCTCTCTGCTCAGTCTGCTGCATGTGTTTTTCTAGGCTACAGCTCAGAGCACAAGGGTTACCGCTGTTATGACCCTGTTGCGTGCTGTCTTTGCATTTCTCGCGATGTCACCTTCGTTGAGGACCAACCTTTCTTCCTTTCTTCATCCACCTCTACTTCACCCTCATCCACTATCCCGGCTGACATTCAGTTCCTTATTTTTCCTACTGTACCACCACTTGTTTTGCCACCACTGTCAGACCAGTCACCAGCAGAGCTACCGCCATCATCGTCATCTCCCTCTTCTGAGTCCTCTCCACCTCCTCATGTTCTGCCATCTCCCGGCCCTCTACCTCCTATTCTCCACCATGACACTCGTCGTGCTCCGACTACCCCTCAGGTTCCCCCAGTCTTCAGTGAGAGTCCCGTGGATGATCCGCCTGCCAGACGTTACCCCCTTCGAGATCGACATCCACCGGATCGCCTCGGTTTTACCACCCAGCCACTCGACCTCACCGCTGTTCCTGCTACCTCCACAAGTACTCCAGAGCCTAGTTCCTACCGCGAGGCTGCTCAGGTTCCTGAGTGGTAGGCCGCTATATTTGATGAATTGGCTGCTCTTGAGCGTACCTCTACTTGGGATCTTGTGCCTCTTCCTTCTGGTGCTATTCCCATCACTTGCAAGTGGGTCTATAAGATCAGGACTCGCTCTGATGGTTCTATTGAGCGGTACAAGGCTCGCCTGGTTGCTCGGGGTTTTCTGCAGGAGCATGGTCGAGACTATGCTGAGACTTTTGCTCCTGTGGCACACATGACCACGATCAGGACAGTTGTTGCTGTTGCTGCTGTCCATCGTTGGTCCCTGTTTCAGCTGGATGTGAAGAATGCGTTTCTTCACGGTGACCTACAGTAGGAGGTCTACATGGTTCCTCCTCCCGGTTTTGCTGCTCCTGGCATGGTTTGTCGGTTGCGTCGTGCTCTCTATGTTCTCAAACAGGCTCCTCGAGCCCGGTTCGATCGCTTCAACTCTGTCGTTACAGCCGCTGGTTTTCAGCCTAGCCAGCACGACCCGACCCTGTTTGTTCACACCTTTTCCCGAGGCCGGACCCTTCTTCCGCTCTATGTGGATGATATGATCATCACTGGTGATGACCCAACTTTCATTGACTTTGTCAAGCATCACCTGCAGCAACAATTTCAAATGACAGATTTGGGACCTTTGAGCTATTTTCTGGGCATTGAGTTCTCTTCCACCTCTGCAGGCTTCCAGCTCTCTCAGCAGCGGTATACTACTGATCTTCTAGCTCGGGTTGCTCTTTCCGACACCCGCACTGTTGCCACACCGATGGACCTTCACCTGCAGCTTCTGGCTGATGAAGGGATCCCTCTTGCTGACCCCACTCACTATCGTCATTTGATCGGCAGTCTGGTCTATCTCACCATCACACGGCCAGATATTGCTCATGCAGTCCATGTGTTGAGCCAGTTTGTCAGCACTCCTACATCAGTTCATTATGCTCACTTGCTGCATGTCCCGCGTTACCTTTGTGCGACTCCTGGCCGTGGTCTGTTCTTCTCCAGCAGCAGTTCCCTCCAGCTTTCTGCTTTCTCTGATGCTACTTGGGCTAGTGATCCTTCTGATCGCCGCTCTGTCACTGGTTTCTGTCTGTTTTTGGGCTCCTCCTTGCTTGCCTGGAAGTTCAAGCAACAGTCTGTTGTTTCCCGCTCTAGTACTGAGGCTGACCTACGCGCCATGACGTCTACAGTCGAGGAGATTATCTGGCTTCGTTGGCTTCTTGCAGATTTTGGCATTGTCTCCCCAGCACCGACCACTCTCTTTTGTGACAACACTGGTGCCATTCAGCTCACTCTGAATCCAGTGAAGTTTTCCCTCTCCAAGCACATTGGAGTCGACGTCTTCTTCCTCCGTGAGCAGTACAACCGACGTACATTGGTTCCCCAGTATGTTCCCACCGAGCATCAGATTGCGGACTTGTTCACCAACTCCCAGACGAGGGTCCAGCATGACTACCTTATGTCCAAACTCTCGATGTATGATCCCCCGTGAGTTTGAGTGTGTGTGTGGGGGGGGGGGGTGTTAGATATTGTGTGTATGTATAGGGGCTTATCTGTATTACCTGTATATGTTCGGGTCTTGTATATATAACCCCAAGATATTATTGAAATGCAATATACTTTTCTAAGAGATACCATAATTTTACTGCTTTTATATATGATCATTCTTGCATGATGTGAGTATATTTATTTTGTGATCGCTCTGAGATAATACATATATTTTGCTCCTTCATTGGAGGAACTTACATTCAATTTTCGACTCCTATTAAAATTCTTTGCATCAGTTAATGGTTGTCGTGTGACCTTGAGGTAACGGGTTCGAGTTCTGGAAGCATCCTCTTTCAAAAATACATGGTAAGATTTGCCTACATTTCACCATTTTGGTGGGACCCTTCCACGGGCCCTCACCGCACGTGGATGCTTTGTGCACCGATTGCCCTTATTAAAATTCTTCGCATCGATAATTCTCGCAAGCACACTAATCATGAATTTCACGGTACTTGCAATACCCTGGGTATTATCCATCAAAAGTCATGTACTTGCACACGATAATAAAATGATATGGCAGAATTGAACTGTCACCTTCTTGAGATTACATGATCTCTCACGTGTCAAATGTAGGTTCCCAGGATATATCTGTACTACGTTATCATTACCACATGCTATTTAATTAATTACATGTCTTTGACCATCCTAAACTTTGTGTCTCGTTTCTCAATTTTGTTTCCAACTACACCTCTCTTCCCCACTACTCCTAGAGTTCTTGTCTCTGTATGTTTTGTTCATGGTCTTGGTCTACCTATGGACAAGGTGGCACATTGAGCTACCAAAAGAGATATGTATGTTACTATTCAACTTGTTGAAAAATGTGACATCCGCCGGTGTTACCTCCTAGAGGATCAATCCTTCTATTCCTTGTACCTTGCACCCCCTATCAACTGCCCACTACCCACTACCCACTTTGCTACTGACTCCTTTAAATGTGCACACTCGTCGTCGATCTTGTCAGAATGCCCCGAGACAGTTGCTTCTATTGATGTTACTCCTCGACCAACTGATCATCCCACAGCTCCTTTAAACGTGTCGCTAATCATCGATCTCGTCTGAATGCCTTCTGACAGTCACCCCTGCAGATGTCGCTCGACCAACTTATCTACCCGCAGCTCCCATTGAGGACCCATATCCATCTATAGCTCCCGGCTTCCTCACCATGTCTCCTTCCCCCGATTATCGCCTGAACTTCGCAGGTTTATGGCCTTCTCGTCTTCTATTTCTACCCTCTTTTATGTGCAGGTGGCTCTCTAACATCCGGGGTGACAGACGATAAATGGCCGGCAAGCGGTCCTATGGGAAAATAGAGCGTGGGACCTTATTACCCTTTGTCCTGACCAATCCAGAGTGGCATGTAAATGGGTATTCACTGCTAAACACCATCCTGATGGGATGGTTGAACACCTCAAAGGACATCTTGTGGCTTGAGGTTTTACTCAACAATATTATATCAACTATGGAGAAACGCGTTCTCTAGCAGCTAAGCTTAATACCGTGCGAGTATTGATTTCCTTGATAGTCTATAGTCTTTGGCAGTTACATCAACTTGATATAAAGAATGCATTCCTTAATGACGTTCTAATGGAGACTGTCTATATGCAAAAACCTCCTAGATATGAGACCACAGAGGAGTCTCTTCTTTGCTGTATCAGAAAATCTCTCTATGGCTTAAAGTAGTCCTTGACCTTAGTTTGACAAATTCAGTTAGTTTGTTCGGGATTTTGGCTTCAATTGTTGATCGACAAACTTCTCCTTATTTACTCGATGTTGCTAAGTGGGTATGTTGATCGTTTTTATGTATGTTGATGATATTATCCTCACATGCGATGATCTGAATGGTATTTCTATGATCAAGATACATTTGGCCTCTCACTTTCAGACCAAAAATTTGGGGCATCTGAGATACTTCTTAGGTTTGAGGTTGCTTGCCAACCTCTTGAGCTTGATTTGTATCAATGAAAGTACGGTATAAATCTTCTACATGATGTTAGATACTTGGGTTGTAAGCCAACGTACACACCCATGGATGCAAACCACAAGCGCTATGCTTCTAAGTCTTCCTTTAATCCTTTTCTATCTAATCCGGAGTACATGCATGTTTCTCGGGCATTTCACCATCACACGAGTGTATCCTCTGGTATCTAAAGAAAGCTCCGGTCAAAGGCTTGTGTATAAGCCCTCCTCTTCCCTCTCATTAATTGCCTATTCTGATGCGGGATCTCTCGATGATCATCAATTTACAAGTGACTATTGCACATATTTTGGAGGGCACCTGGTCACTTGGAGGAGCAAGAAGCAAACAGTTGTAACCCGCTCATCTGCGGATGCTGAGTATCGTTCGATGACCTCTGATATTTCTGAACTTACCTGGCTGGAATGTCTTCTTGTTGATCTTAGTTTCTCTCTCCCCTTTCCTGCAATTCTGCACTACAATAATCAAACTACTCTCCAAATCACCGAAATTCATTTTTCCATGAACGCACAAAACATATTGAAGTAGATTGTCATTTCATCATAAAAAAGTTCGATTCCTCAAAACCATGTTCCCATAGTTGATCAAATATCTGATGACTTCACCAAGGCCTTACCCTGCCCACTGTATTGTATGTTCATGTCCAAGCTTGACGCCTTTAATCTATACGCTTCAGCTTGCGGGGGAGTATAGAAAAAGTGTTTGAGATGCCCCACATAAAGACCCATATCTATGGCCCATTAGGAGCATCTTGTATAATTTACTCCCACATTGTCGTTTGGAGTTGAGTTGTCAGTCACACCTATAAATATGTGTACATGTACTTGCGTTTAAGTTTAAGTAATAAAATTATTATGTTGTCACGCGCGATGTTATACAATGTTAATTGTAAGAAGCTATCAAGGCATATGCTCTATAACTTAACGTAGGCCAAATGCAGTGAGTATAACCGTGTCCTAACGAAACTCTAATGAATGATTGTTTGTTTGATGTAAGTAATCCTAAAATGATGCAATGTACATGCGATTGTCCAACATTTATTTACAACAAATTCTCAGTGTTTTCTCTTTCTTATTCTGGACAATGGGTCTGACGTAATTTTGGCGGGACATAGCTTTTCCTACACTAATTCGGACTTCCAGGATGAATGGTTATAATTGAGAGATAGTGGTGGTGTGGGGATGCAATGGGGGTAGTTGGCTAGATGATATGGTGGTTGGAATTGAGTGTGTAGACTGGTCGGCAGGTGCAGGAATGATAAAACAGGGCCATAAATCTGTTCCTGGACTAAGAGTTGACTTTTGGAGGGGTGAATTTCTTTTCCCGAACCGAAATTGATGATTGACTGGCCTTGGAATGATGGTGCAGGGTATTGAATGGGTTGGGATGCAGTAGACACACTCAAGGAGTCCCGATTCTTTCTCCAGTGAAGGATTAAGCTCAGTAAATTCAGCGGAGCCGCAATCTTGAATTCCTTATCCTAGGTTTCAATTGGATGGAGGAAACTGCCAATTCAGGGGCAGTTACCGAAGTCACGTATGGAATTTTATAGGGTCAGGCACTCTGGCAGTTAGGAAGGAAATGGGTTGTGGTTATAAGGACTATGGATAATTATATGGTTGAATTGGTTGTAGAGGAATGGGATAATGGCCGGGACGGCGGCAATACGGGTAGTTATTATGTGTGGTTGTCGCCATCCAAATGGAGGGAGGAGAAATGTCTTAGGCTTTGACACCTAGGACCCATAAAATTGGCACCGCGGAATGATCACATGAAGTCAAAATTTCTCTCCACATTCTGCAATGTCTTAGCCCATGGATCTCTATTTATAGATTTGGAATTCACTACGGATGACCACTATTGTTCGAAACATAAACAAATTTAATTTACATAAAATATATAAATAAAAATACATAAAAGTATGTCGTCGTCGTTCTGAACGTGACTATCGGCTTAGATCTTTTATCCAACAATCCTATCCCTGCCTTCAACATATGTAGACTCGCGTGGGCTCTAATAAGTGTCGGCCTGCACTCGATTTGCTATGCCCATCAATGATAATGAAAGTAATTATTTGATATTGTAATTGATTTATTGTATATTCTATTTATGGATAACTTGTTCTATTGCTTGAATTGATGTTTTTATTTTCTTCCTTTCAGATAATTTCAGCTATTTCTGGAGGAGCAACAGATATGTCTTTTCATCCAGTTGGCTACTCATGGCAGATTTTAAATTGTTTTCTGACAGCATCATACTCGGTATTCTTACAGAAAACTATTAATGGTTATCATACAAAAAAATAAGCTGTTAATATATAGTAATTGTGTTTATTCTGCATTTCTGTAGTATATATTTTGTACGATTTTTTATAGGATATGCAAAAACTATGTAAGCATATTTGAATTTAAGGTTTATGTACACACATGTGTGTGTCTCTCTCTCTCTCTCTCTCTCTCTCTCTCTCTCTCTATATATATATATATATATATATATATATATATATATATACGCGGAGTTACTTTCACTTCTGCTCGAGCCAAGTTTGTCTTGTGTCAAAATTGTTTGATTTGTTGATGATTTCAGAGCTATTTTAAGTCACCATAATTAGTTCTATAAAATATTTTAATTATAAATAATCAAGATTATATGTATACATGTTCTTAATAATTGCATGTTAAATTATATATATATTTGTGTGAAAGAATTGATAATACATGTTCCTTTTTCACACCCAGCAATTGTTGTCCCCATGCGCATACACAACTAAAATACCAATGGTCCACATGCTTAGCCTTCACTGAGCGTCTTCTTCCACCGCCACTCTTTCCCACGTCTTCTTCACGTCAGTTCCGCCATCCATCTCCCTCTTCCATGTGCTCGCGCAACTCCTTCCTCCACACGCCTTCTCCCTGCCTTAGTTTCGCCACACACCTTCCTCCTCTGAGCGTCTCCTTCCTCCACCAACCCGCTCGACAACAGTTTTTCTTCGTTCCGATCTTCCCAATTTTTTTACTGGCGCCGGCCACCCCTATGCAGTTAGTTAATCTTTTTTCAATGATACTTTTTTGTCTCTTTTGAGTTGATGATTTCTCTTCCTCCCCTCTTCAAGATTTTTGTGATTGTTTTGTGATATGTGGGTTGGACTGTGGATCTTTGATGACTTAGGGATTTCCTTTTGATTTGGGAAAATCCCTAGATTTTTGTCTGTGTATGTGTCGATCTTAAATTTTTATTCTTGAATCACCATGTAGGGGAAGTGTCGATTCTCCCGTTACCTCATCGACAATTGTTGCTTTCGTGAGATCTCTCAGGACTAGTCATGATCTCAATATCCCCCAAATTATTAACATTTGTTTTGATGATTCCAACTACCTCCCGTGGTCTCACTCCATCACCTTGACACTAAAGAGTCGTTGCTTATTTGGTTATGTAAATGAAATAAAAAACAGGGAACCTGCGAAGGACTCACCGCATTGAATGCAATGGTAGTCCAAAAACTCCTTAATCATGTCCTGGCTTACGAATTCCATGCAGGAATCTGTTGTTTGCAGCTATTTGTTTTTGGGCATTCCTACTGAATTTTGGAAGATAGCAAAATCTACCTACTCTCCCAGAGGCAATGCCACTCAGATATTCCGATTAAGACAAAAGATATCTTTACTTCGCTAACATAATCATTCTCCCTTAGTTTATTACTTGGAGTTTACTCAATTGTACCAGGAATACAACCAATTTGACCTTCTTACACGGGTGAGTCATGAGGATGTGGTATTGGTTTGGGCTCGGGAAAAACACAATGAGATTTTTAAGTTGCTTCATGGGCTCCATCGCGAATTTGATCAGATCAGTGTTTAGATACTTGGACGTCTTTAGTTACCATCCCTACCTGAGGTATATAATATTGTGCAATAGGAGTTTGATTGTCGATATATCTTGCTTCAGGATTCTGCTCTTGAAGGATTTACCCTTGATTCCACTACTACTATTTCAGGTCGTTGTCTGACCCAAGGTTCTAAGATGAAGCTGTCCAACAAAGACGAATTGATTTGTGATTATTGTGGGAAGGGACGCCACACTAGAGGTACCTGCTTCAGGCTTCATGATTTTCCACCGCAGAGAGGAGGTACCACATGTCACATCCAGGCCCAGAAAGCTCGAATTAACGAGGCAGGACTGAATATGCGAGTTTGAGGATCATTTACTCAAAGAAATGAAGCCGATCATATTTCATATAAGTATCATTCATTAACGAAACAAAAATACAAAATAATTAAATTATCTCTTCTTAATTAACGCTAGTATAACTCAAAAGGGGAAATCTACCTAAAGTTTTCCCTTGCTATCGAAGTTTGTTTTTTAAATTTTCTTTAGAGGTTCATTACAGCGTATGGTTATATTGGCTTCAAGTATCCTCTAGTAATGTGGCCAATTGAATCTCTCTATATATCTATTATATCTGCAATTTTACTCGAGCTTAAATAAAATAAACATTAATCATTAATCCACTAGGCTATTTACATTATCATAGATTCCTTGCCCATGCCCTTAAAATCCAATAACATATATCATGATCTCTAATTTTATACTTCACATTCATGCAAGTAATGATCAATTCCAATCATATTATTAGTGGTCATGCATCAATCAAAAATATCCACCAATGATCACAATGAGGCATACATATGCATCATTAACATAATTTTCATATGAGAGGGCCACATGCATCAATTCTCACATAGTTCATCTCACGATTCATTATTTAAATCTCCAAATTACGATCTGTGTTTCATATGCACATGATACATTGGATAACATTCAAATGTTTAATTAGTTTGATAGATAGCTGTAGAGAAAAGAGCACGATCAATGAAGGAAAACCAATCAACCTTGTATATCCTTGTTCTGTAGTAAATACTGATGGAAATTTAAACGAAGCGCAGAAGGTCACAAACATGCGAAATATGTATGATTAAAACTAACAACTTGATGTGGCCTATGCGAGCAGGATCGACATGAACATAATTAATTACTACGGTATAGTGTGATCAACAATAAAATTAATCACTTGTAAAATTTATGCGATCACAAATAATGAAACTTATGAAAACAAATACAGTACACTATCACAGATTAAGTGCGAAAAGGGAATTAAATTGCGTACCGTTTTTGGACTCGACTTCGTGTCTCATAGTGGCCGACATTCTCAAAAGAGCGTTTGTGTTAGAACGAATGAAGTTTGTGGCCCTTGATATAGACTCGGACATCCAAACTTTAGTGAAAATTAATTCCCTGTTAATTTTGTCCAATCAGCACAAAAGCAGAAGTTTCATGTTCAGCTTTGGAAATGAAAACCAAGGAAAAATTGACTCTTGACTATAAGTCTTATCTGCTAGAGATTGGAAATAATAATAATAAAAAAGGGATCCTGTAGCCTGTTGTTCTTATGCTCCGCTTTCCCGATTGAGAGCCCCCAAGGTTCCGGGACCAAAAACAACGATGGAGAAGATGAAAATATCAAGTGTGGTTGCAGAGATTTCCGCTCGCGATTACAGTAAGATGCAAACAGAAAACGGACGGCAAAGTTCACACAGAATCGCTTGAGCTTGATACCAAGAGGAGCAGTTCGTGATTTTAGGAAGAAGCACAGTAACTGCTCGCAACTTCTCGCCTTGTTCACGTTTTTTGATTTCAGTAAAAAAGAAATAACCGGCCCTTAATCCTTTAATAGGAGAGGGATTGAGAGAGTGGAGGAAAATTACTAAGAGCACCCCACTTTTCTTTAAATTAATTCATGCGTACGCAAAATAAATCAAACGCACGAACTAGAACCGGTCGATCTAAACGTGCCAAGGGAAGGCCAAGCTTGCGTAATGAAGGTCGAAATAATCTAGCCCACTTATCACGGGTTTCGACTATTCGCGCAAACCAATTTTGACACACACTAGCGAAAGATCTAAATGAACTCGTATTGATGCACAAGCTTGACCGAGACGACTCGATTGAATTAGTCCACTCATAATTAGGAAAACTTATATTCTCCCACTTGGACTATTTCAATCATAATTTATGTCGATCGTAGATCAATTCACTCCACTTAATTAATGGTACCATAGTGAAGCTTGCATCTTGAGTTCTCTCCACGCGTCAATCCGGTCCAACTGAAACTTCACTCTGAATCATAACGGTAACCATATAATTATGCAACATGGGACCTTCCATGGTCACAAGAGCTTACATATTCAATCGACATAGACACAGTGTGGTCATAAAGAGTCAAAACAACATACTGAAATGTGATCACAAATTATTGTTTAACTCAGTGGTCAATGAATTTCTCTACTGAATGCACTAAAACATGCTTTGAGAAATTCTCAACACTCAAAAAGAGCGTGTACATCTCTTCAATGAATATCTTAAGACTTTATTAAGGTGTCATGAGACATACGACCAAGGCTTTATGAATTAAATGAATGCCCTAAGCCTTATGCTTGAAACTGACACATGAATTGTGACGTGTCACATGGATGTGTGAATATCGCAACTGAATGATATCACATATGAATACATAATTTATGTTTGAATTCAAACTATATTAATTTGCAAAAATTAATGAATATAAATGTAATTTGAAGTGCAAAATGAAATGATAGATAAAATTATATTAAATAGAGCTATGAACATAGCCTCCCACTAATCAAGTACATCAATAGACTCCACAAGACCCATACTGGAGGCATGCTTCTTAAAAATATTAGGTTGGAGTCCCTTGGTAAGTGGATCAGCTATCATATCATCTGTCCCAATGCGCTCCACAATGATGTCACCTTTCTTAACCAATTCTTTCACAGTCAAGAATTTAATCTCCATGTGCTTAGACCCTGTGATGTTTTTGTTGTTCATAGAGAACATGACAGCTGAATTGTTATCACAGTACAAACGAATGGGTCCAACAACTGTATCAGCAACCTTCAATTCATCGATGAAATTCTTTAGCCAAACTGCGTGAGTGGCGACCCCCAAAAGAGCAACGAACTCCGCATGCATAGTGAAAGAAGTAATGAGTGTCTGTTTGACACTCTTCCATGAAACAACCCCTCGAGCTAACTTGAAAATGTACCCTGATGTGGACTTTCGATCGTCCTCACAACCCGCAAAATCTGAGTCCGTATAACCCACTAATTCTAGGTTCTGTTTTCTACAGTAGAATAATTTAAACTCCTTTGTTCTCTTTAAATACCTCAAAACCTTCTTTGCAGCCACCCAATGATCAGGTCTTGGGTTCGACTGATATCTGCCTAGAAGACCCACTGCAAAGGCAATGTCAGGTCTGGTGCAAACCTGAGCATACATTAGGCTACCTACTGCACTGACATAGGGTATATTCTTCATGAACTCTCTCTTAATATCATTTATAGGGCATTGTGACAGACTTAACTTGTCACCCTTAAGTACTGGCACATCACCAGCTTTACATTCAAGCATGCTAAATCGTTTAAGTACACACTCAATATAAGCCCTCTGAGAGAGTCCTAATGTATGACGAGAACGATCCCCAATGATCTCTATCCCTAGAACAAAAGAAGCTTCCCCAAGATCCTTCATATCAAAATGTTTGGATAACAACTGTTTAGATTCATACAAAAGTCTCAAATCACTGCTCGCAAGCAAAATGTCATCTACATAGAGAATTAAGAAGATGAATTTGCTCCCACTGATCTTGAGATATATGCAACGGTTTACTTTGTTTTCAACAAAACTAAATGAAGTAATCACCTCATCAAATTTCAGATACCATTGTCTCGAGGCTTGCTTTAAACCATATAGGGATTTATTGAGCTTGCATACAAGTTGGTCAGCATGAACGAACTTGAAACCCTCAGGCTGCACCATATAGACTTATTCTTCAAGGTCGCCATTCAGGAATGCGGTTTTAACATCTATCTGGTGTAGCTCCAAATCATAATGAGTCACAAGTGGCATAATGACTCTAAATGAGTCTTTAAATGAAACGGGAGAGAAAGTTTCGTGGTATTCGATCCCTTCTCTTTGATTAAATCCCTTTGCAACCAGTCTAGCTTTAAACCGCTCGACCTTTCCCTTAAAGTCTTTCTTAGTCTTAAATATCCATTTAAAACCAATGAGCCTACAACCTTTGGGTAACTCAATTAATTCCCAAACCGTATTATGCCTCATAGACTCAATCTCATCTCTCATTGCATCCCACCACAAATCAGCTTGAGGTCCTGAAACAGCTTCAGTAAATGTCACTGGATCAACCACATGACCAATGTCAAAATCGCTCTCACCCAAATAAACCTCATAGTCAGAGGAAATTGCAGACCTCTCCCTATTGTATTTTCTAGTATGTGCCTGAACTACATCGGTCTGCTGAGGTAAATGTATGGGAGGCAGATGTAAAGCTGACTCCACTCACTCTGTAGGTTCAATTATAGGTTCAGGTACCTCTAGTCTTTCAATAATAGGTAGAGTATAATTAATTGACCTAATTTGATTGACTTCTTCAGTGGTACGAGGACAACTAGGTTGCTCAGCAACATCAAACTCCAAAAACTTGGTTGTTTGTGACTCAACAATTCTGGGACCTCCAGAAGGACAAAAAAACTTAAATCCCTTCGAATGATCTGGGTTGCCAATGAAGTAGCAACGAGAAGACCCGACAACAATCTTATTTTCTGATGGATTATATAACCGGACTTCCGCAGGGCAACCACAAACTCGCAAGTGATTTAGGCTAGGTCGTCGCCCAGTCCATAGTTCAAAAGGTGTTTTGGGCACTGATTTAGACGGAACTCTATTAAGTATGTAAACTGCAGTCTTAAGCGCTTCACCCTAAAGAAATTCAGGAAAATTTGTCCTACTCATCATACTCCTCATCATATCCTTAAGGGTGCGATTGCGCCTTTCGGGCACACCATTCTGCTCAGGACTTCCCGGCATAGAGTATTGGGCGAGAATGCCACAACTCTCCAAGAATTTAGCAAAAGGACTTTTATGCTGCCCAGAGGCATCGTGTCTGCCAAAATACTCGCCCCCTCTATCAGACCTAACAATCTCGATAACTTTCCCTAATTGTTTCTCTACTTCAGTCTTAAATATCTTGAATTTATCAAGAGACTCAGATTTTTCCTTAATAAGATACAAATAACCATAGCGGGAGAAATCATCAATGAAAGTAATGAAGTAGGTGTTTTTACAGAGCGCAGATGAATAGGGTCCACTAATATCTGTATGAATAATCTCCAACAAGTCTTGACTACGTGTAGCGCCCTTCTTCTTTATCTTGGTCATCTTACCTCTACAACAATCAACACATGTTTTTAGGTCGCTAAAGTCAAGAGCAGGAAGAATATTATCCTTAATCAATCTCTATACTCTATCCCTAGAGATGTGGCCAAGTCTTTTATGCCACAACATGGAAGACGTTTCCTTAATTAGAGGTCTTTTAGAAACAACATTTTCAATATTAAATGAAGTCGCATAAATTTCATTAGAAGCAAGACACACTCTATATAAACCATTAGACAAAGTGCAATGACTAACAACATGTGATTCATAAAACAACTGAATTAAACCACCAAAAATGTTGAAAGTATAATTAAGTTTGTCTAAAGCAGAAACAGAAGGAGTTTAAATTAAGTTTGTCTCAAACCCCAGAGGTTGTTGCATGTAGACTGTTTCCTGCAGATCGCCATTTAGAAAGACATTCTTGATATCTAGTTGATGTAAGAGCCATTGACGATGCACAACCACTGAAAGGAGAACACGAACTGTGTTAAGCTTAGCGACAAGAGAGAATGTTTCTTCATAGTCGAGACCTTGTTGTTGCATAAATCCACGAGCCACGAGCCGGGCTTTATGACGGTCAATTGTCCCATCAGCAACATGCTTGATGACAAATACCCATTTACAACCAACAATAGTTTGGCCTGGAGGAAGAGGAACCAGATCCCACGCCTTGGTTTTCCCAGAGGGCTTTCATTTCTTCGTCCATGGCTGCCCGCCAGCCTGGGTGTTGGAGAGCGTCCTGCATAGAGTTAGGGATAGAAACAGAAGATAGGCAAGTAGCAAAGGTGTGAAGCGCCAGGGTAGGCGATGTAAGGACATATAATTCACCATGAGATGAGCAGTGGAGGTCGGTGTCAGATCAACAGGTCGCAGTGTGTCAGAGGTCGAAGTCGACTGCAGTGAGGCGGCGTAGCGAGGAGGGCGACGAGTATGGACACGAATAAGCGGTGGTTTTTGAAGAACAGAAGCCGAATCAGGTAGAAGAGGTGGAGGAGAGGTAACAGGGATGATAAGTCTTGACAACGACTGAGGTGGAAGATGTGGGTTTGGAGCGTTGAAGTATGGTTGATATTCCCGAAAAGTAACGTCAGCAGAGACGGTCACCTTACGTGTAATAGGAGAAAAAAAAACATAGCCTTTCTGGATACGAGAATATCCGACAAACATGTGTTTAGTTGCCCGGGAATCCAACTTGTCCGAAGGCGGACCAAGTGCGTGAACATAACTGATGTAGGGTAGGTTATGGAGTGCACCACCTAGACTCTATATGCAACACGACAATCGGTTCACGCGATGAATTATTAGAGCAATGAAAAATAATAACGCCACAAGCAAATAACTACAACAAGAATTAATTTTAATATTGGACGATTTCCTTAGTTGGCTTCCCTCCGCTCGGAGGGCCAAAAGCGAAGCGTGCGGCGAAGAGATCCACCTGCAGGTTAGCAATCATTCGATACCAAAATACCCCAGGCAAGCTCCAAGCAAATATGAGATTATCCACTATTAATATCAAGAAAATAATACAACCCAATCACAAAATAACTCAAGACTAGGGGCTGATTTCGGGCAATGGAAGTGGAAGGCTCAGGTGGTGTAGATCGGGTGCCGGGTTGTGGAACCGGAGGTGGAAATAGAGGTTGGGGCTGTTTTGGTGGTGGATGAAGGGGTCGGGACGGAAAATGGGTGGATCCGGATGAGTGCACGCGGATCCGGACTTGGGTGGACGGATCCGGTAATAGGTGGCCGGATCCGGGTTAGGGAGAGTGGATCGGGTGACGGGAGGGTAGATCGGGGCACTTGAACCCGGATCGTGGGGAGTAATGGTAGAGGGGGGTTAGCGGGCGGTGGATCCACGGATTTGGGATAGAGGAAGGGATTTGGCGGGCTAGTAGGAGGCGGAAAGGGGGCGGGTGGCTGGATCCAGGTGGCGGACAGGTGGGGGGGGGGGGCTGGCGGCCTGGATGGGGAGGAGACGGTGGGGTTTGGGCGGCCGAACCTGGGCGGAAACAGGGGGGGGGGGCGGCGGCCTGGATGGGGAGGAGGAAGTGAGGGAGAGGAGGAAGACTTACCCCAAGACGTCGGCACCGCGGGAAGACCACCGGAAGTAGGGAAGAAGAACTCTCCAACTTTAGCAATGAAAAGCCCTAACCAGCCACTAGTCCTATTTATAAGAAAATAAGCATGAGGGCATCCCATCCAACGACTATGATTGGCCGGTGGGTTTACCCTTAAATAAACTAAGCACGTGTCCAAAAAAATACATAAATATATAATTCTGATTCGCGGCGACGTGCCAGACGCAACCGCGGGGTCAGATCGGCGATCCGATCACGTCTTCCGGCGGGAATAAATGAACGTGGGTCCCGCCCCATCATGTGCACGATCCGATGGACTCCCATCAACTCCCCCCGACTGAAACGCATTCATCTCCGAGGAATGGATGCGATCGTACTGGAGTCGAAGTCCGGGGGCAAGTCGATCAAGCTCTGCCGGTAGTATCCAGGCGTCGTCAGCGTCTGTACGACCCCGCCAATGAACCAAGTAGCGAAGGCGCGGCCCGTCCGTGGTGGGAACAATTTGGTGGGATCTGATCTCAGTGATGCTCTCATCTCTCATGGTGGGATCAGGTGCGAGTGGTGATGCCGGCTGTGGCACCAAAGGCGACGAACTCCCAGGGGAAAGGGTATCAGTAGTGAGCGGACTGTGGTGGCAAACTGGCGTGGGTGGGGCGGTGGGGAAGGAAGGCAAGGGGGAAGAAAGTGGCGCACCCCCACTGCTCGGGTCCCCATAGTCATGAGGCTCGTAATAGGGTGTCAGATCCTCGATATTAAAACTGGATGAATCCCCATACTTGCCGGGATATCTAGCCTGTAGGCGTTCGTCCCGATCCGATTAATAACTGAGAAAGGACCCATTCGCCTGACGCTTAGCTTCTTGGCAGACCCCGAAGGGAGCCTCTCCGGGCGGACTCGTACCATCACCCGTTCGCCAATATTAAAAATACGCTCTCGCCTTCGTTGATCTGCATGGGTTTTATAATTTTCATTGCTCATATTAATACGTCGGCGAACCGACTCATGCAACTCATGCAGATGTTGTGCGAATGATTCGGCAGACTCACTAGGACGAGACTCTAACGGGCTCGGAATAAGGTCAATGAGTTTCCTGGGGTCGTAACCTGACACTATATTAAATGGACTCAACCCAGTAGTCCTATTGACGGAGCTATTATATGCAAACTCGGCGACCGGCAGGTCTAAGTCCCAACTACTCACTCGCTCTCCCACTAGACATCTCAACAAGTTCCCTAAACTCCTATTTACTACCTCCGTCTGGCCGTCCGTCTGTGGGTGGTAGGCAGTCGAGAACTTAAGGGTGGTGCCAGTCTTGAGCCACAGGGTCTTCCAGAAGTAGCTCATAAATCTCACGTCACGGTCCGATACGATGGACTTGGGAAGGCCGTGTAATCGGAAAACGTCCCTCATGAAAATGGATGCAACGTGGGTCGCATCCGCCGTCTTGCGACATGCAATAAAATGAGCCATCTTCGAAAAGCGATCAACCACCACAAAGATGGAATCGTGCTTCCGAAGAGTGCGGGGAAGTCCAAGAACGAAGTCCATGCTAAGGTCCTCCCAAGGCCGACGTGGGACCGGTAACAGAGTATATAGGCCCGCGTTCTGCTTCGTGCCCTTGGTCGTCTGGCAGGTACGGCAGTGGCGGACGACTCTAGTCACATCCTTCCTAAGAGTGGGCCAGTAGAGACGGTCCTCCACAATGGCTATAGACTTGTCCGGCGGCTCCGCCCGCATGCAACTCCCAAATCAGAAAATCACGATACGATGTTCGGGGAATGCATAGGCGGGATCCATGGTATAGATATCCCTCGAAGATCTGATATCCCTCAACAGGGTTTGGGGGATCTCGGGATATGTCGGTGTAAATCTCACCAAAATCAGGGCACGTCGGATACTCTAAGATCATGCGCTCAAGCCCGTCGACACGGGCGGTCATAGTCTGAAGCAAAGAGACACGACGACTCAGGGCGTCCGCAGACTTGTTCTCAACACCAGCTCGGTGTTTGAGCACGTAGTGGAAGTCCTGCAGATACTCCACCCACTTGGCATGGCGATGCCCCAGCTTGCGCTGAGAATCCAAGTAGCGTAATGCCTGGTGGTCGGAGTAAAGCACGAACTCCCGGGGAAGGAGGTAGTGCCTCCAGTAGCGTAAGGACTGGACAACCGCATAAAACTCTCGATCGTAGTTCGAATACTTCTGTTTCGCCTCGTTTAACTTCTCACTAAAGTAGGAGACCGGGTGTCCCTCTTGGCTCAATACACCACCGATACCAAATCCAGATGCGTCGCAAGCGACCTCAAAGGCATGTCCAAAGTCAGGAAGCCTCAGGACTGGGGCCGTCGTCAACTTCGCCTTTATCTCCTCGAAGGCTCTAGTGGCAGCGGGGGTCCACTGAAACTCTCCCTTCTTGAGGCAGCTCGTGAAGGGGGCCATGATCGTGCTGAACCCCGGGACAAACCTCCTGTAGAAGGTGGCAAGCCCGTGAAAGCTGCGAGCCTCGTGGATAGTCGTAGGCACAGGCCAGTCTCGAATACATTGGACCTTTTCTGGGTCAACAGATACGCCAGTCGAAGATATAATGAATCCAAGTAAGTGGACGGACTCGGAGAGAAAAGCGCACTTCTTCAAATTCACATACAATTTCTCCCGGCGCAGGGTGCCGAAGAGAAGCCTCAAATGATCGAGGTGGGCGACCTGTGTCTGGCTGTAGACCAATATGTCATCAAAGTATACAACAAGAAACTTGTCCATGTAGGGTCGCAACACCTGCGTCATGACTCTCATAAACGTACTAGGGGCGTTTGAAAGCCCGAATGACATGACTAGCCACGCATAGAGACCATCCTTAGTCTTGAAGGCGGTCTTCCGTTCGTCCCCTTCACGCACTCTGATCTGGTGGTATCCACTACGCAGATCGATCTTGGTAAAGATCTGGGCACCGGACATAGTGTCCAATAGATCGTCTAATCGAGGAATCGGAAAGCGGTACTTGACCGTGATCTTGTTTATGGCGCGGCTATCGACGCACATACGCCAACTGCCATCCTTCTTAGGGTTAAGAGGGGCGGGAACAGCACACGGGCTCATACTCTCACGAATAAATTGCTTCCGTAGAAGCTCGTCGACCTGCCGTTTGAGCTCAGCGTGCTCATCTGGATGCATACGATAGTGGGGCAGGTTCGGGAGGGAAGCTCCCGGAATCAGATCTATAGCGTGCTGGATATCTCGCTGCGGGGGCAGCTCATCGGGGAGTTCGTCGGGCATAATGTCCGCGAACTCATTCAAGAGGGGACGTACCGCTCGTGGGTGGTCAACAGAGGGGCCCTCAGATACCTGAGTAGCGGCGACAACATACATAACATCCGCCTCGATACTGTCGCGGAGAAACTCGCCACGCCTCAGAATGTGCAATGGTCTCGAAGCACCCGTACTCACGGAAGGCTCAACCACACCCTTCGATCTCTCCCTGGGCTGGGTGGGTGTCAAGGTAATCTTCCGCCCCTTGTCATAGAAGACACACGTGTTCGAGCGGCCGAAACACGTGACGTCACGATCGAACAACCAGGGGCGTCCAAGCAGCACATGCGCAACGTCCATGGGAATGACGTCACACCATACCCGATCCTGGAAGGATGCGATGCTGATCGGTACTAAGCAACGCTGGGTCACCTGAATCGCGGTCTTGTCGACCCAGACGACACGATCGGGGTGGGGGTGAGGCTCTGCCTTCACCTGCATACGGTCAAGCCCCTTCTGGGATATGATGTTCACGCAACTCCCACTGTCGATGGCTAATTTGCAGGGTCCGCCTGCACTAGGGAAATAGGTGTAGAAGATGGTAGTGCGACACCAGTCCTCATCTGCACGTGGGGTGTGTAGGAGGCGCCTAATCACTCCCACCTCTAAGGACTTCTCGGCGTCGCTCTCCCAACCTTCTTCAACAGTGGCTCTAATTTCTTCCGCGCCCTCAGCATCCTCCTTTAGATCGTGCTCCTCATCCTCAACCAACAGAGTCCGCGTAGGGCAGTGGGCCGCCACGTGTCCTCTGCCCAAGCACCTAAAACACTGAATACCCCCAGGCCTCTGGCCCTCAGTAGCGATAGTCTTTCCCTTCATGTCAGGAGTGACTCGAGGGGGTGGGGGCTCTCACGGGGTCTTCACAGTGGTAGCGGTCATCTCTGACCCGCTGCCCACGACGGGGAGAGTCGCCCGGGTCACCCGCCTCATGGTCGTGTAGGGAGGGAGTACCTCTCGCGCGCTCTATCAGATCTAGACGACGAGTCACCGCGGCGATATCGTGACGCACATTCTCGAACTGGGTACCCATTGCGTCAAAACGCTCTAGAATAAGGCGTTGAAAGTCTGTGGTAGCGGTGCTCGAATTCGAGCCCGCTGCCCGGTCATTTGTGACGGGTGGATCTACCATGCTTCTAAATGTCCTACCACTACGGAGCATGCAAATGGCCCGACCTGGGCTCTGATACCAACTGATGTAGGGTAGGTTATGGAGTGCACCACCTAGACTCTATATGCAACACGACAATCGGTTCACACGATGAATTATTAGAGCAATGAAAAATAATAACGCCACAAGCAAATAACTACAACAAGAATTAATTTTTATATTGGGCGATTTCCTTAGTTGGCTTCCCTCCGCTCGGAGGGCCAAAAGCGAAGCGCACGGCGAAGAGATCCACCTGCAGGTTAGCAATCATTCGATACCAAAATACCCCAGGCAAGCTCCAAGCAAATATGAGATTATCCACTATTAATATCAAGAAAATAATACAACCCAATCAAAAAATAACTCAAGACTAGAGACTGATTTCGGGCAATGGAAGTGGAAGGCTCAGGTGGCGTAGATCGGGTGCCGAGTTGTGGAACCGGAGGTGGAAATAGCGGTTGTGGCTGTTTTGGTGGTGGATGAAGGGGTCGGGACGGAAAACGGGTGGATCCGGATGAGTGCACGCGGATCCGGACTTGGGTGGGCGGATCCGGTAATAGGTGGCCGGATCCGGGTTAGGGAGAGTGGATTAGGTGACGGGAGGGTAGATCGGGGCACTTGAACCCGGATCGTGGGGAGTAATGGTAGAGGGGGGTTAGCGGGCGGTGGATCCACGGATTTGGGATAGAGGAAGGGATTTGGCGGGCTGGTAGGAGGTGGAAAGGGGGCGGGTGGCTGGATCCAGGTGGCGGACAGGTGGGGGGGGATGGCGGCCTGGATGGGGAGGAGACGGTGGGGTTCGGGCGGCCGAACCTGGGCGGAAACAGGGGGGGGGGCGGCGGCCTGGATGGGGAGGAGGAAGTGAGGGAGAGGAGGAGGAAGACTTACCCCAAGGCGTCGGCACCAAGGGTCCACGGCGTCGGCACCGCGGGAAGACCACCGGAAGTAGGGAAGAAGAACTCTCCAACTTTAGCAATGAAAAGCCCTAACCAGCCACTAGTCCTATTTATAAGAAAATAAGCATGAGGGCATCCCATCCAACGGCTATGATTGGCCGGTGGGTTCGTCCTTAAATAAACTAAGCACGTGTCCAAAAAAATACATAAATATATAATTCTGATTCGCGGCGACGTGCCGGACGCAACCGCGGGGTCGGATCGGCGATCCGATCACGTCTTCCGGCGGGAATAAATGAACGTGGGTCCCGCCCCATCATGTGCACGATCCGATGGACTCCCATCAATAACAAGTACAACTAATGATACGAGGCGTGAGAGATAACAATGAAGTAAACGGGAAGAAGAGACTAAACAGAGTAGTATTTTGGAGAACGGAGGAAGGGAGATGGTTAATGAGATAACATATTCGTCGAAAGAGCAAAGTTCTAATATACCTTGGGGACCTGCATATGAATCATGAGGGAGCGAGCAACATCAAGGAGGTGTCTATTTTTCCGTTCGGAGACGCCGTTTTGTTGCGGAGTATAGGCACATGAAGTCTGGTGGATAATTCCGAATTCAGAGCAGATACTGACAAACTCTTGGTTAGTGTATTCACGAGCATTACTAGTGCGAAGAGTTTTGATTTTGTCAGAAAATTGTGTGTGAATTTAATGAACAAAAGCCCGGAACACACCGGAAAGCTCGAAGCGATCGCGTAGTAAGTATAACCATGTCGTCCGAGAGTAGTCATCAATAAAGGTAATAGAGTAACGATAGCCAGATATACTAGTAATTTTGTACGAGCCCCAAACATCAAAGTGTACTAAAAACAAGGAGCGGAGCTCCAAGTACAATTATAAGGAAAAGTTGAACGATGCTGTTTTCCCAAAATACATGAATCACACGTAAAAGGCGGAAGAGAAATACCTGGGAGGGCCTTCTTGAGGACTGGTAGAGGAGCATGATCAAGACGCTGATGCCAATCAACGGAGGAGACTGATGAGAGGATGATAGGAGAAACATCGAGAAGGTAGAGTCCGTTTTGCAGTCGTCCTTTACCAATGATACTTTGCGTCCGTCGATCCTGCATCAGAAAAAAGGTAGACGTAAATGTGACAGAACAATTCAAATCGTCAGTGAGGCGACTAACAAAAAGCAGGTTAAATGGGGAGCCCGGGACATGAAGATCCGAGTAGAGAGATATATAGGAAGTCGGGGGAATATCAGCAGAGCTAGAGACATGAACATTAACGTCATTGGCCACAGTAATGCACTTAGGATATGAAGAATCCAAGTAGTGCAGTGGCTTCATCGAGGTGATATGGTGAGTGACACTTGAATCCACCATCCAGCGTGGACCAGTTGATAGACAATCGATACCTTCTCAGAGATAAGGGAGACGAAAAGGGCTTGTATACACGTCCCTGTCCAGGAGCAGTCTTCAAGTATCGAAGAATGCTTTCAACTGCCTGGAGATGAGAGATACATGGCTCATGCATGAATCGGCTGGCAACCCCAACAACAAATGATATATCAGGTCTCGTAACAGTGAGATATATCAGTTTTCTCACAAGACGACGATAATACTCGGGATTTGGAAGGAATAGATCAGAGTCTGACGCATGAGCACAAAGCTTGTGATTACTATCCATGGGAGTGTCGGCGCGTTTGCATCCAGAGTAGCCCACATCATGCAGCAAGTCATGACAGTACTTCCTTTGAGATAATACCAGTCCATCAGGTTGCCGAGCCACCTTGAGTCCAAGAAAGTAACAAAGGCTTCCCAAGCCCTTTGTTTGAAACACAGTTGCCAGATGTTGTTTGATCTTATGTATCCCTGTAAGGTCATCTCCTGTAATTAGAATATCATCAACATATACCAAGAGAATCACTGTGCCTGTTGGGCGATGCCGAGTGAACAATGAGAAGTCGGCTGAACTCCGAGTGAACCCAGTTGCAATGACAGTCTGATTGAAATTTTCAAACCATGCCCGAGACGACTGTTTGAGACCATAAAGCGACTTCTTCAGACAAGAGACGAGAGACTCCCCCGTGATCTCAAACCCGGGTGATTGTTGCATAAAGATAGTTTCCTGCAAATCCCCATTAAGAAAAGCATTTTTGACATCCAACTGGTGCAACTGCCCATGCCGATGAACAGCGAGGGAGATTAACACACGAACAGTATTCAGCTTGACAACTGGAGAAAAGGTCTCATCATAATCTAGACCTTGTTGTTGAGTAAAACCACGAGCCACCAACCGAGCTTTCAAACGTTGAACCGTCCCATCTGGGCCTTGTTTGAGGGCAAACACCCACTTAAACCCACACAAATTGTGGGAGAGTGCATGAATCTACTTAGGATACCCATGATATACATAATATCAGAGAGAGTATGAGATAAGTATATGAGTCTTTCAACCAATCGTTTGTACCTTGAGACATCAACTTTCTCCCCATTAGTATCAGCATCAATCATGTGATTAGCCTCAATAGGTGCATACACGAGTGCACACCCAGGCATACCAGTTTCCTTCAGAAGATCAAGGGTATGCTTTCTTTGAGAGATGAAGATTCCCCAACGAGACCTCATTACTTTAATTCCCATGATGTATTTCAACTTTCCTAGATCGATGGATACCTAAATTAATGGGGCAAACTCTAATAATTAACCATTTCATTTTTGGAGCATGAAAATAACTAAAGTGTTGCAAGCGAGAGAGGGAGAGGTATACCTCAGGTAAGGATGACAACGGTAGACCGGTTCCCTGAAGGTGCTGGAAATGAGGATGACTGGTCAAGAATCAGCGACATCAGTAGAGGTCAAGGACGGACACAACGCCTTAACATGGCTGGAAGGTGGCGTCTGGAGCAGGAAATCGACGGGAGAAGCTAGAGCAGACGTCGAGGTCGCCGAGAACAGGAGACAACAACCCTGGATGGGGAAGGCGGCGGAGGCTGGAGCGTCGTCCGACGGTGGAGGGCTCGAACTGCTCAGAAAAGGACGGAGAAGTGCTCGCCGGCCCTCGGGATGGTCCCCAGTGGCGGCGACGGAGCATGACGGGGGTGGTGGGGGGATCTTGCCGGGGGCTTCCGTCGAAGTGGCTAGTGCTGGAAGGGGGGGGGGGGGGGGTTATCGGGATGGCGCCGCTAAGTGAGAACCAAACGAACCAAAAAATGGTCGTTTAGTTCAATCTCTAGCCGACTGAACAGGAAGGGAGGGGGGGAGCTGTTTTAAAGAGCAGATTAGGGTTTCATACGGCTAAGTGGGCTTCAAGGCGGGCTTAACTATTGACAGTCAACAATCAAAACATAGGATTTTCATTCAACAATGACAGATTTTGAACATTCAATTGGAATGGGCAGACACTATGACATGGAAGGGCAGGACTAAAGCAATTTTCCCAAATACAAATCCCTATCTGATTTTGGAAAATAAATTTTATATTGAAATAGATAATTAATATAATCTTGCACTAAACTAATCTACCTCCTAAACTATCAGACCTATGCATTTACGGTCTCGTTGGTCAGTCACATCAACGAGCCAAACAAAAATTGCACGGGCAATATGCACAATACAAAAAATACACAATTGCGCGGACAATACGTGCGATACAACTCAACACCATGTAACGAACCAAAAAAAGGCGCGAAAGCATGCACTACAAAATAACAGATAGGTGCAATAATAAAATAAAAGATGTGATGCGGGTTGCATCATCCAACTGGCTTTCGATGTGATCCATGCGCTGAGAGTCCGAGATAGCAGTGGTGGAGATGTTCTCTTTGGCGTGGAGGGCCATTGCCTGAGTCGTGGGCATGAAACAACAACTAGGTGTAGCGGTGAGGATTGCCGAAAGGCTGCAATAGCTGTAGGAGGGTGGCTCGACACGGAGAAAGACAACGATGAGGAGAAGCAGCCATTGGAAGGCCACTGGAGGGCCTCTAGAGTGCGGGGACAAGAGATGAAAAAGGCGTTGTTGGAGGTGGGCGGCTCTGTACTCCGCAGAATCGCTGCTGGAAGGATGGGGCGGCGCTGGGTAGGCCGTAGCAGCCGCTGGAAGGATTCGGGCCAGAGCGGCGAGGCGGTAGGTGCTCAACAACGGATCGTGGAGGCAAACAATCAACTGGATCATGGAGGTAGACGCGCGACAACGGATCGAGGCAGACACTCTATTGGATCGTGGATCGTGAACGCTCGGCAACGGATTGTGGAGGCAGACACTTGACAATGGATCGTGGTGGCAGCCGCTCTCCTTTATCGTGAAATCGTAAAGAAGAAATGGAGTAGCAAGGCGGAAGCCACATTCGCGGAGATGGAAAGAGACGGGGAGGCAGAATTAGGGTTCGGTGAAACCCTAAACGAGGGCAGGTTGGACCAGTTGATACACTAGAGTTGTATCGAGATCAATAAGATGAAATTTGCATTGCATTAAACAAACATAAAGATACAATCGAGAAGCAAGTTCTCACCAAGCATACTTTTTGAGTTGCCCCCGGCATGCTCCGTGCATCAACGACGGGCTCTGGGCGCCTTTGGCTGGCTCAACCCCCCCCCCCCCCCCCCCCGACGGGCTCCGTCCTCGCACGATGCGCTCCGGGCGCCCCCGACGGGGAGGGCTCCTGGCGCCCCGACAGGGCGGGCTCCAGGAGCCCCCGGCGCGACGGGATATTTATGTTTATTTATTATACTATTTATTTGTTTATTAATTTTTTTTTTCAATTATATGATTTTAGAGTTATTTAAAATTATTATATATTTTTATTTTAAATTATAAAATTTAAACAAAATTTTAAATATATATATTTAAATGTTTTTAAAAAATAAAAAAAATTTAAACAAAATAAAACACGAACACTGCGACTGGCTGAGGCCGGCAGCGACGGCTTGCCTGAAGCCCACCGCAGAATTGTCGGACCCCCACGAACCCGCCGAAGGTAGTCCGGTGGTGCTCCGGCAAGGCCACCATTCGGGGTGGTCCTAACCGTGCGCTCCCGCCTGTAGCTCACAACCATGGTGATGCAGGACGACGCGTAGGGTTTATACGTCTGTCGGCTTTTCTAGGAAACCCTAAATGCATGCGATGATTCAAATTAATTTTTGCAGTTTTGATCAAAATTTGCATGAAGTTAAAATGAGGCAACTAATTTTTTAATACGACACAAAATCACTATTTTGTTTTAAAATTAAAATATCTTAAATAAAATGGTTCAATTTAAATCCGGAGAAAGAAGTTCGCAACTTTCGTTATGTTCCCCTTGTCGTAGCACAACGAAAATCGCGAACTCCAAATACGTTTCCGTTTGGAGTTTTCGGCGTAGCGTTCGCTGACAAAACTCGGGCGAAAATCCGGCAAAGAGTATTAACCTACGAGTAAATATTGAGACACACAAAGGGAGAGATAAAAACAATTACCCTCAGAAGAGACGTCTTCCGTATTCGAAGTCGATGGCAATCACGCGTGGAACTACTCGTCACCTTCGTTCTCCGCTCCGAGGTCGGCCGCTATCGCACACGGGCACCAAGGAGTTAAGTCATTCTCTCACACAAGGTGGTTCCACGGAATCACTCAACAATGTAAGAAAGCCACAAACTCACAATCTAAGATTCACTCGCTCTCACACTCAAGGTGGATCCACGTAATCTCAGACACTTGATTCACGAAATCTATGAGCACTATGGGTAAACTAACTCCTCACAAAGAAGCAATGTCACCCATCCTAAATCACTCTACATGAAACATTCAACTGCAGCTGCTCATTATCATCAATAGCTACTCTAAACTACTGTTCAACTCCCTCACCGTAGAAGACAAACAATAACTAAGCAATATTACCCTTGCAGCAACAAAAACATCAAATTTCACTATTCATGGAGTTAATAACTAATAACCTTCACTATCGGTTCATGGGAATTAATCACAACAACATCCAACGACTCCCTGTAAATGGGAATTCAACAATTAAATATTAAAGGCACAATAATTTTGATGTTACAATTCTTCATCCCTGCGGATCAACATCTCCCGCAAGCAAGTTCCTCTTCAACACAACCTACAACTATCGCACAGGAGCAACGACCTCTAGCTCTAACAGAAAACACACAACCTTCATGCCTAATTCACGCCTAAACTCTAACAAGAAGCACACGCAACAACTCCATCGGAAATAGCTATCCGGCAAGCAAACAACAAATCAATTTCATTCATTCATCACCAATTTCAACAATAACAATCCCTTTTATAGGGTTCAGCCAAAACAACAAAAAAATAAAACAGAAACTGAAAATAACCGGAGAACCTCCATGATCAGCAGATCAGCAACCACCGTGATCGGCTGAAACAGGAACATGGAGTTGAAAACCGCCTGGAAGAGGCGTCGTGGCCTGCGCTTGTGGAAGACGTGGCTGTCGTGCATCGTCGTGGTCGAGAGATGCGGCTTTTGCAAAGAGGTGCGGTTGCCGAGCCCTAGCGGAAGCGGGAAATCCGCCATTCCTGCGGCCCTGGATCGGGAGGGGAGAAGGTGAACAGTGATCGAACCCTTGAACCGGGAAGAGAATGGACCGTCTTTGATTCATATATATATATATATATACTTATGAGTAATAGTTATATATATATTTTTTTATATAAAATTTAAAAACAGATAACGTTTTTTTGTTATATATAACTTAACTTATATATATATTTATCTTTATTATATAAAACAATATAGATATCTCAAAGCACACCGTTAAACGCATTATGACCGTCCGATCTCCAGGAAATAGGTTCTGGCCATTGGATTCATACAGATTGGCCTGCAATGAAAAAACTCTCAAAACAAGTTACTGTTCATCCACGAAATAAGCCCGATACCCGCCCCTTCCGCCGCTGGCGGGTTCGCCGGCCTCCGGAGAACCTGCCGGGGGTTGTCCCGCGGCGAGCGGGCATGGCCACCGCCGGTGGGCGCTGGGCAGGCCGCCGACGACAGAGGTGGGGCGCTGGACGGGCGGGCCGAAGCGGGGGTGGGGGGATTTTGGGTTTTTTTTTCATTTTTTATTTAGAAAAATAATAAGTAATTATATATTTATTTATTAAATTATAATTTGATTAAAAAATAATAATTATTTATTAAATTATATAATTATTTAAATTTTGCCGGGGGCGGGCGAAGCCCGCCGGGGGGGACGGGCTTCGCCCGTCGGGGGGGACGGGCTTCGCCCGTCGGGGGGCGGGCGAAGCTCGCAGTGACGCATCGAGAACGGGCGAAGCCCGTTCGAAAATGTTAGTATTCTTATATATACACATATAAGTTCACATTCTCTCAACAGCGCGCACACACACACACAATATATATATATATATATATATATATATATATATATATATATATATATATATATATATATGTAATTATATATATATATATATACATTTTTACACACAAACATGTACGTTCAAGGCCGATAGGGTCCGGTCGGGTGCGGCGTCAGGTATTTTTTGCGACGATCCGATGGGCTTGGTCTCCACCACAGGGCCTCCGCCGGCGGTGGCCCTACTGGAGTGCCTCTGGACTACCCCGGTGGGTTCGCCGGGGTTCGGCGAGTCGGCCGATGGGCTCCGGGAGGCCGCTGTCGGCGGCCTCAATCATGAGCCGTTGATTTTTTTTTAAAATTGCTTTCGCGAGGGATGGTCTGCTGTAACGCATTCTTGATGAATCGAACTGCTAAGATCAATTTGATGGGCCTCAACGTTACACTGTGAATTCTGATTGGCTTCCCATATATCTTTGTATCTATAGTATATATATACCTCACTATTTTTCTAATAGGCAATTACTTATTTCTGGCACAAATTGGTTTCGTTTCAATTTTGTTAAAATTTGGAGCCCATATCATGCATGATTCTGAGTTTAATAGACAATTATCAACCCTATTATTGTGCTTTGACTATCTTCTGTAATTATATTTGTATAAGCTGAAAGGTGGTCTGCAATGATTTTTTTAATAATAATCTACTTGGTTCCATCACTATTAGCCTTGCAGATAAATTAACTCTTTGTTTTTTTTTGTTTTGGCGCGTACCTTCCATCTTACTTTCTTCTAAATTGTGTTTTTATTCTCAGTTGACATTACGAAGAGTTATGGATGTCGCTAAACTAGCCACAAAATCGGGTCAGTTGAACGAGTTTTCGATGGTTTTGCTCAATAATGTCCTGTCATTACCTTTGGGGATCCTGCTTACAGTTGCATTCAAGGAAGTAGACTATTTATCTAAAACGTATGATCATTCAACTTGAGTTTGTTATTTCTCCAGTTTTGTTTCCTTTTGAGACCTGTATTATGTTTTATTCTATATTATTTCTATGAGGATTTTCTACCTCTGTTTAATTTAGCCTTTTCGTTTGAGCTCTTTCATTTATTTCCTCCCTCTTGCGGCACTAGTTCTTCAATTCAATTTATTTCTGCTAGTAAAATTTTTGATCTATTTTAGCATTAACTATGTAGAAGAAAAAGTCAAGTTGTAAATAAACTCCTCCAACTTATACCATAATGTGGGTCTCACTTAGCTTGAATCATAATATGTCACCACCTCACAAGCTAATACTGTAGAGATCAATAAGACCCAACTTTGTGCCATTATTAAGTAGTCTTTTTCCAGATAGAGCAATACTAATTGTAGATTGGTTGCCACAATATGGTGGCATAGCTCCTTGGACCTGGGTACATTTGATCGGAGAGACCCCCATAATTCAACAGATAAATTAATCAAGTGTCTAATTAATGAAAATTTAATCTGTTAGGTGTTCCGCTCGAGGTTAAAAACAACGATTCCTTGACAACTATGGAGGTGTGGGCTTGCGCTAGGCTCGAAGCAGTCACATCGCGAACAACAATGGATCAGGAGAATCTGGTAGGGCTAGAGAGTGGTCGATGAAGGAGAAGGCGCGCGGGACGAGATATGTCGACAAAGAGAGTCTTCGACGAAGGAGAAACACACAGAAATCAGCGGATGAAGAAAGCGACATGGGGAGACGAGGCTGCTATCGATCAAGGAGTTGCGGTCGACTGGAATCCAACACAAAGGAATGACGATCTGTTGTTATTGGAATGACGACATGTGGGTCATTAGTAGTCGACATGCTGCGGTTTTATCTGCGGGTTTTTTGGTTACTGGCGATGAGCTTCCCGTAAAAACCCAAGGATTTGCTTTGATGTCGGTCGTTGTTCCTCTGGTTGACCGAGGGAAAAACGAGTGGTAGTCTTCTTTGAGCATGGATGGATGTTGAAGATGTCGTGGTTGTATGCATACGAGTGGACCGAAGTTTCTAATATCAAGTTGTTATGGGCTTCTCTCATAACAACAATAACGTCGTGGGAGGAGTGGACAGAGGCGGGATGACAACGACGGATGGTACTATGGAGCCGGAACCGCGACTGCGTAGGCTTGGTGTTTTTGAGAGGAGAGAGCTACAAAAATCTCAACAAAGGGGACAGGGTGGGTGGGTATGGCGTATGTGGTGTATTTGACACCTATTTTACTTATCATGGGATACTTCATCAACTGGCGTGTTCATACCTCCTCCCAACATTGGTTGTTGAACGCAAGAAAAAACACCTTGAAGTCATATGATACCTTCTTATTGCAATGTATCTCTCAAATCCTATTGGGGCGAAGCGGTCTTCACTGCGTCTTATCTCACTAACAACCTTCCTCCAATACTCTGCAATATACTTCTCCTATCTCTCATTTGTCCACCAAATGTGTCTTCAACGCATCTCATCTTCCTCCTCGCGTGTTCTGATGTGTCTATTTTGCCCATGTTCATCAACACAATCGTGATAAATTAGACGCTCATTCCCATAAAACTCTACTACGAAAGGGTATCGTTGCTATCATTATTCCTCTCAACTTTTCTTCTATATCATGGACATTACTTTTTGTGAAGGAGAACAATTCTTTAGCTCTCGTTAGAGGGAGAGGGACACTGATGTTGACACCCGACTTTCCCCTTCCCATTATGGCATCATATCTTCCTCCTTCCATTAGTCCAATTACCACATCTACCCGTGTCCTCACCTCGATTCCTGTTGTTGAGAAGCTTATTCCTCTTCCTCAAGTCGTGTTGTGATGACACAAAAACAAATATAATCTTCCATATAGGTCCTGACAAAGACCTCCATCGACCTCTCTTGCATATGAAAAATAAGCAACCCCTGCAAAATACCTTATTGCCAGCTGTATCTCATATCACAATCCAACACAGGCACATAAAGCCTTCATCTCCTCTCTATCTTATGTTCGTATTCTTAATACTTGGCTGGTTTCCAAGATGGACTCCATCAACATTTTTTTACCATGCATTGCATGCCTAGGATAAGAGCTGTAGAAACTGGATGTAAAAATTATTACTTTTACTTGGAGATCTTGAAGAGGAAGTATACATGAAGTTTTCACTGAGTTTCGTACAAACAAGTGTTAGAACCAGGAAATCGGTTCTCAAAAGTTTGGACCTAAGGGATAGTCTGAGGTTACTGACCATGTGGCTAACTCTATGGATCTGATGACAAGAGAGATAGATAGAGAGAGAGAGAGCATGAATTCTGATTGCCTACACACAAAACTAACCTATTGCAACGAGTAGGCCCCACCATACACCCAAAAGTTTATAGGAACTTTCCCTCCTAAAGACAAGGTTGTGCTAGTCACAAGGAATGCACATGCTTGGTAAATGAGAACCTTGGGGAGGGGGGTCAATGGCCTTTCCTTGGTGCTCAGGGGTCCTATTTTATACAATCCAGACTGGGGCGGGGGGGGGGGGGGGGGGGAGTGATGGCCTGCGAATAGAAGCCCCCGCATAATACCTTACCTATCTAACATGTTGTAAGTCCTCGACAAGGTGATTGTGGCTGCATGGAAGGACCTCACAAGTTGGGGTCCAATCTTGCGAGCTCCTTTCATTAGTTGTCAAGGGTTTCTCCTATGAGCAACATTAAGAGGGGCCTCGCGTATGGGCCACTTTAAGAGGGGCCTCGCCTATGGATGTCCTCTAGAGGGACCTCACCTATGGATTTTCTTTGGTTCTTCTTAGGTGATGTTTATTTTAGTCAACATTTTGCTGTAGCTGGTCTATAACTGGGTTGTGCCTGCCCTCGGACCTTGGTAAATACAGGTTGTACACAATTCCCGCTCTTTGCGAGTTCTCCCATAGCTCGTAAATAATCATTCATCCCTGATTTGACAAACTGCGAGCTTTGGGTTCTTGCGTGATGACGGTTTGTGAGGACTCTGCTTCTTATAAATAGGGGAGGGCCCCCCAAAGGTATAATCTTGACTGATTGTTGGCGAGATGGGAACCACTTCAATTGAAGTGGCTACGAAGTCCGCTCTGCTTCTTAGCGCCCTCAAAAGGCATCCTCCTGGTCATAGCAGCCGATGCGAGGGGGTGGGGGGTGGAGAGCAGGACAGGAAGAGAGGAAGAACCTCTACCCCACCCGCAGAGGAGGAGGTTCCAGACGAGGGCTGGCCCTCGATGGAGGGAGGAGAGCCTTCAGAGAGATGCGATCCCAACATTTCGGAGATGGTTCGCGAGGCAATTCAGGATAACACTTTTGCTTTCCAAGGGTCTTCTATGCCATCATTTCTTACCTCGCTATTTACTTTAGGTTTTGGATCTATTCGGCTTCGGGTCATATGGTGACATCACCACCGTTGGCCACAACATCTCTACCCCTCTGGGTAGGGACTCTGTGTCAACCCCGCCTAGCAACCCAGAGCTCAAACTCAAGCTGAGTTCGTCTCGCCAGATCGACATACTTCTTCTCTTCCAGCGATTGATCATAATCTGAATTTTATGCCGATTTCTTAATTTTGTGCAGCTCCTGCTCCATGCGAGACGACTAAGGTTCCTTTCTCTGGCGGAACAACTCTCGCCGAGTTGAACGTAATCCCTCCTTCTCGCGAATCTATGGCGGGGCATGTTTCTTATCCAACTAATGCGGTGGTCGTGGCACTATCCTTGACGAATGATGGGAGGTCTTGCCATCAACGAGACCTCACCCATAAGTAGTTGGTCGGGGAGTTCCCTCCTGGTACGGTGACGCTGCCTCCACCTCCTCCCGGTCTCCCTCCTATGAGTGTTATTCGGGTCGCCAAGCCTAATGCTTCTCTGCATTCGCAAGTTCATCCACAATCTTTCTATCCGGCAGTGTTTGTTGTCAGGACTCTTCGCAGGTCACCTTCCAAAGGGATCCCCCCTGCCTCGCCCACTAACCTTGTTTCGGTGCAATCTAATGGGTCGTACGGACGATCTCTCCTATAAGATTGTTCTCTCCATCACGATCGTTCAAGGCCACATCATCACTCCCTCACCAGGAGGCGAGACAGGTTGATTCTCGCCCAAGTAGATGCCTTCGACAAGTTTTGTTTCCCTGTAGGAATTTTTCTAAATTTGCATAGTTTTTTCAGGTCACACAACCTCTCATGGTGCCGCGTTTATCGACGCCATATGTACCTCTACCAGTGAGTTCCATACTCGCCTTGGTTTGGCCTATCTCGCCCTTGAATTGAAGGTGGACATGCTAGCCGTGTGCTAGTCGAATCGTCGGCATAGCTTGCTGGAGATTCAGGTGTCAAAGGTGAATTAGTTTGAGCGCCGCTTGGAGGGAGCCGCGGCGAAGTACTTCGCACTACTGCCGAAGTATCTCATATTTTAGAACTTGTTTTTTTTGTAGGAGTTCGCACAGTTCCTATGATCATTCTTCCTTCTGCCATTGAGGTGACCACGACTTCGACCGGCGAGGGACTTTCCAAGCAACCGCGTGTGACCGTCGATGTCGAGGAGATAGAGGGTCTCCCCTCCGAGTCGCCTTGACATCCTGAGGCGGAACCCTCTCGGCCGAGGCGGTACAGGGCTACTACTTGCAAGTGGCGACGCGAAGACATGGGAGAAGACTCTTACGAAGACCCAAAGTTACATCTTAACTTTGGCAAAGGGTTTGGAGTAGCGACCTCATGGGTGATCCTTGATCACTTGGAATTTTGACAAGAGCCAGGTCCACCTCAAGTCGCTCCTTTCGTCTTGGACAGTGGATGGAGAGCCTAATGATGTTGCTTTCAGCGTCGCGTTTGACCTATATAGACGAGATGATGCGAAGTTTTATTCCAGTTCTCCCCCTCCCCCGCTACTTCACTGACCAGGGATCTCAGTCACTCCTTGGGAGTCTTGAGCTCTTCCATCGGACTGCGAGAAAACTTCTCACCATTGAGGAGAAGATTTGCGTGGCTGTGGCGTCTCACCTTGCATCAGAAGAGATGGTGGTGGAGATTAAGGCTAAGCTCGCCTCTGCTGAGCCAATGTTGATCGATCAGAGGTCCTTCGACGTCTCCTTAGTAAGGTCTTGTATCTTTTACTTTCCTTGCCCACCCCTTTGTTGAGAATCTTTGTCAACCTCGCCAATTTTTCCTCGCAGGAAGCCGAGCTGCTCGTGACGGGTCACTCTCTAAATTGGAGATGGATCTGGATGATAGCCAAATGACATTGGAGTCTTCCCTTGTTTGGATTGCCGAGTTAGAGTCCTAGCCTGCACAAGAGCAAGCTCCCGAAGTCGGGACCTCTAGAGGAGGGAAATCAATTCACATGTCACACTTGGAGATCATAGAGATGCACCAAGAGATAACACGCTATGTTGGAGAGTTGGTTTTAGCTCCCGATGCCTGAACTTAAGTGGACTTGCTGAGCTTGAGGAGTTGTCCCATGCCTTTTCACGGTATAATTTTTTGGGAGGGAGAGAAACTCGAGGGGTCTGTCGGACAACATACAAGTGGGTTGCTGATCTCGACCAATTTTGTAGAGGCTTGGAATTAAGTGGACTTGCTGAACTCAAGGCGTTGTTTCATGCCCTTTCACAGTATACTTGGTGGGTGAGAGATGTTCTTGAAGGATCATCGGCCAACATTCAAGGGGGAAGCTTATCTCGGTCGTCAATGTAGAAGCTTGAACTTAAGAGGATACACTATAAACTCAAGGCGTCATCCCATCACCCGATCAAGTCTATTTTGTTTTTTTATGTAGAAATAACTGTTCTAGGACACTCGTATATGAAAACCTTAAGTCCTATTACTAGAGAGTTCTCATCTTGCTACTCAAGAGTTCAAGGAGATTAGCTCTACCAATTCTTATAAGGCACATAGTATATGAAAGATGAATTATTTCTTCACTTCTAATTTAACTTAGAAGTTCGTTAAATGGATTACTCCTGAAGTCGATCTAGCTGCAAAATATAAACAACCCACAATTGAGAGTGAATTCATCTCTTGTAAATGATTTTAGATGGACTCCGTACTCCCTCTTTGTAACCCAGCAGATGGGTGAGAAGTGAACCCGAGGGATCGTCGAAAAACATGCAAGGGGGGAGCTGATCTCAGCTGTCAATGCAAAGACTCGAGCTTAGAAGAATGCACTATAAACTCGAGGCACTGCCTTATCCCTCAACCTAATAGGTTACGAGGTGTGAGACAAAGATTCAAGTTTTAACCCCCTTATGGAGGTTGGTTCCGCCTCAATATGACATCTAGTCTCAGGTTTTTGAAAAACTCTGATTTGTCTTTGGTTATTTAATGGGTACATATTTACAAAAGACGTAACTTGGCTAGCTTTTGCTCTTCCCTTGTTGTTTTAAATCATCTCCGTTCCAAGTGTTCCTGAGGAGCTCCCCTTCTGAGTTCTGCAGACGATATCCTCCCGTCTTAAGATCTTCCTGAACTATGGAAGACCCTTCCCAATTCGGGTTGAGTTTGTCGATGGCGACGGATCTACCCACTGCGACGACTTTCTTCAACACAAGATCTCTCTTCTGGAATTGCTTGACACAAATGTGTTTGTCGAAATGTCTGACCATCTTTTGCTCTATCTCTTCCTGCCAAGTAGAGGCGAGGTCACAGAGCTCTCCGACGAAGTTGAGTGATAACCTCTGCCCTTCTTCGTTCACAAGATGTCATTCTTCTTCTCCATATCCAGTTGCTACCCCCTTGGACTCTTGATCTCGAACTCCACTGAGATGAGAGCTTCTGAACCATTGGACAGTTTGAAAGGAGTTTATCATATAGTCAAATTCATAGTAGTTCTTAAGGTCCAAAGAACTGAGGGTAAGCTGATCCGTCTAACTCTCATTTAAGTTTTCAACTTTTTTCTTCAAGAGATTGAGGACGAGCTTGTTAGCTGCCTCAATTTGACCGTTGCTTAGAGGGTGGTAGACAGATGCAAAGCAAAGATCTGTTCCTAGCTGACTACAAAAATCACTCAACTTTAAACTATCAAACTACGGACCATTGTCTTTGATAATTGCAAGAGGTATTCCGAACCTACAAGCAATATCTTCTCATATAAAAATCTTCACCACTTGGGATGTGGTCTTGGTTAACGCTTTAGCCTCAATCCACTTTGAGAAGTTGTCAATCATTACTTGGATGAATTTCCTCTGTCCACTTGCTTGAGAGAATGACCCGAGCAAGTCCATTCCCCAAATAGTGAACAACTACAAGGCCGTGATCGATCAGAGTTGCTGAGCTGGCTGTAGCTATAGTGGAGCATAAAGCTGACACGTTTGGCACTTCCTGGAGAAGATCTCTGTATCCTTCCCAATGGTCGACCAGAAGTAACCTTGCCTCAACATACGCTGCTTTAGAGTACGGGTTCCAGAATGACTTCCATGTTCTCTGGAATTAATCTCCTCTAAGCGACGATGAACCTCAGCTTCCCCGACGCACCTGGCTAGCAGCCACGAGAGGGTCGTTCAGTTAAAATCTCCGTTATGAATCATATAATAGGTTGTATTATACCAGAACTTTCTCCTGTCTTCAACCTCCGTCTGGAATTGTCTCGTGGTAAGAAAAGACAAATCGGTTGACCCAAGATACTTGCTGCTCAAATTTCATCAAATCTCCCTCCTCGTTTGATGACCAAAACAACTCGGCTGTGGTACCTCCGGCTCTTGGGCCATATTTCACCAATTGGTCAGTCTCCGAGTTCTCCTCTCTCAATACGTGTTGGATGAAGAAGGATCTGAAAGATCCTATCAAGCTCTTCACTTTCATGAGGTACTGTTGTAAGGTCTCTTATCTTACCTCGAACTCTCCGCGGATCTGAGATGCGACCACCAACGAGTCAGTGTGAGTCAAGGTCCCGAACTCCCATCTCCTTAGCTAAGCGAAGGTCTGTTATTATGGCCTCGTACTCCTCCTGGTTGTTTGTGATGGAGAAGAGGATCTTTACTGTTTGCTCGATCCTTGTTTCTTGCAGGCTGACTAGGATGATGCCCACCCTAAAGGAACTCCTTCACGAGGCTCCATCAACGAAAATCTTCCACGAAACAAACTTCGAGGAATTTTCCCCCTCCTTGGATTTTGCGGAGAAGTCTGCAAGAAAATTCGCCACTGCCCGAGCCTTTTTGGTCATTCAGGGCAAGAAAGAGATGTCGAGTCGTTGAGCTCCACGGACCACTTGTCTAGTCTATCTAAGTGCTTCACTCCCTCCATGATGCTGCGTAGGGGATGATCGGTCACCACCCTGATGGCATGCACTTGAAAGTATGGCTTGATCTTCCGAGCTGAGATAATTAAGGCAAAAGCCAGTTTCTTTAAAATATGATAATAGGTCTCGGCCTTCCGCAGGACTTCGCTCACGTATTAGATCAGGAGCTGCCTTTTCCCTTCTTCTCAGATAAGTACTAAACTCACTGCTTCTGTCCCAACTCCTAGGTAAAGGAAAAGGTCTTCTCCCTCCCTGGCCCTTGCAGCAATAGTGTTTGTGTCAATTGACACTTCATGTTCAGTAATGCTTGCTCATACTCTGCCGTGCACTTAAACTTTAGGTTGCTTCAAAGAGTTTTGAAGAATAAAGATCACTTCTCCCTAGCCTTATACATGAACCTGCTTGAACCGGCCAACCTTCTGGTCAAGCACCACACCTTGGATATCTCGGGGCTGACATCTCTATGATAACCTTCATCTCGTCAGGATTGGCCTCCACTCTTGCTGGAGTCATAAGATGACCTAAGAAATTTCCCCTGTTCCAAATACACACTTTGTCGAGTTAAGCCTCATTTTATACTTTTGCTACGTTGTGATAGTCCTGACCAAGTCCCCAAGATGCTCCTGAAAGATCACCATGAGGTCATCCATGCAGAACTCCATATTTCGCCCCTTTTGCACCTTGAAGACGTGGTCTATCATCCACTGATAGGTTGCTCCCGCATTCTTCAGCCCAAAGGACACCATCTTGTAGTTGTAGCATTTGTCGTTTGTGTTGAAGGAAACATCGCGACGGTCTGGAGGATGCATCCGGATCTGATCGTATCCTAAAAAAAATCAAGAAAGCTTATTACAGGAAAATCGACAGCTGAATCAACCAACACGTCAATCCGAGGCAAAAGGGTAGCAATCCTTAGGATAATCTTTATTAAGAAGTGAAAAATTGATATAGATTCTCCATTTATCAACAATTTTCTTCACCATTACAACATTAAAAACTCAACATGGATACTGGATCTCTGATACAAACCCAACTGTTTCTTCACTTCTTCACAAATGGGCTCAGCCAAAGTAGTGGTTATGTCTCTTTTCCTCTGCCTTATGGGACGAACCCATAGATCCAGGTTGAGGTGATGAAATGCTACATATGTATCAATGTAGGGCATGTCTGCGGCAATCCATGTAAGGGCGTTGACGTTTTCCTGCAGAAATGCCACGATCTTTTGTTTGTCTTCTTCTGTCAGCTCTCCCCTGACCTTTACATTTTCGGGCCTCCTGCCAACAGCTACAACATCTACTCCTTCCACCTCCACCGTACCTCTAAGCGTGTCATCCCTTCCAACACCTTCTCAACTTTTTCTGCCTCCTTTTAGCCGATCGTGTTGACGACGTTGAGGTAGCACTTCTGAGCTATCTTGGGGTCATTGTAGATCCTGATCTGAGCTCCTCCTAAGCTATATTTTAAGTATTGGTGGTAAGAGGAACATACAGATTGGAAGGCGCAGATTAGATGCCTTACGAAGATAACGTTGTAACTGTTCAAAGCGTCCATAATGACGAACCGACAATTCTTTGATGTTCCGTCGAGAGTGATAAGGAGTTCCACCCCCTACCTTCCTTTCCCCCGAAAACCCAAAAAGCATACCATCTGACATCGTGATTCTCTTGGCTTCAACCTTAATCTCGTTGAACGCCTTCTTGAAAACCACATTAACAGAACTTCAGTTATCCACCAGGATCCGATAGGCGATGAAGTTCTCGACCACTGTTTGGATAGCAACGACGCCGTGAAAGGAGTTCTCATTACCCAACATATCTTTCTCTGAAAAGGTGATTTCCCCCACCAGGGGAGGTACCTGGGAGGTCAGAGCGACACTCCTACGGTAGACTGGATGGATACTTCCTTTCCTAGAGGCTTCTACTCCTACTCTCACCGAGATAACACCAATCCCTTCGCGCATCCCAATATCCACGATGTCATCACATCTTATCAGAGTCGAAGCTGGAGCCAACTCGCTTTCAGTGGGGGCTCATCGTTGTTGATCTTCCGCCCCTACTCCTTGGGGTCTTCTTTCTCCAATTTCTTCTTCTTGTTTCCAAGAATTCCGGATATGTGGTGGTGGCATACACATCTTCTTGATGCAAATCACAGTAGGGAAGGACATTTCTATGCCGATGCATTTGATGTTGATTCCTCAGTTGGGGACAACCTCCCTGGCGGGAAATCACCATAGAATCCTAAGGAGGAGTCTTGTTATGTCTCCCTCATCTCCCCGATCCCATGAGATGAGGTTTTCCCGTCGGCCTGTTCATCGAGACCTAAAGCCTCCTATTGGGTCCCCGATTCTTGGGAGCCATGGCTGACCTCCTTCCCACCTCCTTGACTCCTCTTGTCTTCTTTGTTCTGTTTTCCTCCCCCCATCCTCCGGGGTCTTGGCTTCCTTCGCTCGGGTCAACCTTGTGAGCAAGGCTTAAAAATTACTGTTTGTGGCCTCTCCTTCGATGAAACTCCCCCCTCGGTCGATCAAGTCATCAAAAGATACCGGCGGGTCTCAGATCACCTCCAAGTTGAACAAGCCCACTTGTTGGCTAAAAGTTAGTGTTAGTTGCAAAGTATAGCTATCCACTTCCTGGATGCCTAGGACTTTCTCCTAGAAGTGATCAATGTAGCTCCCTAATGTCTCATTATCTCCTTGCTTTAGAGGAAAGAGATTGGTTAGCCCCTCTTCCTCTTTTTGAATGCTGCGAACCACAACATCAACCCACGACCAAGGTTGTCAGGATCGAGATCCTAGGTAGGATCATTTTCTGGTTGGATCGGATCAGATCGTGGGATCGGATCAGATCGTGGGATCGGATCAATGATTGTAAGATCTTACAAAAATCATAAATTAAGACTTAAAATATGTAAATACAAACTAAGAATTGTTCAAACTAAGAATTGTTCAGTTAAGAGGCAATCACATCTCTCTTTCTCTAGCTGGCACAATAGAATAGTTCGTAAATGTCATAATTGAGGACTTGCAATTAATGAGAACTTGCATTTAATAAAATTAAATGATAGTAATCAAATGAAAACAAGCTAATAAAATTAAATGATTGAATGATAAAATTAAATGACAGCAAGCTAATCGTTTAACTGAAAACATAAATCGTTAGGGTAAGATTTGCATCTAGAACAGACTGTACGAACTAATGACAAACTTCTTCATAACTAAAAGCTTAAATCCAGCAAGCTTAACTGAAAGCATAAATCCAACTGAAAGCTTAACTGAAAGCATAAATCCAATGACAGACTGCACGAACTTGTCTTGCTGGTGAGATTGGAGTTGTCGGAGGCCCGAAGAGACGTCGGGAGGAAGAGCAGTCGGGAATGCACGACCTGTATGCTGTCGGTAGGAAGAGTAGCCGAGAGGAAGAGCAGTCGGGAATCAGGAATCGCGTAGGAATCGCGATCCTACTGATTCCACAATACGGTTCGTGATCCTATGTGGACGCGGTCTAATTTTGATCTTGAACACGATCTGGATCAAAATGCATGATCTGGATCGTAGGATCGTGCGATCCGGATCGCGATCCGGATCGCGATCCTGACAACATTGCCCACGACGTAAGTCCTTAAAGCAGTAGATGGAACCTGCGGGCAGCTTGTGAAACCTGTCCATGGCCTTCCCCTTAAAGGTAATCGTGAAGAAGCTACACTTCAAAACGTCAGTCATAGTTTGAATGGAAACGTCATCGAACCATTAGTAACTCGTGAAGAATCTGTAAGTGCTGGATGAGATCATTCTTCCCTGTATAGTAACTCGGTGTGGGTTCCCTGAACCCTTCGGGGATTGGGGAAAACAAAATCTAGTCATAAAAGGGGCTTGTCGACCCAAATTGTCAAGCTGGTTGGCTGCGATCTTGCTCCAACTCGGAGAAGAGAGCTCGTCCGGAGTTTGAACATGCCGAGGGCTCGACCTCACGAAAGTGGATTCCGCACGGGATTGGCGAGTGAACTCGCGATTGCTGAAGTTGATCGGGGTCTTCATGGGCGACCCCTTGCCAGGTCTATAAGATGGTGTTACGGACCGCGTATTATGTTATGGGTTGTTATGTGTTACGGGTTATGAGATGATACGAGGTCTCGAGCACCAATACCTTTTATCTTTATTATTATTGTCTTTAGGTGAGAGATTAAGAGTTGTAAGAGTCATCTTGTAGACTTTATAAAGGCATGAACATTATATGTTTGGTTCCTATGAAATGAAGTTCTAGTTTTCCTTATCTCTTGTTGTGAGATATTGGTGGCTCTCTGTAACATCCCAGTTTTGAGAGAGGGTCGATTTGCATTTCTGGCAAATTTTTTGGCTTCTGGAAGGGGGCACACGGCCTGTGACACGGGCGTGTCTCAGGGCGTGTCAGGCTCCAGTCGACGTTTTGGTCGAGAGGTCGCCGAATTTCGCTCGACGATGTGTGTTAGGGCACACGGCCTGAGACACGGGCGTGTCTCAGGGCGTGTCGAGCCCGTGTCGACGATCGGCTCGGGGACTCGACGATTTTCGCTCGACGATGCGTCGGGACAAGGCACACGGCCTAGGACACGGGCGTGTCCAAGGCCGTGTCAGTCAGTCAACGAACTTCGCTCGACGATTTTCACTCTACGAGTGTCGAGTGTCGGGACAGGGGCACACGGCCTGTGACATGGGCGTGTCACAGGGCGTATCCCACTTGCTCGACGTTCTTCGCTCGACGAATCGTCGAGGCAGTGACACGACCTGGAGCCCAGGCGTGTTGAGGTAGACACGGGCATCGACAGGGGCGTGTCCAGTACCCGTGTAGTGCTCGGGTTGTTTTCAGGGCTGTGTCGAAGGAGGCACACGGCCGCGCACACGGCCGTGTCAGTGGGGACACGGGCGTGTCAGTGAGAACACGGGCGTGTCAGTGAGAACACGGGCGTGTCGGATGCCCGTGTGCTGTTCCAGGCGCGTCGATTTGTGACGGCGAATGAGGCACACGGCCCTGGACACGGGCGTGTGCCAGGCCGTGTTCGACCCAGGTGTTTTATTTTTCTGTCAGATCGTGGCCATCTCTTCCCTGATTTTAGGATCTGATGGTTCAGGGCTGTTCTTGGGAAATTAAGTCCGAGAATAGGGTTGTAAACCCTCATTCCCCTTCAAGCGTTTCTCTGACTACATTCTAGAGAGAAGGGAGAGCTAGGAAGAAAGTGAAGGAGGGTTTGTGCTGTAGGAGAAGCTTCAGTGCTCCAAATCGCGAGCCGAGTCCAGATCCGTGGAGGTTAGATCGTTGCGAAGGTTTTCATCCGACTATTTTGCCATGACAAGGAAGAGGAGTCGGAAGTTAACGACACTTCTCCTCTCGGTCTTAGGATGTATGTCTTTAGCATCATTTTTCTTTTCTAGTTCTTGGGCACCAAACTCTCAAATGAGAGGGGTTTTGGGTCGCCAAGGTTCAAGAGGAACCTCCGGGTTGATTGAGTCCGTCCCCGACATATTTTGCATTAGAGATTCGCTCCGTTAGTGGATTAGGCATGGTGGGTGAAGCCGTAGTCGCGACCGTTTGTCCGACTCAGTGATGTTGCATACGAACGTTAAGGATTCGTAGAGATTCCGTTGCGGCAAGACGCCGTTTGTGATGTGGTGATGTTTTTCCCTTTTTCTCGAGTGAGTACGTGCAGTCGGAACCGGACAAGGTTAGCTACTCGTGGCGGTAGATGTTTTCCTTGGTGGACAAGGTTAGCTCCGCATGAGTTGGAGATGGTTTCCTTGGTGCGCGGGAACGCTGTAGTACAAATGAGGGACTAGGGTGGAATTGTCTTGGTTGTGATGTGCCAAGGCGTGATTATGTCTCCGTGGTCGGCTGGCTATCCCGTGACGTTCACGTCATGTGCGGAGAGTGTCCCGGCGAGACTAGTCCCCTTCTGTGAGACTGACGAGAATGCCAAGCATGGGGGCAAGCCCGGGCAATGAGGCCATGAGCGGGTGGGGTCCGGCAAGGATTCTTAGAATCGGTCAGTTTTGTGTTTGTTGGAATCCTGACATGAGACGTCAGAGCTTGTAGGCAAGCCCGGGTCTAAGACCTTGAGCGGGTGGGGCCTTGACAAGAGTTCCATGAGGCGGCCTGTGAGCCGTTGGGGGGAATGGTGTCACCCCTTTGTTTGCGGCTTTATGCCAATGGGGAATCGATGAGTACCCATATGCTGTGATGATGTGCTAGATGCATACGAGTTAGGGTGCCTTGGGTGAATCCCAGGTTATTACATACATGATTGCATAAGTAGACCCTTTTTGTTATATTCTCAACCCGTAGAGAACATGTATGATGCGTGTGACATCCAAGCCTGTTTTAGTAGTTGCTTTTCTTGCTTATGATTTTTGCATATGAAGTGCTAACTTGCAGGTTGGAGGGGTACCCCGGGGTCCGTTAGGGGCGGCCGGGAGGAGATGTGTTGTTACACAGTTTGAGGTCAGCCTTTGCTGACCCACGTTACTAATAAATTTTATAGGGCAAGGATCGCATGCAGGAGTTAGCTCGCCGGCCAGAAAGGCCCAAGCCTCATGAAGTGTTTTTCTTTTTGTAGCTCTACTTATATGATGTTGTATGTTTGAGACTCATGTTGTCCGGCTTGCATGCCGAGGTAGACTAGGAGTGCTAAGCACATTCTTGACTGTTGTATTGTTTGATTTTGGACACTTGTTGTAAGACCATAAGACCCTTTGTTTTACTCTTCTTGTAGTGGATAACTTCTTGTCTTGCTGGTGTTTTCGCTGTGCTGTGCAAAGTGTTTTGAGTGTGGGTAGCTATATCAACTTTTAATACTAAAGTTGTGACGTCCGTATGTTGTGGGGCCCCGACCGGACCCATATTATACGGTCATTACAGGGGAGGTGTTACATTTTGGTATCAAAGCGAGGTTAGATTCAAGGTCAGTGCGTAGAGAAGTTATCCACATAAGAGTAACGCGGGACCATGAGTGTCCTTATGTTTAAGTCTTGAGAGTTGAGACTGATTCCTTGTTTCTTGTTTTCTTGAAGAGTGCAAGCAACGAGGCGGGTACGTCGAGAGCTAGAGAAGAGCTTTCGGCGAGCAGTACCACTGCTCCAGGTCTTTTGGGCACGGGTGTAAACCCGGCCGACTGCTGCCGCATGCTTGCAGAAGCGATGGTGGCGGCCCAAGCTGCAGCGGCAGCTCAAGTAGCAACCCCTGCTACACCGGATACGGCGACGGCCGTGCCAGGAGGAGAAGCCAGACAAGTGGAGCCTTTGGCGGAAAGGGTGGTTGTCGGGCATGGAGACCGACACATGAAGTATTTCCTGAGCTTCCATCCCCCGTCATTCAAGGGAGTTGGTACGCCAACGGATGCGGAGGACTGGTGAGTTCGCATTCAAGAGCTTTTGAGGGTGGCGGAGACGCCAGAAGAAAAGAAAGCTGAGTATGCGGCTTTCATGTTGGAAGGAGACACCAAGTTATGGTGGGTGAGCCATAGCGGCCGCCAGTTCCCTGGACGCACCCCGTCTGTGGAAGAGTTTGGGGATGCTTTTCTTAAGAGGTACATTCCCGTTTCGACACGGTTGGCCCTTCAGAGACAGTTTCTGCATTTAATGCAGCGAGACAAGACGGTGGATGAGTATGTGCAGGAGTTCACCCGTTTGGGTCGTTACGCGGGAACGACGATGACAGATGATGTAGAGAGGGATAACCTCTTCTACCAGGGGCTGAGGGAGAATTTGAGGCAACCCCTCATTTCCATGAAGAGGACGGGATTTAATGAACTAGTTGAGGCTGCCAGGATGTTGGAGAGTGATCTGGAGCGAACCCAGCGTCGTAAGGGTTTTACTCCCAAGCAAGGGGAAGGGAAGCCTTCCCAATCCCATGGAAAATCTCAAGGGAGTCGGTGGTGGAATAAGCCTCACACATCCAGGTCCGGTGAGAAGAGCAAGTGGACGCCTGGAGGTTCTCACTCTAGGGGACCGCCGACGTGCTACAACTGCGGTAAGGTGGGGCATATAACTCGTGTTTGTCCCCAAGGAGGAGCGGGGCAAGAGGCAAGGCAGGAGCAGTCTATGCGCTCCGGCCCCAGTGCTGCAGAGAAAGGGAAGATGGCGGAGTCGAGCGCTTCTCGGTTCCAACCGGTGCAACCAAAGGCTTACAACCTTGGACAGCAAGAAGCGATCCGCCAAACCGATGTGGTGACAGGTATGAAGAAAATTTAAGTTTAAATTTTGGTGCTTCATGCTTCTAGACTTTTTGTGTGTTGTCTATGTTGTAGGCTTCGTTTTAGTTTCTGGATACCCCGCTAGGGTATTGTTTGATACGGGAGCATCGCACTCCTTTCTCGCGGAGAGCTTCATCCGGAGAATAGGAGTTGAGTCTTTCTCGTCGGGCGCAGAGCTGAAAGTGCGCATGCCCAATGGGTCATCCATGACCATCGGGGTCATGTTGGGAGCTGGACGGAGTTGACTTCGTTTTGGTAGCGGCGATTTTGCCATTGGTGGAGTTCGATGTCATTTTGGGCATGGACCGGCTTACAGAGCAGCGCGCCAGTATTGATTGCCTATCTAAGGTGGTGACCCTAAGGAGAAAAGGGCAGACAGAAGTCAAATTTGAGGGCCTTTGTGGAGTGGCCTATTCCCTGATTTCGGCCATGCAATTGATGCAGGCGGTTAACCAGGGTGGGGTAGCGCTGGTAGCGTTATTGGAGGTTCGCCTCTCCCAGTTGTCTATTGAGGAAGTGCCCGTAGTGGCAGAGTTCAAGGATGTGTTTCCGGATGAACTTCCTAGAGCGCCTCCTAGGCGGGAGATCGACTTCTCGATCGAGTTGGTGCCGGAGGCTAGGCCGGTGTCACGTCCTCCGTTTAGGATGACACCAAAGGAGTTGGCTGAACTTAAGGTACAACTACAAGAACTGTTGGAGCAAGGGTATATCAGACCCAGTTCTTCACCGTGGAGCGCGCCAGTGTTGTTTGTAAAGAAGAAAGACGGTAGCATGCGACTATGCATAGACTACCGAGAGCTGAATAAATTGACCGTCAAGAATAAGTATCCGATTCTTCAGATAGATGACTTGTTCGACCAATTGGTGGGGTCAGTGGTGTATTCGAAATTGGACTTGAAGTCAGGATATTATCAGTTGCGAATTCGGGACGAGGACATCCCCAAGACTGCCTTTGGTACAAGGTATGGACACTTTGAGTTTACGGTGATGTCGTTCGGGCTGACGAACGCACCATCTGTGTTCATGGATCTTATGAATCGAGTATTTCGGGAATACTTGGATTCTTTTGTGGTTGTCTTCATTGATGACATCTTGGTGTATTCCAAATCGGAAGGGGAGCATGAGACCCACTTGAGAGTGATCTTGCAAGTGTTGAGGGAGAATCAGTTGTATGCAAAGTTCTCCAAGTGCGAGTTCTGGTTAGAGAAGGTGACATTTTTGGGCCACGTGATTAGTGGGGATGGGGTGGCAGTGGATCCAACAAAAATGGAAGCCATCAGAGATTGGCCGGTTTTGAGGACCGTGGCGGAGGTCCGAAGTTTTCTTGGACTAGCCAGGTATTACAGGAGGTTCGTGGAGAATTTTTCGCGGATAGCTCTACCCCTCACCTCGCTCACTCGTAAAAATCATAAGTTTGTGTGGACTCAAGAGTGCAGCCAAGCATTCGAGGCACTGAAGGAGAGACTGATGATGGCTCCAATCCTAAGTCTACCGCAAGGGATCGAGGGATTTCAGATCTTCAGTGACGCGTCGGGATGCGGTTTGAGTTGCATTTTGGTGCAACATGGCAGGGTGATAGGTTTTGGGTCTAGACAGCTGAAGCCTCATGAGAGGAATTACCCCGTCCATGACTTGGAGTTGGCGGCGGTAATTTTCGCGTTGAAAATATGGTGGCATTATGTTTATGGTGCAAAGGTGGAGATCTTCACAGATCATAAAAGCCTGAAGTATCTCTTGGATCAAAAGGACTTGAACATGCAGCAACGCAGGTGAGTTGAGTTTCTTGGAGACTACGAGGTGACGATTCAGTATACGCCAGGTAAAGCCAATGTGGTGGCGGATACCTTGAGTAGGAAGTACTCGGGACAAGGGAATTGAATCGAAGCTCATGATGAGCGGTTGGTACGGGAATGAGAGTCCCTTGGTTTGGAATGTGTTGCGAGAGGCGAGTCCAGCGTGGCTCGGTTGAACTGGATTGAAGTGCAGAACGACTTGACCGATCGCATTCGGGAAGCGACTCGGTTGGATGTGGAGTTTCACTCTTTTGTGTTGGAGGCTCAAACGGGCGAGAGCAACGCCTGAGAGATGATTGATGGGATTCTGAGGAAGGACGGAAGGGTTTGTATACCGCAGTTCGGCAAACTCCGTGAGGAGTTGATGTTTGAGGCTCACTTCACAAAGTACTCCATTCACCCGGGCAGTACAAAGATGTACTTGGATATGAAGAAATCCTTTTGGTGGCCGGGGCTGAAGCGGGACGTAGCTTTGTATGTGAATCGTTGTCAAACTTGTGCCTTGGTGAAAGCCGAGTGTCAGAAGCCGGGCGGGTTCCTGAAGCCCCTTCCAATCCATGAGTGAAAATTTGATGACATCTCCATGGATTTTGTGCATGGGTTGCCTAGATCGCAGCAGAGTAATGATGCTATTTGGGTGATCGTGGACCGCTTAACCAAGGTGGCCCACTCATCCCAAATCGGAAAGAGGACAACGTGGAGAAGCTGGTGGAGTTGTATGTTCGCAATATTGTGCGACTGCATGAGATTCCTAAGAGCATAGTCAGCGATCGAGATGGACGGTTTACGTCCAAGGACTGGAGATTGGTTCAAAAGAGCTTGTGCACGAAGCTAAAATTCAGTACGACGTTTCATCCTCAAACTGACGGGCAAACTGAAAGAACGAACCGTACTATGGAGGATATGTTGAGAATGTGCGTTCTTGACTTCGGCAAAAAGTGGGAGGATCACCTCTTCATGGTGGAGTTCGCATACAACAACAGTTTTCAAGCAAGTATAAAAATGGCGCCATGCGAAGCTTTGTATGGGAGACGGTGTCGAACACCGATGTCTTGGGCAGAGGCGGGAGACACCAAAATTTTGGGAAAGGAGGTGGTAGTTGACGCTTGTGAGATGGTACGGACCATACAAGAGCGTATGAAGGTGGCGCAAGACCGACAAGCAAAATACTTTAATGCTCGTCACCGGAAGTTGGAGTTTGCGGTAGGTGATTGGGTCTATTTGAAGATCAAACCGTTCAAAGTCGTCTCACGGATTCGCCGACTCAAGAAGTTGAGTTCAAGGTTTTTGAGGCCTTTTGAAGTTGTTGAACGGGTGGGAGAAGCAGCCTATCAGTTGGCGTTGTTTGCGGAGCTGAGTGGATTGCATGACGTCTTCCACGTCTCCGTTTTGAGGAAAGCCTTGGTGGAGGATAGTGTGGTGATTGAGCCGGCATCGGTGCCGATTGAGGAAGACTTGAGGACGCGAGTCCTTCCAATTGCTATAGAGGATTCGGAGACTCGGCAGTTGCGGAATAAAGAGGTTAAACTCGTGAAAGTCTGATGGGACAACTGCGGTCAGAGGAGTTCTCTTGGGAGCGAGAGCAGGCCATGCTAGAAGAGTATCCAGAACTCTTCATTTCAGGTACACGTTAAGTTTTTGTACCCTTTTGCTTTGTAATTTCGGGACGAAATTCTGTTAAGGGGGGAGAGTTGTAACACCCCAGTTTTGAGAGAGGGTCGATTTGCGTTTCTGGCAAATTTTTTGGCTTCTGCAAGGGGACACACGGCCTGAGACACGGGCGTGTCTCAGGGCGTGTCAGGCTCCAGTCGACATTTTGGTCGAGAGGTCGACGAATTTCGCTCGACGATGTGTGTTAGGGCACACGGCCTGAGACACGGGCGTGTCTCAGGGCGTGTCGAGCCCGTGTCGACGATCGGCTCGGGGACTCGACGATTTTCGCTCGACGATGCGTCAGGACAAGGCACACGGCCTAGGACACGGGCGTGTCCAAGGCCGTGTCAGTCAGTCGACGAACTTCGCTCGACGATTTTCACTCGACGAGTGTCGAGTGTCGGGACAGGGGCACACGGCCTGTGACACCGGCGTGTCACAGGACGTGTCCCGCTTACTCGACGATCTTCGCTCGACAAATCGTCGAGGCAGTGAACACGGCCTGGAGACCAGGCGTGTTGAGGTAGACACGGGCATCGACACGGGCGTGTCCAGTACCCGTGTAGTGCTCGGGTTGTTTTCAGGGCTGTGTCGAAGGAGGCACACGGCCGCGCACACGACCGTGTCAGTGGGGACACGGGCGTGTCAGTGAGAACACGGGCGTGTCGGATGCCCGTGTGCTGTTCCAGGCGCGTCGATTTGTGACGGCGAATGAGGCACACGGCCCTGGACACGGGCGTGTGCCAGGTCGTGTTCGACCCAGGTTTTTTATTTTTCTGTCGGATCGTGGCCATCTCTTCCCTGATTTTAGGATCTGATGGTTCAGGGTTGTTCTTGGGAAATTAAGTACGAGAATAGGGTTGTAAACCCTCATTCCTCTTCAAGCGTTTCTCTGGCTACATTCTAGAGAGAAGGGAGAGCTAGGAAGAAAGTGAAGGAGGGTTTGTGTTGTAGGAGAAGCTTCGGTGCTCCAAATCGCGAGCCGAGTCCAGATCCGTGGAGGTTAGATCGTTGCGAAGGTTTTCATCCGGCTATTTTGCCATGGTAAGGAAGAGGAGTCGGAAGGTAACGACACTTCTCCTCTCGGTCTTAGGATGCATGTCTTTAGCATCATTTTTCTTTTCTAGTTCTTGGGCACCAAACTCTCAAATGAGAGGGGTTTTGGGTCGCCAAGGTTCAAGAGGAACCTCCGGGTTGATTGATTCCGTCCCCGACATATTTTGCATTAGAGATCCGCTCCGTTAGTGGATTAGGCATGGTGGGTGAAGCCGTAGTCGTGACCGTTAGTCCGACTCGGTGATGTTTCATACGAACGTTAAGGATTCGTAGAGATTCCGTTGCGGCAAGACGCCGTTTGTGATGCGGTGATGTTTTCCCTTTTTTCTCGAGTGAGAACGTGCAGTCGGAACCGAACAAGGTTAGCTCCTCGTGGCGGTAGATATTTTCCTTGGTGGACAAGGTTAGCTCCGCATGAGTTGAAGATGGTTTCCTTGGTGCGCGGGAACGTTGCAGTACAAATGAGGGACTGGAGTGGAATTGTCTTGGTTGTGATGTGCCAAGGCGTGGCTATGTCTCCGTGGTCGGCTGGCTATCCCGTGACGTTCACGTCATGTGCGAAGAGTGTCCCGACGAGACTAGTCCCCTTCTGTGAGACTGACGAGAATGCCAATCATGGGGGCAAGCCCGGGCAATGAGGCCATGAGCGGGTGGGGTCCGACAAGACTTCTTAGAATCGGTCAGTTTTGTGTTTGTTGGAATCCTGACATAAGACGTCAGAGCTTGTAGGCAAGCCCGAGTCTAAGACCTTGAGCGGGTGGGGCCTTGACAAGAGTTCCATGAGGCGGCCTGTGAGCCGTTGGGGGGAATGGTGTCACCCCTTTGTTTGCGGATTTATGTCAATGGGGAATCGATGAGTACCCATATGCTGTGATGATGTGCTAGATGCATACGAGTTAGGGTGCCTTGGGTGAATCCCGGGTTATTGCATATATGATTGCATAAGTAGACCCTTTTTGTTATATTCTCAACCTGTAGAGAACATGTATGATGCGTGTGACATCCAAGCCTGTTTTAGTAGTTGCTTTTCTTGCTTATGATTTTTGCATATGAAGTGCTAACTTGCAGGTTGGAGGGGTACCCCGGGGTCCGTTAGGGGCGGCCGGGAGGAGATGTGTTATTACATAGTTTGAGGTCAGCCTTTGCTGACCCACGTTACTAATAAATTTTTCAGTGCAAGGATCGCATGCAGGAGTTAGCTCGCCGACCAGAAAGGCCCAAGCCTCATGAAGTGCTTTTCTTTTTGTAGCTCTACTTATATGATGTTGCATGTTTGAGACTCATGTTGTCCGGCTTGCATGCCGAGGTAGACTAGGAGTGCTAAGCACATTCTTGACTGTTGTATTGTTTGATTTTGGACACTTGTTGTAAGGCCATAAGGCCCTTTGTTTTACTCTTCTTGTAGTGGATAACTTCTTGTCTTGCTGTTGTTTCCGCTGTGCTGTGCAAAGTGTTTTGAGTGTGGGTAGCTATATCAACTTTTAATACTAAAGTTGTGACGTCCGTATGTTGTGGGGCCCCGGCCGGACCCATATTATACGGTCATTACAGGGGAGGTGTTACACTCTCTCCTCCAACTAGCAACCCCGCCTAGGCAGCCGCGGTTCCGGCTCCACGGTATCCTCCACTACCACCATCATCTCCCTCTCCGATCAACACTTTGGCGAGTTACCGGCTTACCGCTGCACGGAAGTAGGTCCGTAACAGATGGCTCACCTTCTTTTGAAGAGGTGATACGGCGAGGCGAGATCACAGTGATCTCACTATGAGGTGCAAGGAGAGCTCGCATATTATCTTGTAGAATTCTGTAAAATTAGCTCACGTGACAAACTCACTATTAGATCGCAAGTTGCTGGCGTAGATCTCCGACTTGCCACCGCGAGCATTCTTATCACGACGACAAGGCGAACCAAGGCGAGCGCCAGACGCCTTGACGCTTAGGCGACAAGGCGGACGCCTAGGTGATAATACGACGAACAAGTGGCAAGACGCCAATTTTTTTTAAAAAAGGTAGGTTATAGACAGCGGTTATTGTAATAACCGTTGTCTGTAGCCTGCAGTCTATAGGCAGCGATTATTGTAATAACTGCTGTCTATAGACGACTAGAGACAACGATTATTATAATAATCGCTGTCTATAACATGTATGTCATACTTTAGATAACAATTATTATAATAACCGCTGTCTAAAGCTCTATTTTTTTAACTTAACAGAAAGTTTACCAACACAACCACACAAATTGTTTCTTCATAGCAGTTAGCAATAAGCAACTAAGCATAACTTTTGATATCATGAATTCATGATATCTCAAATTATCAAATCTCAATATATTTATAGCATTAGTCAGTAAGCAAGTAAAACAACTAAACACACAAGTTCTGAATCTTCTGATATCATGAATTCATGATATCTTCATATTTCAACACATTCATACCAAGAAGTAGCAAACTCAAAGTTTTTAATATCATGAATTCATGATATCTCAAATTCTCAGTTCTCAATACATTCATACCTATCTCAAATATCATGAAGCCGTAAGCAGTAAGAAAAAATAATGTCAATAAATACAGACTTCAGAGAAAGAAATAATAGAAAAGTGAACACAAAAATATCATAGTATAGTATTGTGGTCAAATCCAAAATGTCTTCATCCATTGCACAATAGCATATTAGCATGAATAATATTTTTAACATAAACTTTAAATAATCATAAAAAATCAATTAGAATCATCATCAGTAAGTCGTCATTGACATTGCATGTGCTTGGTTGGTTTGAGATACTTGTCTTTTTCCCATAATTATCGTCAATATTTTCATCATCATTGACAAAGAAAAAATGATCTAAATCTTCATCCCCTTTATCCATTAGTTGAACATTAGGTCCAGCTCCACTTCGTAAATTTCGAGCCCCAATTCCAATAGCTCGCTCTACAGCTTCTCATGTGAGATTATCATCATCAAAAACTAAAGCATCCTCTGGTTTGTTCATCATCCACTCACTACTCCAATCTAGCTCATCAAGCACTAAATGATTGTAATTTCTTCTCTTTTTACGTCTTTTTTGGAATCGTGCTTGTAGACAACAATTATACTGGATGTATAAAACATCACTAAGCTTTTGATAGTCTAATCTATTTCTTTTATTTGTGTGAATTTGAATCAAGATAATTGTAAATTTATTAGTAAAAATAAAAATATTAATTTTTATATTTAATATTTGTATACTTATAAACTCAAAAGTACTGTAGTTGCCCTCATAATTAGAAGAAGAATAACATAAGTCAAGTATACGTAATGCTACCTTTGTAAGGTCAACATTCGGTTCTCCATGTGCACCCCACCAATCCACTATTCATTTAAGACAAATATAAATTATTTGACATATAAATAATTTAAGAAAAAAATAAAAACTTAATCAATACTTACTTGGATTTAAGGTGATTCGTTGCCTAATAGCCATAAGTTTTCCAAAACTATTTTGAGATGTTTTGTAGTTAGTACCTTGCTCTGCAATCTTGTCTTGCAATTCTTGATCGGACTAGTCTTGCAATAACATTATTGAAAGTATCTTGAAATTTCTAGGCATCATCATTATGTTTTTCCCCATATTCAAAATATTTGCTTGGATTTAGAAATAAAACCGCCCTATACAATTTTTGCTCCATTTGATTTGTCCATCTATTTTCAACAATGTCAATAATCTTTTTAAATAATATTTCTTTGTTATCAAAATATTTTTTGATCTTTTATTTAGCTTCTTTCATTGTTACATATACTTTAGACATAACAGGCCTTTCATCTCCATCCATTAATCGCAAAACGACAATCAATGACCTTCCTCCTTTTAGGTAATCTCTTACTTCATTCCAAAAAATGGTTGGAAGTATTATTTCAACAACTTATTTTTCGGCTTCAGTTTTTACCAAATTAGAAGCATTCCATGAAGGCAACACAGAGAATAATTTCAGCTTCTCCTCATGTTTAAACATATTTTGTAGAGTAAGAAATGATGTTACAAATCTAGTCACTGAATGTCTCACTAGATCATCACTCATAGTAGTCCTTATTGCATCAAATAAACGAGTGTGTCTGTAGATGAAATTTGTAATCATTCTTGCCTTTTTATCACAATTTTGTTCTGTTGTAGCTTGCCTATATCCTCTAGCATGAGATCAATGCATTGAGCTACACAAGGACTCCAAAATAATGCGAGTCTTCTCTCCATTAAAATTTTAACAGTTGCCTTGTAATTGAAAGTATTGTCAGTCACCACATGTATATAACATAGTTTTGTATATATTGAAAGTTGTAGATTATTAAACTTGAAATATGAAAATTAGTGAAACCAAAAAATTTACCTGAACAACGCACTCTGCTCATATCTTTCTAATCTTACTATCAAACAACTCTGATAACATTGCAGCATCTTGAAAATGACTTGATGCATCTATGAAACCCATAAAATAAGATCCTTCTGGACAGTTGGCTAAGAAATTGATCAAATGTCTCGCTCTTCTGTCTGTCCAACGATCTGACATAAGTGCACAAGCATATCTCATCCATTACACTTGATAGTTTATCTTCATCTTCTTAACTTTATCTTTTGTATTCAATAACAATGTGATTCTCAAATCATGATAACTAGGACATTTATAACAAGGCCCATACTGTCTAACTGCTTCAAACAGAACTTCAAAACTTCTTGTCTTTGCAGCATTGAATAAAATTCCGCATTCATAAAACCAATCAACAACATAACTATCAACTCTCTTTTTTTCTTTAGGTGATCTAAAACATCTCTCGATAGTAGTTTGTGCATCACTTTTAGCACATCTATCATCAACTACATTTTCAGGAGCACACCCCACATGAGCATTCATAGGGCCCTTTTTGTGACAAGTGAATTACTTTTCTCTTTTTGACACTTATCCCATAACTTGAGACAAATGATGATTTAGTTGTAGATAATGCCAGAGATATATTATGTGATCATGTTGACTTTCTTTCTTGTTCACTCTCATTGTCATCATCAGCAGTCAGAAGCACATTGTCATTTTTTTATCATTTAAATCTGAATACATCTCAGCTGCTATTTCAAAAATATTCTTAAAATACTTTGATACATCTCCATACCCTTCACATAAGTGTTGTTTCAACCTTTTGATACCACCTTTTATCAATTTATCACACAAATTACATTTAACTGTATTTTTATCTTTTAGGTCGGGACCATGCCCATACTGTAACATCCGTTAATTGACACAGAAATTTATTTAAAATTGTAGGGAAAGTCGCGACGAATTTTGATCGATGCGGCGCGTTGGCAAGATATAATGTTACTTTTCCTTTTGATAACGACCATTAGTTCGTTAAGTGCATTAATTTTAGTGCGTGACGCGTTCTTTTAGTGGCGCGCAGTGAGAATGAAGTTATTTTTGTAAGGAAATAACCTTGGGGTGCCAATAGGAATTCCACCCCCCCTCTCTCATGCGGTTTATACATAAAACCGCAAGCCAAAAATCCCGCACAACTCTTTTTCCTCACGGGAGAAAACCGCAGCAGCCCGACATTTCCCTTTCCACTCCGTCTCACGCACGCAGCGCCGACGCCAGGCCGACGCATCCCGCGGGCCTCTCCGCCGGCTGATTCCCCTCCAGATTCCATCTCCGACTTCTCCTCCCTCCTCTGCTGGCACCGGTGGACATTCCTTTTCCTTCCTTGGCCGTGGAAGTGCCGGATTCAACCCTAACCGGTGGAACTTGGAATCGTTCGTTTTTGGTGAGTTTATTTCTTCCTTTTCTCCATTTCCTCACGTAAATCCTTCGATTTCGGAGTTATTATAACCTAGGTTTTTCATCCTTGTGCCCTAATTAGGTTTTGGAGCACGGTTTCCACCGCGAGTTGGGCGCATCGGAAGCTTCAATCCCTCCCACGTGAAGGTAATACACGATGTTAGCCGTTAATTTGGACGACTCTAGCATTTTGGAATTTTTTTCAAAAGGTTAACCCTAAGGGGATAATGCGATAATTAGGACTGCTTTGAAATTGCAGGACTTTGGCGGGGTCGCGGCAGCTTTTTGAAGGTCCCCAACAGTATGATTACTTTTGGAAGTGAAAATGTCGCCGCGCCGAGTATACGAGCGTCGCAGCACCTCGGTAAGGAAATACTAATTTCTTTTAGTTAGACATATCAAATAATTATATTTTATACGCATGAGTAGGTTTCGTACAAACATCATAACCATGCATAGAAAAGTGTGGCGGTAGGAAAATAATCGTGGAAACGCGTATGATAACGCCTTCTTCCATAACCGCGTTAGTAAAGTCATGAACAGTTAGTTAAGTACGAAACTTCACACGTGTACGTAAGTTTGTAGATTGTTCAATTAAAAATGCGAAGATCCTTTCAAGTCGACTACGAGAAAGTCAAGGGTCGCTCAGTAGTACACCAGAAAAGATATCCCATGCAGAGTAGCGTCAGGCCAAAAAGGTCAGTAGCACACCAGTCTTTTTGTGCTTGGTAGAGGCGCACTACCATCCTCATAGGGCATATGGTATCCTATGAGTTACAGTCTTGGGAGTTGACTCCCCTTTGAGACAGTTAGTAGATTCGAGACCGTGTCCGCGTGGCACTAGAACAATTGAGTTCGTCAGATGGTCTTGGGTCGTTAGTTTCAGATTTTGCGCGTTAGGAGCTACTTTGCCTAGAGCCTTTCCAGTAAACTTGTAGGCTAGAAGCCACTTAGAATTCAAGTACAGGCTTGACGTGAGACAGTATACTAGTTAGTGAACGTCAGGACTTGGGTAAATGAACGGAAAGTCATGAATATAGAATTATAGTGTGTTCTTTTACATTCAGGAAGTATAGAAAATGTGGTTACCCTTAGTTTGTTTCTTTTATGCATATCTGTTTAGTATAAATATACCTGCTCATAAAATGTTTTCTGTTTTCTTTATAGTGCACGAGACTAGTTGAAATTGGGAAAGTTACATGTATCAAATCATCCCTGCTAGAAGGTTTTTAGAGCCATAGGATTGTGTGAAAATCATGTTAATAGAGTATTTTGGTGTCAAGAGTACGAAATAAGGGGTTTTAACAATTGTTTTTCTTTACTCGAGGAAGTGACCGGGTGAATCTTCACGTCAGGTGTTCCTAACGACAATGTTCTACCACCAGTTGCAGCACCTTCAGAGGGCACTGACTTAGCGTCTCAGATTGTCAAGACGGTTACTGTTGTCTTGATGGAATTTCAGAGAGGACTGGTTGCAGGGTTTCCAGTTCCAGTACAAGTACCAGCCCCTGCACCACCTCCTGCCCCAGTGCCCGTGGAGATGACCCTGGAGCGCTATTTGAGAAATTTTAGAGAACTTCAGCCTTCAAACTACAGTGGGGACGAGACCCCGATGGACACAGATGATTGAGTGGCAAACACCAGAGACCTGCTGGATGTTTTGGAGTGCCCAGAGAACAAGAAGGTTCCTCTGGCAATTTTCCTCCTCCGAGGTGAGGCAAAGGTCTGGTGGGACAAGTACCGGGCAGATGACACCGCAGGTATATGGTTATGAAATTTCTTTTATTTTTAGAAGTGATATGTTCTCTTTTTAAATAATATAACCATGCTTTTGGGCCAGGTCGTACGCCAGACATGTTTACGTGGGGTGAATTTTCTAGAGCCCTTGCAAATTGGTTTGTGCCTCCTTCTGCACGACGAGATCTCCAGGAGAGATACCTTAGGCTTTTTCAGGGGGATAGGACTGTTGCTGAGTACGAGTGAGAGCTTACCCATCTGGCTCGATATGCAGGCGTGATGCAGGGAGACCAGACTGAGAAGTGCAGCCGCTTTGTGGATGGTTTACGTGACTCGTTGAGACAACCACTGATGACTATGGTCAATGCTGATTACAGGAGCTTAGTGGATATGGCTCGCAGGCTGGAGGCTGACCAACAGAAGGTTCAAAAGCGAAGTAATTTCCGTGCGAGGCGATCTCAGGATTTGCATCAGTCGCAGCAGAGCAGGAATGACCAGGGAAAGAACTGGAACAAGAAGCAGAAGCCTGATGCGAGGAAGAATGTTCAATCTGGTGACAGGAGCAGGGACTACCCCCTTTGTCCCAAGTGTCAGCGTCGCCATCCAGGAGAGTGTTTGGCCAGCGCGGGCGTATGTTACAAGTGTCGTCAACCTGGACACATAGCTCGTTTCTGTCATGAAGGTGGCTCGAATCAGGTAATCAACCTTGTTGTATTTTGTACATTTTTGAATTTTCTGTAGATGACAAGTGTAATTTGTTCCTGCAGTCGAAGTATGAGGTTGGTGACCCTAGCAGAGCAGACAAGGGCAAAGCTTTGATGATTACTGATGGAAGACCACAGCAGGGTCGAGAATTGGTGCAGCCCAGAGCTTATGGGCTTGGTCAGCAGGAGGCTAAGGAGCATGAAGATGTAGTGACAGGTAAGTGTTTACTTTGTCTGATAAGTTTATTTAACCCTCCGTAGTGACACTCTTTTCTTTTGAAAATCATTCATGTAGACATCCTTATGATTCGTAATTTACCCTCCAAGATTCTATTTGATACGGGTGCCTCGCACTCGTTTATCGCGGAATCTCTAGTGCGTAAGTTGGATTTAGAAATCGTCCCAGAGGCAGTACCGCTGGAAGTCATGATGCCGAATGGATCCCTTCTGCAGACCAGAGATAGGTGCACGGTACCGGTACAGTTTGGTGACACCGAGATTATAGTGGAAGCTTTGCAACTATCTATTGCAGCATTCGATCTGATTTTTGGAATGGACTGGCTTTCAGCAGTCAACGCCAGGATTGACTGTAGAGCGAAGCAGATACAGTTTGATGGCCCCGATCAGACTTCATTTTCTTTTCAGGGCTTGAAGGGAGTAGTGAAGATGATCATATCTGCAGTCCAAGCGAGAAGATGCATCAGTAAGGGTGGTGAAACCTTCGTAGTATTGATGAATGCAGAGACTAAGGCTGTCTTGTCAGAGGTACCAGTGGTGCAGGAGTTCCCCGATGTTTTCCCGGAAGAGCTCCCTGGTGCCCCTCCAGATAGAGAGATTGAGTTCCCGATAGACTTGCAGCCTGGGGCTACACAGGTAACCAAATCTCCCTATCGGATGGCTCCAAGGGAACTAGCAGAGTTGAAGAGTCAGTTGCAGGAGTTGCTTGATTTGGGTTTTATACGCCTCAGTACTTCACCATGGAGTGCTCCAATGCTGTTTGTGAAGAAGAAGGATGGTAGTCTGAGACTGTGCATAGACTACCGTGAGTTGAACAAGCTGACAGTAAATAATAAATACCCGATTCTCAGGATTGATGATTTGTTTGACCAGTTGGTGGGATCGAACACTTTCTCCAAGTTAGATCTGAGGTCAGGCTATCACCAGTTAAAGATTCGTGACTTGGATATTCAGAAGACGGCTTTCAGCACCAGATATGAACACTTTGAGTTCGTGGTCATGCCGTTCGGGCTGACCAATGCCCCTTCAGTATTTATGGACCTGATGAATCGGGTATTTCGGGAGTACTTGGATCGTTTTGTCATCGTCTTTATAGATGACATCTTGGTGTTCTCTAAGAGTGCAGAAGATCATGCAACACACATCAGAATCGTTTTGAGCACACTCAGGAAGAATCAGTTGTTTGCCAAGTTTTCAAAGTGTGAGTTTTGGCTTTCAGAGATTGCATTCTTAGGACACATCATCAGCCAGAAAAGGGTTAGTGTTGATCTGAAGAAGATAGAGGTCATTAAGAATTGGCAAGGCCGACGACAGTTTCAGAGGTTCGCAGCTTTTTGGGTCTTGCTGGCTACTACAGGAGATTCATCAGAGATTTTTCAAAGATAGCCTTTCCACTGACTTCTCTCACTAGGAAGGGTAAGAGCTTGGATTGGACGGTAGAGTGTGAGTTGGCGTTTGAGGACTTGAAGGGCAGGTTGATGACCGCACCGATTTTGAGGTTACCTTCAGGGCCTGACGGGTTTCAGATCTACAGCGATGCATCAGGTCAGGGTTTGGGATGTGTTCTCATGCAGCATGGAAAGGTCGTAGCCTATGTCTCGAGACAGTTAAAAGTTCATGAGAGAAATTATCCCATGCATGACTTGGAGCTTGCAGCAGTCATACATGCTCTGAAGATTTGGAGGCACTATCTCTATGGAGTGCGTTGTGAGATCTTCACTGATCATAAGAGCCTCAAGTATATCTTTGATCAGCGAGAGCTCAATTTGAGGCAGCGCAGATGGTTAGAGTTTCTATCAGACTACGACGTTGACATTCAGTACCATCCAGAAAAGGCGAACGTTGTAGCTGATGCCCTTAGCCGTAGAGGTTCATGTTTCTTTCTCCTTATCAGCAGGAGGAGTTAGTGCGAGAGCTGTAGAGACTGGATATTACCGTTGTGGCACGCAGTAGTTTTGGTTCTGCAAGTTTGAGTTGGATGAAGATTACCTGTGATATCATGGATATAATCAGGACAACTCTACCGTTGGATCCAAAGATGGCAGAGATTTGGAGCTCAGTGCAGACAAGTCAGAAGGAGGGATTCACTATTCAGGATGATTTATTGTTGTTTGATGGCAGGGTGTGTATCCTCGATGTTAGTCACCTTTGCGAGGATATTTTATTTGAGGCACACAATTCCAGATATTCTATACATCCGGGTAGCACGAAGATGTATGCAGATCTCAAGAAGTTAGTCTGGTGGCCAGGCTTGAAGAGTGATGTTGCAGTTTATGTAGGGAAGTGCGAGACATGCAAGTTGGTTAAGGTCGAGTGCCAAAGGCCTGGAGGCAAGTTGCAGCCACTTCCCATTCCTGAGTGGACATTCGAAGATATATCCATGGATTTCATTCATGGTTTGCCGAGATCGCAGAGTGGGAATGATTCCGTGTGGGTTATAGTTGATCGACTTTCTAAGGTCGCCCATTTCATTCCTCTTAGGAAGACGGATCAAGGTTCGAAGTTGACACAGTTATATTTGGACGAGATAGTTCGGCTTCACGGTGTTCCCAGGACTATAGTTTCAGACCGAGACGGCAGATTCACCTCCAGGGATTGGCGATACGTACAGGAGCGGTTGGGTACCAGGTTACACTTCAGCACCGCTTTCCATCCCCAGACAGATGGACAGACTGAGCGCACAAATAGGACTTTGGAGGATCTGCTGCGGATGTACATTTTGGACTTTGGAGGAAAGTGGGAGAAATATGTCACACTAGTGGAGTTCTCCTACAACAACAGCTTTCAGACGAGTATTGGGATGACACCGTTCGAGGCCCTCTATGGCATACGTTGTCGGACACCGTTATGTTGGGCTGAAAGTGAAGAGAGATCCACAATCAGGGAGTCATGGATTGATAAGACCACTGATAGGATCAAGCTTATTCAGGAGCGTTTGAAGACAACTCAGGATCGCCAGGCCAAGTATCATGATCAGAAGCACAGGTCAGTAGAGTTCAGTGTTGGAGACTATGTTTATCTGAAGGTCAGACCAGTTAGAGGAGTTTCTAGAATAAAGCGGATGAAAAAGCTGAGCCCCAGATTCGTTGGTCCTTTTGAGGTGCTGGAAAGAGTTGGTGAGGTTGCTTACAGGTTGGCCTTACCTGAGGAAATGAGTGGTGTACATGATGTATTCCACGTCTCCTATCTGAGTAGACCAGTCAGAGATCCTAGTCAGATCATCAGTACCGAGGAAGCACCAATTGAGACAGATCTTAGTATTGTGGTTAGACCAGTCAGAATAGTGGATTCAAGGATACAGAAGCTCAGAAATAGAGAGATTTGCATGGTCAAAGTCCTTTGGATGAATTGTGACAGACCAGAGTATACTTGGGAGCGAGAGGATGAGCTTAAGAGCAATGCAGACTATTCTTTTCTCTTCGATTCAGGTATGATTACAATTTTCGAGGACGAAAATTTTTGTTAGGAGGGGAGATTTGTAACATCCGTTAATTGACACGGAAATTTATTTAAAATTATAGGGAAAAGTCGCGACGAATTTTGATCGAGGCGGCGCGTTGACAAGGTATAATGTTACTTTTCCTTTTGATAGCGACCATTAGTTCGTTAAGTGCATTAATTTTAGTGCGTGACGCGTTCTTTTAGTGGCGCGCAATGAGAATGAAGTTATTTTTGTAAGGAAATAACCTTGGGGTGCCAATAGGAATTTCCCCCCCTCTCTCATGCGGTTTATACATAAAACCGCAAGCCAAAAATCCCGCACAACTCTTTTTCCTCACGGGAGAAAACCGCAGCAGCCCGACATTTCCCTTTCCGCTCCGTCTCACGCACGCAGCGCCGACGCTAGGGCGACGCATCCCGCGGGCCTCTCCGCCGGCTGATTCCCCTCCAGATTCCATCTCCGACTTCTCCTCCCTCCTCTACTGGCATCGGTGGACATTCATTTTCCTTCCTTGGCCGTGGAAGTGCCGGATTCAACCCTAACCGGTGGAACTTGGAATCGTTCGTTTCCGGTGAGTTTATTTCTTCCTTTTCTCCATTTCCTCACGTAAATCCTTCGATTTCGGAGTTATTATAACCTAGGTTTTTCATCCTTGTGCCCTAATTAGGTTTTGGAGCACGGTTTCCACCGCGAGTTGGGCGCATCGGAAGCTTCAATCCCTCCCACGTGAAGGTAATGCGCGATGTTAGCCGTTAATTTGGACGACTCTAGCATTTTGGAATTTTTTTCAAAAGGTTAACCCTAAAGGGATAATGCGATAATTAGGACTGCTTTGAAATTGCAGGACTTTGGCGGGGTCGCGACAGCTTTTTGAAGGTCCCCAACAGTAGGATTACTTTTGGAAGAGAAAATGCCGCCGCGCCGAGTATACGAGCATCGCAGCACCTCGGTAAGAAAATACTAATTTCTTTTAGTTAGATATATCAAATAATTATATTTTATACGCATGAGTAGGTTTCGTACAAACATCATAACCATGCATAGAAAAGTGTGGCGGTAGGAAAATAATCGTGGAAACGTGTATGATAACGCCTTCTTCCATAACCGCGTTAGTAAAGTCATGAACAGTTAGTTAGGTACGAAACTTCACACGTGTACGTAAGTTTCGAGATTGTCCAATTAAGGATGCGAAGATCCTTTCAAGTCGACTACGAGAAAGTCAAGGGTCGCTCAGTAGTACATCAGAAAAGATATCCCATGCAGAGTAGCGTCACGCCAAAAAGGTCAGTAGCACACCAGTCTTTTCGTGCTTGGTAGAGGCGCACTACCATCCTCATACGGCATATGGTATCCTATGAGTTACAGTCTTGGGAGTTGACTCCCCTTTGAGACAGTAGATTCGAGACCGTGTCCGCGTGGCACTAGAACAATTGAGTTCGTCAGATGGTCTCGGGTCGTCAGTTTCAGATTTTGCCCGTTAGGAGCTACTTTGCCTAGAGCCTTTCCAGTAAACGTGTAGGCTAGAAGCCACTTAGAATTCAAGTACAGGCTTGACGTGAGACAGTATACTAGTTAATGAACGTCAGGACTTGGGTAAATGAACGGAAAGTCATGAATATAGAATTATAGTGTGTTCACCAGGAAGTATAGGAAAAGCATGCATATCATATATCATAAAATGTTTTCAGTGCACGAGACTAGTTTTAAAGACATGCATGCATTCATATGAAAATCTATTTTGGTGTCACTAAGGAGAATTGTTTTTTTTACTCTGACCCTTCGTGGGCAATGTTTTTCAGGTGACCTAGGTGGGAAACTACGTCTAGGATGAGCGTCATGGTGGTGTCAGTTTGTAGTACTTTTATCATTCAGTTTAGTCAATTTCAGCATGTACTTGTAGTTGTGGACAGTGTATCTCATTAATATTTTATATATCTTGTATCAGACTTATTATGATAGTTCAGATTTTCAGTTATTACAATTTCATCCTTGTTTAGTGGCTCTGTGAATCCAATTATCAGGTATGTGGTTACCCTTAGTTTGTTTTTTTTACTTCCGCTGTAAGTCTTAAATCTGTTTAGTATAGACTTTTATTAACTGCTGCTACTAGTTTTAATACTGTTTTCTAGTTTTATTTATATCGCTGACCCGACCGGACGGCTGATTTCTGAAATACTGGGAAGGAGTGTTACACATACTTCCAAGGAAGATCCTTTGACTTTGCTTTTCTTTTAGAATCTGTTTTTGGATCAAGATCATTGCTATCAATGGATGAAGCAAGACTGTTGCTATTTTAGTTTTTCATCTTTCATAAACAAAAACTATAAAATATAGAGTTAGGTCGGGACAATGAAATAACCGGCTATTCTTAAGCTAAAGAAATCAACACAATGAATAATTTAAAGAATTATTAAATGAACTGCAATCTGCAATTATTCTATACAAAAAATAATTTAAAGATCATTTAAAGTATGAAAAATTAAAGAACATGCTCATATACAAGAGTCAACAAGATCATTTTTATTTGTTCTACTTCTATACAAATATGAAGTTAGTCAAGTAACTCAATGTGTTACATAACAATGAATACGCAATTAAAAAAATACATTTGTCAATCATGAATCATTAAACACAATTAGTGAATATATATTCACAAATCTTATTTCACATATTATCTATTTTCTCCGACAAAAATTGTGTCACTCCATCATAGATCTGTAATAAAAAAATTTGTTAAAATCAATTCAACACAATTATTATCATTTACCAATTTATATGCACTTAACTTACTAATAATGACATTCACATACTTCTAAGAGCATCAACAATGTAAATCATGTAACACATGATATAATACCCACATTGAATACTATCTGGTTGTTTTGGACACTAAAAAAATAATAATCCGTAAGTATTTTAATTACAAATTTTTAAATATTTAAAAAATTATAATACATATACCCATATAAGATATATAACTTACCGGCTTATACTTTAAAACCTTTGGTTTGTGAAAAATGTTATGTCAATATTTTGTTAAATCCTTAAATGCACTTTATAAATTATAAAAAAAATTTAGTTTATAGCCAAATATGGATTTCAAATAGGAAAATAACTAATTAATAAAATTTCTTTATAATGACATTTTAAATATCATTACGAATGTCATGATTTAGAGGATGAAACCAATAAACTGTATTAATATTATAATCAATAATAGCCAACATTTAATATTCTCTGTGAAATAAATGAAATAATTAATAACTTAATTAGAATAAAAAATAGTAATAATCATTGATACACAGATACTTCATACTTACAATCTATGATTGACAAAAATAATAAAGAATCCGATTGTAATTGACTAAGCCTGAGTTTTAGATCTTCAACTCGTGATTTTGAATGCGCCTTGACATACCTATCATCAAAAGCAAAAATAGATGTTGAATTATGAAAATATACACCTCTATTGTATGTAAATTTCTTTAGTTCTGAATCTATGTAACTGCAAAAAATGTGAATTCAAAATCAATTTATATATTAATAAAAAATCTTAAATTTGTAATATTTGATACTCAGTAGTCAGTACTCACCCAATGCATGCTAATATGATGTTAACTCCAACTTTTTTCATATTTAAAAAATCATACAACTCTATAATTTCAAAGTATGTACTTGTTGATTCAACACTCTCATATACTGTTGGATCTAATACTAGAAATATTATTTTATTTTCTTTCTCCGTCATAGTTATGAAATTAGGTAACATAATAATGAATTCATTTGCAGTCTAACTAGTTTGTGGAAATAAAAGAATTAGTATTTTGGACATTAATATTGAATTCATTTATTGCATAAAAGTCAAAAATAATATTATAATACCACCACCGGATAAGGTAAACGCTCATGTGATGTCTCAGGTTCATATGACCTGGATTCAGGCTCCGGCTGAGAAACCAAAAATAGCAAAAAATTTATTTATTACCCGCGCAATAAAGAGAGAGCATAACATTTCATAAATGTATAAATATTTAAACATAATAATACCTGAGATATGTATCAAGAAGTTTCGCGTGCATGTGCAACACTTGCTCCTGTTCTAGCACTAAACATGCAGATAAATTTTTCAATTTGATTCTTCATACTACTCATCTCGGCTTGATGTGCTTGTTGTTGTTGTCTTATATAGGCTTGGTGTTCTTGTTATTGTTGGCTTATATAAGCTTGATACTCTCGTTGTTGTTGACTCCATAATTCTTGTTGCTGGTTCAGTCTTTCTTGGACTATAGCTTTCATATCTTCAATACGAGCTACTGATCTCCTCTCGCTCTGCCTATTATTTTTGAAAAAACTTTTAATGGTGGGAAACTTGTCACCAGCTCTAACTCTGCCCGGATGATCTTGGCCTAAAACAGATGCAAGGATGCCATCTTTTCCCTGTGACACTGTTTCAGTAATCTAAGACTCTTGGCTCGACAACACATCATAAACAAAAGTAATAAATATTAATGCAGAATTGTAGATAAGAAATTATACTTTACAAGTAATATTAATATATTATTATTGATAATTTACAAATGGTGAAATGATGCATTTATACTTACAATTTTAGATGACAACTCAGCTGCATCTTTACTAATGTATTCACCAGTTTTTATTTTATGACCGACTTTCCATAATTACGTGCGTGAAATTGGTGCGGCTGCACCCATTCTTGTCTCGGCGTCAAGGCGAACCAAGACGAGCGCTGGGCGCCTTGACGCTTAGGCGTCAAGGCGGACGCCTAGGCGACACTAAGGCGAGCAAGTCGCAAGGCGCCATTTTTTTTTAAAAAAAAGGCAGTCTATAGACTGCGGTTATTATAATAACCGCAGTCTATATGATATAGACTGCGGTTATTATACAAACCGCAGTTTATAGTACACAGAATATAGACTGCGGTTTTATAATAACCGCAGTTTATAGTACACATAATATAGACTACGGTTTTATAATAACCGCAGTGTATAATATACATGCTATAGACTGCGGTTTTATAATAACCACAGTTTATAATACACATAATATAAACTGCAGTTTTATAATAACCGCATTGTATAGTATACATGCTATAGACTGCGGTTGTTTAATAACCGCAGTATATGGGCTATATACTGCGGTTAATAGAATAACCGCAGTATATATCTTCTGACTATCGACTGCGGTTATTAGAATAACCGCAGTCTATAGTACTATATAGACATCGGTTACAATAATAACCACAGTCTATAATAAGCCTGTCATACTTTAGACTGCGGTTATTATAATAACCGCAGTCTATAGCTCCATTTTTTTTAATATAATGTTTACCAAGTACAAACAAAGTTAGAGATTTTTTTTTTCATAGCAGACTAGCAGTTAGCAGTAAGCAATTAAGAATAGTTTCTGATATATGGATTATGGACAGTTAGCATTAAGCAACTAACTAAGCATAGTAGTTAACAACTAACTAAGCATAGCAGTTAGCAACTAACTAAGCATAGCTTCTGAATCTTCTGATATCATGAATTCATGATATCTTCATATCTCAATTCTCAACACATGATATGATCATATGACAAGAAGTAGGCAAGTAGCAAGCACAAATGTTCCAACTACCAATATTATGTATTCATGAATCATGAATTCATGATATCTCAAATCCTCAATTCTCAAAACTCAATACATTCATACCTATGATCTATCTCAATTCTCAAATACCATGAAGCAGTAAACATGTAACAGTAAAAAAAACAGTGGCAATCAATGGTCAAGACTCAAGACAGACTTCAGAGAAAGCAATAACAAAAAGGGAACACAAAAATATCATAGTCATAATCCAAAATGTCTTCATTCATTGCACAATATAACATATTAGCATGAATAATATTTTTAACATGAACTTTAAATAATCATACAAGTTCAACTAGAATCATCATCTAGTAATTCGTCATTGACATTGCAAGTGTTTGGTTGGATGGAGGTACTCGTCATTTGCCCATAATTATCATAAATATCTTCATCATCACTGGCAACTACAAAATGATCTAAATCTTCATCCCCTTGAGCTATTAGTTCATTTATTTGAAGATTAGTTCCAACTCCAATTCGTAAATTTCGAGCCCCAGTTCCAAGAGCTCTCTCTACAGCATCCCATGTGAGATTATCATCATCAAAAACTAGAGCTTCCTCTGGTTTGTTCACCATCCACTCACTACTCCAGTCGAGCTCATCAAGCACCAAAGGGTTGTAATTTCTTCCCTTTTCATGTCTTTCTTGGAATCGTGTTTGTAGACGACGATTATATTGGATGTATACAAGATCACTAAGCCTTTGATGTTTCAATCTATTTCTTTTTTTGTGTGAATCTGAATCAAGATAATTTCAAACTTATTGATAAATTAGTAAATATAAAATATTAAAATTTTTATTGAATATTTGTATACTTACAAACTCAAAAGTACTCCAATTGCGCTCACAACTAGAAGAAGAACAACATAAGCCAATTATGCGCAATGCTACCTTTGTAAGGTTAACATTTGGTCCTTCATGTGCACCCCACCAGTCCACTATTCATTTAAGACAAATATAAATTATTTGACATATAAATAATTTAAGAAAAAATAAAAATGTAAACAATACTTACTTGGATTTAAGGTGGTTCGTTGCCTAATAGTCATAGGATTTCCAAAATTATTTCGAGATACTTTGTAGTTAGTACCTTGCTCGGCAATCTTATCTTGCAATTCTTGATCGAGCACTAGTCTTGCAATAACATCATTGAAAGCATCTTGAAATTTTCATGCATCATCATTATTTTGTTCCTCATATTCAAAATATTTCCTTGCATTTAGAAACAAAGCCGCCCTATACAATTTTTGCTCCATTTGATTTGTCCATCTATTTTCAACAATCTTAATAATTTTTTTAAATAATCTTTCTTTGTTATCAAAATGTTGTTTGATCTTTTGTTTGCCTTCTTCCATTGCAGCATATACTTCAGGCATAGCCGGCCTTTCATCTCCATCTACTAATCGCAAAACTGCAATCAGTGTTTTTCCTCCTTTTAGGCAATCTCTTACTCCATTGCAAAAATTGGTTGAAAGTATTATTTCAACAATCTGTTTTCCGGCTTCAGTTTTTGCCAAATTAGCGGCATTCCACGAGGGCGACACAAAGAATAATTTCAGCTTCTCCTCATGCTTAAGCACAATTTGTAGAGTAAGGAATGATGTTGCAAATCTAGTTATTGAATGCCTCACTAGATCACCGTCTATAGTAGTCCTTATTACATCAAGTAAACGAGTGTGTCTGTAGATGAAATTTGTAATCATTCTTGCCTTTCTTATCACTGTTTTGTTCTGTTGTAGCTTGCCTATATCCTCTAGTATGAGATCAATGCAATGAGCTGCACAAGAAGTCCAGAATAATGTAGGTCTTTTTTCCATTAAAATTTTACCAGCTGCCTTGTAATTAGAAGCATTGTCAGTCACCACCTGCAGAGTGCAGACATTTGTAATTATTGAAAGCTGTAGACTATTAAACTTGAAATATGAAAATTATTAAATTAATGAAACCAAAAAAATTACCTGAACAACACACTCTGCTCATATCTTTCTAATCTTACTATCAAGCAACTCTGATAACATTGTAGCATCTTGAATATGACTGGATGCATCTACGGAACTCATAAAATAGGATCCTTCTGGACAGTTGACTAGGAAATTGATCAAATGTCTCCCTCTCCTGTCTGTCCAACCATCTGACATAAGTGTGCAACCATATCTCCTCCAGTAAGCTTGATAGTTTGTCTTCATCTCCATAACTTTATCTTTTGTATTTTTAGCAATGAGACTCTCAAATCATGATAACTAGGGCCTTTATAACCAGGCTCATACTGTCCAACTGCTTCAAGCATGACTTCAAAACTTCGTGTCTTTGCGGCATTGAATGAAATTCCATATTCATAGAACCAATCAGCAACATAACTATCAACTCTTTTTTTCTCTTCAGGTGTTCTAAAACATCTCTCGATAGTAGTTTGTGCAGGACCTTTTGCACGTCTATCATCTACTACATCTTTAGGAGCACGCCTCACATGAGCATCCATAGGCCCCCTTTTTGTGGCAAGTGGATTACTTTACTTTTTTTGGCACTTGTCCCAGAACTTGGGACAAATGACGTTTTAGCTGTAGATAATGTCCGGGATACATTTTGTGACCCTGTTGGCTCTCTTTTTTGGTCACTCTCATTGTCATCATCAACAGTCAGATGCACATTGTCCTTTTTTAGCATTTAAAGCTGAATACATCTCGGCTGCTATTTCAGAAGTAGTCTTCAAACACTTGGATACATCTTCATTTCCGCCACATAAGTGTTGCTTAAACCTTTTGATACCACCATTTATCAATCTACCACACAAATTACATTTAACTGTATTTTTATCTTCTAGGTTGGGCCAATGACCATAATTCCAACCAGGATCATTTGACTTTGTTTTTCGTTTATGATCCGTTTTTGGATCAAGGTCATTGCTACCAATGGTTGGAGCAAGAGTGTTGTTGTTTTGGTCTTCCATATTTCACAAACATGACCTATAGATTGCAGAGTTAGATCGGGACAATGAAATAAATAACAGCTAAAGAAATCATCACAATGAACAATTTAAAGAACTCTCAAAGACATGTTCATTTAGAAGAGTCAACAAGACCATAAGACCATTTTCATTAGTTCTACTTCTATAGTTCTATAGTATAGACAAAACACTACATGATAAATCTAGCAATACAAAAATATATTTGTCATTTGTCAATCAAATCATGATTCATGAAACACAATAAGTGATTATATAATGACAAATTTTATTTCTAATATTATCTATTTTCTCCTGCGAAAATTGTGTCACTCCATGATAGATCTGCAATAAAACAAAAATGGTTAAAATCAATTCAACATAATTATTACCAATCTACATGCATTAAACAGTAACGTCACATACCTTTACCAATGATGACATTGGCCTAATTTTAAGAGCACCAACTATATCAATCATGTAACACATGATATAATACCCACGTTGAATACTATCTGGTTGTTTTGGGCACTACACAGTAACATAAATAAACAATTGGTAAGTATTTTAATTACAAATGTTTAAATTACAATACATACTTATATAGGCTATAATTCTAAAACTTACTGGAATCAACTTTGTAAGTTTTAGTTTTTTAAAACTGGTAGGCCGCTCTTTTGCTAAATCTTTAAATGCACTTCATAAAATAAAAAAAGAATTAGTTTATAGCAAAATGTAAACAACTAGAAAAGTAACTAAATAACTCATTAATAAACTTACTTTGTAATGACATTTTTAATATCATCACGAATGTCATTATTTATGCGATCAAGCCAATAAACTGTATAATTATTATAATCAATAATAGCCAACATCCAATGTTCTCTGTGAAACAAATGAAATAATTAATAACTTAATTAGAATAAAAAATAGTAATAATCATTGATATTTGATACAAAGATTTTTCATACTTACAATCTATTATAGGGCACAAATAATAAAGAATCTGTTTGAAGTTGACTAAGCGTACTAAGCCTGATTTTTAGATGTTCAACTCGTGTTTTTGAATGTTCTTTGACATAGTCATCATTAATAGCAAAAATGGAATGTGGATTATGAAAATATACACCAGTATTGTATGTAAATTTCTTTAATTGTGAGTCTATGTACCTGCAAAAACATGTAAATTCAAAATCAATTTATATATTAATAAAATTCTTAATTTTATAATATTTGATACTCAGTATTCAGATGCACAATACTCACGCAATACATGCTAATATGATGTTAGCTCCAATCATTTTCATATTTAGAAAATCATACAATTCTGAATTTTCAAAGTACGTACATGTTGATTCAACACTCTCAAATACTGTTGAATCTAACACTAGAGATATTATTTTATTTTCATTCTCCATCTTACTTATAAAACTGGGCAAGATATCAATGAATTCATTTGTAGTCTCAGTCTCACTAGCCTGTGGAAATAAAAGAATTAATATTGTGGAATGTGGACATCAATATTGAATTCATTGATTACATAAAAGTCAAAAATAATATTATAAATTATAATACCGTGCAAGATAATTGTTCATGTCTACTCTGACTACTCTCAGGTTCATGTGACCTGGAATCATACTCCGGATAAGACTGAGAAACCAAAAAGTAACAAAAAAATAGTTACTTACCTGCGCAACAAAAAGAAAAGATAACATTTCATAAAAGTATAAATATTTAAACATAATAATACATGTGCAACTGGAAGTGCAGCACTTGTTCCAGTTCTAGCACCAAACATGCGCATAAGCTCTTCAATTTGATTCTTCATAGTACTAATCTCGGCTTGTTGCGCTTCTTCTTTTGGCTCCATAATTTTTGTTGCGCTTGTTCTTTTTGGATCCATAATTCTTGTTACGCTTGTTTTTTTTGGATCCATAATTCTTGTTGCTGGCTCAATCTTTCTTGTACTATAGCTTCAACATCTTCAATACGAGCTATTGGTGTCCTCTCACTCCGCCTATCATTCTTGAAAAATCCTGTAATGGTGGAAAACTTGTCACCAACTCTAACTCTACCCGGATGTTCTTGGCCTAAAACAGATGCAAGGATGTCATTTCTTCCCTGTGACACTATTTCAGCACTCTGGAACTCTTGGCTCGACAACTCGTCCTAAACAAAGTAATAAATATTGGAACAGAATTGCAGATAAAAAAATATATTTCTCAAGAAATATTACTATCGATAATTTACAAATGATGAAATGATTCATTTACACTTACCATTTTAGATGTCAATTCAGCTGCATCTTTACTAATGTATTCACCAGTCTTTCTTTTATGATCAGCTTTCCATAACTCCGCACGTGAAAAAGGTATTAAGAAATAGTATACCTAAGTGAGAATATTAGTTTTGTCGAAAAAGAATCGTTCGAAGCAAAGGAGAGCAAAAACTTAAACAAAATCGCCTTTAGGGTTTCTCGCAAAGCGCAGCGACTGTAAAAAGAACCAAAAACTCGGAGAAACACAAGATTTTTACGGCTCACGGTTAAAAATAGATAGTAAAGACTGCGGTTTATGCATAAACCGCAGTCTCTTCTATTGTTCAGGGTAGAATAGACTGCGGTTATTATATGACCTGCAGTCTATTCTACAACCTAAACTGCGGTTATTGTACAAACCGCAGTCTATTCTCTGAAAGGAAAAACCGCAGTATATTCTCGGGTTGATGACATCGACTGCGGTGTTTTCAAAACCGCAGTCGATGTGAGAATAGACTGCGGTTTATATATCAATCGCAGTCTATTATACACTGCCCCTACAATAGACTGCGGTTTATATATGAACCGCAGTCTATTCTACACTACCCCTACAATAGACTGCGGTTTATATATGAACCGCAGTCTATTCTACACTGCCCTTACAAAGACTGCGGTTTATATATAAACCGCAGTCGATGCTCTGGATTCATAAAATAGACTGCGGTTTATATATAAACCGCAGTCTATTCCCATATTTTTTGTAAAAAAAAAAGCGCCAAACGCCTTGTTTACAATTGGGCGCCGTGACGCCTAGGCGACGCCATGACAAGAATGGTTGCACCTTGTTCAACCTTGACAATAAAATGAAAATAAATTATCATTTAAATTATTGAGAAAATAAATTCTTAAAATAAAAAATACGAGAGAGAAGTAGAAAACTAATATCATTCTTTTTTCTTATGCAGAATAACCCATTCTGAAAGTAGTATGAAAGATCTTTTGGGTTTTTGTTCTCTCTGTATTAACCTTACTATTCTTCTACACAAATAAATAGTTGTTAATACTTAGATTGCTTATAAGTTGTAAAGTTAAAGAATGATATAAAACATTGAATTTTATAAGAACACATAACCATATATTCCAGAGTGATGCGATAGTCGACAAAAACTCTCCAGTCTTCGGCAGTAATAAAATTATACTTGACAAGAACATTGTATCGATGCTCCAAATCAACATTTTTTACATAAGTGATAAAAAATGGATTTCCAAGACCTCAAACTCACTCTTACTTTTCATTAATGCATTGCTAATACCATCAATATTATCAAAATAAATCTGAAAATAATAAATAATATCAATTAAAAATTAATTAAAATACCATAATTATGTAATCACTGATAACAAAGTTTCGTGCATTTAATTCTGCCCATATTTGATCTTTAATTTGTTTATCAACTTCCTTTCATGCAGCATATGTAATTGGCACATAAGACCTCACAAGAGATCCCATAAAACTCATAATTTATTTGTTTCAGGCCCAAAAATAATGCGGTCATCATCACTCACAGAAATAATAAGCTTCTTCCCCTCTAGCCTAAGCTTATTCAATTCATTCATTTTAGTAAAATCTCTTGTTGAATTTGATGAATATCCTTTATTAGACATTTTTCTGTAATAAGAAAACCCTAAAAAACACTAAACCATCCAAAAACCCTAAACAAAATTCATAACAAACCGCAATGATATTGAGCTACTAGCCTACTACCACACAATCACATATATAAATATATATGTTATTATGTTAGGGCTAAATACTAATATAGAACTATAGAGTCGGCTGTTTTAGACATGTATAATAAGGGTTAAAAATTTAAAATGCAATAATTAGACGAATATATAAAGTTAATATGTTTTTTATGCTATCAAATAAAAAAATGCACATTGTGATGTTTATATACATTTAGCATAGTCAATACATGAGATTGGAAGATTCAATGAATGTCTGCTAGGCTGCTCCATAAATAACACTGTTTATACTACTACTAATAATAATAAAGACATTAGCATATATCTCAAAACTGAGAAAGGTCTTAAGAAATAATATACATAAGTGAGAATATGAGATTTGTCGAAGAAGAATCGTTAAATCGAAGCAAAGGAGAGCAGAAAGCCAAAAACTTCAAAAAATCATTTTTAGGGTTTATCGCACAGAGAAACGACTCTAAGAACCAAAAAGTCGGGGTAAAAACTAGAATTTACGGCTCACGGTTTAAAATAGATAGTATAGACAACGGTTTTTACAACAACCGCTGTCTATTCTAGGGTTCAGGGTAGAATAGACAGTGGTTGTTGTAAAAACCACTGTCTATTCGTGAAAGAATATGCAACGGTTTATATATTAACCGCTGTCTATTATAAGGATCAAAAATATAATAAACCGTTGTCTATTGTAGAATAGACAACAGTTTATTTATTAATCGTTGTCTATTCTATAAATCATGAATAGACAGCAGTTTATATATTAACCACTGTCTATTATAGGGTTAGGGAATAAACAACGATTTATTTATAAATCGTTGTTTATTCCCATATTTTTAATAAAAATAAAGCGCCCAACGTCTTATTTACAATTGGGCGCCGGGACGCCTAGGCGTCACCTAAGCGACGCCATGACAAGAATGACAACGAGGCATGATGTTTTCTTACAAGACTTTCCTCATATGGCTACAATACATGCTCACCGCACCAAAAATATTGAAACCAAGAAACAGACTCAAAATTTCGAACCTAAGGGGTAGCCTGAAGTTACTGTCCATGTGGTTTAACTCCCGGATCTGATGGTGAGAGAGTTTGAGGCCTGATTGCATATAAAAAACTCATGTACTGCAACGAAGTGTTCTCTCCGCACACACTGAAGTTTATATAAACTTCTCCTCCTAAATACAAAATTGAGCTAGGCACAAGGAAGACACAGTATCATAGACTTAGCTATTTTCAAGCTACCGTGCGACCTTAGCTCCTCTTTTCCACTCCACATAGCCTAACTAAGTCAGCCTCTGCTAGATCTTGTTGGTGATGTGGAGAAGAATGGAGAAACAAGTCAAGAGAAAGCTCCGAAGTGAAAGAACTCAAATAACTCTATTACTTGTTCAAAAATTGGATGCTTTACAAAGGAGGGGGTCTTCCCCTTTTATAGGCCCCAAAAAATCATCCCTCAAAGTATGGAATGATCTAGAATCCTTAATGTTCTAAATTAATCTATGCATCTTTAGTATTTATAAGATATATGAATCCTCCATTTGCACACCTCTTCGCACCACTCTCTTTGTAAGTACCTCTTATATGATTTTGTCAAAGAACTTAGTCATCACTGATGGTGCTCATTGAGATACTCCTTTTTGTAAGCACCTCTTCTATCCTTATAGTATGGCTTGAACATACTTACATGAAACACGAGATGTATTTTCAAGGAATTATGCAGGTCAAGTCGATAGGAAACCTTACCCACCTTTGCCACGATCGAAAAGTGACCTTCATATCTCCGTATTATGCCTTTGTGCATGATGCCCAAAGATTTAAATTGTTGAGGTAGACGTTTTACCATAAAGTAGTCTCCCATTGAGTATTTCACCGGTCATCGCTTTGTGTCAGCCCACTTTTTCATTCTCTTGCATGCCTTCTCCAAGCATGTCCTAGATAAGTTGGTATGCTCTTCCCATGACTTAGCCATCTTCCAAGCTCATGGGCTCTTCTGATCATTCATCGTGGTCGCCAATGTATGCGGTGTAAGAGGCCATCTTCCTATAGCAAGCTCTAACGAGCTCCTTCCCGTGGTCTCACTTCGATGTAAGTTATAAGAGAACTGTGCCATGTCCATACGTTTCTTCCGATCCTGCTAGTTTGTACTCACAAAGTGCCGCAAGTAGCACTCAAGTAGTGCATTCGCCCTCCCTGTTTGCCCATCTGTTTGAGTGGAAGATGGTGGAAATGTTTAACTCTGACCCTAGTAGCTTGAATAGTTACATCCATAGCTTCCCTGCAAAGCAGAGGTCTCGATCACTCACAATGTTCTTTATCAACCCTTAATACTTCACTACATGTTTGAAGAAGATCCCCGCCATCTCTTCTGCTGTGGCGTCTGAAAGTGCCGTTTAGAGAAGCCGTCTACTACCACCAATATAGGCCCGCACCCTTCATACTTGGGTTAGGCATTGATGTAGTCAAGTGTCACTATCTCCCATGGATATTATGGCACAGTTAAAGGCTCCAAGAGTCCCACTAGTTGCTTGTTCTCCACCGTGTCTTGTTGGTAAACAAGACATGTCTTCACGTACAACTCAATGCTATCCCTCATTTGTGGCCATTAGTAGGAGTCCTCCATCAATGCTAAAGTGCGCTTATGCCCTGGATGTCCAACCCACTCTATGTCATGATACCCTTTGATCAAGGGCCTTCATAGGTTTCCCTACTTTGGGATGTATATATGTTTTCCTTTGGTGTAGAGTAATACATCCTCTACCCAAAGTCTCTTAGCCCGACCTTCTTTAGCTAGTTGCATGAGTTATTTAGCGAGGGCGTCTTCCTCAAGCCCACTCCTCACTTGCTCCAATGGGTCTCTCTTCGCCATGGATATCGCGGTTAACTTTGCCTTGCGATTGAGTGCATTCGCCACAACATTGTCATTGCCTGTTTGTGTTCCAGGACAAATTCAAATTCTAGTAGGAAATTCTGCCATCTTGTTTGTTTTTCCGACAATTTCTTTTGAGTTTGAAAGTAGGTTGTTGGCACATTGTCGGTCTTGATCATGAATTGTGCGCCCAAGAAGTAATGTCTCCATACTTACAAGCAATGAATGATGACAATCATCTCTTTTTCTTATCCAACATATCATCGCTCTGCCTCGTTCAACTTACGGCTCTTGAAAGCTATTGAGTGTCCTTTTTGCATTAACACCCCTCTAATTGCAAAGTCTGAGGCATCTGTATGTAGCTTAAATTTCTTAGAAAAGTCTGGTAGTGCAAGCATTGGCTTCGTGCTTGTTGCCTTCTTCAAATCTTCAAACACCTGTTGGCATTCTTCCGTCCAAAACCAAGCTTTGTCTTTTAGTAACCCATGATGAACCGCCTATAGTAGTTCACCAAGCCAAGAAATGGTCGTAGCTCCGTCACCTTTGATGGTGGATCCCATTCGATGATCTCTCGTACCTTGTCCATATCCATCCTTAGTTGGTCATACCCAGTTATATATTCAAGGAAATGCACCTCCTGACTAAAGGAACACTTTGAACTCTTGACAATTGTCATAGAGTTTGTTATCTCGTAGCACTTAGAACACTAGGAGAAGCTGTTTTGCATGCTCCTCCATTGTGTTGTTATAGACGATAATGCCGTACAAGTACACCACCTCGAATTTGTCCAAGTAGGGATGAAAGATTTGGTTCATCATTGTGCAATAGGTTGGTGCATTGGTTAGGCCAAATGACATCACCAACCACTCAAATGATCCATACCTTGTTACACAAGTGGTCTTCGACTCTTCTCCTTCAACGATCCGCGCTTGGTGGTAGCCTTTTTGCAAATTCATCTTTGTGTATATTCTTGCTTGCCAAGTCGGTCAAACAAGTCATCGATCAACAATGCAAGATACTTGTTCTTGATTGTCACTTTGTTCAATGCCCGATAGTCAGTACACAATTATAGCGTTTCATTCTTCTTTTTCTGAAAGAGTACATGTGTGCCAAATGACGCCTTTGACAGCCTGATCATTCCCTCTTCAGGAAGCTCTTGTAACTGCTTTCTCAACTCATCGGGCTCAGGTCTAGCCATCTGATATGGTGCCTTTGCTTGTGATTTTGCTCCAATCTCCAATTCAATCTTATGGTCTACCTACAGGGAGGCAATCTTTTTGGTAGCTCTACATGCATAATGTCCTTATTCTCCTTAAGGAAGCCGACAATAAGTTGAGGTACCTCCTCCATGGTTCCATTTGTTGCCACCTCCATTATGGTTGCTAAGAAAGTAGGCTGCCCTTTCTTCACTCCCTTGGATATTTGCATAGTCGAAATTTGCTTTGCTCCATGGCTGCTTGGTGGCCTTCTATCATGGGGACAATGCAAGTTGCATAACGTCCTTATTCTCTCTAGAAGTTCATGCCCGACATGATCTTGTGATCATCCATCGTCATGATCGAGAAGTTCACTTGTCCTCTTCATATACCTAATCGAAGCTCCACACCACGAGCCACTCCTGATGGTGGTCTCACCTTCCTGTTCACGGTCTTGAGCCGTCTTCCTCCGTAACAAAGTTGTGTTTCCCCCGTGCCCAACAATGCTTTAGTGGGCTTGTTGTCGATCATAGCTTCAATGTACATCAACCCCTTGCAAGTCATTTTCTCTGATGGCTTCACATTCAAGGCGTTTAGAAGTTGCAAAGAACAAATTTGATTTGTACCTTCACCATCTTTGCATCCCACTAAATCCTTCTCTTGTAATGCTGAAGTGAACTAAGATTTGGCCACTTGTTCCTCATGTGTGGACCTTTGTCTCTCTCCCCCACCTTTGGTGTGGTCGTTCTTGTAGCCCTTTTTTGTTGGAGCAACATCTTATTATCTTTGAAATTCTATCATGGCCTCACAACAACAATTGATTCATCTAATGTCTTCGCATCTCGCCGATGCACTTCTTGTTTCACCCAATTTTGAAGACAATCTTTGAAGTTGAAGTTGGTCTTCCCCGGACATTCCTGGCACCATCAACATCAGGGTTTGAAACTCCTTCACGTACTCATTGTTTGAACCTTTTTGATTGTGTTCCTTCAACTTCTTCCTAGCTTCATTTGCAACGTTCTCTGGGTAGAAGTGTCGCTTGAGTTCAATCTTGAACTCCTACCATGTGTCCAGGTTGCACGCTGCCTTCTTAATATCTGCAAGCTTTCGTTGTTACCAAAGAGAAGCAATATCCGAGAGATAGTAGCTAGCTGTTTATACCTTGAGCGCCTCGTCGGTGAGATTGCATCCTTCGAAATAAACCTTCATTTGGTATAGGAAGCGTTCAACTTCCTTTGCATCCCTCTTTCTTGTGAAGAGTTTTTTCTTACACACATCAATCCTTGAATTTACCAAATACCCACCATTTCCTCCATTAGCAATGACCTTCCTGCATAAGGCTAATTCATCCTCCAAGGTCACGATCCGCTTGTTATAATCATTCTCAAGCTGATCACACCTTTGTTTCAACTTCGAGTTTGCATCAAGGCAAGCATGGACTTGGGGCCTCAATAGTTTTCACTCTTCACAAGACGACAACACTTGATTAACGGTCTCTAGTTCTCGAACATATATGTGGTCCCGCTCTACTGTCATTATGCGCTTGTCCCAATCCATCAACGACAACTCTGTGTCCTTCCTCACAAGATTTGCTTTGACTTTGCTTCTTCCTTAAAGCTTGTTTCATGACTTCCATGTCACACTCATCCATGCTTGAGTTGTCAATTTCACCAGCCATCTAGTCTTCTTGTAACACCAACCACGAATATGAGCGAACCTAGCTATGATACTGACTGTTATGGGCTTGTCTTTTTTCAAGCTCCCATTAGGCATTAGCTCCTCTTTGCCACTCCGCGTGGCCTAACTAAGTCAGTCTTCTGCAAGATCTTGTTGGTGATAAAAAAAAAGAATGGAGCCTTTCCCTTTTATAGGCCCCAAAGAATCTCCCCTCCAAAGCATGTAAGGATTTAGAATTTCTACCATTCTATATTAATCTATCTAGTATTCACAAATACATGAATCCTCCATCTTATTGTAGAATGCTCTCATGAGGCAACTCTAGAATGCTGCATGCCTCTTTCTATGTTCAATACTCTAGATTTCTCTAGAATCTTCTCCGGGCTTAACCCCAAAGATGATGATCTGTGACAACAGGCTTGGTAAATGAAAACCTTAGGGGGGAGGGGGGTCAACGTGCCTTCCCTTGGTTCCCTGGGGTCTACGAAGAACCAATACGTTTAAATTAGGCACGTACCCATACCGGGTACGTTTCCAGTACGGGTACACGTATTATACGCTCAAATACGTGAATATTACTGTTTTAGGTTTAGTCCACAACCGCTCCTATCCCGCGACTTGTTTTCGCTGTCGATTCCTTTCCCCGCTGCCCGCAGTCGCTCCTATCGCAGGGCATGTTCTTCTTCGTGTTCCTGTCGTAAGTCCTGGTTCTTCTTCTTAGCCGCTCCGCCGGGTTCTTCTTCTTAACCACTCCTGTCGTAAGGCTTGGTTCTTCTTCTTTTTCTTTAAGGGGGAGGGGTGTCAATGTGTCTTTCCTTGGTGCCCTGGGGGATGGGTCCTATTTATAGACAATTCAGATTGGGGGGCTGGCTTGCGAATAGCCGTCCCCTCAAAATACCTGTCATGTCTTGCATGATGTAAGTTCTCGACGAGGTGATTGCGGTTGCTTGGAAGGACCTCGCCAGTTGGGGACCGGTCCCACGAGGTCCTTTGATGAGCTGTCAAGGGTATTTCCTTTGGGCGATTTTAAGAGGGGCCTTTCCTATAGGCAACCTCAAGAGTGACCTCACCTATAGACTGTCTTTGATTCTTCTTGGGTGACTTTTCTTTTATGCAATGGTCAACTATTTGTTGTAGTTGATCTATAACTGTATTGTGCCTACCCTCGGCGAATACATGTTGTACAACAGGCTTAGAAGGTGTGTCCACTTAAAAAATCTTTCCATGACTTAAGCAATTTCCCAGAGCTTGGCATGGAAAGCTTCAAAAATCAATGACTTTATTGGGATACAAACATGGTCACTTCAATCATACACTCTTTGTTAAAAGGAAAGAAGAGAAGGTGATTATTCTCATTGTCTATGTTGACAATTAAGATGATTATTCTTATTGTTTATGTTGACAATATCAATATCATAGGTAATGACTTAGAAGAAATCATGTGGCTTAAAGCATGTTTGTGCAAAGAGTTCAAAGTCAAAGATCTAGAAAAGTTGAAATATTTCTTAGAAATTGAAGTTGTACGACCAGACTATGAAATCTTCATTTCTCCGAGAAAATATATCCAGGACCTGCTAGAAGAAATATGGATGATTGGTGCGCACCTGCAAAACCCCATGGAAGTAAATTGTAAAATCGATGAAGATGAGGATGCTGAGAAAGTAAACTCCGCTAGCTACCAAAAATATAGGGGGAATGCTAATCTACCACACATACGTTCGTTCTGATATCACATATGTAGTTTGGATCATGAGCAGATGCATGCACTCTCTTAGATTGAGACAACAGGAAGCCTCTATACGTGCTCTATGGTACCTAAAAAAGTCTCCTGATCTTATACTCCCTGAACAAGCATTTGAAGTATACGCAATAACACAAATGCTGATAGGGCTAGAAGTCAAGCTGTCCGAAAATCAACCATCGGATATTGCTCCTTTGTTGGAGGGAATTTAGTGACCTGGAGATATAAGAACCAAATGTGGTAGCAAGTCCAGTTCAGAAGCAGAATACTGAACAATGTCACAAGTGTGCAACCTCGGGCTCGTAAAGAGCCCTCAATAAGCAAATAGGTCGAGATGGGCAGATGGGGCCAGGGGGGCCCACTCGCAAGAGGCGAGACGATGGACTCTCCAATGAGCAAAATACCCCCATCCAGAGGCGAGAGGGCCTCCAGGAGCGAGAGGACCTCCTGGGGCGAGAGAGTCTCCATCAGCAAGGAGGTCTCGCAGTACAGGGCGAGAGGCGCCGACGAGACGGGTGGTGGGTCCCTCTCGCCGGCAGGTGCCTTTCCACTCGCCAGGGCGAGAAGAGGTCTTTTTATAGCATATATTATATTTCCCTGTCAAACAGAGGATTTTACTCTTCTACCCCGGGTGCTTTTGCCCTCTTGCCCTTAGTGGACTGCATATAGCTCCTCAGAACAGTGGAGTTTGGCTGTTGGCAGACCCAGCCAAGGGTACCCTGGTAATTTCAGACCGGTGCAGTTTTGTTATTGGCAGTTCAGATTCTGAAATCTATAAATAAGCCCATAGGGGTTCTTCAGAAGGGACTTTTTTTTAGACTCGGAAGAGGATTCATTGGTACAGTCTTCTGAGGAACTTCAAGCCCAGCTTTTGGCTTTGAAGGGGAAGCTCTCTGTGACCTTCCGGGTAAGCGGTGGGACCTCCCTGCTGCGGCTTTGGGCCAGTTTTCTAATCCTTCACGACCGGTCGGAGGTCGGAGCTTGGGCCAAGTAGGAGTCGGCTACGCCTCTATTTTGTGAACATTCGTCGAAGTCAAATTTTGGCTTCAACAGTTCTGGTGCGGTGAGCGTGGACGTAGCCGGTTCAAGAAAAGTTTGAGTTTGGTCCTATGGCAGGAGGTGAAGGAGAAGGATCTGGTTCTGGAGGTTCCCCCTCCCAGGTAGAAGAGGCGACGAGGAAAATGCTGGAGGACTTCAGGCGAGAGGTCATGCAAACCATAAGCTTGGCCTTCTCGGCAAGGAGCGAGTGGGCGACGCCTCAGGTCCCGATCGAGGTGGTCCCACTCTTAGGCGAGAACGCTCCTGGTCAGCGCCCGGGGAAGGAGGTCCCCGCAGAGGCTGGCGAGAGGGACGTGGCGGCGCGAGAGCTCTTCCCAGGTCAGCGCCCGGGGAAGGAGATCCCTGCAGAAGACGGCGAGAAGGAGACAGCTGTGCGAGAGCTCTTCCCTGGGCACGGTCTCGCAGATCGGGCCAGCCAGCCGAGGCCGCGAGACGTGCCCTCTCGGCAAGCAGTCGGCGAGAGCCCGTTCAGTGAACTCGTCATCTCGGCTCCGGTGCCGGAGGGGTTCCGGGAGCCCGACATGTCCTACTACTCAGGGAAGGATGATCCTGTACAGCATGTACAATGGTTTGAAGATGTGGTTTCGATCAGACAGATGACGGATTCGTTTAAGTGTCGACTGTTTGCCATCACCTTGAAGGAGAAGGCGCGAGATTGGTTCCACCAGTTACCAGCAAGATCGATTTATTGTTTCGAGGATCTGCGGAGGGGTTTCTTATTGAGGTTTTCAACATCGAAGAAGCGTAAGAAGGAGGCGGAGTGCTTGTTCTCGGTAAGACAGAGCCAGGATGAAACGTTGGGGCACTACGTAGATCGGTTTCAGGAGGAGATCCTCCAGGTCCAGGAGGTCCCTGGGTATACACTGATGCTTACATTCACCCTGGGACTGAGGCCAGGCTTCTTCAGCATGGAGTTGAAGAGGGTGCCCCCCCTCTCTTTTGAGGAGCTTATGGAGAGGGCGGCAAAGGAGACGGATTTCGAGAGGGCCAATCCGGCGTTTGCAAGGAGGTTAGCCAGGTTGGTGGAGGATGACGCAAAGGAACCAGGAGCAGGAAAGCAAAAGGAGCAGAGAGAGCAGAGAGAAGAGAGGAGGGAGGAACCCCGAGGCCAGGGGCACCAAGGGCAGAATCACCGGGGGGCCCGAGAGCCGAGCAACCGGATAGGTTGGAGGCCTCATGAGGGTCGCCCTCAGGAGTTAGGAGGAGGGTTCCAGGGAAGAGATAACTTCCGAGAGCCAAGGAGGTTCGACCAACCAGCATGGAGACAGGGAGCGAGGGATCGTTTTCAGCATCAGCAGGAGGCAATGGGGATCGGTCGAGGAAGAGGAGCTCGAGGAGGAAGGAGAGGGAGAGGAGAAGGAAGAAGGGGTGGGGTGGCGTTGCCTTTCTGTGACTTCCATCAGGAGGGAGGTCACGCCACAGCCACGTGCCCAGAATTCTTGGAGATGAGAGAGGCCAGAGGATTGAGGAGGCAGGATCCACCGGTAAGGATCGTGGAAGTGCAGCAAGGGGAGGCGGAAGACAGGTGCGAGGACCGGGTGGAATCAGGGCCATCCATGGGGGGATTGGGATCGAGGCCACCCGGAAGGGGAGCCTCCAGACCATGTTCCGAAAGGGGGTAGCCTCAACCTCCCAGACCCCACCCCCGCTAGAAAAAATTACCTTCTCTTCAGAGGATATGCCAGAGTACGAGGACTCTTTCTGCGACGCCTTGGTGATCCAGACAGCGGTGGAAAACTTTACGGTCTCCAAGATCCTAGTGGATAACGGGAGCTCCGTAAATGTGATTTTTAAGAGGGCTTTCGATGAGATGCAGGTGGAAGCCAAGAGGATCTTGGCCTCGGATGGACCGTTGTTCGGGTTCTCCGGGGAGAGAAAAGAAGTAGAAGGGGGAGTAGGGCTGCACGTGAGGTTGGGGGCGTATCACGGAACTGCCGGTTCGTAATTGTAGACGCCCCGAGCAGCTACAGCGCCATCTTTGGGCGTCCCCTCATCAACGCCTTTCGCTGCGTCCCCTCCTCTTTCCATCAATGTCTCAAGTTTAACAATGGAGGGGTGCAGGTCAGGGTCAGGGGGGATCCGAAAGTGGCGAGACAGTGCTACGTCACAGCGGTCAACACCATATCTTGGATGGCAGAAGCAGAGAGGTTGGAAAAAGAGATGGCAGCACGTGAAGAAGCTGTCGGAGGAAAGGAGGTGAGCCCAGAGGAAGCGAGAGAAGGAACCAAAGAGGAAGTCGGGGGAGAGGAGACTGAGAAGCAGCAAGGAGGAGATGCGCAGGAGGCCCAGGAGGGTGTCGAAGTCAAGCAGCAGCAAGAGAGCCCGGAGGGGGCCATGGAGTTTGAGGGGGAGCAGAGAAGAGAAGGTGTGCAGGAGGTCCGGAGGAGCGGGGAGTTGGAGCCACAGAAGGGAAGGCAGGAAGAAGTGGGAGAAGAAGGGGCTGAGGAGGAAGCCCGAAGGGGCATGGAAATTGAGCTGCAACAGGACGAGGTGATGGAAGTTGAGGGAGCAGGAGGGGAGGAAGAGCCGGAGCAGGAAGGAGAAGCAAGGGACGACTGGGAGCAGTCGCGGTTGGAGGTGGCCGAAGAAGTGGTGGAGATGGAGGTCCACACCAGCCAGGGGCAGGTACAAAGGGTGCGGATCAGCGGGGGCTTGAGCCCCGAAGACCAGGAGCGGATGCGGGCCTGCATTCAGAGCAACATCGACATCTTCGCCTGGAGCGCGGCGGACATGCCGGACATCGACGCTGATGTGGCCTGCCATCGCCTGAACTTGGACCCCCGCACCCGCCCCATACGCCAGAAGATGAGAGCCATCGCCACCAAGCTGGAGGAGCCCATTCGCGAGGAGGTCAAGAAGCTCCTGGAGGCGGGCTTCATCTCAGAGATCCAGTACCCAGGCTGGATCTCCAATGTTGTAATGGTGAAGAAGGGGGGAGGAAAATGGAGAATGTGTATTGACTTTTCGTTATTAAATAAATCATGCCCTAAGGATTGCTACCCCCTGCCTCGAATCGACGCGTTGGTGGATTCAGCCGTTGGTTTCTCTGTTATGAGTTTTCTGGATGCTTTTTCAGGTTACCATCAGATCCGGATGCACCCTCCTGACGTCAAGGACGTCTCCTTCATCACAAGGGAAGGGTGTTTTAGTTATAACATGATGCCCTTTGGGCTAAAAAACGCGGGAGCAACATACCAACGGATGATGGACCGAGTTTTCCAGGGCCAGAGGGGTCTGAACCTAGAAGTCTACGTTGATGATCTCATGGTAAAGAGCAAGGGAGTGAACTCGCATCTCCAGGATCTGGAGGAGACGTTTGCCACCTTGAGAAAGTTCAAAATGAGGTTAAACCCCTTAAAATGTGTTTTCGGGGCAAGTCGTGGGAAATTCCTTGGGCACCTTCTGACCCCGGCAGGGGTAGAACCTAATCCTGATAAAGTAAAGGCCATTCTGGAGCTGGAATCACCGCGAAACGCTAAGGAGGTGCAGCGCTTGACAGGAAAGCTGGCCGGCCTGAGCAGATTCCTCTCTAGGTCAGGAGAGAAGTGTTCACCTTTCTTTAAAGTGCTACGAGGGAATCAGAGATTTGAATGGACAGCGGAGTGCGAAGAAGCTTTTCAAAAGCTGAAGGAGCAACTCTCCCTGACTCCTCTGCTTCAAATCCCAAAAGAGGGGGAAGATCTGACCCTGTACCTAGGAGTGGGAGCAGAGGCGGTGAGCTCCGTCCTAGTCAGAGAAGAGGGAAAGAAGCAGCTGCCCATTTATTATGTTAGCAGGATCCTAAGAAAGGCGGAGCTTCGTTACCCTATCCTAGAAAAACTAGCATACGCCTTGGTTGTTTCGGCCAGGAAGCTCCGGCCATATTTCCAGGCACATTCGATTAGGGTGGTGACGGACCATCCTCTCCGAAAGATTTTTGAAGGAGTAGAGCACTCGGGTAGGCTGTTCAAGTGGTCTATCGAGTTGAGCGAATTCAACATTTCGTTCGTACCAAGGCTCTCCATTAAGGCACAGGTGGTGGCCGACTTCTTGGCAGACTACGTCGCGGAGGTCGGGGCCGAAGAGCCGCGGCCACCGGAGGCATGGAAGATAATGGTCGACGGGGCCTCGGAAAAGCACTCTCTCGGAGCGGGGGTGGTACTAACAAGTCCCCAGGGGGTAACCATAAAACAAGCCGTCGCCTTGCATTTCCCCACAACCAACAACGAAGCAGAGTACGAAGCAGTGATAGTCGGCCTTCACTTGGCTAAGGAGCTCGAGATCAAGGACGTTGAGGTTTTCACAGATTCATTGGTGGTGGCATCTCAGATACGTGGAGAGTTCGAGGCTCGGGAGCCCACCCTGGTGAAATATTTGTACAAGGTAAGGACGATCATCGGGGGGTTCCGGACGTTCTCCATCCAACACGTCCTCAGAGAAGAGAACACTGCTGCCGATCGATTGGCTAAGTTCGGACCTTGGGAAGGGGGTGCCCTGACTGATTTATTCCATCCAGCAATCGAAGAGGGGGAGCTAATGGAGGTGGATCGGCGGCCCTCGTGGGTAGATCCTTTCATTACCTTCTTTCTGACAGGAACCCTCCCTGAGGGGGCCAAGGAGGCAAGAAGCTTCCGCCACAAGGCGGCTCATTATCTCTTGCATGAAGGAGGATTGCACCGAAGGATGCTTTCAGGTCTCCTAGCTCGATGCGTGACGGAGGAAGAGACCAGGCACATTCTGGAGGAGGTGCACTCCGGGGAATGTGGTAGTCATTCCGGAGGGAGGACGTTGGAAGCAAGGGTGGTCAGACAGGGGTACTTCTGGCCCACCCTGAGGAAGGACGCGACAGAGTTTGCGAGGAAATGCCGGAAATGCCAGCTCTATGCCCCCTCCAGCTCTTGCCGGCTCAAAAGCTCCGTAGCATCACAGCACCATGGCCTTTCGCCATTTGGGGAATGGATTTAGTTGGGCCTTTCCCTCCAGCTAGTGGACAAAGAAGATTCCTCCTGGTCATGATAGATTACTTCTCCAAGTGGCTGGAGGTTAAGGCGCTAGCAAAGGTAACCTCACAAGTCCTCAGGAACTTCGTCTGGGGGGAGATCATCTGCAGGCACGGGCTGCCTCAGGCCATCGTCACGGATAACGGCCCCCAGTTTGCTAGTGAAGAGTTCATCAGCTTCTGCACTCAGCTGGGCATCGACCTCAGGTTTGCCTCCGTCCACCACCCCAGAAGCAACGGTCAGGTGGAGGCGGCAAACAAGATTATCGTTAACTTGCTAAAGAAGAAGGTGGAGAATCTGAGAGGGAATTGGGTAGAGCAGCTCCCTTCGGTCCTGTGGGCTCTAAGAACAACCCCGAACACGGCCACTGGTGAGACCCCTTTCAAGCTTTCCCATGGTTGTGAGGCAGTACTACCAGTGGAATTCGAGGTCCGATCCCCACGAGTCGCGGCTGCAGGTAATGGAGACGAGGCATGGAGGATGGAAAATGAGAAAGGCCTGCGCCTCTCACTAGACCTGACAGAGGAGCTGCGAGACGTAGCAGCCATCAGATAGGAAGAGATCAAGCGACGAATGGCAAAGCACTTCGACAAGCACATCAGGATAAAACAATTCGCGGAAGGAGACCTAGTACTAAAAAAGGTTGATGCGGCAGGGAGGTCCGCCCCGGTGGGAAAGCTCAATCCAAATTGGGAGGGACCTTATATTGTAGAGAGAGTGTTGAAAGCGGGGGGTTACTAACTCCAGGATGTGGAGGGTAGGACCTTGAACCATTCCTGGAGTGGGGATGACTTAAAACGCTTCTACCCATGAGAAGGGAGAGCAGAAGATATGTACTCAAAGCATAATTAATATACTATACTTCTCAAATTATTTCTTGTTCATTATTTCTCGTAAAGTCCTAATGGCAGGAAGAGGTATCTTCATCGGCACCCCGAGCTCGGCTCGGCCCCAGGTAGACCCACTGCGCAGGCTCTCATCTAGCTGGCAGGTCCGAAGGCTCGCCTGTGGGGGATAGGTTTTGGTTTGAGATCTTCATCGGCACCCCGAGCTCGGCTCGGCCCCAGGTAGACCCGCCGCGCAGGCTCTCATCTAGCTGGCAGGTCCAAAGGCTCGCCTGTGGGGGATAGGTTTTGGTTTGAGATCTTCATCGGCACCCCGAGCTCGGCTCGGCCCCAGGTAGACCCGCTGCGCAGGCTCCCATCTAGCTGGCAGGTCCGAAGGCTCGCCTGTGGGGGATAGGTTTTGGTTTGAGATCTTCATCGGCACCCCGAGCTCGGCTCGGCCCCAGGTAGACCCGCTGCGCAGGCTCTCATCTAGCTGGCAGGTCTGAAGGCTCGCCTGTGGGGGATAGGTTTTGGTTTGAGATCTTCATCGGCACCCCGAGCTCGGCTCGGCCCCAGGTAGACCCGCTGCGCAGGCTCCCATCTAGCTGGCAGGTCCGAAGGCTCGCCTGTGGGGGATAGGTTTTGGTTTGAGATCTTTATCGGCACCCCGAGCTCGGCTCGGCCCCAGGTAGACCCGCTGCGCAGGCTCCCATCTAGCTGGCAGGTCCGAAGGCTCGCCTGTGGGGGATAGGTTTTGGTTTGAGATCTTCATCGGCACCCCGAGTTCGGCTCGGCCCCAGGTAGACCCACTGCGCAGGCTCTCATCTAGCTGGCAGGTCCGAAGGCTCGCCTGTGGGGGATAGGTTTTGGTTTGAGATCTTCATCGGCACCCCGAGCTCGGCTCGGCCCCAGGTAGACCCGCTGCGCAGGCTCTCATCTAGCTGGCAGGTCCGAAGGCTCGCCTGTGGGGGATAGGTTTTGGTTTGAGATCTTCATCGGCACCCCGAGCTCGGCTCGGCCCCAGGTAGACCCGCTGCGCAGGCTCTCATCTAGCTGACAGGTCCGAAGGCTCGCCTGTGGGGGATATGTTTTGGTTTGAGATCTTCATCGGCACCCCGAGCTCGGCTCGGCCCCAGGTAGACCCGCTGCGCAGGCTCTCATCTAGCTGGCAGGTCCGAAGGCTCGCCTGTGGGGGATAGGTTTTGGTTTGAGATCTTCATCGGCACCCCGAGCTCGGATCGGCCCCAGGTAGACCCGCTGCGCAGGCTCTCATCTAGCTGGCAGGTCCGAAGGCTCGCCTGTGGGGAATAGGTTTTGGTTTGAGATCTTCATCGGCACCCCGAGCTCGGCTCGGCCCCAGGTAGACCCGCTGCGCAAGCTCTCATCTAGCTGGCAGGTCCGAAGGCTCGCCTGTGGGGGATAGGTTTTGGTTTGAGATCTTCATCGACATCCCGAGCTCGGCTCGGCCCCAGGTAGACCCGCTGCGCAGGCTCCCATCTAGCTGGCAGGTCCGAAGGCTCGCCTGTGGGGGATAGGTTTTGGTTTGAGATCTTCATCGGCACCCCGAGCTCGGCTCGGCCCCAGGTAGACCCGCTGCGCAGGCTCCCATCTAGCTGGCAGGTCCGAAGGCTCGCCTGTGGGGGATAGGTTTTGGTTTGAGATCTTCATCGGCACCCCGAGCTCGGCTCGGCCCCAGGTAGACCCGCTGCGCAGGCTCCCATCTAGCTGGCAGGTCCGAAGGCTCGCCTGTGGGGGATAGGTTTTGGTTTGAGATCTTCATCGGCACCCCGAGCTCGGCTCGGCCCCAGGTAGACCCGCTGCGCAGACTCCCATCTAGCTGGCAGGTTCGAAGGCTCGCCTGCGGGGGATAGGGTTGGGTCAGGCAATCTCCATCAGCATCAAACCGACAGGACAGAGAATTCACTTTGGCGGAATAGGGTGAAAAGTCCCCTTAAAGCGACATTACACCTTAGTATCTCAACTTAGTCCTAAAGTACAAAAATAAAATAAGGGAAAAAAGGGTGAGGAATAGGGCAGGTGGCAGTACTCGCAGCGGATGGCTGCTGAGGATCGTCTCGCCGGTAGCGAAAGGGCACTCGCGAGGCAAGGCATTACGTCAGCTCGCGGCCGAAAACGCGTCGAGAAGCCGTCCCGCGTAGAACATAGAGAAGGCAGAAATATAAAGGTTATGCGGCGAGACGAAGCGGTAGCGCAGTCCCGCAGGCAAAAACAAACCAGAGATTAACTTCACAAAATAGAAAATAAAAATAGAGAACAAAAATGAGCACTCGCTCGTCACTCGGCAGATGTCACAAAAATATGGTTTAAAAGTTTTTACAACATCAAAGGAGGAGAGAGTGATTCTAAATCTTGGATGCGGCGCATCAGTCCTCCTCGCCAGATGAAGAATCATCGCTCTACTCGCTATAGAGCTCGGGGACCAAGTCGCGCGCAGTCACCGTCTCGGATTCGTCCTTCACAACCCCCAGGTCTTTCATCATTTGCAGCACCAGCTCTGCCGCACGAACGCCAGCATCTCGGCATTGTTCCTCGACTTCTTCATAAGAATAATGTGGCGGAGGCGTCTGGAAGGGCTCGCGGCGAGACGACGACGCAGCATCAGCCCGAAGGCGCGCGTTCTCAGCTGTCAGCACCTGGACCTCCTCCTCCGAAGCCGCCACGCGCGAACGCAGTTGTTCCGCCGTCTCGGCATCCTGCGGAATGACCTAGCAATTAGCCAAGAATGATGGGAAAGGAAAGAGATCCAAGAGAAAAGAAAGTCATGGCTTACCACGCCGCCTTGGGCCTTCGCGAGTAGGGACTCGGCATCTGATAACCTTCTCGCTAGACCGGAGGATTTCTCCCGCTCCGCCTCCAGATTTTCCTCGCTGGCCTTCCACTTTGAATTAATATAAATGAGGCGGCGAGAGGAACGGTGCGAGAACTCCAAGGCCCGCATTTGGTGATGGCAAGTTTTCAGCACAAGGTCCTTGGTGGACTCGCTTTCAGGCGAAGTGGCGTCAAGGCCGCCATAGAGGCCGTACCCTATGGCGAAGGCGTGGCTGGAAGGGACCTCTTGCTCCTTCCATGATGGAAGGAGGGTGGAGATGGACACGCGGTTGGCGTCCCGCCCCCACAATAGAACCGGGTCGCCGACCGCATCATGAACCACGGGACCCAGATTGTAATTCATGTGGGAGGAGGGAGCGGGACGGCCAGATGAGTCGCCTTCGCGGGAGGAGGTGGCAGCCGTCTGTTCAGGAGCAGCAGCTCGCGGGTTGGAAGCAGTGGCGGGCATGTTGGAGGCAGCAGCAGGTTGATCAGAGAGTACCGTCTCGCGGATAGGCGAAACGGCCTGGTGATTAGGCGAAAGGGGCGGCGGAGTCTCCCCTATAGAAATAGGGCTCCCTTGGGGAGCTTTCTTCCTCTCCTTAGAAATAACTACAGCCTTCTTCATTTTCTTTTTGGGAGGGCTGAAGCGAGAGGGAATCGTGTCGTCTCCGGGCCGCTTTGGCGGGATGACCGCCAGGGACTCTCTCGCCGCCTCTGCCGCTGCATTGGCGAGATCAAGACCCCTGACGGGGTGAATATTGCTCTTGTAAGGAGGGGACGCTGGAATAATTCGCTCACCTAAAAGCGAGCAGGGGTTAGGAAGAAGCGAGACGACAAATAGCGAGAAGGGAGAAACGAAAGGATAAGAATACCTTCGCCCGGGAGCACTGGAAGAAGCGAGTCAAGACCTCGCCGCAAGAAGTTGACCTCGAAATTCTTGCCGACTAAGTACTCGTACAGCAGCTTTTCTGGACCGCTGACTTGGGGGGTGGCGTAGAAGCTCTCTGGCGGAGAGACCGGCGCGAGAGGGATGCCGCCGAAGTCAGCACGGTCTCCCCGGATGAAGACGAATCGGGTGAGCCAGTGATGGTTCTTGTTGGGCGTCTCGCATACCTTGAGCCCCTGCCCAGTAAAATACGAGACGCCATCGGCGTTGGCGTGGTAGATGAAAAGCTTGCGGAAGGCCGTCAAGCTGAACTCGATGCGCTCCCGGCGCATGTAGCAGGCAAACGCGATCAACACTGAGATGGCGTTAGGGTTGAACTGTGCCGGGACGACACTAAAGTATTTGAAGACCTGCTTCACCTCAGGCCAAAGGGGCAGCCGCAGGCCCGCCTCGAAATGCGAGACGGGGAAGGCGAGTTCCCCCGGGCAATAGGTGTTGATGCACTCGCCGACCTTGGGGGGACGCGACTCGACCCCTTCTCCCAGGTACTCGCGGGCAAACTTATCATGATCTTCTCGAGGGTGCCGGCTCAAATAACGAGCCTCGGTTGAACATTCTTTTTGAGCTTAGAGTAATCTCAAAAAGAGCGGGGATTGTGTGCAACCTCGGGCTCGTAAAGAGCCCTCAAGAGGCAAATAGGTCGAGATGGGCAGATGGGGCCAGGGGGGCCCACTCGCAAGAGGCGAGGCGATGGACTCTCCAATGGGCAAAATACCCCCATCTAGAGGCGAGAGGGCCTCTAGGAGCGAGAGGACCTCCTGGGGCGAGAGAGTCTCCATCAGCAAGGAGGTCTTGCAGTACAGGGCGAGAGGCGCCGGCGAGACGGGCGGTGGGTCCCTCTCGCCGGCAGGTGCCTTTACACTCGCCAGGGCGAGAAGAGGTCTTTTTATATCATATATTATATTTCCCTATCAAACAGAGGTTTTTACTCTTCTACCCCGGGTGCTTTTGCCCTCTTGCCCTTAGTGGACTGCATATAGCTCCTCAGAACAGTGGAGTTTGGCTGTTGGCAGACCCAGCCAAGGGTACCCTGGTAATTTCAGACCGGTGCAGTTTTGTTATTGGCAGTTCAGATTCTGAAATCTATAAATAAGCCCATAGGGGTTCTTCAGAAGGGACTTTTTTTTAGACTCGGAAGAGGATTCATTGGTACAGTCTTCTGAGGAACTCCAAGCCCAGCTTTTGGCTTTGGAGGGGAAGCTCTCTGTGACCTTCCGGGTAAGCGGTGGGACCTCCCTGCTGCGGCTTTGGGCCAGTTTTCTAATCCTTCACGACCGGTCGGAGGTCGGAGCTTGGGCCAAGTAGGAGTCGGTTACGCCCCTATTTTGTGAACATTCGTCGAAGTCAAATTTTGGCTTCAACAACAAGCAATTTGTGGGACTATAGATTCAATCAACAATATAGGAATCGAGACTATAAGTTGGAAAACATATACTACTATATTGCGACAATAAAGCGGATATCAACATTGCTCATAATCCCGTTCAATATGAACAAACAAAAATGTTGAAATCGATAGATATTTCATCAACGAGCACCTAAAGAAAAGCAACATTTGCACCCCGTTCGTTCAATCCTAAAATCAGCTGACATATATCTTTACCATGAGCCTGAACTGTGACCCCTTCACTAATAATATCTTCAACTTGGGAATGATCAACATAAACTCTCATTTTGAGGGGGAGAGTTGAATGAGATGAATTTAAGCTCATTGCCCACTACTAAGGCTTTTGTTTCACTTTATTATTTTTAGTCTCGCACCTCTAATATTGGTTTGGGTTCTCCTCCTTTGTGTATATGTAGAGGTGTTATGCAGTGTTTATATTTTAGATTATAAATAATATTTTTTTCCATTTCTCAACTACAATGTGGTAGTTTTTCGCACTAAATTGAGTGGAAGTGAAATTTTCATTCTAAAACGAAGCAGCCAACCTAAATTCAATCTACACTAATTAGAGAGATCTATGAAAAATAATCTCAAGTGTTGGTCTTTAACATAACATTAATAGCTGGAAGGTGCTAATTTATGCATTTATACCTGAATATTACTTGTGTTTTCTTATTTGATTTATGGTATTACATGAAATTGACAGGCCACTATTGAAAATGCCAATTTTCTGGTTAGTGATTACTCTAAGTGGGCTTCTTGGCCTTGCTATCAGCTTCACTTCTATGTGGTTTCTTCACCAGACAAGTGCAACTACTTACAGGTATTTCAAAATGCTTTGAAATCTTTAAATATTGATGTGGTGAAAAGAGTCCTTTTAGTTTTTTTTTTAACTTTTATTACTTTTAAGCCAAGGGATAAACTGCAATTTTTTCTATTATTGAAGTTACCTGTTACTCAACCGCCTTTTATTGTCTCTTTCACCTGTATAGAATGAGTAGTTTTTTTGCCTCCATTTTTTTTCTAAACAATATTCTTTCGGAGTTGTTAATGAATCATCTTATTGTTGCATTACATGATAAGTTTATTGCTTCCTTTGATATCCGTGGTAGCATATCCTTATATCAAGATGCCTTAATCTGCTGTTTCTCTTGAATTCAGGTCACCACCTGCTGATCTCACCACTTTTATTCCAATATAGCCTCCAATATGCATCAAGCATGCCCAAGTGCCCAACCTTATAGCGTTCAGATAAATATTTTCCCCAGATATCCCATAGGAACAAGTGGTGTAATAATAATGTTTTTCTAAACCTTCTCTTCTAGAAAATGACAGTCAATCTCTATATACTTAGTCCTTTCATGAAATACATGGTTGGCTGTGAAATAAATTGCAACTTGATTGTCACAATATCTGGTCATAGCCCCATGGACCAACAACCCTAGTTCCCTTAAAAGAGAATTGAGCCATGTGCATTCACAAGTAACTATAGCCATGGTCCAACCACATAGAGTTCAAATATTCATTCTTAGTAGAGGATCTAGCTATAATAAGTCGTTTCTTACTCTTCCAGGGCTAAAGATTTCCTCCAGCAAATATAGCAAGGTAAATCAGCTTACCTGTCTTTTGAAATTGTAATTTCTATTTAATGGAGGGAATCATCTTGATGGATATTATAGTGAGGGTCAATGGGACTATCCACTGGTTTAACCCAAAGTACACATGTTCAGCAAGTAGATCCAAAACATATTTTCTCTGAGAAATAAAAAATACTATTCTTCGATCTGGCCATTTCAATCCCAAGAAAGTAGTGTAATAAACCGAGATCTTTAAGCTCAAAGGTTATAGCAATATCCCTTCAATCCCAAGAAAGTAGTGTAATAAACCGATATCTTTAAGCTCAAAGGTTGTAGCAATATTGATGCAGCCCGTGTCGCCTCGTTTTATTATTTTTATTGTATGTGTCTTTTATTATTGTAGCACACGTTTTTGCGCATTTTTGAATTATGGTGTAGCGTCAAGTTGTATCGCGCACGCATTAGCGCTTTTGATGTAATTTTGTATCGCACATATTGTTCGCGCAAATTTTTGTTTGACTCGTTGTTGTGACCGGTCAACGGGACCCTAAATGCATAGGTCCGGTAATTTAAAGATATGTTAATTAGGGAAAACTCAAATTAATTAACTATTTGTCATATTTTGTCTAAATGGAAATACCCAAGTCTTGCTCCTTTCCTATTTTTCAAATGTGTTATTATTAAATAAAGACAAGTCAGCCCATTCCAATTTGTTTGCTGCCACTATGAAAATTCCCCTTCAAAGCCCATTTGGAAAGCCCACCACCAAAGCCACTTGACTCCTAACCCTAAACCCTATTCCCCCATATAAAAACAAACCCTCCCCTCTATTCGTACTCGGCTGGGAAATGAATTGAAGAACCTATTTTGGTTTCATTCGATTTTCTCCCAGCGCCGACCTAGCTCCCTGCTATTTGTCTTCCCGATGGAAGCCCGAGCCGCAACTCCGGCATCCATTTCCTCCCTCCCCGGCTCCGACTTCTTCCTCGTTCGGATTTTCTCCAGCGTCGCCTAAAGCTCGATGAACCTCGACGCCGCCTCTTCCTCCCTCCCCTGCTCTGACTTTTCCCGCGCCTGAAGCCGCTCCTGTCGTCGTCGAGCTCGCCAGAGCCCTCCTAGGGCACTGTCGACGGCCCCTCTGTCTTCCTCCGACGGGTTCAATTTCCTCCAGTAAACCAGCGAGCTTCCAGCCACCCTCCCTTGCTCCAGCCTCCAGCCACCCGTACAGTTCGTTGGCTACTACAACTCCGGCCATTTCCTCAGCCGGGTCCTGTTCAGAGCCTGCTGACACTCTCCCCCACCTCCAGTCCACACCGGCCTCTCTTGCAGTCCAGTCACCGTTGTCCAGGAATCTCCCCAGCCACTGCCTCTCCGCCTTGAGTATACCTCGCTTCTCCTAGCTCAATCCTCAAGTATATTTTTATGTTTAAATCTTTAAATGAATAATAGGTTATTAGAGCTTGCCCTAACTAATCAGATCTCCTGATTACCGTTATTTTTGTTACACGTGCATGCCACCAATTATTTTTGTGCCTGTGGAATTAAGTCTCATGATGTCATTATAATCGTGTTGTAGTTCGCGAGCGTTTGTGACACTTTGGTCGTTTTATCCGTTTAAATTAGCCCGCGAAGCCCTATCACGCTCATTTATTTAAATAGGTCGCATTTTATTTTATTTTAAAACTACACCCCCACCTTGGATCACAGCAAATATCCCTCGTGACCGTCACAATATAATGTTCATAACTTTTAGTGATAATTAATAGCCTTCTGAGGTTTACAAACATGCCCATGAGGAACAAAAAGGCTGATTAGGGCCATCATATAAACTTCTTGGTGGGGGTGCATGTGGTGCAGTTTGGGTCCAAACCGCAACCGTACCACAATGGCGTTGTTTTTACCCGAGCAAAGCTGCACCTCACTGAAAATTTGTGTTGCGGCTTCAATGCGGTACTATTTTTTGCGGTGTGGCTATGGTGCGGTATGGTTTTTTGCATGATAATTATTGGATGTTTTGAAAAAAAAAATCAAAGTAGAAACTCAAATTTCTAATGTTTATTTAAAAAATATAAATCAAATAAATCTCATATGTGATGTCATAGTAAAACTATCGTCTAATTAATTTTTAGCCAAATATTAGTTCAAACTCTAGAATAAAATTTTTTCGCAAGAGAATTCAAAGATAAATGCTCATAAAGCTATGCAAGATTTAGAAGCATGAGCTATAAAATTTTGGTACATTTTACCATTATGTTGCATCTACGCATTCAACTTCATAGTAGTGCAGTGAGATAGTTCATCATTAACTTTAGGTGATTGTTAACCGCAACCCGTTATTGACTAGTCGCACCCCAAAATCTCCTAATTTTTTGCGCCTTTTCGAAATACGTCTTGTACATGCAATTTCAGGAAAAGTGTTCAACACGAAAGTTGTAGATCTCGACGAGATCTACAACTTTCGTGTTGATCACTTTTCCTAAAAATGCATGTACACGGCGTACTTTGGAAATATGTCCAGGTTTTGCGCCTTTTTGAAATACGCCTTGTACATGCAATTTCAGGAAAAGTGTTCAACACGAATGTTGTAGATCTCGTCGAGATCTACAACTTTTGTGCTGAACACTTTTCCTGAAATTGCATGTACAAGGCGTATTTCGAAAAGACGCGAAAAATTGGGAGATTTTGGGGTGCGACTAGCCAATAACGTGTTGCGAATAACAATCGCCTAACTTTATTTTTCTCTATTTTTTATAATTTTGAAATTAATCGAACAATTGGTGCGGTGTGGTAATTGCTTAGTTATTAAAGACGCAAGACGCACCAAAACGCAAATAGGTTTTGGAGCCTAGGAGCATGGCTCAAGACGCAGGCGCGCGCCCGAATAAGGCAAGGAGCAACCACATTCATTTTAAATAATCAACATCAAACATCAATTCATCTTCTTAAACATATTCTTCATATATTCTACTCATTAATAATTCATTACTATCATTTATATCGCTTAAAAATAAAATCAATATGATCGTTTGCATCATATCTAAGTCTCAACGATCAATTATATTTCAAAAACACTAAATCATATAAAATATGGAGTTCTTACATTATTTTTTTCATTATTTTGAAAAAAAGGCTTGCAATAAAAATCACACCCAGACGAGCCTTTAATGTCCAAAGGCGCAAACCTCTGAGCCTGGTGAGCTTGAAGCTGCCTGAGGCGCGCCTTTAACAACATATGGTATTTGTGGTTTTCAAGATATAAAAACCGTACAATGCTCGGTTTATAAAAGTCATAAACTGCATCAAGTCATAAACTGCATCGCACCAAGATTATGTGGTGTTGTTTGAAATTCATTACTGTTTGTGCGGTGTATGCAGTATTTGCGGTTTTTAATGCTCAAAAAAGAGACCAAGAAGAAAAACATTGCTGACATCCATTTGATAAAGAGACCAAGATTTATGAGCCTCCATGGAGAGGAGAGCTTAGTGAGTTAACTATCTCCACAATAGCAATGGTCTCAGAAAGCCAATATTATCAATTTTAGTGTAACCTTTGGCCACATGTCTAGCTTTATACCTTCCAAGTGTGCCTTATAGATATTTGACTAAGTAAATCCATTGATCCAACAAGATATCCTTAGTTACGTCAGTGGGAACAAAGAGAGCCATAGTATCAAGACTGCCCTCTGAATTGGAGTCAACCAAGATAGGCAGTGTTACGTGGTACTCATCGACCTCAGTTTCTCTCATTCCTGGATGTTGAAACAATTGTCTAAAAAGGCTCATCCAATGACACATTTGTGTTTAAAGTTTAGTCCCACATCATTAGATGAAATTGGGTCTCCACTCATCCTTTTTATAAACATGTGTGTAACTCTTGTTGTAAATCACTGATTTTTGATAAGGAATGATAAAATAATCTATTTCATTTCTTTTTATGCTGGGAAATGCAACAATTGACCACTAGGAGAATAATAAGGGATATGCTTGAAGAATGTGACATCCTTAGAAATAAATCTTGTGTAGATGAAGAGAATAAAACTTATAACCTTTTTGGTTCGCATCATAAACTGCAAACACACATTTAATCGTCTAAGGTCCAAGTTTGTCACTATCAATTCCCATAATGTCCATAAATGCAACAAACTCAAAGATAAACGTGTAAGTTTAACTCATCATGAGTTAAAATTTGCAGGGGATTATTGCCTCCAAGAGTCCTTGTAGGACCCTTTCATCTCAAAGAGTTTTGGGCAATCTCTTGAGTAAGCACCTTGTGAAATCCAAGATATGTCCATTTTCTCTCTTAGCCACACTATTTTACTAATGGAGTACCTGTACATGAAGATTAAAGCACAATCCTTTTATCATTTGGAGATTCTTAAAGTTCTCTGCACATATATTCACCATTGTTATCAACTATGAAGCACGGATACTTAAAAATGGGCAACGTATCGACTCGAACGCGTATCAGATACAGGAAACGCCCGGAAACGTGCAGAAACGCGTTTCCGAAACTGCAGGAAACACACTTAAAAATAAAAAATAAAAAATATTTCGGATTCGCGTATCCCGTTGGGGGGATACGCGAATCCCGTTAGGTTTTCAATTCCTCTAATCTCACGCTAAGCGGAATCTCACGATATACGCGAATCCCGCTAGGTTTTCAATCCCGGCGCTGCTCCCCTCTCCCGATCCCTCTCCCGATCCCGGCGCTGCTCCCCTCTCCCGATCCCGACCGTTGTAAGTTTCTTCTTCTTCTTCACCTTTTGCACCCTCTTCTTCTTCTTCTGCACCCTCTGCACCCTCTTCTTCTTCTTCTGCACCTTCTGCACCTTCTGCACCTTCTTCTTCTTCTTCTTCACCTTCTGCACCCTCTTCTTCTTCTGCACCTTCTGCACCCTCTTCTTCTTCTTCTTCTTCTTCTGCACCTTCTGCACCCTCTTCTTCTTCTGCACCTTTTTCTGTTAAACTTTTTTTCCAGTTAAGCTTTTTCTATTATGCAGCTTATGCTTTTTCTGTTAACTGTATGTAGAACATATTTAGAGCATTTCATTAGTTTCAATTTTTGTACCAGAATATATGTAGAGCATTTCATTAGTTTCAATATTTGTACCGGAATATATGTAGAGCATTTCATTATCTCTGTTAGTATGATCTTTGTTAACTCTATGTAGAGAATTTCATTAGTATAAACTATTTGTACCAGTATATGATTTTTCTTAAGTAATATTTTTAGTTGTTAGCTTTTTTTATGTATAAGCTAACTAACATTGCTCTAGACATGGATTCAAGTAGCTTTGTTCTGTATGTATGTTGTTAAATCCTAATTGTTGGTATGATTTCATTATCGTTTAAATTAGGTTTCATTATTGTATAACATGTATTCAAGTAGCAGCGTTACTGAAAATGATGAAAAGTCTTTTTGGAAATATGTGACAAGAGACAACAAGTTAACTGAAGGAGGTGGAAGTATAAGTTGGACATGTAATTTTTGTGGTAAGCTCATACACTCGTGTGAAGGGTCATTTATTGAGGATCAAGAGTAGTGGAATTGGAGCATGTAACAAAGTTCCGGATTCCACATACAACATGTTGAAGGAAGATAAAGATGCTGAAGAGCTTATTGAGCGAAGACTTCCAAAATTTTTACCGGTAACTCCAAGTACTTCAAGTGGAGTTGGAAGTGTTGGGAGTGTTGGTGATAAGCAGAGAAGAAATGATGGTCTAAGCGGTGGAGAAAAGAATCCAATTTCTAGTGCATTCAATAATGAGGATAGAGCTCATTTAGTTGCTTTGATTGCTAGGGCATTTTTTTCGGCGGGGTTGCCTTTTAATCTTGCAAGAAATCCTTATTGGAGGGAATCTTATTCTTTTGCCGCTAGTCATAACCTTGCGGGATACGTACCACCCGGATATAATTCTTTAAGAACCACATTATTGTTGAAGGAAAAGATCGAAATTGAAAAAAGATTAGCTCCCATTCGAGGGATGTGAGTCGAGAAAGGAGTTAGTATTGTAAGCGACAGATGAAGCGATCCACAAAGAAGACCACTCATTAATTTTATGGCAATAACCGATTCAAAAGCATTGTTCTTGAAGGCGGTTAATTGTGAAGATCAAACCAAAGACAAGTATTTTATTAGCTCTTTGATCAAAGAGGTTATTTTAGAAATTGAATATGAAAAGGTTGTTCAGATTATAACAAATAATGCTGCAAATTGCAAGGGGGCGGGACAATTAATTGAGAGCGAGTTTCCATCAAACTTTTGGACTCCTTGTGTGGTGCACACTCTTAATCTAGCTTTGAAGAATATATGTGCCGCTAAGAATTCAGAGAATAATGCGGTTACGTATGAAGAATGTTCGTGGATTACTTGTATTGGTGATGATGCCATGTTTATTAAAAACTATATAATGAATCTGATGGGGAGCCATCAGACGCACTTGGAGGAGCTCGCCGCAAGGCGGGGCCCACATACATGTACTCGCACAGGAAGACTTGATCGGATCGCCGATCGGACTCCGCGGTTGCGTCCGGGACGTCGCCGCGAGTCAAAACGCTATATTACTTTATTTTATTTTGAGTGTATTTTGATGTATTTCAAGGACTAACCCACCGGCCAATCATAGTCGTTGATGGGGATGCCATAATTTATATTTTCTTATAAATAGGATGCTAGAGAGCTGATTCCAAACCATTGCAGAATTTCGAGAAAAATAATCCCGGATTCCAGCGATCCCTCCTCGGTGCTGACGTCGTGGAACCCTAGGTGACGACTCTTAGGCCGCCAATCTTCCCCCCAAGGTAACCCCTATCCCCCTCCTTCGTTTCCCAGCCATTCCCCCCCTTTTTCCACCGCCGGAGACCCCCAAAACCACCTCCAAAATCTGCCGGCCTTCTGTGAAAACAGCAGCCGCCAGCCCTTGTTCGAACCCCCACCCAGCCGCCTCTTCCACACCCCCTTCCCGCTGCCTCCCCTGCACCGGCCGACCAACCAGCACACCCCACCGCCACCCTTGTCTCCAGCCCCCCACCGGCGGCCCTTCCCTACAGCAGCCCAGCCAAGCCGCCGCCTCCCTCTTCCCCCACCGGCCACCCTAGGGCCTTATCAACCCTAGCCGGCCATCCCTTTTGTTCCTCCGTCGTGGATCCACTCCCAAACACTCCGAAAACCCTAGATTTATTGATCTAGCACTACCTTCCCCCGATCTACTAGTCACTCACGTATTCCCACTCCCGTAGCCCGGATCCGCCCTAAAATTAGCGGATCTACCCACCGACACTCTGATCCATTCTCTAGTGGCCGGATCTCGCCGTTTCCGGCCCGCATCCCCCTCTTTTCCACCGTGGGCAGCCACCGTGACGTCACCGTGCCACTGTGTTCGTCTCCGATCGCCCGTTTTGCATCCGGCCCCTCAAATTATCCACCGTCTCAGATCAGCCCACTGCATCGTGAGTATTTCATGGTATTGTGTTTGTATTTGACATTTACACTTGGTTGTTTATCAATATTTGTGTTGTGATCATAGTTTGGTAGTTGTTGTCTCATATGCTAATATTTGTTGTGCAATTAGTCGCCGCCGTTTGCTAAAGCCCTCCGCGCGGAGGAAGCCGTTGCCAAATTGCCAAAATTATTTAATTGTTTTTTTTATTTCAATTAACTGCGTGGTGTTGCTAATTTTCATTGCTTAAGTTACTAGTCGTTGTTACCCGACTGTTCATTGCATGTAGCATTGCATTCGCATATCCCCTCACACGTGCACGTAGGGTCCTAGCTTCCGAGCACCCCGAGTCTACCCCTACATCATTTGGTATCAGAGCGAGGTTAGGCCACTTGCATGCTCCGTAGTGGTAGGACTTTTAGAGTAAGCATGGTAGAACCACAGAACACTGAGGACCGAGCGACGAGTTCGAATTCGGACGCCACTTTCGCTGAGTTCCAACACCTTGTCCTAGGTCGCCTTGACACCATAGGAGCCCAGTTCGACGATGTGCGTCATGACCTTGCCGAGGTGAACCTTCGTTTAAGCCACTTAGAGGATGTCAGGAACACTCCGACACAGCGTGACGATTCTCTTGAGGACGACCCTGACGCTCCTCCACGTCGAGGGCAACGCCCGAGGGATGGTCCACCTCCTGCAGACCGTCACCATCGTGATAGTCCTCATCGAGCCCCGATTCCGCCGGTAAGGCGACACCCTGATTTTGCGAGAGATTATAGGCAAGTCCCGGCAAGGGAGGCTGCCACCCCAGCGTGATGAGTACCGTATGCCACGTCAGCCTCAGCCGGACCCCAGAGATCGTGTGCCCCCACACGGTCGCCGTGACCCTCACCAGGATGATTATTATCCCCCGGGTCGGAGAGAGTGTGGTCCCCCACCCGCTCGATACGACTACGCTCATGATGACTACCCCGAGGACTACCCCGATCCTCGGAGAGGGGGCCACTATCATGACATCACTCGTCGCATCCGACTCGACGCCCCTTCGTTCGATGGTCGCCTAGATCCGAAAGCCTTCAATGATTGGCTCTTGGATATGGACCACTACTTCGAGTGGTACGACATGAGTGACGAGCGTTGTGTCCGCTTTGCTAAGATGAAGTTGATCGGGCAAGCTAAGGTATTCTGGATTAGTGTTGAGAGAGCTCTAGAGCGGGATGGTTACGACCTCATCGCCAGATGGGACGAGATGAAGGAGAGGCTGAAGGAGAAGTACCTCCCCGCGTCATATCGAGATCAGCTATTTGAGCAGCTACAGAACCTACGGCAGGGGACACTTACCGTCGCCGAGTACATGACTCGCTTCGATGAGGTGGTCATCAGAAGTGATATTTCAGAGGAGCCTATTGCCACTGCCGCCCGCTTCAAGGCGGGCCTTCATTCCGATATTCGGAGAGAGTTGATTCCCCACCGCTTGGAGACTGTTGATTAGATATTCTAGCTCTCCCTCGAGTATGAGCAGTACCTTCGTTCGTCTAGTACGGGACAGTTCACCTCTCAGACTGATTCCTCGACCTTTAGGAAACCCGCTCCGCCCCAGACCACCACGACCGCACCCTCACGTATCCCCGCGGATGCGAAGGGTAAAGCCGTAGCCACTGATGGCCAGCGATCTGGGGGCATTGTATGTTTTAGATGCTCTGGCAGGGGCCACGTGGCGGCGCAGTGCCCCACGCGGAACCTGTTACTTGAAGAAGAGGAGCAGGGTTTAGAGGGTGAAGAGGAGGCCCCAGAGGAGGTTAGGGCCGCAGTCGAGGAAGGTTGGGAGAGTGACGCCGAGCGATCGCTGGAGGTGGGAGTGATTCGGCGCCTCCTACACACCCCACGTGTGGACGAGGACTGGCGACGCACGACCATCTTTTACACGTACTTCCCTAGTGTAGGCAGTCCCTGCAAGCTAGCTATTGATGGTGGGAGTTGCGTGAATATTGTAGCCCAGAAGGCGCTTGACTGTATGCAGGTGAAGACAGAGCCTCACCCCCATCTGTACCGTGCCGTCTGGGTTGACAAGACGGCGATTCAGGTCACCCAGCGTTGCCTAGTCCCGATCACTATTGCGTCCTTTCAGGACAAGGTTTGGTGCGATGTCATTCCCATGGACGTCGCTCACGTGTTGCTTGGCCGCCCCTGGCTTTTTGATCGTGACGTCACGTGCTTCGGTCGCTCGAACACGTGTGTCTTTTATGATAAGGGGCGGAAGATCACGTTGACACCCACCCAGCCCCGAGATCGACCCAAGGGAGTGGTAGAGTCGTCGCCGAGCACGAGCGCCTCGCGGCCTCTGCATATTCTGAGGCGAGGTGAGTTTCTGCGAGATAGTGCTGAGTCCGACGTTATTTATGTAGTAGTCGCTACCCATGTTACTGAGGATGCCCCGGTTGATTTCCCACTCGCGGTGCGTCCCCTGTTAGGCGAGTTTGCGGACATTATGCCAGACGAGCTCCCCGATGAGCTGCCTCCCCCTCGGGACATTCAGCATGTCATTGATTTAGTCCCAGGAGCTTCCCTTCCGAACCTACCCCACTACTGTATGCACCCGGATGAGCACGTTGAGCTCAAACGACAGGTTGACGAGCTTCTTCGGAAACAGTTCATTCGCGAGAGAATGAGTCCTTGTGCGGTCCCCGCCCTTCTTACCCCTAAGAAGGACGGTGGTTGGCGTATGTGCATCGACAACCGCGCCATCAATAAGATCACGGTCAAGTATCGCTTCCCTATCCCACGACTCGATGACTTACTGGATACTATGTCCGGTGCCCAGATCTTCTCCAAGATCGACCTCCGCAGTGGGTACCATCAGATACGAGTTCGTGAGGGGGATGAGTGGAAGACCGCATTTAAGACCAAGGACGGTCTGTATGAGTGGCTAGTCATGCCATTCGGGCTATCCAATGCCCCGAGCACATTCATGCGCGTTATGACGCAGGTGTTGCGGCCCTACACGGGCAAGTTTCTGGTGGTGTACTTTGATGACATATTAGTCTACATCCAGACTCAGGCCGCTCACCTCGACCATTTGAGACTTCTCTTTGGCACCCTCCGCCAAGAGAAACTGTATGTGAACCTGAAGAAGTGCGCCTTCCTCTCCGAGTCCGTCCACTTCCTAGGCTTTATTATTTCCTCCACTGGAGTCTCCGTGGACCCTGAGAAGGTGAAATCCATTCGAGATTGGCCTGTACCTAGGAATATCCACGAGGCTCGTAGCTTTCACGGGCTTGCCACCTTCTATAGGAGGTTTGTCCAAGGGTTCAGCACGATCATGGCCCCCTTCACGAGCTGTCTCAAGAAGGGAGAGTTTCAGTGGACCCCCGCAGCCACTAGAGCTTTCGAGGAGATTAAGTAGAGATTGACGACAGCTCCCGTCCTACGGTTGCCAGATTTCAGTCGCGCCTTTGAGGTCGCCTGCGATGTGTCCGGTATCGGTATCGGTGGCGTATTGATTCAAGATGGGCACCCAGTTTCTTACTTTAGTGAGAAGCTGAATGAAGCAAAGCAAAAGTACTTGAACTACGATCGAGATTTTTATGTTATTGTTCAGTCGCTGCGCTACTGGTGACACTATCTCCTTCCCCAGGAGTTCGTGTTGTATTCCGACCACTAGACCCTCCGCTACCTCGATTCGCAACGCAAGCTGGGCCACCGACATGCGAAGTGGGTTGAGTATCTGCAGGATTTTCATTACGTTCTCAAGCACCGCGCGGGTGTTGAGAACAAGCCGGCCGATGCGTTGAGTCGCAGCGTGTCCCTATTGCAGACGATGACAGCGAGTGTACAGGGACTTGAGCGATTGATGCTCGATTACCCTACGTGCCCTGACTTTGGTGATATTTATACCGCCCTATCCCGAGACCCGCCTGACCCTGTTGAGGGATATCAGATTTACGAGGGATATCTGTACCGGGCTTCCCGCCTCTGCGTTCCTCAGACGTCTTACCGAGATTACCTGATTTGGGAACTGCATGCGGGCAGAGCCGCGGGTCAGTTCGGGCGAGATAAGTCCATAGCCATTGTTGAGGACCGTCTCTACTGGCCTAGCCTCAAGAAAGACGTAGCTCGGGTTGTGCGCCACTGCCGTATCTGTCAGACGGCCAAGGGAAATAAGCAGAACACTGGCCTTTATACCCCCCCTACCCGTCCCACACCGCCCTTGGGAGGACATCAACATGGATTTTGTTCTCGGACTCCCCCGCACCTTACGGAAACACGATTCCATCCTCATGGTGGTTGATCGGTTTTCGAAGGTGGCACACTTCATTGCTTGTCGCAAGACGGCAGATGCGACCCACATTGCATCTATATTCATGAGGGATGTCTTTCGGTTACATGGCCTACCCAAGTCGATCGTGTCTGACCGCGATGTGAGGTTCATGAGCTACTTTTGGAAAACCCTGTGGCACAAGATTGGTATTATCCTTAGGTTTTCCTCGGCATATCACCGACAGACGGACGATCAGACTGAGGTCGTGAATAGGAGCTTAGGGAATCTGTTGCGGTGTTTAGCTGGTGAGCATGTAGGTAGTTGGGACTTAGATTTGCCGATCACCGAGTTCTCCTACAATAGCTCAGTCAACAGGTCCACCGGGTTGAGTCCATTTCATGTAATTTCAGGATACGACCATAGGAAACCTATAGACCTTGTCCCGAGTCCGTTAGAGTCCCGCCCTAGTGAGTCTGCTGAGTCATTTGCACAACATTTGCATGATTTGCATGAGTCGGTCCGCCGACGAATAATAATAAGCAATGATAATTATAAAGCTCATGCAGATAAGCGAAGACGAGAACAAATATTTAATGAAGGTGAGAAGGTAATGGTGCGAGTCCGCCCCGAGAGGCTCCCTTCGGGGCCTGCCAAGAAGTTAAGCGCGAGACGAATAGGTCCATATTCCATTATTAGTCGTATTGGGACCAACGGCTACCGGCTTGACATCCCGGCCAGTGTGGGAATTCACCCTGTGTTTAATGTTGAGGATCTGACTTCATACTATGAGCCTCATGAGTATGTGGACCCGAGCGAGGGAGATGCCCCGCCACCCCTACCACCACTGTCGCTACCATACCACCCGTCCACTTTGCCACCACCTGCTGACCATCCTAGTCCACCCACTGTTGCCACCCCCCACCTGGGACTTCGTCCACTTTGGTTCCCCCGCAGGCACCACCGATCGCACCGGGACCCACCTTGCGAGAGGCGAGAGATGAGAGTGTCACAGAGATCAGATCCCACCAGTTTGTTCCCACCTCGGACGGACCGCGTTGCCGCTACCTGGTACATTGGCGGGGCCGACCTGACACAGACGATACTTGGATACTACCGGCAGAGCTAGATCGGCTTGCCCCCGGACTTCGACTTCAGTACGATCATCTCCATTCATCGGAGATGAAGACCTTTCAGTCGGGGGGAGTTGATGGGGAGCCATCGGATGCACTTGGAGGAGCTCGCCGCAAGGCGGGGCCCACATACATGTACTCGCGCAGGAAGACTTGATCGGATCGCCGATCGGACTCCGCGGTTGCGTCCGGGACGTCGCCGCGAGTCAAAACGCTATATTACTTTATTTTTTTTTGAGTGTATTTTGATGTATTTCAAGGACTAACCCACCGGCCAATCATAGTCGTTGATGAGGATGCCCTAATTTATGTTTTCTTATAAATAGGATGCTAGGGGGCTGATTCCAAACCATTGCAGAATTTGGAGAAGAATAATCCCGGATTCCAGCGATCCCTCCTCGGTGCCGACGCCGTGGAACCCTAGGTGACGACTCCTAGGCCTCCAATCTTCCCCCCAAGGTAACCCATATCCCCCTCCTTCGTTTTCCAGCCATTCCCCCCCTTTTTCCACCGCCGGAGACCCCCAAAACCACCTCCAAAATCTGTCGGCCTCCTGTGAAAACAGCAGCCACCAGCCCTTGTTCGAACCCCCACCCAGCCGCCTCTTCCACACCCCCTTCCCGCTGCCTGCCCTGCACCGGCCGACCAACCAACACACCCCACCGCCACCCTTGTCTCCAGCCCCCAACCGGCGGCCCTTCCATACAGTAGCCCAGCCAAGCCGCCGTCTCCCTCTTCCCCCACCGGCCACCCTAGGGCCTTATCAACCCTAGCCGGCCATCCCCTTTGTTCCTCCGTCGTGGATCCACTCCCCAACACTCCGAAAACCCTAGATCTAATTGATCTAGCACTACCTTCCCCCGATCTACTAGTCACTCACGTATTCTCACTCCCGTAGCCCGGATCCGCCCTAAAATTAGCGGATCTACCCACCGACACTCCGATCCATTCTCTAGTGGCCGGATCTCGCCGTTTCCGGCCCGCATCCCCCTCTTTTCCACCGTGGGCAGCCTCTGTGACGTCACTGTGCCACCGTGTTCGTCTCCGATCACCCGTTTTGCATCCGACCCCTCAAATTCTTCACCGTCTCGGATCAGCCCACTGCATCGTGAGTATTTCATGGTATTGTGTTTGTATTTGACATTTGCACTTGGTTGTTTATCAATATTTGCGCTGTGATCATAGTTTGGTAGTTGTTGCCTCATATGCTAATATTTGTTGTGGAATTAGTCGCCGCCGCTTGCTAAGGCCCTCCGTGCGGAGGAAGCCGTTGCCAAATTGCCAAAATTATTTAATTGTTTCTTTATTTCAATTAACTGTGTGGTGTTGCTAATTTTCATTGCTTAAGTTACTAGTCGTTGCTACTCGACTGTTCATTGCATGTAGCATTGCATTCGCATATCCCCTCACACGTGCACGTAGGGTCCTAGCTTCCGAGCACCCCTAGCCTACCCCTATATCAGAATCATTTCATGAGATTGACAATGTTTATTGAGTTTGTTAGTTCGAAATTATTATCTATTGCTGAAACTCGTTTTGCTTCAATGATCATCATGTTAAAACGATTCAAGCTTATAAAGAATGAACTCCAAAGAATGATTATTAGTGATCATTGACTTTTATATCGTGATGATGATATGGAAAGGCAAGACATGTGAAAGAGAAGGTTTTAGATGATGATTGGTGGGCTTCCATTGAGTATATTCTTTCATTCATTGCTCCGTTCTATGACATGATACGCTTTTGCGATACAGATAAGTCTTGTCTTCATCTAATATATGATATGTGGGATACAATGATTGAAAGGGTGAGGAAAGCTATCTACACTCATGAGAGAAAAAGGGAAGATGTGTCTATCTTTTTTGAGATAGTACATGCTATACTTGTGGATCGTTGGAAAAAAAATAACACTCCGCTTCATTGTTTTGCGCATTCATTGAATCCAAGGTACTTATCTTTTTAATTATAAATTTATATTTTGTCTTAATGTCTTTTGTTTGATTAATTTTTAACTCATTTTTTTTATTTCACTAAATATTATAGTGAACAATGGTTAGCGGAGGATCCAAATAGAGTTGCTCCTCATAAAGATCTGGAACTTAGCAAGGAAAGACTTAAATGCTTGAAAAAGTATTTTCCAAGTTTAATGAGGCGCAATGTGGTCGCCAAAGAGTATGCGGAATTCATTGATAAATCGGGAGATTTTAATGATTATGATTCAATTCAAAATCGCTCTCTTAGATCCAAAGACTTGGTGGCTAAATCATGGATCGTCGGCCCCTTCACTTCAAACCATTGCATTAAAATTATTAGTACAATCATCATCTTCTTCATGCGCCGAGAGAAATTGGAGCACTTATTCTTTTATTCATTCATTGAAAAGAAATAGAATGACACCACAACGTGCAGAAGATTTAATAAATATTCATAGCAATCTTAGACTTTTTTCTAGAAGAGATCAAAAATACAATAAAGGAGAGTCTACATTGTGTGATATTGCGGGCGATGGCTTTGAGTCATTCGAAGATGTAGGTACACTGGAGATAGCTAATTTATCGGTTGATGAACCAATGTTGGAGCTCTCGATTATTGAAAAAGATGATGAAGTTGATACTTGATACTGTTGGAGAGAATGTTTAATTTTTAAACTTGATATTTTGCATGTGAATGTAACAAAACAATAATCAATTGATGTAATGATATATTGATGTGGACATCTGATAGATTGTTTTTTACAGTGCTTGTTTCTTTGAATGTTATTTATAGCATTATATGAAATGTCAATGATATATAATATAGTCTTATTCAATTTTTTCATTATATGTACAAATAGTTTATTAGTTGTTTTATTCTTATATTAATTAGTACTTATATTAAAATAATTAAAAATAATTAAAAACGTTTCCCGTATCCTTATTTTTTAAAAAAATCACGTTTCTCGTATCTGTTTCGTATCGTATCCCGTATCCCGTTTCCGTCCCCGTGCATCATAGGTTATCAAATCTATCTTTAATCTTGACATTGAATTGAGTTGCAATAAAGTTATAAAATTCTTCAAAAACTTTGCACACTTTCTTTTTCTTCATCACGTTTTACAAAAAGTATGAAAAATCATCAATCAAAAAGTACAAAATATCGAAATCAATTCACATAATGAATAAGAGAAGCCTAGACATCAGAGTGTACCAAATCAAAAGGCAAATTAACTCTAGTAGTACCAGCAGAACAAGTAATATGATGATGCTTCCCAAGCTCACAAGATTGACATTTAATAAATTCATTATAATGGTTAAACCGTTTTGGAAATATCAATTTAAGACTTCATGGTCTAGCATGTCTCAATCAACAATGCCACATCATCAGCTGATCATCTACAAAGATTTTCCTAGTCTGGAAGACCTTCCCACTGTTCAAGTAATTAATTCCCTTCCAATCATGACCACCATCAATCCTCTTTTGACTCCCCAGGTCCTAAAAAAATAGGATAGGAAGGAAAGAAATGAATGTAGCAATTCAGTTGTTTGGTAAGACTACTCACAGATGATAATTTTTAGGAAATAAAGGATCATAGATCACAAATTTAAGAGTGAGGTTAGGAGGGACTATCATAGTCCCTTTACCGGCTATGGATGCGGATGACCCATCAATCATTTTAACTATACTTGCGATGGGAACAAAAGTGGTAAGTTTTGCTGGAATTGCCTGTCTTATGACAGAGGCACCTGAGTCAATAATCCAAAGAGCACTTGAACTCCTAGAAATAGCGGAGGCCACCTGGGCCACAGTGTAATGACCTGATAGATCTCCATAATTTAAAACCTTGTCTTCAATGCATCAATTTTTTTCATGCCATCGTGAAAATAAATTAATATGGTAAAAAAAATATCGAAGGAACATCTGGTATGCAGAACAAACATGCAGTTGTATGTATATGTGTGTATATATATATATATATATATATATATATATATATATATATATATATATATATATATATATATATATATATATATATATATATATATGCAGTCGTGCACGGGGGACCTCGTACGAGCAACATTCATCGTGGGTGCGTCATTTGTCGTGGGGGGCGACATTCGTCGTGGGTGCAACATTTGTCGAGGGGCGACATTTGTCGTGTGGGCGACATTTGTCGTGGGAGCCACATTGGTCGTGTGGGCGACGTTGGTTGGGAGCAGCGACAATGGTTGGGGCGGTGACTTTGGTTTGGGGTGGCGACTTCGGTCGGGGGAGGCAACATTGGTCGGGAGAGACGACATTGGTCATGGGAGGCGACATTGGTGGAGAGCGGATGCATTGTCGTGGGGTGACAGGTCGTAGGGGGCAACATTAAGTGTGGAAAGAGATATTGGTCGTGGACGATTTGTTGTGGGGGAGACATTGGTCGGAAGCGATGACATTGATCGGGGGCGGCGACATTGGTCGTGGGCGGCGACATTGGTCGTGGGCGGCGACATTGGTCGTTGGAGGCGACATTGGTCGTTGGATGCGACATTGGTCGTTGGAGGCGACATTGGTTGGGGAGGAGACATTGGTTGGGGCGGCGACAATGGTCGGGGCAGCGACAATGGTCGTGGCGGCGACAATGGTCGGGGCGGCGACAATGGTCGGGGCGACGACATTGGTCGAGGCGACGCTATTGGTCTAGTGCAACATTTGTCGTGAAAGGAGACAATGGTCGTGGAAGGCGACATCGGTTGGAAATATGCCCTTCTCTGCTCTCAAAAAAAGTTGGAATTAGGGAAGCCATCGCTTTACATAAACTGTGCAGCTTCTGCATGCACAATTATAACTATCCATTCAATTATTGACCATTCAATACTTCCCAACAGAATGGTCCTAACATCTAAAGAAATGAAAAGAGTATAATGTTCCTAACAGAACATTAATTAAATTTGGAATAAAAAGCATGGAGCGAAGGAAGGTCAGCTCTAAACAGCTTTGGTTCAGGCTTTGCTTGTGAGGAAGCCAAGAGAAAATGTCTATCACACAGGTCATACAATGTTACTTATAGGAATTCTAGTTCTAACATCTAAAGAAATGAAAAATTCAAATGTGTATAAATATATGCAACTAACCTTGAAAAAATAATATTGAAAATAATACTTTGATAGTACAATGAATGTATAGTAAATCAAAATTTAGAGCTATGGCATTGAGCATTCAAATTTTTTTGGCAGCTCTTAAGAGGCGCATCAGAGGTGTGCGTTTTAAAAAGCAATATTAGGGTGATCCAAGTTGAAATTTTTTAAGTTAATGGTGTAAATATGAACTTGGAGAACTTGAATCAATCATACCAACAGATTCAACAAAATCAGCAAAATCAGTAAAATCATATAAGTGGAACATTAAAATATAAAACTAAGTTATAGTTAGGTTCAACAACCATATAGTAAGCTATAATGAGGAAAATATAAAACTGCAGCCACTATTAACATATTCACATATTGAAAATTACACAAAGACAATGCATTTTATCATAACATACAACTATTTTATGTTGTGCAACAATGGCTAAAATTTTTTTGAGTAAAAACTCGAGAATAGGTAAGAGATCGAATCATAAAACTTATTGAAAAATCTAAAAATGCAGCCATATAAGTGGATTTAGTAAAACCATAAAACCAGCTATCATATAATCGGATTCAATAAAATCTAAACTGAGAAAAATTTAAAACTACAAATTTAGTAAGGTATGGCGAGTAAAATCAATAACTTTTCCGTAAGCCACAAAAACATATAAGCTGTGGAGGGGATTATAAAATCAGTAAGGCTTAGATCTCAGGAAGCTACAAAAACAAAATTTTGCTGAATGGTTTAAAACAGCAAGCCTTAAAAAAAGTTTTGGAAAGAAGTAGAGAGGAAAGAAATTAAAAACAAATAGAACTGAAGGCAAGTCTTAAAAATGCGGTAGGCTCTGTCCAGAATGGCTTAAATCAGTAAACTGAGAACAAAATTAAACCTCCTACGGTGAACTGAGGAGGCTCTGTCCAGGAGGCTCGATCGAGGAGCCTTGGATTAATCCGACGAGGAGGCTTGGACTAATCCGGCGAGGAGAAGCTGTTGAAAAGATCATAGAACCATGGTCAGTGTGGGAGGAGAAGCTATTGAGGCGAAGATCAAAAATGAAGTTCATAACAATGTTATGTTATAGAAATTTTCAGATTTACAGAAATTACAGCAAGAACACATTATAGAAATTTTCAGATTAACAGAAATTACAGCAAGAACACAAAATAGAGGAACAATGCTTATGGTGAGGAGTTTGGGTTTAGGAGGAGCTCTATTGAGGGTGTCCAGGAGGAGCGAAAATGGAGAAGCACCGGAACGGAGGAGGAAGCTCTGTTGCCAGAGAAAGAGAGGAGGTAGGGTTAAATAAACACAGTTAAATCTAAGCACAAAAATAGAAAGGAGCTTGCCCGTGAGGAGGAGCATGCCGAAAGGAGGCCGGAGGACTTGCCGAAAGGAGGAATTTGCCGTGAAATAATTTCTGGGAGGAGTTTGCCGGAAGGTCGAGATCGCCGGAAAGATGAGCGAGAAGCATCAGAATACCGATGGAGGGGGAGCTCAAGAGAGTGAGGCACTGTGGAGGAGATAAGGAGGAGCTCTTGAGGTGGTATAGATGTTGTTTTCGGTGGGGCTGGGAGAAGGTTATGTAGGCGGGAGGAGTTGACAGGATGACATTCAAGGAAAGACAGGAGGAGAGGGTAGCGTGAGATGGAGGAGAATCAGGCGCTAGCTGTGGATGATAGGATAGCAGCGGAAGAGCATGGGGGCACAGGTAGCGTGTTTACCGGAGATTTGACTTTGCAGGCGGGTGGTGGCAGGAGATCAAAAGTGAAAAGACATAAATATAAAAAAGACCAAAACAACCATTCATGAATGTCATGCCAAAAGACCAAAAAGTCCTACAAATGAGAAGGAGTGTTGGGGAAAATGGGCGGGTATTATTGGATTTAAATGTTACACCATAAGGCTTGGAGGGGTTTGCTTATATAATAAAGATATATATATATATATATATATATATATATATATATATATATATATATATATATATACTAGCATCTTCGAACGGGCTTCCCCCGTTCTCGATGCGTCGCTGCGGGCTTCGCCCGCTTGACCCCCCGGCGGGCGAAGCCTAATTATAAAAGTATTTAAAAGCAAATTAATAATTTTATTAATTATAAAAACATATAAAATATTAAATTAATTATTAAATAAAAAAAGGAAAAATAAAACCCGAACCCGCAGCGCAGTCCAGCGCCAGGCCCGCCGCCGCCGGCGGAGCCGCCAGCGGCCTGCCCGGCACCCCCCCCGGCAGGTTCGCCGCCCTCCGACGAATCGTTCAAATGGTTGGTGATGCCTTTCGGTCTAACCAATGCACTGGTGACTTTCTGCTCTTTGATGAACCAAATATTCCACCCCTACTTGGACAAATTTGTGGTAGTGTGCCTGGATGACATAGTGGTATACAATGGCACCTCTGAGGAGCTTTCCAAACTCCTCAGTTTGGTATTCCATACATTGCAGGAGAATGAGCTATATGTGAAAAAGTCCAAATGCTCATTTGGACAAGAGGAGATACATTTTCATGGGCATGTCATTGGGCCTGGAAAACTACGAATGGACATGACCAACTACGGATGGATATGGCCAAATTTGCAAGCAATCTAAGGATGGGAGCCACCAACGAAGGTAACCGATCTGCGATCATTTCTTGGCTTGGTGGACTAGTACAACAGATTCATCAAGGATTACTCAAGCAGGACAATACCATTAACGGACTTGTTGAAGAAGAATAAAGCTTGACTATGGACGGATGAATGCAAAAGAACCTTTGAAGACTTGAAGGCAGCAGTCTGCACTAAACCGGTGCTTGCCTTGCCTGACGTCAACAAGAGATTTGAGCCGCATACAGATGTATCAGACTTTGCAATCGATGGAGTGCTAATGCAAGAAGGACAACCCTTAGCCTTTGAAAGTCGCAAACTCAACTAGGTGGAACGACGGTACACCGTACAGGAGAAGGTGATGACATCCATCATACATTGCTTACATGTGTGGACATTATTTACTTGGAGAACAATTTGCAGACAATGTTGCAACCACATATTTCCAGACGCATAGGAAGCTGACGACGATGCAAGCACAATGGCAAAACTTTTTAGCAGAGTTTGACTTTATCTTAAAACATAAGGCGGGGAAGACCAATGTTGTGGCAAATGCACTAAGCCACAAAGCCGAACGAGCCACGATGTCCATGGCTAAAGGAGGATTGTTGAACCACATAAGGTAGGGGTTGAAAGAGGATTCTCTTGCCACACAACTCATGCAGTTGGCCAATGAGGGCCAGGCTAAGCAATTTTGGGTAGAGGATGGATTACTCTACTCTAAGGGAAGGTGATTACAAATCATAAAGTTGGGAAACCTACAGAGGAAACTCATTAAAGAATGTCATGGCACACAATGGGTTGGACATTCGGGACAGAAACGCACATTGGCTTCGATGGAGGACTCTTACTTCCGGCCACGGGTGAGGAATCAAGTTGAACTATATGTGAACACGACAAGGTGAACAACAAGCAGCCCGCAGTACTCATCTCGCCACGTCCTATTGTTTTTTACTTCTACATGTAACAAGATTTCCACAAACAAGGGAACAATATCTTGAGGTAGATCGCCGATCGTCGACAGAACCGCCCCAATCATCATCGATGTAGACCTCAATATTTAGGGCCGAATTAGGGGAAAACAATATTCCACTCTCAGGTGAGGACTTGAGATATCTGAGGATTCTGTTGGCAGCATCAGCATGACGAGTCTTCGGAGCGTGCATAAATTGGTTGATAACGCTCACATCAAAAGCTATATCTGGACGGGTATGATCCAAGTAGCAGTCTCCCTACAAGCCTCTGGAATTCAGGAATATTTTCAATCTCCTTCCCATCATCACGACTCATTCTGTGGTTTGCTTCAATTGGAGTGTCCGCTATTCGACAGCTACTCATGTCAGTCTTCTCAAGAAGATCCAGAGTATACTTTCTCTGAGAGATAAAGATCTCATGCTTGGACCTTGCCTCTTCAATACCCAAGAAATATTTGAGATCACCCAGGTCCTTGACCTCAAACTCAGAAGCCAACTTTTGTTTTAGAAGTTTGATTTCTTCCACATCATCGCATGTGATAACGATGTCATCAACATAAACAATGAGAGCTGTAAATTTACTGGTCCTATGCTTAATGAATAGAGTATGATCGGCATTGTCCTGGTGATACCCAAAAGACAACATGACTTTGTGAAATATCTCAAACCAAGCTCTTGGAGACTGTTTTAGTCCATATAGGGCTTTCTTTAACTTGCAGACGTGTCCCATTGAACTTTTGGGAGTAAGTCCTGGTGGGAGATACATATAAACTTCCTCATCCAGATTTTCATGGAGGAAGATATTTTTTACATCAAGTTGCCAAAGGTCCCTCCCTTTACAAGCAGCACAGGATAGAAGGACTCTGATTGTGTTCATCTTTGCTATGGGAGCAAACATTTCCTGATAGTCGATTCCAAGAGTTTGAGTGTACCCTTTTTCCATCAACCTTGCTTTACACCTTTCAACCACACCCTGAGAATTTTGTTTGACTGTGAACACTCATTTGCACCCAACCGATTTCTTCCCAAGAGGAAGAGGCACTAAATCTCATGTGTTGTTCTTTTCAAGCGCATCCATTTCTTCAAACATCGCTTCTCTCCACACGGGAATCTCCAGGGCACTCTGTCAGGATGGTAGTATGGATATGGATGCAAAGGAAGACACAAAGGTCTTATGAGATGCGGAGAAAGAGTCATAAGAAACATAATTAGAAAGAAGATATTGAGTGCAGTACCGGATACCTATGCAGAGAGCAATTGGAAGCCCAGAAAGCCCCGAGTTCGGGTACAATGATTGTTCTGGTAGCAGGTCCAGAGTGTCGTTAGGCCTTTTTCTCCGTCGAGTGTACACATGCAAAGTAGGAGCAGTAGGAGGAATAGTAGTATGGATAGGAATATCACTCACTTCCGACGGTAGAAGCTCCCCCTGAAGTGAGGGATATGAAGGAGGAACAAGTAGTGGTACAGATAGTGAGTCCACATACGAAGAGGGCAAAGAAGGCGAGTCACTTGGAGCAGGATAATAGGCCTCAGATTCACGAAACATGACATCCATGGTAATGAAGACCCTCTTAATAGGAGGATGAAAACATTTGTACCCCTTTTGAGTAGGAGAGTAGCCAATAAACACACACCGTAGGGCGCGAGGATCAAGTTTGGTGGGAGGAGGCTGATGGATGTGAACAAAGCAGACAACCAAAAACCTTAGGAGGGGGTTGAGAGGAAGGAACATGTAAAGTCCTGAGTGCAGTGACATTCCCAAGAATATGAAAGGGCATGCGATTAATAAGATATACATTCGTAAGAACATCATCGCCCTAGTAATACTTGGGTAGATGTATTGTTGCTAAGAGACAACGAGCCACTTCCAAAAGGTGACGATTCTGACGCTCTGGCACCCCATTTTGAGAAGGAGAATAAGCACAAGTGGTTTGATTTATAATGTTATACTCAGCCAGAAACTCAGCAAATTGGGAATCCAGATATTCGCGACCATTGTCACTGCGGAGGATCTGAATTTTAACATTGAACTGGGTGGATACCATGTTATAAAATGTTTTGAAGGTGGAGAAAATCTCACTTTTCTTTCGCAGTAAATATAACCAGGTAGTGCGAGAAAAACAGTCAATAAAAGTAACAAATCAAGCATATCCAGAAATAGAAGGGACAGGATAAGGTCCCCAAACATCAGAGTGAATCACATTAAAAGGAACTGAACTTGGCAATGAAACATGATTAAAGGTAGTATGACAATGTTGTTAATAATACAGACATCACAAACAAAATAAGTAAAAACAGCAGCAGACATAGCAGGTAACACAAGCCTCATAACAGGGATAGATGGGTGTCCTAAACAAAAATGCCAGGAATAGAGGTCGGGCATGCTGGAGTGAAGGGCCAAAGAAGGTTCCACCGGGCTGGAGTCGAGCACGTACAGACCATTGACCAGGTTACCAGAGCCAATCACCGTCCCCGTCTTTAGGCCCTGAAATGCACAAGAGGAATGGTGAAAGGTTACTGAGCAGATCATGGAATTAGTAAAATGACTAATAGATAACAAATTACGTGTGAAATTTGGAACATGCAAAACTGACGATAAGATGAGAGAGGAACAGGAGATGGAGCCCTTCCTGGCAATAGAGGAAAAAAAACTATCAGCAATTCTCACCTTATCATGACTAGAGAGAAGAGTATAGGAGATAAAACCTGAGGCGGAGCCAGTCATATGATCGGTGGCCCCAAAGTCAATGATCCAATGAGCGGAATGGTGTGAAGCAGCAGAGTGTGCACCTGGGGTCCCTGTGTGGGTATATGAAGACAACACAGAAGACTCCGTAGAAATACCTTGCATCATGCGGCGAAGAGCAAAGACTTCATCAGCCGAGAAAGCACTAGTGAGGACAGAAGAATCAGCACTCGGCAGAGCAGGATAAGTATCTACAGCAGCATCAGTGAGATGGGCCGAATGGGGAGGTGTGCTACCAGTGGAGCGGCCGAAGCCACGACCACCACGAGGAGGAGCACCACCTTTTGGTGGAGGAAAACCATGGAGTTGAAAGCATGTGTCTCTGTTATGACGGGTCTTCCCACAATAATCACAGAGGAGGTGGTCTTTATCAGTACCCTTCAACTTACAATCACGGGCAGGTCAAGCCCCCAGCAAGGAAGGGGTACCAACAGCTAGAGCAGAACTCTCAGGAGTAGGGTCGGGAAGAAGGGACTAACGATGATCAAACTCTTGTTGGACAAAGCTATAAACCTCTAGAAGGGACGATAAAAGCACACACCCCAAAATCTGAACACTAATCTTATTCAAGTCTCAATGAAGACCATGCAGAAACTCAAAGGTCCGGTTGCGATCCTCCCGAGCACGGACCATAGCCTCATCAACAGGGCTAACAAAGGTGAGGGAATCGAAATGATCGTATTCCTGATACAACTGAGTGAACTCCAAATAGTAAGCAGACGGGGAGCGATCGCCCTAGCGGAGGATGGATATCTTCCGTCTCAACTGGAAGATCTGGGCAGCGTTTCCCTTGCGAGAATAAGTAGTCTCTGCACGCCGCCAAATATCAACAGCAGTGTCCAGAAATAAGTAACGGCGAGCGATGGACTCCTACATGGAATTCGTTAGCCAAGACATGACTAAGGAATTTTCGGAATCCCATTGAGGTCAATCAGGGGCAGTTTTCTCCAGTTCCGTAGTTTGCCCAGTGACATATCCAAAGTGGCGACGACTCTCACACAGATAAAGCGTGACCAGGACAAAATTTGAATCATCTAATCAGATAGTGGTAATCTGCGGAGTATTGTGATCATAACTCTCACACAGATGACTTGCAGGAGGAGGAACCAGAGAGAGAAGTGGTGTTGAGGTAGAATCGTTAAGCGTCGACATAGTGGCTCCTGAATAGAAATCCGGAGATCACACGCCATACAAAGCCACAAGGGGCGACCAATTCCACTGTGCAACAATTCAATTAGGAGATAGGAGGAATAGAAATCAACTCCATCCGATAACAGAGCAACAAACCCTAGGAGATGGCGCCGAAAGGAAGGCTGACCTCACCAAATATCCAGCTCCGGAAGGAAGGCTGACCTCACCACATATCCGGCGCCGGAAGAGGAAGGGCTACAAGCCCTAGGAAGCCTGACTAGGACTGAGAAGGAAGCGCTGGAACCGACGTTGGAAGAGGCGCTGGAAGAGCGGAAAGGTCGGTCGCGGGTTGTCGCGGCCTGCGCTAGAAGAGCGGGAAGGTCGGTGGCGGGTTGTCGCGGCATGCACGGGTTGACGCGGCTGTCGCGGGCGAGACGCAGCTGTCGTGGTCTGTCACGGGCGAGACGCAGAAGGGTGGAGAGATCGATGCGGGAGAGCATCGAGAATGCGAGCGGGCGCACAAATCGGGGAGAGGCGGAGCGGCTAGGTAAAACCTGGATTTGATACCATGTTAGAGGAATCGATAATGAATTCTATTGAGTTTGTCCCCTCTATATATGGAGGCGGACACACAACATAACAAAATAATACATATGACATTGTAAAATACATATTGTAACAGGTATAAATATGGGAAAGTCTAGATCCTTCAATCTTTTGAGGGAAAACCCTTTAGGGCTATATAAGGAGGAGACCCTCATTTGTAAAGCATCCAAGAAATCCAAACAATCTAACACTCTAGCTCTCTTGCTCTCTTACTCTATCTTTCAAAGTGCTTACATACTGATCTTTCCACGATTGGTGTTGAAGGAGGCTGACTTGCTGCAAAGGTGCGTGAAAAGGTGCTAAGGCCCTATGCGGCATTGTCAAGGGGACAAGTCCATGACAACGCGCTCCATTCAACGTTCATCAAAAGTCTATCGACACACGACTTCGACTATCGCAGCGCATCTCAATTTCTTTATACAATGATTTTACTTATTATAATCGTTGCTAATTAATTATGTGATTAGTACTTGTAATTTTTTGAGAATCCAGTTCTGGGAGGCATTTTTTTGAAAACAACAGGTCGAGAATTTTCTATCTTCTGATTACTTGGGACTTTGCTCTTCTCATCGACTCTATTTTATCAAGTGGAAGTTTAGGTGCTCCATGCTTCTTCGGTGTCCGCGCATATCAGAGTTTTCATGATCTAGCTGGATGTTGTATCTCGGATAAGTGAGTGTCGGTTGAAAGTTTTGTCGAGGAGTTGTGCAACTTCTTTGGGGTTGTGATCACATGTCTAACCCATACTTGATTTCTTACTATATTTTTAAAAACAAAATTATGTATTATGTTAGTTTAAAATGCATCTACAAAAAGGAAAAGGAAAAAAAACTGGATGATCCCTCCTAGAGCTGTCACGATTTTCGGTTCCAGTTTTACTAAAATCATGAACTGAATTGCTAAGGTAACGACTCTTCAAATTAGAACCAAAGCCTTATTTTGTTTGACCGGTTCTGATTTTGGTTCCGGTTCCAACATAATTTTTGGAACCGCCATGTCAACGGTTCCGATTCAATAAGTAACAAAACCAAACCGGCCACTAACCGTTCGGTCCGGTTATATGCGGTTCGGTCCGGTTCCAACTATAATCAAAACCAAACTTGGTGGAATGAATGAGGAAGGTCAAAAATAAAACACTTGCGGGGAAAATAAAACTCGTTAGATTTTTTTTTGCAAGAGGGAATTCGAAGTCTGGGGCTCGGACACGAATTTCACGTTATACCAAGAGGGAGGGGGGGTACTTTTGTGTGTAATATAGTACGTATAACTGGAAGTTAAATATCGAAATCGCAAAACCGCACCCGACCTCACTGATTTTAAACCGCACTGAACGGTTTGGTTGTGAAGCAGTTTTGTTTGTTGCAAAACTGCATAGTTTGTTGTGCAATTTTTGGCAGTTCAAAATAAAAACCGCACCACACCGTTGTCATCGTTCGTACCGACTTTTTCGAGAGAGCCTGACAATCTAATCATCGCCAATGAGTATAAATTACCTTCAGTTTTCTGTAGCTGTCTTCTCCTCTTCGGCTAGTGGTTTCTTCTCTTCGACTCTTTCTAGACATCAATTGCAAGTATTCATGTTAGTAATCATTGTGGTATTATTCTTTCTTTTTGGCTCTTTCTTGACAGATATTAAATAATATTCAGAATTTGAATTTCTGACTCCCGAGGGCTGAAATGAATCGTGGATCTTCAATCTCCATTCAAAAATTCAAAGATCACGTTGACGCAATGTTCAAACCTCACCGCACAGTTTTTATGTTGTGCGATTTTGTTTAGTCCAAAACCAACCCCTTTTAATATGATTGCGGTTTGAGTTCAAACTGCACAAACCGTACCACTTTTACTCTTAATAGTAATTAGAGATATTATAGATAGATTATAAAAAATAACAATATCATAATAATATTAATACTAATAAAAATATTATTAAAAATAATAATAAACGGGTCGTGGTTTGGTTCTTCTTCGGTCCAGTTCGGATCTGGTCTTAAATTCTTGAAATCGCTTAAAACTTGTATGTTGCGGTTCTGGTCCGGATAATAAAATGAAAGAACCATACCCGAGTCAATGTTGTTCATAGTTCAAAAATTCACACCGGAACCCGAATAATTAGCGAACTGTTCGATCCTGTTCTTTGAGGTTTAGGTTTGGTTTACGATTTTCGGTTTTAAGTGACAACTCTAATCCCTCCAGGATTTTTGTGCATGTATGTTAACAATGTTTGCTTAAAGCTGTGGTTTTAATAATTTAAAAAAAACAGAGGGATTGTTGTAATTATACAAAGTTACTGGGAGGTCCGAGTAAATGACCATTCTTTTTTAGGGTTATTTACATGGATATAATTACAACTTACACTCCTCTAACTTCCAAAATTATAGTTACCCGCCTCCCCTCAATGGTAGCATTTCATAACATCCACAAAAAGATCCCCCTGAAGATTAACTCCAAGGGGTTACTTTTGTGCATGAATGTTACGAAATGTTAGGCTTCGTTTGGCACGGAGCTCGCGCAGCCGCACTGCTGGACCGCAACCGCGGGAAGTGTGGCGCAGATGTTAGATGAAATCCACGGGTTTCTCACGGTTTCCTGCTGCGTGGCGGAGCCACCGCCGCCCCACCAAACAGGCGGAAACCACGGCGGGGCGGTTTCATCTGCACGACCGCCACGGATCCGCCCTGCCAAAATAAATTTACAGGGGAGTTTTTTGTTATTTCGTAAGTTAATTTACGCAAACTTCTAGTGGAGGCCCCCGTAAATAACCCTTCTTTTTTTATTATAATATCAAATTCAGCACAATGAAGTTTTAACTAGTTCAGGAAGTCGAACGATGGATATCTTCGTGTCTTCTTCGTCACAATCAGAATAGAATACTCCATGATTGTTTCCATTTTTATTGAACTGGTGCAGAAAATTTTCTACTCTTAAGTTCATGATATGCAATTTACTATCGAGCAATATGAACCAGCCCTCAGCTCAATCCACACCCAGCAACTTATTTGTTAAATTTGTGCAGCCTCGTGGGATCACTGAACAAGATTCCTCTCTCAGTCGCAGGAATACTTATCTTCAAAGTATCAACAAGCTTTGAAAATCTCTTGAGCATTCTTTTTGGTGAGTTCAGCTAATGTTTTTTTTTTTGCAGTTTAAAATTTTGTAGGGGGCATGAATTAATGCATGGTAATTTTGTTAGACTTCAAGTATCCAATTTGAAATCAATTGGTTGCTGTCTTGTAGATGGTGACACCTAGGATCTATAATAAGTTCATGAAGGTACATTAGTCTCCTATGTGAGACTATTCTCAACACACACATCTCGCGTGTAGAGTCTTAGTCCTAACTTGCTCGGATATAATGTTAGAACCCAAGCATCCAATCTAAAACCATTTTGTGGATTAACCTATGGTCTATATTAAGTGCACATGACTATATTAGTTTTTAGATGTGAGACTATTCTCAACTCGCTCCCTCAAGTGTAAACTTGTGCCTCTAATACATAGACTATTTTTTTATTATTATTTGGATGGCGTGAAAGTGTGGGACCTTGGTCCTAACTTACTCGGATATAATGTTAGAACCCAAGCATCCAATCTAAAACCAATTTGTGGATTAACCTATGGTCTATATTAAGTGCACGTGACTATATTAGTTTTTAGATGTGAGACTATTCTCATTACGCTCCCTCAAGTGTAAACTTTTGCCTCTAATACGTAGACTATTTTTTTATTATTATTTGGATGACGTGAGAGTGTGGGTCATTAGGCCTAACTTGCTCTGATGGCATGTTAGAACTCAAACATCCAACCTAAAACCAATTGTTTGTTTGTGAATTTATATTAGTTCGTGACATTGGACTATTTTCCACACGCGCCCTCACTTGTGGGCTTTGACCTCTAACACGTAGATTACTATTATTAATTGGATGCTGTGAGAGCATATAGGTCACTTAGCCTAAGTTGTTCTAATATCATGTTAGAATTTAGGCAACCAACCTAAAATTTGTTGGTTCTAGGCGAAGGGTTAAGCACACAATGCAACTATATTAGTTTCTCGGTATGAGACTATTCTTAGTAGATTTCTTTTGGCAGGTCTCTTAGCAGGTGTATTTTTCGCTAAAGCTAAAATGAAAGGATAGGGCGCAGAAGGCGGCGACAGAATCACGGAATTTTTTTCCCTGGTACAGTAAAAAACCAGATTTCATACGGCTGGTTGCAGCGCTTCAGGTTTCTACTTCCTACTCGCATTTTCGGCCGCATCACACTGCAAACGAGGAATACCTTAAATTTTGTTTCCTCGTCTAATAGAACTACAAGTTCCAGAATATGTTCATAGTTGTACTACTTCAAAAGAAAACACAATAAATCTGAAATTTGTATGATTCTCCATGATTGAATGTATAATTGAATCTTTGATCTGGATTCTGGGCAGTTTAGGTGCTATTAGGAAGTCATTTTTCTCATTGAGTCCTTGTTTGACAGAGCTGTGATAATTGTCAACGCAATTATGAAAAATCGCTATCTTTGCACGAGTGTTATGCAGGTGCGATCAAGTTTTAGCGGTCGTGAAAGCCTCCAACCCCCATGGTGTAAAATTTGAGATAAAAATGTCATCACGAAAGTTCAAAACACAGGTAAATCGCTACCACTGCATTTATTACGATAGAAATTATTTAGCTCTCATAGTAAGTTAATTCAAAGTTCAACACAACAACACTCAGGCTTTTATCCCACTATAGTGGGGTCGGCTATGTGGATCCTTTGTAGTCATTGTGCTCTATCTTTTGTTATAATCTCACTAATGTCCAAGTTCATTATGCCTTTTCTTATAGTTTCATTCCAAGTCTTTATTAGGCTGCGTTTGGCGCGGCTTATCGCGACTTATTTGCTCCGGTGAGGTTGGACAAAAATGTCATTGTCATACCGAGATCTTATGCCTCAAAATAGTTTCTTTTTTTTGTAATATTTGTGATACCAAACATACATTTTATGACAATGATGTTTTTGTCCAACCTCACCAGAGCAAATAAGCTGTGATAAGCTGCGCCAAACGCAGTCTTAGGCTTCGTTTGGGAGGACTTATTTTCACCGGTCAAGCGGTCACGATCGCATGAACCTGATCGTAATTAAGGTCCGGTTCATGCGGTCGTGACCGCTTGACCGGTGAAAATAAGTCCTCCCAAACGGAGCTTTAGTCTACCCCTCTCTCGTTTAACATGCCTAGTGACTAGACTCCCACAACGTCTAACAAATGCCCCTCAAAATTTGCGTAATTATAGCTTGCGCCCCTCTAACCTTTGAAATTATAAAAATCTCTTAATGTTTATATTTCATAACATCCATGCCTAAAAGTATCCTCTTGAAGTAAATCTTCAAAGGCCCTTTTTGTGCATGGATGTTATTCAATGTAAACATTGTGAGGGGTAATTGTAATTTCAAAAATTAGGGCGTGCAAGCTGTAATTACGTAAACTTCAAGGGAAGGTCCCGGTGAATATCCTTTTTAATGATAAATCTCTCTTTTTTAAAAAAATATACTAATTTATTATATAAACTGTAATCCATATATTTTTAAAATTTCACTGTTAAAATTGATCTTATTTACTTAAAAGTTAATAATAAGTAGTGTTTCTAATGTCTTTACAAAATATAGGGGGTCAAGATGTTATGCATCTTTAAGGACTATTTGTTTCGGCTGTGGGAATGAGAGCGCTGATAATAAAGCGGTGAGAAATGACGTTTTGGAGCATTGACAGTAGGAATTGGTTGGTTATCAATCGGTCTTTTTAGCGTTGACGTTTTATCCAAAATTCCCAAACAAACAGAGCCGTAGTTGTGCTTCAGCATGCCTATGATAGGTGTGTTAAGTCTAGTTTTTGAGTGAGCAAAGTGTGTAATTACCGAAAAAAACAATCAATTACTTCCATTTAAGTAAAAAAATTTATGTCCACATAAAATATGCCTGTAAATAACTCAAAATGATCCTAAATTGAAGGACTTCGATTCTATTTATATTTGCATTTTTAACCTTTTAAAAACAAGCAAGTCTGTTGGACATGAGAATTTTAGGTGAACTCGCGTGTTTATGTGCCTATTAGAGGCCCATTTTTTTGCTCCACTCGGCACGGCGGGGGACATGAACATTGTTGTTTGTGAACGCTCGATCTCACGTAAGGAACGTCATGTAAAGCATATGTTTGATGACTGTGATGTTTTTTTGTCCGAACTCATCAGAGCAAAGACACCGTGCCAAAAGAGGGCAATAATTATGTACATGCAACACATAAAGGATCCGGCGGGACTGTATTTTCGTATTCACAATTGATAAGTTCATGAGAATGAATACTTCAAAAATGAAATATAAGATTTTATTTTCAATTTTTATAATTTATTAATTTACATAACAAAATTCACTAATAATTTTTTAAAAACTTTTTGCTGAGTATGAAACATCAATGTGAGAGCACTTAAAGAGACTTTTGAGAGTTTTTGAAGATAATTTTATTAGCATTTGTAGATACTATGCAATAATATGGGGGGCACTTAATTTTTTTTTAATTTTATTTTCAAAGAGAAACACAGTTACTTGGTCACTTTTTTTTCCATTTGGCCCCCATATTATGACATTTTTAAAGGGTGTTGTTATCCGCACCGCAGTTTTGGCTATTCGTACCGCACTTTCTCCTAATTTTTTGTGTCTTTTGAAAATACGCTTTGTACATGCATTTTTAGGAAAAGTGTTCAACACGAAAGTTGTAGATATTGACGATATCTACAACTTTCGTGTTGAACACTTCCTAAAAATGCATGTATAAAGTGTATTTCCAAAAGACGCGAAATCTAAACGTATTTTCCAAGTACGTCTTGTACATGCATTTTTAGGAGGTGTTCAACATGAAAGTTGTAGATCTCGTCGAGATCTACAACTTTCGTGTTGAACACTTTTCCTAAAAATACATGTACAAGACGTATTTTCAAAAGGACACAAAAAATTAGGAGAAAGTGCGGTGCGAATAGCCAAAACTGCGGTGCGGATAGCAGCGCCCTTTTTAAAAGAGCATTCCAGATGATTCACACATATCATGCCACCTCCATTAGTTAATTATTTATGATTATTATAGAATAATAATAAATGATTTATATTAATTTCAAATGACATACAAATCACCCCTCAATTGTTGCACACTCATAAAACACGAAAATGATCCCGAGTTGCAGAGGGCTCTACGACGACAATGACATGTAAGCTAATCAGCATAACATCACCATCGGCTTTAGATGAGAACGTTGTTATTACATGCCGCTCAATACAGAATCCAACTGATACTCCCATCAAGACAAGGGCTGTGTTTGGCGCAGCTTATAGTGACTTCGCTCCGGTGAGGTTGGACAAAAATACCATTGTCATACCAAAATCTTATGCATCAAACTAGTTTTTTTTTAACATTTGTGAAAACTAAACATACATTCTATGACAATGACGTTTTTGCCTAACCTCACCGGAGCAAAAAAGCTGCGATAAGCCGCGCCAAACGCGGCCTAGGTAAGCACAATGCAATCTAAACTCAATTGCTAAAGCTATACAGAAGCTCTGACACCAGATGTTGGAAGATCAGATACCAAATGTTGATGACTTTGAGATTCTGATGCCAGCGAAGGAACAATCCAAGGAGAAAAAGAGTGAATATTGAAAAAGATAACTCGGTCAACTACGCACTCCGTTCCTGTAGTAACTACTAATTTCATGGATTTGATCAATAGAACGTGTTCTAGAATTTTCCAACTTCCATATTTTCGCGATGCGATACTTGGTCGTAGAACGAAAAACAAAAATTGTATATTAGAATAGTAATAAGCTACACTTAGAAGTTTGTTCTAAGAACAATAGTTTGAATAAACTCTTCCATTCCAACCAATCAGCTCAAGCTTCCACATGGAACTAAGAAAATTTTACTTTTTTCCAGGAGCAAAAAAACACAACACTGATTGAAATATATAGCTATGTTTTGGGATTTACATTGAGAAATGAGAGGGAGTAGAAGACCAAAGATGAGGGGAGGATGAGATGAGATATTCTCTCAAAGAGTTGTTCGCAGAAACTGCACCACAAAATAGATGATAGCCAGTAACAAAGCAATCTGATAAGCATCCCTTTGCAACCCATCATCCCTTTGGAAAAACTGGATGGAAAACATGAAGATTTCGTTATCATCGCATTCCTAAAAAAAGTACTCTTGTGCGCTTCATATAGGCCGTATGCCCCACCGCCTATACGAAATTAGAGCAGGCTAGGGTTAATGACCTGCTCATCATTCATACGTCACCAGGTTAAAAAAACGTTCACGTGTTAGGGCGTGCTGAGTTCCACGTCAAAAAACTCATGCAGTCTTGTGCATTTAATATAGAGCTTAGGTCCCTTCAATGCCAATTGATTTTAGGCTGAATGGTTAGGTTTTAACATTATATTAGAGCAGGCTAGCTAGGCTCAAGAATTGCTCCAACTTCACCTAAATAAAAAGAGGTTCGCGTGTTAAAGGTCAAAGATTGTACACGTGAGAGGGTGTATTACGAATATAATCCAACATCGGGAAACTTATGCAGTCTTGTGCATTAAATGTAGACATATGATCTTTCCATCCGCGACTAATTAGGGTTTAGGGTCCGATACTTTAGGTTGAGTGAGCAACAAATTTACACGATATTGTTAGAATTTGATAGAGACCTGGGTAAAACTAGGACAAAATTGATAAATTTGCAACGAAGCGATAGTTCTTTAGGTTCAACTCTGACGATGCTCTTGACAGGAAATTCCTAGAAGCATAAGAAAAGCATACCTTTGTTGGGTCTCCAGACATGTCGGGATAAATCTCCGTGCTTTCCTATTTTGATGAGATGTCGGTACCAATCCTCTTAATCGCATCGATTGCATCCTTTCCCGCTTCAACAATAGAGAAAAGCCTCTTAGAAATCGAAAAGTAGCTCTGACCAACAACAGATGATGCAGACAAATCCCAAAATTCCTCATGCTCAATCACTTGACCACTAATTTGGTTCAAGCCTCCTACGATTCTTCGGTCTTCCCTTTAATATCCATTAGATGCTCAGTTCACTAGTAGACAGCATCTGCATAGCCAGCACTGTCTGACAAAATCATCAAATTGGATGAGCATTTACAAAAAAATTCCTTTAATATGCACAAATGTAAGTCTACAATCATCATGATCAACAATATTTAGGGTTTACATAAATGAGGCTGTAGGATTACTTCACAAAAACTTTGTGCTTAATTACATTGCTGGACAAGGGATCCATATTACATTCTGTTGTGTGAATGCCACCCATTTGTGGATGAAGACAACAAATAGAAACCATGCATCCTAGAACCAATTGATTATAGGTAGAAAATTCAACAATTTATAATTAGTAAACAAGACTACATGAGTTTCCTAATCTGAGATTATATCCTTGACTTGTAACACATGCACTTCTTGGTAATTGGATGACGTCGAAACTAAACAGCTATGATACAATGTTAGAATCTGTCTCATGTAACGACTCCGTCTACAATATCTGAGGTATTGTCTGGTTTGGTTCAGTCAAGCCTACAATAAACTGAACTACACAGTTTTATCCTTTACATAGTGGCCTACAAAGTTTCTTGGGAGATTAGCCATCTCATAGTTACTCCCATCAAAAATAAGGTTAACTGTGGAGTTCCTAATAAAACCCCACTATTTGCTCTGAAAACCTTTGATATTTGGGGGTCTAAATTATTACTTACGTGCAGTAACTTTCTTTTTAATTTTCATATAAGATTCAATTCATTCTCAACTTACTTTTGCCTAAAAGGTCTGTCATCCTAGAAGCCTACCGGGAGTTGTCTTTCTCCAAACTTCATTGTCTAAGGAAACTCATCATCCTCATCAAACTTATATAAAATAGTTGTGGGGGCGATAAATGTCGTGGGGGCAACGAAATTCACCAAATTAATTTGATGGTTATTTAGAAAGTTAGCGGTTGTAATTTAATATTCCATACCGTGTTGAGATGGGTATTAAAAATGCAAAACTGAAAAAGTGAATAGAAATCTGAAATGTTTCAGAAAGCGAACTGATTCAGAAGTACAATTTGGGTAATTGGTAAAATGCACCCTGGAAATATAGGCTTTTGGCAAAATGCACCCCGAAAATTTAAAATTGGCAAAATGCACCTCCCAAAGTGGGTTTTCTTGCCAATGTGCACTATAAAGTGTACATTTTGGCCATTTCATTTTTTGTCTAGTGAGGGTGCACATTGCCAAGAAAACCCAATTTGGGGGTGCATTTTGCCAATTTAAAACTTTCGGGGTGCATTTTGCCAAATAACGATATTTTCAGGGTGCACTTTACCAATTAGCCCTAAAATTTTCCTACCTCTTAGCATCAGTGAAGATGGCGTGAGCATTCACGGTAATAATTTTAAATTGAATACAAAACGAAACATAGAACGTAAACGACATCATATATCAAAAAATAAACGAAAACGAAGATCTCACCAGGGATCCAGTGATGGAGTGGAAGCGGGGCATCAAATCAGCCATGGACGATGCCCTAGCGGGGGACTTTTGGAAGGGCAGCGTTGCCTGCGACTCATAGCCAAGGGAGTAAAAGTTTGGTTAGAAGCAGTAAGAGAACTTGGGGTAGAGAGGAGGAGTTGTCGGTGATTACAAGTGCAAGGAGAGCGATGGATATTTGCAATGAGTAGATCAAAAATTTTGTGGGGAGAAGGGGAGGGACTGAAAACAACATATTGAGCAGGCCATGAAACCATTGAAGCTCTAATCACACTATGCAAAATGATCAATAACTCGAAAATCCTTCGTTTCCTACGGTGCTGATCTAGGGTTTTATGTGGATGAATGCAGGAATTCAAGCTTAGGTAGGGGTTGATGGGAGCAAGTAGGGGATACCTCGAAGGAGCTGAGGGTGACGACGGCGGGAGGGAGTGTGTGAGTTGGATGCGGGGTCGAGACGGCCGGCGACGAGGCGGAGAGTTTCCGGCGCCACCGCTCCGGGAGATGGCGGGGAGTAATGCGAGAGCGTTCATGGTTGCCTCTCATTTTCATCGTGATTTTTACTGAAATCGCTTTTGAAGCGGAGGGGCCGCTAGAAAGGGGTTCAAGCATGTCACCGACACCTGTTTGTTAAACCACATTCGGCAGCCTTTACTCCAAACAAAAGCAGTTAAATGCTAAAACAAAAAAAAAGGAGGCTTGACCTAAGTTGAGGCTCACATATTAGAAAGATTGCGAGTTCGATTCTTATTATATGTGAGTTTTACCTATTTATTTAAAAGTTTGTTGTTTGATTTATTATTGTTTGAGGATGTAGTTATTGATGTTTAATAACATCACATCACAATATTGACACACACACATATTGACACACACACACACACATATTAACACACACGCGCGCACACACACACACGAGCACACACATACACACATGCGAGCGCGCGCGCGCACGCATACATGCGAGCACATGCACACACACATGCAAGTACACACACACCCACATGCGAGTTATAGGCACAGAGCTCCGCGTTTACGGCCAACCGCGACAGTACTCCGATCATGACAGTGCACGAGGTTCTGCCCTCTACGATCAACTGCAACAACACCTCAACTGCGATAGTGCACGGGGCCCTCGTGCCCCACGCAACATCATCTTGGCCACAACATTATCCTGTCGCGATGGTGCTCCCAATGGTCGCAAACCTCTGTGTGTTATACTCCGCTCGCCGCCCATTTTTGCGGTGTGCATGAGGTTTGCAAGCGGCTGAGAGAACATATTTTTATTGCGTGTCGAGGATTTTGTCTATATGAGAGTGCATTTTTAAAAAATAAAAGAAAAACACGTGAATTTTAAAAACGAGATTTTTTTTTAATAAAGAGGGGTATTTGGGAGTTGTTAAAGACGCCATAATTTTGACTAGTCGCACCACTTTGTTAAAATCATCATAATTTTGACTAGTTGCAAACATACTTGGTAATTGTACAACAATTGTGCTAAAGGCACCACACATGAATTTTAACAATGCCGACGATATAGCCCGAGGAATCTCAAGCGAGCATTGACTATCAGGCATAAAAAATACTGTAATCAACGTTGACTTCATTTCATCACTATAATTTGTTCTACCAAACAATTTGAATTAAAATGCTATATTTGATCAGCATCTAAACAGTCTACAACTTTCTCATCATCGCATTTTGACAACTCTATTCTCACAGCAAATTTTTCATCAGCATCAGTCACCCCAAACAGACCCTAAGTTAAAGCAGGTATCAGACTTCTATTATTGAAATCCAATCACAAGCGCCATCAAAATAGCTTAACATGAAAGCCAATGTGCTGCAAACAATAACCACAATCAATGGAGTATGGTATATATTAATGTCAAGTGTCATAAAGGTGAAAAATATCAAGACTGTTATATATAAAGAAAATACATGCACATGAGTGTGTGCTATTTTCAAAAAGGCGGCGGGGGTACAACCATCACGGCCAAGTCAGCGGCGCCTCGTTTTCCCGCCCAAAATTGACAGCGATTGACAAATCAGATTAGCGCAAACGTTTTGAGATGACGCGTGATAAGTAAAACAAGCGGAAGCAAGGTTACTCTCGCCGAGCGAGAGCTGAATAAAAATAATAATAATAGCCAGGAGTTACTCTCGCTGAGCGAGAGCTGAATACAAGGAAATAATAATTGTAGCCAAGTTATTGGTTACAGACTGATGAAAATAAATATGGGTACATTGGGGAAAGGGAAGGTCGGGGGCAAGAGAGGGCGAGATCTCGCGGATCAATAGGGTTCCCATCGTCATCGTCCTTGTTCCCGCTGACTAGTCCTCGGTGGCGCCTGCGGGTTGAAGTAGGACGACAGGACGGTGCATCCTAGGTTGATTCGGCGAGACAGGTCCCGGATCCGCGCGATACACCTTTCGGGAGAGGACACTGCGGCAGGCCCACCTGGCCGATCCATCTCGCCGATGAAGTAGTCTCGCTCCAGAGACTCCAACCTCTTCTTGACTGATTGGCGGAACTCTCTCGCCGCGGAATCGTGGGGCCGCTCCCGCCGTATAAGCTTTGACAGGACGGCGGCAACCTTCTTCCCCCGCCTTTTAGCACTCCCGACACTGGTCAAGATTTCCTCCATCTCGTCAGATGAAGGGAAGGGGGAACTCTTGCCATCCTCCCCCTCTCTGTCGTCTTCTTCATCCTCTGCGTCAACTCCCGCCCGCGAGCTCGGATCCCCTGACAGAAGAGTTCCATGATCAAGGCGAGAGCTCAGCAATAAGCGTGATAAACATACCGCATACCTGTAGTATGGCGAGAACCACCGGCCGATGGCAGACGAGAAGGCCCAGCCCCCTAGTTCCAAAGAGGAGGTGGAGCGGCTTTCCTTTTCCCGGGGGGAAGATTTTGCGAGTGGTGATCCCGGCTTGGCTGGAAGCGGGGGGGGGGGGGAGTTGTCCTCTCCCGCGGGATGGATGGCATCCTGGGGAGCTACGGAAGATTCGACAGCCACTGCTCCCGCCAGTAGGGAGGAATCAACTGCAGGGGCAGGCCTATTAGCGACCCTTACTTCTGTTGGGTATTGTATCAACAATTACCTGGATTTGAGGAAGCCACCTGTCAAGCTAAGATGAATTCACAATGTATTTGATGAAATCTTTCAAGTTGTGCTTGCAATTATTCCACGCTAAGTACACACCAATGTCAGGGTGCAGTAGGTCAATATACACGGGTCTGCGCGGCGTAATCCCTCGTTGAGCAGATCAGTGTGTTGGCCTACGTGTACTCTCTCTATTGGAGTGTACTTATTTTCAAGTACAGGGCTGTGATAATGCAAGAGCAGACAAGGAGCAAGGATGGGTCAAAGAGCAGCTCATGGGTGGAAAGACGAAAAATCGTCTAAGTAATAATCGACGAGAATCACTAGTGATTCTCGCCGAATCGTCGAGAATCACTAGCTGATTCTCGCCGTCTCTATCCGGCTAAATCAGAGCGTGCAAATCTGTCGCCAAGTCAAAATCGTCGAGAATCACTGGCTGATTCTCGCCGAATCGACGAGAATCACCTTTGATTCTCGCCGATTTTGCCTTAGGCGAATTTTTGAAGCACGCTGGACCAGATCAAATGTTCAGGCGCTGTTTTGAACCGGTTTTAGGATTTCTTCTGGTGGGACCCACAACGGTCATCTTGAAGACCTACTGTATAAATACTCGTGTATTTTTGAACAGTGAATCAAGCGATTTAAGAAAATTAAAAAGGAAAAATCTCTGCCGCCGACGTGACCTAGATCGCGAAACTTGCTTCGCCGCCGTCGCCGCTCGTGCCAGTTGATCGCCGACTTGGATCGTGGTTTCTTCCCGATCTCCCGGCGACAGAAGCTCAGCCAAGCACTGCGTCTCACGCGTCTAACCAGAGATCCTTTGTCTCTTGATTCGTTGATCGGGAAAACCTTCCCCTTCCGAATCGATCGAGACGATCGATCCTAGTGTGACCGTTGGAAGATCTTGCTAGCTTTGCTACGAAGATTGAATCTCCAAAGAACAGCCGCAGCACGCCGTTGTCGCCGCCGATCCCGAGAACCAAGCCGCTGCCCTTCTTGCTGCCGCCGGTTTCGGGAGAGATTCTATCTAAGTGAGATTTAGGGTTGTGGACTCTTCGTTGACTTCAAGAACACGTCATCGAACGAAGAAGGACACCTTATTCTCCATAAGTAGTTTGTATTTCTAATACACTCTAATTTCTATTTTGTTGTAAAGAAACGTTGGTTCCTAGTTGTAAGGGTTGGGTGCAACCCGTATTGTGGGAGTGGTGACTCCTACGTGTGGAAGGGTTCCTTCCGTTAGTGCAAGGATTGGATTTCAATCATGTTGGTGAAGTGACCGAGTCGTCCCTGATTGGGAGATAGGTCGAAGGGGGAAAGTGGGCGTACTCAAATCGGGGAACCACTATAAATTACTTGTGTCCTTTCTGTGCTGTGTTGTTTTGTTTTCGTGTGCAGGTACGATTTTAATTCCGCAAAAACGCTGCAAGACACCTATTCCCCCCCCCCCATAGGTGAAGGTAGTTGACACTAAGTGGACTTTCAAGTGGTATCAGAGCGAGGTTACTCAACAAAAAGGTTCACACCTTGAGTAGAATCTTCCACCAGTGTCAAAAGCATGGAGCTGGATCATGGGATCTCTCCACTAAGACTTCCCACGTGCACAAAGGAGTATTATCCCGTCTGGAAGATGAGAGTGTCCTATCACTTGGAGGCTATCGATCCTCGAGCATCTCTCATCTTGGAAGAGGGTCCATTCATTCCTATGAAGAACTCCAGCTCTGGAAAGGATATCCAAATTCCCAAGTGTATTACTGAGATGTCGGAGACTAAACTCTCATTATTTAATCTGGACAAGATGATTCGTCAGATCATCTTGGATGTCTGGTCTGGACCTTCTCGATCTAGATTGGAAAAGTGTGGGACGGCCAACTCTATGTGGGTAACCATCTCAGATCTCATGGGGGATCAGAGAAAGCAGGGATCTGCTGTCAGCAAGAGGATGAAGCCTATGTGGGTGTCCTCGCCTCTGAAGATGAAGGCAAGGATCAATCGGACAGCATCAGGGCTCCGGTGTCCTTGTCAGAGACTGAAGAAGAAATTGAGGAAAGCAGTTCTGATGAAGCTGACACAACGGTCTCTGGCGATAGTAACAGTAACTCTGAAGAGCAGGTAACTTCTTCATCTTGCCCCTTTTCTCTTGAAGTTCCTGAAGACAGGAATTGTTACCCTTCAGAAAATCCTGATTCCCTGAAGAGAGCCCTTCAGAAAAGCAACCTACTTGTTGAGGAGCAAGCTCAGGAGATTGCTCGGCTGAAGATCTTGTTGGTTCTCCAATTGGCATCCAACAAGGTTAAGGACTCTAAAATCTCAGATCTAGAGAGTAGTCTAGAGAATGAGAAAAGGATAGTATCCAACTTTTCCAAGGTTGATGTTATCAAGAGAAAGGAAGAAAATGGGTGGATCTCCCGAATTATCAATTCATGGAGAAATGGGGAAACGGTATTCAGACCCCCCACTCTAGGCAGGAAGAGTACTCATCATGCCTTCAGGTATGATCACAGGAACAACCGTGGTCACTGCAAGGGTGATCTGCCCTCATATGGAGACACCCATAGTGCAAGGGCTGTCATGGCCACCCTTGAGAGAATACCTAAGGCTCATTCTGAACCCTTTGTATTCTCGGCCACTGCCCCAACTCGGCATGAATCTGCTGGTATCAGCTCTCAGTGCGCTTCTCGCCACCCGAGGACACAGGAAAGGGAGGCTAGAAGTCATGCAGTTAGTTCTCATGGGGCCTCTGGAAGGGTGCTGACTGAAAGGAAGGCACCACCTCCCAGGCCTCATGACGCTCGCTACATGCATTCCTTCCACCCTTCCAAGTGTCACGGTGGAAGAGGCAATTTTGTGAGCAGATCCGGCTCTATCCCGTTTAGACCTAGGACCATGACTACCTCAGTCACTGGATCAGGTCAGAAACGGAGGTACAACATTCACACGTGTTGGTGCTGTGTCAAGGTGGGACACTTTGTCATAGACTGTTGGCAAAACCCCTCTGTGTCAAGGGCAATGGCTTATCCACCTCTTCTGGGCAGAGGTAGTCTTCCTGACAGGATTTCTGAGGGAAGGCATTCGAGTTTTTATGCTAACAAGAACCTAGGACCCAATATATATTGGGTTCCTAAGGTAAGGTAACACTCTTTTGCAGGGTAGTCTAGGTTCCCGTAAATATGATGGGAACTAGACAGAAGATGTTTCAAGAATGAATTGGAACAAGTATCTGGAATAACAGAAGTACTATCTACAATGGTATACTCAAATTGAACACCTGGTATGCTTTAACCAGAGGGGCTAAATGATAAATCTTATAATCGCAGGTATTTTTGATCAGCTCCAATACTTGAGTCATATTGTGTCGACATTTACATATATATACTTATATATACACATATGTGTGTACACCTAAGGAAAGGTTAACACTGTAAAAATAACCCTTAGATACATTATTAAAGATTTATTTGTAAATTCACTGGTATATTCGAGAATGAACCTCTACAGGCATAAATCAGCCCACTGGAAATTAAAGAAGATACGTCATTGGAAGTCACTAAAACTTACAATTGACATCAAGAAATGTGTGGAAAACCCCTTTCAAACCCTAAATAGATTGGTATTAAGAAATATATATTTAGAAGATTTCTAAACCCTTTAATATCAGAAGATTTAGAGAATCCGGCATGCCTCTTAACCCGTAGATTTCTATTGAAGAATCCCATCAATTTCTATTTAGAAAAACTCCCGCCGACTCTTCGTATTCCGCATTTCGCAAAGAAACCCGTCGATATCCCGCAGGAATCCCGTTGACTCTTCCTTCCCTCCTCCCGGCGACTTCCCGCATCTTAGGTTCCAACTCTCGTCGACCTCGTTCCGGATTCCATAGACCTCTCTTCTCGCGTCCAGGGTGCTCGTCTAGGTATTCATTCTCCGCGGTTTCGATCAAACAAGGACGCGAGCTCCTCCAGTTTTTCCGTCGTCTCCGTCGAGTCTCGCTTCCTCCGCTTTTGGACTTGGGATTCCCTCCCTAGGTTTGCAATGGCTCCAAGGACCACCGCCGGCCTGGTCACTGTATGTGAGTTGGTTCGAACCGGGTTCTCACATGCCTCGGATGAGTTCAGAAACATCATCATCATGCTTGAAGAGGCTGGACTCTCTTTTATACTGGAGCACCCCTGCAAAATTTTGGACAAGGAAGTGATGGAGTTCTTCGCAACCGCCAAACTTCGGAATGAAGACTCTATCATCAAGAGTAAGGTTGCAGGTGCAAGGATCAAGATGTCTGCAAGCAAACTGACCCAATACTTGCAGCTCACCAGTTCTGAGCACGAGGATTATCTGGAGGAACATGATAAAGCCAGGACATTATTATTCTGTGGACTAGCTAGAGGAACCAGATCGATAAAGAGAAAAGAAATGAATGAGGAGGGGAAACTCTTGTCCGACATCATTGAGAAAGTACTGATATGCAAACCCAGCTCACATGACCACATCTCTGCTGACATGTTCAAGATTTTTGTGGCGATTGTCTGCAGAAAGAGATTCAACTGGGGGGCTATGTTTTTTGAGAAGATTAAGGACACTCTTAGATTTCCAAGTTTTGGAAGAATCATCAGCCTATATCTTAATCAGTTGAACGGAGATAGGTTCGACATGAGTAAAGGAGTTCCATTGCATTATTTGAAGAAAATGGACTCCAGTGTATTTGACAGATGGGAGCGACGCATCGGGCAGGCTGCAGTGGTAGTAGAACAAGAAGAATCTCCTGCCGAGGACAGAACTGTAGCAGATTCCGTGGCTATTCTCAGTGAAGTTCCTGATGCACTGACTGCAGGAATTGAGGGGGAGCCTCTACCCGCTTCTGCTAATGTCATATCTGGCATCTCTCAGATAGCTAGAGATGCAGTTGCGGATATGCAAGAAGAAAGTGAAGATGTGGTGGAAAATGAGGCGGCCCTGAACGTGAATGATCTAGGAACCGGAGGTGATGTAGAGGAGAATGATGAGGAAGGTTTGGAAGATGATGCAGTTGAGAATGACATCATGGATGATGAGGATGAGGAAGAAGGAAATGAGAGACAGGAAGTAATGGAGCCTCAGGACGACACTGAAGTTCCATCTGAAAAGCAAGCTCCTGAGATAGTTCCTGAGAAAACTAGTGCAACAGTGGAGGGGGAGTCCTCTCAGCGGAGGCTGCTAAGTACTTCTGAGAAATCTACTGAGGCTGCAAATATTCCCCCTTTAGAGACTGTGCAAGTGTCCAGCTCTACAAGTGAATCTGCTGAAGAGCAAGGCCAAGGAATGCCTCAGGGTCATCCACTACGAGCTGATCTAGCTAATCACACAATGAATGTTATTCAAGATATAGTGGATGAGCTCAAAGTGTCTTTTGAGCAAGCTCAAAATAAAGTGTTAAAAAGAATTAAGAAATCTGAGAATCTAATGCTCAAGAACGTTGTGGAAATTAATCACAAACTGGATTTGATGGAAAATAAGTTCGAAGACAAGTATACAGCAGCCAGCAAAGCTGTAACTCTTCTTATGGAAGGATTGAAAAAGAACACAGATACTCTCGCAGTAGTTAATCAGAATGCTCATGTAGTGGCAAATAACATCCAAAAATTTGATGCCAACATTGTGCTTCTTAACGGAAATCAACAAGCCTTGATTACCGAGTTCTCCAAGACTACAAAGCACATTGATGAGTCACTGCATTCTTATGCAAACTCCATTGCCGTCGAAGCCAAAAAGGGGGAGCAAGAATATACAGCTAAGATGGCCGGGCTTCAGGAAATCATAATCAAAAATTTTGACCAGTCAAACATATATGTATATGATAGTTGCTGGTGGATGCTCAAACAAGTGTTAGGCACCAATATCCTTGAAAATCCCAATATCCCTGAAAATCCTGAGGGTAATCCTGCTCCTGAGAACAATACTGCGGCTGATGAGGGAGCAAGTGCTGAAGAAGTTCCTTTAAGTGAAGCTGATGCTCAAAGGGCTGCTAGGGCCACCTCCAAAGCAAAACTGATGGCCATGTTTGACCAAGAAGCCCTAGCAAAAGCTAGGGACAAGAGAAAAACTCAAGAAGGGACATCTAAGGAAACGCAAGCTGAAAAAAAAATCAGATTGAAGGAGGATGAAGTGAGGAACGAAAAGTGGAGTCCGGTATCAAAGAGTATTATCTTGGACACGTTCTGGCTACAAGAAAAAGGGGAAATCAATCGGAATGACGTATACAACCAGCATGAGTGGGAGCTGCACAAGACATATGAAGCTAAACGGAACATCTTCTTCAGGACGAACACTGTGGCAGACAAAGCTCCTCCTCCCAGATACTATCCAAAGCCCAAGGAATACGTTGAGAGGCAAAGAAATAAGTTCCTGGCTCAAAAACACAAGGATGACCTAGCCAAAGAGAAATAGACATAAGTTTATAGCTTGTCATTTTCTCAAGAGCATATTTATCTTTTCTTATTGTTATATGAACAATTTTTGGGAATATATATATATATATATTTATATGAATTTATGATTGACTCAAGCTTTGATCTGTTTGCCTTTATTTCTTTGTGCCGTATCTTTAAATTCTATATGCTGTGTATATTATCTGGATGGTGGTATTCATCTTAGCTAGTAGGATTTTGGCTTCGTCAAATAGGGGGAGATTGTTGGGTATTGTATCCACAATTACCTGGATTTGAGGAAGCCACCTGTCAAGCTAAGATGAATTCACAATGTATTTGATGAAATCTTTCAAGTTGTGCTTGCAGTTATTCCACGCTAAGTACACACCAATGTCAGGGTGCAGTAGGTCAATATACACGGGTCTGTGCGACGTAATCCCTCGTTGAGCAGATCAGTGTGTTGGCCTACATGCACTCTCTTTATTGGAGTGTACTTATTTTCAAGTACAGGGTTGTGATAATGCAAGAGCAGACAAGGAGCAAGGATGGGTCAAAGAGCAGCTCATGGGTGGAAAGACGAAAAATCGTCTAAGTAATAATCGACGAGAATCACTAAGTGATTCTCGCCGATTCGGCGAGAATCACTAGTGATTCTTGCCGAATCGTCGAGAATCACTGGTTGATTCTCCCCGTCTCTATCCGGCTAAATCAGAGCGTGCAAATCTGTCGCCAAGTCAAAATCATCGAGAATCACTGGCTGATTCTCGCCGAATCGACGAGAATCACCTTCGATTCTCGCCGATTTTGCCTTAGGCGAATTTTTGAAGCACGCTGGACCGGATCAAATGTTCAGGCGCTGTTTTGAACCGGTTTTAGGGTTTCTTCTGGTGGGACCCACAACGGTCATCTTGAAGACCTACTGTATAAATACTCGCGTATTTTTGAACAGTGAATCAAGCGATTTAAGAAAATTAAAAAGGTAAAATCTCCGTCGCCGACGTGACCTAGATCACGAAACTTGCTCCGCCGCTCGTGCCAGTTGATCGCCGACTTGGATCGTGGTTTCTTCCCGATCTCTCGGCGACAGAAGCTCAGCCAAGCACTGCGTCTCACACGTCTAACCAGAGATCATTTGTCTCTTGATTCGTTGATCGGGAAAACCTTCCCCTTCCGAATCGATCGAGACGATCGATCCTAGTGTGACCGTTGGAAGATCTTGCTAGCTTTGCTACGAAGATTGAATCTCCAAAGAACAGCCGCAGCACGCCGTTGTCGCCGCCGATCCCGAGAACCAAGCCGCCACCCTTCTTGCCGCCGCCGGTTTCGGGAGAGATTCTCTCTAAGTGAGATTTAGGGTTGTGGACTCTTCGTTGACTTCAAGAACACGTCATCGAACGAAGAGGGACACCTTATTCTCCATAAGTAGTTTGTATTTCTAATACACTCCAATTTCTATTTTGTTGTAAAGGAACGTTGGTTCCTAGTTGTAAGGGTTGGGTGCAACCCGTGTTGAGGGAGTGGTGACTCCTACGTGTGGAAGGGTTCCTTCCGTTAGTACAAGGATTGGATTTCAATCATGTTGGTGAAGTGACCGAGTCGTCCCTGGTTGGGAGATAGGTCGAAGGGGGAAAGTGGGCGTACCCAAATCGGGGAACCACTATAAATTGCTTGTGTCCTTTCTGTGCTGTGTTGTTTTGTTTTCGTGTGCAGGTACGATTTTAATTCCGCAAAAACGCTGCAAGACACCTATTCCCCCCCCCCCCCCCCATAGGTGAAGGTAGTTGACACTAAGTGGACTTTCAACTTCGTTTTCCCGGGTGGCAAGACCCGGTGTGGCGGCAGCTGGTGCTGCAAGAAGTCAATTCAGCATTCTGAGACTGAGTTAAGAGCGAGAGTGGAAATGATACTTGCAGTTCTCGAGAAGTCAGGAGGAGCGACCTCCGAGACCCGCGGTTGGTTACCAGGATGAGATGATGAGTCCAAGGGCTCCCGCGGAGACCTGACGTCGTCGGGGACCATTTCCTGCGAGAAGTATCGCGTCAGCCACAAATCCTCCCGCATAAGTAACTAGTGATTTCAATGGTTAGCAAGTCAGACACCTTTTGCGGAGTGGGATAATCCGCGCGGCTTGGGGTCGGGGTAGGCGAGCCCCTGTTTTCGTGAGGCAGGTCTCGCTGGACCACCTTCGCCTTCTTTTTCTTCTTTGGCTAAGAAGGCTCAGCGGCTGACGACTTTCTCCCCAACCAGGGGGCAACCAAGGCACAGTTGGCCTTGGCTCGCGCCTGTGCCACATCGATGCGGTCTTGAAGATCCTGAGGAAGCAGTTTGTCAGCATGCTTGGGATGCATCACGAGAGGAGGTGAGAGCTCGGGCAAAGAATGACGATTCGAGGGCAGATTTATGACCGTTTATCAGCACACACACACACATACACACACACACACACACACACACACACATATATATATATATATAGCCACGGTACGTCCCACCAAAAGATTCTCTGATGTTTACACGTCCTCAGTGAATATTTACGGGTTGGACATTTCATTTCAAGCTTGTCCCAACCTCGAAAAGAGCAGGGATTGTGTACAACCCCTTATTCGGTGAGTCGAACCAGGAGAGCTTCAACAGTCAGGATTGGGCTAGCCAGAGGAGTTCCCGCCCTAAAGAAGTTCTCGGCGGGTTGGCCCTTTTTTCTCTCTCTTTCTCTCTCTCTCGCTGGAATTCGTCGGGCAGAGATCAGGCCTACATTCATCGAGCAGAGATCAAGTCTACATTCGTCGAGCAAAGATCAGGTATGCATTCGTCGAGCAGAGATCAGGTCTGCATTCATCAAGCAGAGTTCAGGTCGGCATTCGTCGAGGAAAGGTCTCGACTGCAAGCTTCTGCCTTGAAGGAGCTCTCGCTCCTGAGCAGGCGAGACTGCTTGCGCCGGGCTCTGGATAGGAACACTTTCAGCGCTTGCGCCAAGCTCCCGCCTCGGGGGAGATCTCGCCCATTAGCAGGGGAGATCGCTTGCGCCAAACTCCAAACAAGAGGGCTCTCGGCTCAGAGTTCTCGCCGAGTGGAGCCCAAGGCCTGAGGTAAAATGACTTAATTACCCTCAGGTAAAATTACCTTTATACCCTCAGGGTAAACAACGGGATTTGGCTATTGGCAGATCAATCAAGGGTATTTCAGTAATATCAGGTCAGCAAAAGGCTATAAATAGACCCATAAGGGCTCCTTAGAAAGCAGACTCTCATTATCTTCCAATCTCTAGTGCTTTCTGAGGAGCTCCTAACCCAGTTTTTGGCTTTAGAGGGGAAGCTCTCAGAGATCTTTCGGGTGTGAGGTGAGACCTCCCTGCTGAGGCTTTGGGTCAGTCTTAGGTCCTTTGAATCCGGTCGAGGGTCGAGGCTTGAGAGAAGTAGGTGTTGGCTGCACCCCTATTTCGAACTCCCGTTGAGGTCATTTTTGGCTTCAACAGTGATGTTCTCTCTAAACCCTAAACCCTAATTTTTTACTTACATATAACACAGGGTGGCAACCTGCATTAATTTATAAGACTTTTTTTTTAACTTTTGGGCCTCACTTTTTTCCCTCCATTGTGAAAAAAAATTCGCAGGCAAAACTCTCGTCTTCTCCAACCCCGACGAAGCTTAGTTCCAGTTCATTTTCCGGCAAGTTATTATAATCTGCAGTCTTTAACTCACAGATCCTAGGTGATGGTCTCCCATTTAATAAATTTTTAAGCTCGGTATGTTCAGGTATAACATAGATAAATTTGTCTTCGTGTTTTGATTCAGAAATTGGTCGAAAATATCAGATGTGGGAGCAACAAGTACCCAAGGCTCTGACATTACTGGTGAGGAAAAAAACTATGTAAGTCATTTTATCCTTACACCCATTTACCTCAACTTGAGTTCCTTTATTTTTTTTAATTGCATTCAGTATACAGATTTCAGTTGCATTTTGATTTGAACTGCGTTTTAATGTTTATTTGCAGTTCAATATTTATAAGTATTTCTGTAAGACAGTTTATCCTTGAACCTGTTTAACCTAAGTTATGTTTTTTTCAACTGCATTCAGTATATAGATTTCAGCTGCATTTTAAATTGAACTGCATTTTAATATTTTTTTACAGTTGAATGTTTTTAAGTATGAAGTAATCCATTTCTATGATTTTTTTCAGCTAAAAAACAATCTATTATGTTTTCAGTCATGCATTCAGAGGTTGAGACATTTGTTATGTATTGTCAGTATGCCCATAGTACATGTTTCATTGTTCGGAAATAACATTTGGCCTACTTGACATACACAAAGATAATAAAATGGCAAGAATATAGCTACGCCAAGCTTGTTTGAGTAGTGTGGGACCATCACCTAAAAATACCGCAAACTTGAAACACGCACTAGTTGTCTTGCCTGTATATACTTTACTGCAGATGTAGATGGTAGGAATTAGAAAGTTACAAAGTTTGTTGGGGAGCACAATGATGCGCTTGCGACAGAGAAAGAGCAGCACTTATTGAGACCTCATCGCAGTATTTCAAACATGCAAGGTAGCCTTATTAAGAATTTGACAGATGCGGGAGTAAAAACTATTCATGCATATAACTTTCTATCTAATGAAGTTGGTGGGGTCGTGAATGTTGGGTACTCTAAATCCGATACCTACAACTTTGTGCAGCGGGAAAAGAAGACAGTAATAGAAAATGGTGACTCCCTTAGTTTACTGAAGATATTACAGGAGAAACAGTTGAATGACAACATATTCTCATGGAGGACAGCGAACATGACAAAGATTTTAGATGCATTTAAGGGATGGTAGGCTTAAAGATTAAAAGTTATTTGCTCATTCGACACGTGCCCAAGTTTTACACCCGCAAATCATTTACTATTTTTGAGAAAGCTTTCATGGAGGGAGCCGCCGGTATTTGCATAGTGGATGACACTAGATATGATGAAAGTCAATTTTCATATGTTACAAAGTAGTGTGATGGCTCTGAAGATGATAAACGGTGGTTTGTTAACTATAATGCAATACCAATGATTCTGGGTGCTCATGTAGAGGTTTCGAGACTCGAGGCATACTTTGACAACACATACTCGGGATATATAATATAAAAAATGCCCTACCGATTCCGAATAAATATTTGATTAAACGATTTAGTAGAAACGCTAAGAAGGGTATCTACTTACCAAACACTCCATGCATGGTAGATTGTGATTCTAATTTGATATTTATGAGCCACTTGATGCGTTTTTCGTATGACCTTGCTAACCGAATTGAGAACTGCCAAGCTGCGAAGACACTTGTTTTGACGGTGTTCAATGATCTAGCTAAGAAAACTAATGAGATGGTTGAGACAGATGAAATGCAAAAAAAGTGTATAATGATGACAATGATATAAATAAACCAACGGTTAAGGATCCAGTATCAAAGAGACCTAAAGGAATTTCAAATGCACATTTGAAGAGACATTGAGAGTCAAGAAATACAAAATCAAGTATTGTTTTCGACCTTTCACATATTCTCATTTCACTATTTTTTGATCAATGAAATGTTAATTTTTAGTCTCACTTGTAGGAAAGAAAGCTATGGTTAAGATAAAGACCGTCATCAGAGAAGAAGCTTTGGAGAAGTGCATGAAATTAATTTTTTCGATCTTTCAATAGAAGACCAACAACCGATCAAATATGTTGTTCCAACTGATTTGAATGAAGATAGTTATTTTGATTTGTCGTTTGATTTCACTGGCATTCCCTATGTTTTCAAACTATAGCCCCAAAAAATATTATTTTGATTTGCTGTTAAAGACTTTATATATTTTGATTAGTATTTTGAATCAGGACAATTATTTTGATTTAATGCAAAAATTTTTAAATAAACACATTTTTTCCAGAAAACCCAAACATGTCATACATATGTCATCACTGTAGGGACATGACACTACCAACTCGCCCCAAAACCCGGACTGTTTGAGGACAGCGCTACCACTCCTTTATGGAGCTGGCTACCCTAGACAGGATCCATGGGGCGACCAGTTAGGCCCAGGGGACACGCCATTCTGTTCGACTAGTGTGCGCCATAGCGCCTCGTGTCATACCTCCCAACACCGGGGGCATTGTTGGACCCCAACAATCCCCCCCCCCCAGAAACGACCTCGGGGTTTTGAACTCGTAATCTCCTTTGATACCACTTGTAGGGACATGATGCTACCAACTCGCACAAAAGCTCGGACTGTTTGAGGATGGCGCTACCACTCCTTTATGGAGTTGGCTACCATAGGCAGGATCCACGGGGCAGCTAGTTAGACCCAGGGGTCACGTCCTTCTGTTCAACTAGTGTGGGCCATAGTGTCTCGCGCCGTACCTCCCAACACCGGGGGCATTGTTGGACCCCAACAATCGCTGTTCAGAAAACCAAAACAAATGTCTCCAATATTCAGCAAACATTCTATACAATCTAAAACATTTGTCATACAATAAGTATATAAATCACATTTTGTCCGGCAAACATTCAATGCAGTCAATCTTTGCATCCATCAGATTACCATACAAATTAATAATAAGCTATACCAAAAAAGATCTTAAAAAGTAAGTTTATCCCAAAAAAATTATCAATGACCATGTGCCGTAATCTTCTCCGATATATTGCTAGAAAATGTTTTTAGAATATCAACAACGAGTTCGGCGCGAAAGCGAGGCATATTGTCCTGCCATTTGATGTGATCTTTCAAAGAAATAGCTGTCTTGGAGGAGACCGCTTCCATGAATTTCATTACGAAGATGTCGCAATCCCAGTTATTATCTTATTTGGGCTAGCCGACCGCATCCACAACCAGCCATTCAGTGAAGCCTTCTGGGAATGCTTGTGCAGCATCTTCATGTAAGGTCGTCAGTTGTAGTATGAATACATAGGATTTGAACATGCAAGTAATATAACTAAAAGCAGTGACTATAATAATCAATGTTTATATCAAAATCTTTATACATACATTAGCACGTGCGTCTGCTCGATAAAGGCTACTTTGGATTGAATAATAAATCTCTCAGCTCCTCTATTTTAACCAACATACAAATAATACTCAATGATTGTTGACATGACAAGACATAAGTATAATTTCTGAGGTATTAACCGCCTCAGTTGTGATATGACTGATAAGTGTTGTGTAGTTCCTAAAATTGCTTCTTTTATAGTAATCACAATTGATAAGTAAATCACAATTGAAATCATGTTAAATAATGGATACTCAAATAACATAACTCATGATTTGGCGACACGTATGGATAACTTCAAACTTGTTACGGCATCTGTTTTCTTCTCGAACCTAACACCACAGAGTATGCATTTAAGTGATTATCTATGAGCCAACCTTGGCCAAGAAGATCATCAATTTCACCTCTCGAGATACATATGTTTCCAATATCAAAAATCAACATATTCCTTTTAAGAGAAAAAAATTTAAATTTATATTAATAGTCAACACATTCTTATTTACACTAATAATAATCACAACATTTAAATGATTACCTATCAACAAAAGTGCTCAGGACATAGTCAATTCTTTCCCTGACTCTTTTTGTGAGAAGTAATCATCCCAGATAACTCGGCCCACTTTCTGAAATATTGCTCTGAAGTGCCCGTCTGCAAATAACTGTCTTCTTTATAAGCCATTTTTTTAGGTTGATTCTAACGATCTCTGGTGACTCGAGTTAAGTTTTGTCAACAAGTGTGTTGTAACGCCCTCACTCGTCACGTGGCATATAACGGTGGGTCCGGCCGGGGCTGTCACAACCCGCATTTCCTCAACGAGTACCTCGTATCAGAGCAAGAGGAACTACGGGTTATGATGCCACGTCGTGCAGGGGATAACTGCACACGCTCAGGCAACCCTTGACGCTTACTTTCTGAGTTGAAATTCAACAGTTAAATGTAAGAAAACCTTTGGATTTAATGGCCGTATCCCTCGAGCTTAGGTATCAAAAACTGTATTTGTACGCGGCGGAAATACTTTGTTTATTTATGACGTTCTCCTATATGCAGTCTATAGTGATACTACTATAAGAAGTCATCTTTGTTTACGTCATTTGGAAAATAAGTGTTTGGTAACCAAAACATGTTATGCATGGATACAATAATAGGTTTGGTTTAGCTTCAAAATACCTAATGCAACCTACCATAAATTCTTCCCAAGTGCAAGAAGACATCATCCAAATGAGTCACATTAGCAGTCTATTATTCATACATCACAAGTAAAGTAAGCCATCAATGGGCGCCAACAAGCTGACACGAACCCATTGGGGCACATGTATGTCTGTACAACAAAGAAAAGAACTACCTCGCTCAGTAAGCTCGGCTAGCTCCCAAGAAATGCCACCAACAAACCTAGCCGCTCAACCGGCTACAACCTGCACCTGAGGCATTCAAGAAAGAATACCTCAGCAATCCTCGAAGATACAATAAAAAGAAGAGCAGCATGTATATACAATATCATGAAGGGGCTTACCGACCCCGTAGCAAGGTTTCATCTAAGTAAAATGAGTGAATAAAATAAGTGGAAAACGCACCAAAACACATGCCAAACGCACCAAGTGCGTACAAGTTTCACCAAGTCCTGCTCAACCCGCAGGAGCAAAAGGCAAAACACATGCCCATTCCATCATCCTTAGTACAAGAAACAACTAAACGAGTGAAACATAAGCAGCGGTTACACGCGATTCAGCAAGGGTCTTTTGGTGGCAGCCCTAAAGTGGAACGCACCAATAAAAACCAGCCCAAACCGGGGCCAAAATGGTGCTCTTCACCACAAATCCAAACCCGGTGGCCACAAAGGCATAACCCACACCACCCCTTACCAAATCCGCACACACGCACTTCTGCCATGGTTCACATTTCGCCTCGCAAAACTCACCATAAACGAACCTAACCGTAACCCCACAATCAAATCTCACCATAACCCAAGTACCACTTTCCCTTCCCTTATCCTCACACATGACGACAAATTTCCAACGTAGAGTTTGATGAACTTCATCACATGAAAGAGTTTGATTAGGCTAAGTACATAAATCACATGTTTGGAACAAGAATCACATGCTTTTGATCAAGGAAGAATCACATATATTTGAAAGGCTACATGAACATGAATCAAATTAGCTACATGAATCACATGAACAAGAGAACGACATGAAGTAACCTAGCCTAGACTTGATAACTAAACAAAATTAAGCATGGAAGATCAAAGTCATTCAGCATAGGGATATTCACGAGCATAATAAGGCTAGTGAGGAAGAACTCAAAACAAGAAGAACAAGCTAGGAAACTTGAAAGAGAAAAACTAGCTATTTTGCACAATCAAAAACAAGAAAGAAGATTGGCAAGGGTGAAGAACACCGCTTGCCTGAACCGAGACGATGCCGCGACGGCTGCTCCTCTCTTTCCTTGCCTTGCTTGAGCCTTGCTCCCTTGCTTTCTCTTTGAGAATGAAGAAGAAGATGAAGAGAAGGTGAAGTGAGGAGGAGAAACTCTGTTTCGGCCTTATTTTCTCCAGAACAGAGCTGGACCGTTAGATGCAGAATCAAGGAAATGAACGGCATAAAAAACTAGAAAAAGTCGATTTTCGGGCCGGTCACGCCCTGTGTCACGCCCGTGACGCAGGGCGTGTACCTTAAGCGGCGCAGAAAGTCGGCAATTTCAAGTTGATCCACACGGTACACGGCCGGGTACACGCCCGTGACGGGTCGATCACGCCCGTGACCTAGGGCGTGTAGCCCGTGTCTCGACACCTCGTCAACCAAAAGTGTCGACACTCGACACAGCTTGACACGCCCTGTGACACGCCCGTGTCACAAGCCGTGTCCCCTCTCTCGACACCCGACACTCGACACTCAACACTCGACACTCGACACTGCGGGACACGACCCGTGACACGCCCGTGTCACGGGGCGTGTACCCCATTCGTCGAGCTCAACTCGACACAAGAAAATCGTCGAGTCAAGGAGGTCACGCCCAGGTCACGCCCTGGGTCACGCCCCGACACGCCCGTGTCGGGGGGCGTGTCACGCACAAAAATGACTATTTTTCCCTGTTTTAAAAAATGTTTCTGTATCGTCCTAGACCATTTTTGTCTTAAGCACTTTTTACCCTTTTTTGTTTCCTGTACCAGCAACTCATTTTGAGCGACATTTCCCGGGCGCGAAAAAGTGCAAACATTCCCTAAGAGGCCTCACCGAGTCCCCATCTGGACTCCGGTTTGCTGGGGAATCGTGCAACTCGGCTACCAAAACAGCCACTCGCAAGCCCGCGAGAAAAAACATGCTCAAACAACGGTCAAAGCCAACGTAACGCCCATCAAGCGTACGCAATCAAAAATCCGGGGTGTTACAATCACTCCCCCTAACAAAAAGTTTCGCCTCGAAACTTTTCAATCATTTTGATCTCAATCATATAAGGTAACAAACCAAAAACAGCAATGCAACAAAAACACCAATTCACATACCAGCTTATTTACGGGAACAAATGAGGGTGAGCCGCCCTCATCGCTGACTCGAGCTCCCATGTCGCGCTTTCCACATTCTGAATTTTCCATAGCACCTTGACCATAGGAATCTTCTTTTTCCGCAACACGCGATCTTGGGAGTCCAATATCCGGATGAGCATCTCCACATAAGAAAGGTTTGGCGCCAATTGCGGCACCACGTCCAACACTTGCGTGTCATGTTGCATACACTTGCGAAGTTGGCTAACATGAAACACGTCGTGAACACCAGGAAAGTTCACGGGTAACTCTACTTTGTAAGCGGATGCACCAACTCGCGCAAGAATCTTGAAGGGACCCACAAATCTTGGGTCTAATTTGCGCTCTTTTCCAAACCGTTTAATCCCAACCATTGGGGAGACTTTCAAGAAAACGGAATCCCCCACCGCAAACTCTAATTCCGACCTTCGTCGGTTGGCGTACTTTTCATATCGCTCTTGGGCGATTCGGAGCTTCTCCCGAATAAGTCGTACGACAACTTCCATGTCCTCGAGCGCCTCTGGGCCCAACAAAGGCCGCTCGCCAACCTCAGTCCAAAAGAGGGGAGTCCGACATCGACGCCCATATAAAGCTTCGAACGGAGCCATTTGCAAGCTTTCTTGATAGTTATTATTATATGTGAATTCCATAAGCCGCAAACGTTCATCCCATGCCCCGCCATACTCAAGAATATAGCATCGAATCATATCTTCCACAATTTGATTTACTTGTTCTGTTTGGCCATTCGTCTGAGGGTAGTACGCAGTGGAATACCGCAAATCCGTCCCCAAACCCTCTTGTAGACTCTTCCAGAAACGAGAAGTAAAGCGGGAATCCCTGTCTGATATGATATTGATTGGCACACCATGCAGTCGGATGATCTCGTTCACATAGAGCTCCGCTATTGTCTTCATCGGGTAGTTGACCTTAAATGGTATGAAATGAGCACACTTGGTCAATCTATCCACGATCACCCACACGGAGTCATGTCCTCATGGAGATCTTGGTAGGCCTGTAATAAAATCCATTGAGATGCTTTCCCACTTCCATGTTGGAATCTCCAATGGTGTCAACTTGCCACCAGGCCTCCCATGATCAGCTTTGACCCGCTTGCAGGTATGACATTCAGATACAAATCGCGCTATATCTTTTTTCATTCCATACCACCAGACAATTTGTTTCAAATCACGGTACATTTTTGTTGAGCCTGGATGGTAGGCCATACTTGAGCCATGTGCTTCCCGGCACACCATCTCGCGAATGTCTTCAACTGCGGGAATACAAAATCGACCACGATACTTTAACGTGCCCCCTGCATCAATAGAAAAATCCGGTAATTCACGCTTTTCAGTTCGCAGAAACAAATGTAAAAGATAAGGATCATCCTTTTGATGTTGTCTTGCAAGCACCAGCCATGAAGGGTCTTCTACCATCGAATGACTTTGGGGGTCATATTTGCCCACGGAAATATCCATCAATAGAAATTCTTCCACAAGACGGTCGACTGAAAGATGAAATAATTTCCCCGTCTTCCGACTCAAAGCATCAGCCACAACATTCGCTTTCCCCGGATGATACTGAATGCCCACATCATAATCAGCTACATATTCAAGCCATCGTCGTTGGCGCAGATTCAGTTCCTTTTGCGTGAAGACGTACTTTAAACTTTTATGATCTGTAAAGATTTTGCACTGTGCACCATACAGTAAATGTCTCCACAAGTTCAATGCAAATATCACCGCTGCGAACTCCAAATCATGCGTTGGGTAGTTCTTTTCATGACTTTTCAACTGCCGAGACCCATACGCAATCACCTTTTTGTCTTGCATTAAAACACATCCAAGTCCAACGTGCGACGCATCCACAAAAACGTCATAATCTATCCCTTCTGTCGGCAAGATCAACACAGGAGCGGTACATAACCTGTTCTTGAGTTCCAGGAATGAGGCCTCACACTTGTCATTCCACTCAAACGCCACACTATTCTGGGTTAAGCGAGTCAAAGGTGCGGCCAACGTCGCAAAACCTTCGACAAATCTGCGATAATAGCCGGCCAATCCCAAGAAGCTTCGAATCTCCTTGGGTGTCTCCGGTCTTCTCCACTCCATGACTGCAGCAATCTTTTCGGGATCCACTGAAATTCCATGTTGATTAATGACATGACCCAGAAAAGCAACTTGAGGCAACCAAAACTCGCATTTGCTTAGTTTGGCGAATAACCGTTGGTCTCGCAAAGTGGCCAATACCAATCGCAGATGCTGTTCATGCTCCTCAGCACTGCGGGAGTAGACAAGCATGTCATCAATAAAAACCACCACAAACTTATCCAAGTAATCCTTGAACACCCAGTTCATCATATCCATGAAGGCTGATGGTGCGTTGGTCAAACCAATCGACATCACCAGAAATTCAAAATGACGATGTCTTGATCGAAATGCAGTCCGCGGAATATCAGACTCCCGGACCTTGAGCTGATGATAGCCCGAGCGGAGATCAATCTTCGAAAATACGGAACTGCCACGCAGTTGATCAAACAAATCATCAATTCTTGGCAGTGGGTACTTGTTTTTAATCGTCACCTTGTTCAACTCCCGGTAATCGATGCAAAGCCACATCGACCCATCTTTCTTCTTCACAAATAACACCGACGCACCCCAAGGTGATGAACTCGGCCTAATAAACCCTTTTGCCAATAAATCATCCAACTGGAGACGCAACTCTGATAGCTCACGCGGGGCCATTCTGTACGGCGCTTTCGCAATAGGCCGCGTACCCGGTTCCAAATCAATAACGAACTCGACATCACGATCAGGGGGAAGACCAGGAAGATCAGTAGGAAAAACATCTGGGAATTCACGCACAACAGGAATCTCCTCCAAACGCGGCAAAACAACACTAGTCCCCACAACTGCGACTAGACAAGCAAAACAGTCGGAAACAAACAACGTCTGAACACATACCGCCGAAATCCCTGGAGTATCCTGGCATGAATCACCATAAACACTTCCCGGCTGACCATTGTCCTTGATAAAATCCAAGCGCTTCCCTTTGCACTGGATGACGGCGTCATAGCGGGATAACCAGTCCAAGCCCAAAATGACGTCAAAATCCTCCAACTCGATCACCTTGAAATCAGCCTTTGCTAAGAAATCGCCCAACAAAATGGGACAATTAAGAAGACCCCAGTCTGCCACCACAGAAGCACCGGAAGGGAACTTCACCAAAAAGGCATTCCCCACTCGATCTGGTGTCAGGTGATACCGATCCAGAAAGGTTCGAGCCACAAATGAATGGGTCGCGCCAGAATCAAAGAGAACACGCGCCCAACGGTTCTTTACCTTAAAGTTTCCTATAAGGGTATATATGGAACTAAGAACTACTCATAAGAGGTATAAACAAAACGTGAACCAGAGGAATGAACCGAACCTGAGATAACCTGGGGTGACATCTGAGCTTCCTCTGAGGAAATCACATTTAACTTTCTTTTTCCTTTATCCACACGCGGAGGCGGAGGCAAAGCCTGGAGTGGCATTGGCTGCAGCACGGATTGGTTTTGTGGGCACCTTGCCTTCAGATGTCCCTGTTTGCCACACTGGAAGCACACCTTGTCCTTGACCCAATAGCGGCTCATATCATGACCTCTCCCCCCACAAGCTGTACACTCCAAGTCTCTGGTTGGCGCACTCTGAATGGCATGCACCTGCTCCTTCTTTTGCATCACCAACCGCTTGAAACATTTGTCAAATGGGTGGCATGACTGGCCGCAGAAGCTACATGTTTCCTTGTTCTTCTTCCTTACATCTGATTCTTGGGAGCTTTTCCCTCTCATCAGCTTCCTCTTATCCTTCCTCATCAGTTGTCCTCTTTGTTTTGCATTTTCTATCGCTTCAACCTTCAACGCAGCCTCAACCACAGTCGTGTAACTCGTCGCTCCATAAGCACTTGCGAACTGCTGCACGTCGCTGCGGAGTCCACTAAGAAATCTCTTTACTCGGTCAGCTTCCGTAGTCACCAAGCTCGGAGCGAACCGACTTAACTTGCTAAACTCAATTTCATACTCACTCACTGTGAGTTTCCTCTGCTTCAGGTACAAGAAATCATTCATCAGGCGGTCCCTTTCAACTGATGGTAGAAACTTGCGCCGTAACATGTCTTTAAAGGCTTCCCACGAACATCCCGCCCCTAAGTTCTCCTTTTCGCGCAACCACCAACCTTTAGCCAACCATTTGAGTTGATAGGCGGCAAGCATCACCTTCTGGTCCTCAGTAACGCCAGAATAACCAAACATTTCTTCCAACGTGATCACTCAATCATCCAAGATCACAAAGTCCGCTTTTCCATCATAAGTCGGTGGTCCAAGTCGCTGAAACTGCGAGATAAAAGTCATCGCAGGGGGAACCACAACTGGGGGTATCACTGCCACGGAAGGAGTAGAAATGGTGGGGCCTCAGACTGTCTTTTGCCCTCTTGGAGCCAGTCCAGACATCGCTGAGGACATAGCTTGGAGCTGGGACTGCACTTCCTGCACCTGCCTCGTCAAAGCTTCATTACTTTGGCGTAAACTATCCATCAGGGCATTATTCTGCGCGCCCGAAGACTCGCCCTCGGATTGGGGAGTTTGCCTTGTCACTGGACGCTTCGACATCCTATAAACACGTTCACTCTTATCAAGCTCAAACCCAACAAAACACACAACGGCTATGTACAGACCATACATATAGTACTATGAATATCAACTGCTAACTTGCTCTGGGAGTTTGAGAATGATGGTATGCCTAACCTAAAGATGACTCACCGTCATCCCACTAACTTGTGCCTAACCAATGAATGCATGACTTTATTTGACCCAAAACCATGAGTGTACAGGTGTCATCATGTACATCTTTAGCTTGGCACGTTGTGCTCATGCAATGTTATGTTATGCGTGCTGTGCGATGCAATCTAGAAAAAAGACTTAATGCATGCCATGAGCGGTCGTACGCATCACAATGCTATGCATCCCATACTACATAGCATTGCATGCAACGAAGAAAAGAAAACGTGCTAGCCGCATCCATGTGGTAAGGTTATGCATCCCATACTACATAACCCGCACATGTTGCCCCTATGGTGGATTCATATACAACCACATATTATGCATCTCATACTACATAATATGCCCCGTATACTTCTTGTCATGTCATGAGTGTAGTGTGCGTGCGTCGGCCAAGACATACTGATGGCACCTCGGTGTGTGTATGATATGATGCTTACAAGCAAACAAGAAAGTTTGCCCGACCAATTGTCAAGCAAACCTCCCTCTGATACAAACTGTCACAACCCGCATTTCCTCAACGAGTACCTCATATCAGAGCAGGAAGAACTACGGGTTATGATGCCACGTCGTGCAGGGGATAACTGCACACGCTCAGGCAACCCTTGACGCTTACTTTCTGAGTTGAAATTCAACAGTTAAATGTAAGAAAACCTTTGGATTTAATGGCCGTATCCCTCGGGCTTAGGTATCAAAAACTGTATTTGTACACGGCGGAAATACTTTGTTTATTTATGACGTTCTCCTATATGCAGTCTATAGTGATACTACTATAAGAAGTCATCTTTATTTACGTCATTTGGAAAATAAGTGTTTGGTAACCAAAACATGTTATGCATGGATATAATAATAGGTTTGGTTTAGCTTCAAAATACCTAATGCAACCTACCATAAATTCTTCCCAAGAGCAAGAAGATATCATCCAAATGAGTCACATTAGCAGTCTATTATTCATACATCACAAGTAAAGTAAGCCACCAATGGGCGCCAACAAGCTGACACGAACTCATTGGGGCACATGTATGTCTGTACAACAAAGAAAAGAACTACCTCGCTCAGTAAGCTCGGCTAGCTCCCAAGAAATGCCACCAACAAACCTAGCCGCTCAACCGGCTACAACCTGCACCTGAGGCATTCAAGAAAGAATACCTCAGCAATCCTCGAAGATACAATAAAAAGAAGAGCAACATTTATATACAATATCATGAAGGGGCTTACCGACCCCGTAGCAAGGTTTCATCTAAGTAAAATGAGTGAATAAAACAAGTGGAAAACGCACCAAAACACATGCCAAACGCACCAAGTGCGTACAAGTTTCACCAAGTCCTGCTCAACCCGCAGGAGCAAAAGGCAAAACACATGCCCATTCCATCATCCTTAGTACAAGAAACAACTAAACGAGTGAAACATAAGCAGCGGTTACACGCGATTCAGCAAGGGTCTTTTGGTGGCAGCCCTAAAGTGGAACGCACCAATAAAAACCAGCCCAAACCGGGGCCAAAATGGTGCTCTTCACCACAAATCCAAACCCGGTGGCCACAAAGGCATAACCCACACCACTCCTTACCAAATCCGCACACACACACTTCTGCCATGGTTCACATTTCGCCTCGCAAAACTCACCATAAACGAACCTAACCGTAACCCCACAATCAAATCTCACCATAACTCAAGTACCACTTTCCCTTCCCTTATCCTCACACATGACGACAAATTGCCAACGTAGAGTTTGATGAACTTCATCACATGAAAGAGTTTGATTAGGCTAAGTACATAAATCACATGTTTGGAACAAGAATCACATGTTTTTGATCAAGGAAGAATCACATATATTTGAAAGGCTACATGAACATGAATCAAATTAGCTACATGAATCACATGAACAAGAGAACGACATGAAGTAACCTAGCCTAGACTTGATAACTAAACAAAATTAAGCATGGAAGATCAAAGTCATTCAGCATAGGGATATTCACGAGCATAATAAGGCTAGTGAGGAAGAACCCAAAACAAGAAAAACAAGCTAGGAAACTTGAAAGAGAAAAACTAGCTATTTTGCACAATCAAAAACAAGAAAGAAGATTGGCAAGGGTGAAGAACACTGCTTGCCTGAACCGAGACGATGCCGCGACGGCTGCTCCTCTCTTTCCTTGCCTTGCTTGAGCCTTGCTCCCTTGCTTTCTCTTTGAGAATGAAGAAGAAGATGAAGAGAAGGTGAAGTGAGGAGGAGAAACTCTGTTTCGGCCTTATTTTCTCCAGAACAGAGCTGGACCGTTAAATGCAGAATCAAGGAAATGAACGGCACAAAAAAACTGGAAAAAGTCGATTTTCGGGCCGGTCACGCCCTGTGTCACGCCCGTGACGCAGGGCGTGTACCTTAAGCGGCGCAGAAAGTCGGCAATTTCAAGTTGATCCACACGGTACACGGCCGGGTACACTCCCGTGACGGGTCGGTCACGCCCGTGACCTAGGGCGTGTAGCTCGTGTCTCGACACCTCGTCGACCAAAAGTGTCGACACTCGACACAGCTTGACACGCCCTGTGACACGCCCGTGTCACAGGCCGTGTCCCCTCTCTCGACACCCGACACTCGACACTCAACACTCGACACTCGACACTCGACACTCGACACTGCGGGACACGGCCCGTGACACGCCCGTGTCACGCGGCGTGTACCCCATTGGTCGAGCTCAACTCGACACAAGAAAATCGTCGAGTCAAGGAGGTCACGCCCAGGTCACGCCCTGGGTCACACCCCGACACGCCCGTGTCGGGGGGCGTGTCACACACAAAAATGACTATTTTTCCCTGTTTTAAAAAATGTTTCTGTGTCGTCCTAGACCATTTTTGCCTTAAGCATTTTTTACCCTTTTTGTTTCCTGTACCAGCAACTCATTTTGAGCGACATTTCCCGGGCGCGAAAAAGTGCAAACATTCCCTAAGAGGCCTCACCGAGTCCCCATCTGGACTCCGGTTTGCTGGGGAATCGTGCAACTCGGCTACCAAAACAGCCACTCGCAAGCCCGCGGGAAAAACCATGCTCAAACAACGGTCAAAGCCAACGTAACGCCCATCAAGCGTACGCAATCAAAAATTCGGGGTGTTACAGGGGCCCCACGCCTTATGTCACAAACAAGCGGCGAAATTACTTGTGGAAATCAAATCTATTCGCATCCTAACTCAAAACATTCTAGCGCAGTATTTTAAGTTAACATGAACTCAACTCAGAGAATGTCCACTAATATATAAACTCCACATTTATATATATATCAAAACCAGGAATGTATACAACTCACACACACATGGCCTTATGGTCTTTCTCTGGTTTACCCATGATCATCACCAATCTAGACTACCTATCCAGATGGGCTTCACACAGCATGCCTATGTCGTACTCCACACTTCCAGCTCTAGATGCAGACTCAACCAAGGAATCGCTTACGAGATCCACCTCTTGGTGGAGGATTCCATGCACATGCATAAAGAAAGGACTTCGATGTGCAAGAAGGAGATCATTACACTTAAAGATCGCTTCGGTGCCATGAAGTAGCCGGATGGAAGTCACCGCCTCGGCTTTGCCTTCACGAATCCGCTCTCAGATCTTCGATCTGCACTCCGCAGCTCCTCCAGCAGCTGGTTTCCTCCCTTCCTTTCCTTTCCTTGCTCTCCCTTTCTCTCTCTCTCTCTCTCTCTCTCTCTCTCTCTCTCTCTTTTGGAATGAGAAGAAGAAGAAGGATATGGGATGAAGGGGATTTATCCCTCATTTTCGGCCTATAACCACATGGAAGCACTACTAGAAAAATGACCTTTAGCCCCGGTTTTTTTGCCACGGCAGAAAACCGTGGCTAATAATGAAGTATTAGCCACGGTCCTGAACAGTGGCAAATAAGTTAGTATTAGCAACGGATTATTCGAACCGTGGCAAAAAACCCTTTTTCCATGGTTTGCCTATTTCGTGGCTAATAAGCTAGTATTAGCCACGGAATCCTGAACCGTGGCAAAAAGTCGTGGTTTTTTTAGTCCCACACCGCCAATTTCAACAGAAATTTCTGGTTTATATAGCACATTCCGCAATGAATTTTGAATTAGCTGGGTTCGCGAGCGGCGGGCGGCGGCGGCGGGCAGGCAGCGGCGGCAGGCGGGCGGCGGCAGCGGCGGGCGGCGGCGGCGGACAGGCGGCGACGACGGCGAAATCTTTTTCGTTTGTTACAGCCCCTTTAGCCACGGAATCCTCAACCGTGGCTAATAAGGAGCTTTAGCCACGATAATTGGACCGTGGCTAATAATTGCTGAAAAGAGACCCTTTAGCCACGATTCTGAACCGTGGCTAAAAGTCGTGGCTAAAACTCTTTTTGCCACGGATTCAACGTGGTTAATACTATTAGCCACGCTCGCATTGCCCACGCCCATTTGTCGTGGGTAAGCCGTGGCTAAAAAGTTTTAGCCACGGTTTTAGACTTTTAGCAACGACAATCTGCCGTGGCTAAAAGTCTATTTTCTAGTAGTGAAGGAGACTGAACCACTGGATCCAGAATCAGGAAAATGAGTGGCTCGGATTTGCTAACAAAATCTCCTTTTGGGCCTGACACGCCCTGTGACACGCCCGTGTCATAGAGCGTGTACCTTAAGCGGTACACGAACCGACTCAATCTGACATCACCAAAATAGAACCCGGCCAGGGTACACGCCCGTGTCGGCCCAGTCACGCCCGTGACCCGGGGCGTGTAACCCACTTGACACTTCGTCGAGCGAAAGTGTCAACCTCTCGACATAGAGGGACACACCCTGTGACACGCCCGTGTCACAGGCCGTGTACCCCCTTGTTTCCCGCTCGACGATCGTCGAGCGCAGTTCGTCGACCAGAGGGGACAGGTAACGCCCCCTGTCACGCCCCCTGTCACGCCCGTGTCATGCCCGTGTCACGCCCGTGTCACGCCCGTGTCACGCCCGTGTCACGCCCGTGTCACATGGCGTGACCTCCCAAAAACTTCGTCGACCGCGCGCCCAACTGCTCAACCCGAGCGGAACACGCCCTGGGACACGCCCGTGTCCCAGGCCGTGTCACCCAATATTTTGCCAATTCTCGAATCTGGGCTGTTACATGTGTACTCAAGCATGGATGCGAGCTGTGATAATTGTGTGAGCGATACCGATGTGATATGTTGTGAAGGCGGGATGGGTGGTGTCGCTGTGCTTGGTCTAAACTCTTTCAGAAAGCTCTTAAACTTGGAATCAATAAATGTTTTCAAGCCCTCAACCTCCGCTTTGATGTATGTTTTGTGTCGGGCTTCCATGCCTCTACAGTACTCATCAGATTTAATATCTTCAAACCTCACTTTTTTCATTTCCCCCCTAATATTTCTCAACAATTTCTCTCTTTAATCCTTAATCTTTTTTCTCCGTTTTTCACTCTCATATCTAAAGAGTCACCCTTAATCTCTCTTTTTTTTATCTTTCTTCACTCAAAATCGGACTCACATTCCTCAATACCTAAAAGTGTCTTCTCCTCATCAATGATATTTTCAAATGTCGTGATAACCTAAAAAAAATTAAATACAAAGGCAAAAACTTTACGTTAGCAGTTAGGTTTACTAAAGTAATGTATCAAATTACAAATGCGAAAATACATACATAATTTTTGCGCAGTAGGTTACTTTCAACTTGGGTGCAGAATTTACGGCTGTAAATTAGTGTTGGAGACCACCGACAAATTCTAGGATGTGACATCTCTTTACATGGAAGTTGAAACTTCGTGTGCTCATACATCCACACCTTCAAAACAAATGACAGTTAGACAAACCTAAAGTAGTAAAAGCTAAAGTGAACTAAAGAGCCTCGCATACTAGTAAGACAGTGAAGCAACCCTCCAAGTAACCTATATTTTCACCCGAATCTCTAATGGTGCAGAATTTACTTGCATCGTCAAATTATCGATGTAGAAACTTATGAATGGCTTCAGGTCAATTATACTTTGTAAACCCAGGAAGATCATTGATCTTGTCAATGCATGCAGGGACCTTTAGGTTCTTCAAAGGGAACATAAACATACATAATAAATACTTAACTAGCATGAATACTCTCCCGCTCTCAAGTGTAAGAGACAACTTTTCCTTGGCGATTTCTCGTATACCTTTGGTAACGCACTTATGAGTAATGTCAAGAAGAGGGGACCGAGCAAACTTAAATTGATCACCCGCATTAGGGAGGCCCAATATAAGTGCGATGTCATTTACAAACAGCCTTACATAATAGTTCCCAAACAAAAAATCTTGTTTCTTCTTATTATATAGTCTCAGCAGAACATAAAGCAAGGGTATATTTTGCGGGATACCTGACATCCTCAATAAAGGAAGGATTCGAGCTTCTTTTAAAACAACTATCGACTCTTCAGACAAACTATTCAGTAGAGGTTTAATATTTGCAGTGAAGGTTGTAGGTGAACATCTACAAGTTAAGTATTTGTTGTCAGGCATTGCAACTGCAATCAGTAGAAAGAAAAACTGCAATTAGAATCAGGTAAGACAATGCAACTGCAACCAAGATAAAAAAAAATACAGATATCGCAAAGGCACACCTACAATCTATGTAAAAAAAAATCAAACAACTCAGAATCGGGTAAGACAATGCAACTGAAACCAAGATTAAAATATTAGAAATACACATAGAAATGCAACTGCAATATATATAAAAAACCAAACAACTTAGAATCGGGTAAGGCAATGCAACTGCAATCAAGGTTAAAAAAAGTTATCAGAAACATGCACAGAAATGCAATTGCAATATATATAAAAAACCAAACAACTTAGAATCGAATAAGACACTGCAACTGCAACCGAAGTTAAATCTTTTGAAGGCAGTAATAACCCTGTGCAAGAGAGGTTAAAGAAAAATAGATGACAGTCTTCTCTTTCTCAAACACAATGAGAAGACTATGTGGATTTGATGATGTCAAAGCTCCCCCTGAGATATTGAGTAGATTTAGGAAGATGGAAGCTTTGTCCAGGGTGTAGGTCTTCAGATTGATGTTGATTTCCAACAAGCTTTCTTAGATCTGTAGACTGATGTTGATTTTTGCTCTCTGTAGATTTTTGAAGCCTGGGGAAAAGAAGAAGACTAGAGAGAATTGTGTGTTGAACAAGAATTCTTCTTTTTCTTGTTTTAGCGAAGCAAGAGTCCTTGAGAGCAAAAAATCTTTTTTTGACTGACTGTCTGATTGTTCTCTCCTTTTTTTTCTTTTTTTTAAGTTGTCTCATTTAATCGGAATGACCAACGACATGAATTTGAATTCCCAAGACAGTACTTAATTCTCTGCAAGAATTTAGGAGCCCAAACGGCTAGAATGGTTGGCAATCATAAATGCACTTTCATAACTGTCTTTACAAAATATTTTGTGAATACCATAATTAATGCTTCAAGAAATACGGCTATCAGCCTTGAGAATGTCATCATTAATTATCAGAATATATTTGCCTTAAAATAATTTATCAAAACCAAAATAAATACTTCTGACCGATCTGAGAGAACTGATAACTTAAGGCAGCATAAAATCATAGAGCTTGGTTCAGAGATCGTCGAACTGGGTTAAGAGATCGTCGACCTGAGAACAACTATCGTAGATCTGAGAAAACTGCTGAGAAGCACGAGATCGTCGACCTGAGCTCGTAGATCATCGAGCTCAGTTTAGAGTAGAGAACTCTGAGATCGTCGATGGGAGATCGACGATCATCGAGCTGAGTTCGACTATAGTCGAACTGATATAGATAATCCACAAAATCTTTCTGAATATAAGTCTGAGTCTACTGCAATGCTGGTCTGTACAAACCTGACCTAAAAGGATCTAACTAAGACTAGAGAAGGACCCAGGCTATACATGGGGGTCAAAACACCCTAAGAGTCAACCTAGCACAAATCCAAACAAGGGTTCCAACAAACATCATCCCCTAGGAAACCCCACCAACATCAGGACCATCGCTCTGAGCTAGAGGTTGTCATATCTAGGTCGTCTAGGAGCTTTGCCCCCACATACGATGGGTTGGGAGGTCCACAGATCTTCCTTAATTGGGTTGTTGGGATAAAATGTTATTTCGAGTGTCTTTGTCTGTGGGACCTCCACAAGGTTCCAGTGGCAAGCAAGCAGTTAGTGGGTCGAGCCCACACCTTCTAGCTCAAAGAGGAAAGACGTATTGGGTCCCCTATAGGTTGGCCGATCATGAAGAGCCTCCTCACCGCTTAGTACGCTCCTGCATGGATGTTCGATGAAGTGGCTACATTACGCCAGGGCGCTAGACCCGTATCTGACCATAGGAGTGACATATTCCCTCAGGATAGACCATTTCCTCAGGTTGGTAGAGCTACCCATAGCATACCTGCACCCACCTATAGAGGAAAGGAAAAGGTGATGTCCCCTATCCCGAGTTCTATACAATTGACTACTAGGACTGTCATGATCCCACGGGGTGAGAGTAGTCCTATCTATAGGGGCAGACAGACAATTGCGACATGTGAGTCTAGTGGCGTATTAGATTTTGGTTTTATTGTGCGTCCTATTCCGAATATGCATGTAGTACCTTTTGTGTCTCACCCTGGGCTGCCTGATCTAGTCGTTGACTCTCCTGATGAGTCTGAGGCAGTGTCTAGGACTGAACCCGCCATTGAGGGAGAGGCCGATTTAACTAATAATTTTAGTGATGTTGAGGATCTTGGATATCCTAGTGACCTGGATGAGGATTTATCCTTATCCCCTGTGATTCTCCCACTTCCCTTCGACTATATTTCTGAGTCGTCTCCCTTGATTGTCATGGAGACTTTTGATGACCCTAAGTTGGAAGACATTTTGGCTGTGTCGGTAGAGTCGCCTTGTGTCGAAAGCCTACCTAAAAGTAATTCAAGTGATGACCTGTTAGGACACGAGCTGGTTCATTCTAGTCCGAGATATTTTGAGCTGCACAATTATTGAGCTTCCCCGCTGGACTTATCTAGTCAGGTATGTGTGAGTGAGTTATTAGTTGACATGTCCTGTCTTTCCACCACCATTCGTAGATCTGACTATGCTTTTTTGGGGATAGACCGTTCATCTGATCGCACGACGTTGGGCAAAACCTCGCTTAGGACCTCTTGTGATTCCTTGGCTATTGTGCCTCTGGATGTAGTGACACCTAAACATACTTATATACCATACCCAGTTGCACTCATTTATCCACCGCCTTTTGATGACCCTCATGTCTATATGTTAGTGACTATAGTTGGGCCCCCTGATTTGTATCGTTCTCACATCCTTTCACATCCATGAGCGTCCAACTCTATTATTCATGATGAGCGGTTCTCCTTGGTATATCTTCATACCAAACGTGAGTATATCAAATTCAAAATTAAAACTAGCGATTTAGAGCTCATTGAAATCATTTTTGATTATAAGGCTCTCGTGCCACCTGACTTAACCCCCTTATCCGACGCTTTTGGGTCTAGTCATGTCGCACATGATTTCACTCATCACGATCGTAAGTTACTTAAGCGCACTTTTAAAAAATTAATCAATCAATTTACGTCTTATTACTTATATGTCTTGCAAGTATCTAGAACGTTAGCGTTTCATTTTAATTTATGTCGCACGCACTTTCGCTCCCTTCCGAGACTGTCCTATGGTAGAATTAGTGATTTGGGTTTAGTCTGGTCAGTCCACAGGAAGATGCTTTCTGGCTCCGTTAATAATTTAATACGTAGGAACCCCGACCCATCCATGGATATGAAGAACTTTGGATTTCATGTTTTTCTTTCGAATTTTTATAAAGCACAGGGTGTTTCACTTTATTTCAAGTTTCCGGACTTTTTATTGTACGTCTCTTTTCCACCGGAGTGGCTTTCTTCGTCGTTCCTTCCTCCCACTAAATATTCTCTTGGGTTGGAGAGTGTTAGTTCTACCGTATCTGTTTTCCACGTGGACTCCTTGGCTCTTGAACTGGATGGTAAGACTCAAGTTATTTTTCTTTTGCTTGACATCTTTCGAGTTTTCTCGAAAGTCGTGTTGTTTCTATGTCTGACAGGTGCTCATTGCTATGGGATGTTCATGCTACTACGACATGGATAGCAGAGACAGATTTGCTCCATGTTGCTGTTGCTTTCGACTGTTCTCCCATCACGGGCCACTCATCGATAATGAGTAATTTTGAGTGGGGGAGGATTGATGATGACGTTGTCCCGCCACTTGCTCGCGATGATCGTGACCGTTTGATTGGTGGTTATGATGTCCCGCCATTTGTTCGTGACGACGTTGCAGATGGTGCTAATGAGTTCTTTGGTGAGCTCCATGGCGACGCCAGGTTCATGCATTATGTTGATCGTTGCCGCAACCGTATGTTTGAAGACTCGGATGGACGATGCCGCAACAATAATTTCGATGCACGACATCGCCGCTACAACGCCATCGCCGTGACAATTATTTTGCTAAAACGCCATCGCCGCGACAATAATTTCGCTACGACGTCATCGCCGCTACAACGCCATCGCAGCAACAATAATCTAATAATTATAATGTTTTAGAATATTTATTTATTTTCTTCTTGCATTGTTTTAATTTGGGATTATATTTATTTATTTCCTTATTTTTCTTTTATTTGATACGGGTTGTATGTAGCCTACTTTTTGTAAGCCTTATAAAAGGTCATGATGTAGAAGGATTATGTTAATTGATGAAAAGAAAATTGAAAACCCTAAATTGGTTTCCCTCCTATTCCTCCTCTCTCCCTCTTGGATTTCGGCCCCTCTCTTCCTCCTCCCCTCTCTTGGGGCAAATTATTGGGTCCGACTCCCGGTTCCAAATCTGGATCCGGGAGCTCGGATCTGCCGTTAAAAGACATGTGGGGCCCATGTATTTTGGGAGTCTGACATACATTTTTTGCACGGGGCTCATGCATTCGCGCTTTCTATTGGTCCCGGTTCCATCCGGAAACCCGGACCCAAAAATTCCGCCTCTCTTGGCCGCCGACCACCTCCCTCTCCCTCTCTATTTTCTCGTTCTCCTCTCCTCCTCCTCCCTCCTCAAGTCCTCCACCATAAAATAGCCTTTCCTCTCTCCTTTCCAAAAACCGAGCACCCTCCTTCTCCCAACCTAAATTTCGGCTAACCTCCTAGCCGCCACCCTCTCCCTCCCCTTCAAAATTTCGGCCACCCACCTCCACCACCAACCGAACCCTCTCCTCCCTTCCAACACCAAACCGCCCACCCTATTCCCTTTCCAAAAACTGGCCACCTTTTCTCTCTCTACTAAAATATTTTTTGGCTTTCAAGGTTTCTCCCTGTCCTAGGGTTTCTTGCAAATGAGAACCTTGAGAGAGGAGGCGCGGAATTCTTCCGAATTGCCACCCCCCCACCCCAATAGCGGGGTTCTTAGCGTAAAGCGGGCATTAAGAGGAATCATTCGCCGAACGAGAGCTCGGTCGAATAGTCAATATTAAGGTGAGCGATAGTCCTAGAGATAGGTGAGCTCATTCTTTTGGAACCTCCACGGACAAGTTTCCCCTTTAATTGAATTGAAACCTAACGTAGTTTCTTATAGATGCCTAAATTAGTTAATTCAACAACTTAAATTTTTCGGTAAGATAATAGTCCATTCGGGAGGAGTAGAAATATTCAACCCGCTCCTGGAAATATATGATCTCGATATTCCCCTGAATATCTTGTACTACTTGCGATAGGTGCACTTTCCTATTTTCATCGCGCGAAATACTAACCCAGCATGCTTACTAGATAAATCAGAGCCGGGCTTCGCGCACACCAAATAGCTGATCCGGAGCATTATAGATTCTCATAATTGTTGTGAAGTGGTTGATATGTTCCAATGAGTCGTCCGTTCCGTCGAACATTTCGATATTCAGAAGCTTGAAGCCATGCAGAATCAGATGGGCTAAAACTGGTGGTGCAAGTGGAGAGTCTTGGTGGAGTGGCCGACGGGTAAGGATGTCTCGTCGGCCAATATTTTTGTATTCCCCAGTGCACACTTCTCGTATTTCTTCGCTAGTGAATCTCTCACGCGAAGGCAGTCAGGGCTCTTCTTCCAGGATGCGGTGACGATGACCAACTCCAGCTCCACTAAGAATCAGGCGAGGGGAACTAGTAGTGTCAGAGAGTTCTTCTGACACTTCTTCTCTTCGCGGAGTCTCTTGTGCTCGGCAATGATTTGGTAGAGACGGGGGATTGGTCGGTGTTGGTGGCTAAGGAGGACCGGGAGGAGCTCCCCTATTTCTGAGCAGAGTGAGCATCTCGGTCTATTGCTCCTCTATCTGTCGAACTCGCCCTTTCAAAGCTGTTATTGGGGCGAGAACAGTCTCTTCTTCGAGGGGTACATCCACGAGTGAATGAGAGTGAACTGGTTCTGTAGGTACTCCTGGGACGGATGCTTCAGCTGTTCGGGCGCATCTTTTCGACATTGAATTTTCTCTTGATCATTATAAGGTTGGAGATCTTGTCTTTTGAATGATGTTGTGAACATCGTTACTGTTGGAGTTACCATGATGATCTGGAAGTGATCAAACATGTAATCTCACTGCCAACGCGATATGAGCCTGCAGGGTCGCATATAAGAGCTGTGGAGAAGTTGGATGACTGACTGTGTTGGTAAAGGTTACCAATCACCGACCTGAATGGGGTCATGGGTAAAGTGTTGCCTTAAAGGATCGTCGGGTTGGGCAAATGTTGCCTTGGAGGGCTGGTAAGGATTGTCATCCGAGGGTCGATAACATTCGTCGAGCCTCGTCTTCTGATTCCCGCCGATCGGCGAGAATCGTCTCTCTGATTCTCGCCGATCGACGAGAATCGTCGAGAATCAATATGCTGATTCTCGACGATCGACGACTTCGACATGTATCGTCGACCGCGGCTCGACGATCAACGAGTATCGTCGAGCGCGGCTCGATGATCGGCGAGAATCGCTGAGTATTGTACTCTGATTCTCGCCGATCCTGGGTGATACTCGTCGACTGATTCTCGCCGAACCTGCTCAGTGATTCTCACCGATTGTCGCCGATTCTCACCGATTGATACTCGCCGATTCTGAACCCTATTTCTGGGTGGTCTGCGGATAGCGAAGTTTCTAAGTCTTTTATGCCTTGGGTATAAAAGGGATACTTAGGGTTTTTCGTAGAAAGGCTTTTGGCTGCTGTGCGAATCGAACCCGACGGAAGAGTTCCGCTCGTTCGCTCCGCCGATCCCGAATCCCGCCGCCGACGGAAGCGTTCCGCCGCCGCCGTGTTCGCTCCGCTGACCTCCTCTTCTCCGGCGACTGTCGCTGGTGCTGCTCTTCCTGGCGCGGACCTAGCAGTCCGTGGAATAGCAGAGGTGCGGTCTTCTCCTTCCCGATAATCCGTGCGACGGATAGATCGACGTTCTCCCGCTCGTGTGGACTTCTGCAGAGACGTGGATATTATTCCACGTAGAACTCGCCACCAGCAGTAGGACAAAGTTTGGAGCATCTCCGTTGAGTTGTGACTCAACGCCACCGAGGTAATTTTGCCTGCTTATTTTGCTAACTTCTTGATTCAACGTTCATGGCCCGATCCACATCTCTTTGGGTTTTCTTGATGTTTTTATTCTTCCGCTGCGTGCACAACTGTTGTGCCACCCCTTTAAAGAAAACCCAACAGTGGTATCAAAGCGAGGTTCGGCCATGATCGTTGTTTTGGAAGTTTGTTATTCCAGTGCGTGTAAACCTAGGGATTTAGAAGTGTTCTAAATGCCTAGATTTAGTCTTGGTTTCCCGCCAAGAACTTCTGGAATTTCGTGGGAATTTCTAAGTGTTAGAAATTGTTGTCTCCTTAGCAGTAACCATCTCTCGAGTATGTTTTGGATTATGTATCCAACATAGAGAGATGAACTTGTCTACTGCTTTAAGTTGAGTTGTCTTCGCCTTTGTCCAATGCATGTAAATCTGAGTATTTGGAAATTTCCAGATGTTCAGATTTAGCCCTTCATTCTGTCAAATGTTGATGGTGTGAGGATGTGCACATAAGGGATGCATGTGGTTTAGAATTGTTTTTCTTTGGATGTGCACATTGATCAAATGTTGATCATGGTTAAATGTTAACCTATAATTGAAAAATCTCTTCATCTAATATTAAGTGTTCGGATGCCTTCCGATGGATGACACTCTTCCTGCCTCGATCGATGAAGTGTGGGCTTGCCAAAGCAAGGTGCAGTAATCTATCTTGGTAAGGGTGCGAGCGGATAATTGTAATATCTCACTGTCGACATCGGGTCCATCTTAACTAGGTGACCTCAAAGGTTGAGTGCCTAGAGGCATAGGGTTGGCATGCACCATATGATGGATGCGAGTAAGGAGTTATTCACCAACCATACAAGAATTGCATGAGGATGCAATTGGCAAGCGTTGCCTACCTAAATAACCGCATCGTGAGAGGAATGCCAAAGCGGACTCATTGTGTTGGTGAAATACGGATCTTGTCCACTAAGAGAGTAGCTCGCATGAACTCTCCGAATTGTTAGTGAGGGCTATCATTTCGAATAAAATAGTGGGAGTAATTTTAATTGAAGTCCAAATTAAAATAAATTGTATTTGAAATTTTGGTACTGATTTTATTCTGCATAAATTCTTGTAGAATTCCATGGCAAGTGTTTCACACTCCACGTTGTCTCTGAGAGCCATCCTTGAGAAGGATAAGCTCAGTGGGACAAATTACATGGACTGGTATAGGAACCTGAGAATTGTTCTCAGGCAAGAGCGAAAGCTCTATGTCTTGGAAGAAGAAGCCCCCGAGGTGCCGACCGGGAACTCTTCCCGTGCTGAGAAGGATACTTATAAGAAGTATACTGACGACGCTTTAGATGTCGAATGCCTTATGCTTGCCACTATGAACTCTGAGCTTCAGAAGCAACATGAGAGGATGGGGTGCAAGGAGATTGACGAGCATCTCAAGAAAATGTTTCAAGGGCAGGCTCGTCAAGAGAGGTTCGACATCACAAAAGCGTTGTTTCAGTGCAAGATGGGAGTTCGAGACTCAGTAGGGACTCACGTACTCAAGATGATTGGGTATATAGAGAACCTTGAAAGGCTGGGTTTTCCTCTTGGTCAAGAGTTGGCCACGGATCTGATCCTGCAATCGTTGCCGGACAGTTATGAGCAGTTTGTCTTGAACTACAACATGAATGAAATAGACAAGACACTGCCCGAACTCCTAGGCATGTTGAGAACTGCCGAAATCAACATGAAGAAGGCCAAGCCTGCCAGCCCCATACTGATGGTGCATAAGGGCAAGGGCAAAGCCAAGGGCTCTAAGAAGACGAAGGTGGGACCTAAGTCATACCTTGAGCCCAAGTCTTCAGCACTGATGAAGAAGAAAAGCACGGTGAAGGAAGGGAAATGCCACCACTGTGGCAAGGCTGGTCATTGGAGGAGGAACTGTCCTTCGTACATTGAGGGTCTGCAGAAATTGAGGGGAGGTATGACTTCCGCTTCAAATGTTTACGTTATAGAGATAAACCTTTCTGCTCCTTCATCTTGGGTATTGGATACCGGATGTGGTTCTCACATTTGTACAAATGTGCAGGAACTGGGAAGGAGAAGATTGCTGAGTAAAGGGGAGGTGGACCTCCGCGTCGGCAATGGAGCAAGAGTTGCTGCTGTAGCCGTAGGGGTTTATCGTCTTTCTTTGCCCAGTGGGCTTGTAATAGAACTTGATAATTGTTATTTTGTTCCGGTCATAACTAGAAACATTATATCTATTTCATGTTTGGACATGATTGGATTTTCTTTTATAATTAAGAACAATTGTTGTTCTATATTTAAGAATGATGTTTGTTATGCTGTAGCCCAATTGTTTAATGGTCTTTATGTTTTGAACTTGGACCATCTGATCTGTAATGTAGATAATAATAAAAGACTAAGAACAAATGACTCGAACCCTACTTTTCTCTGGCATTGTCGTTTGGGCCATATCAACGAGAAGCGCATATCCAAGCTCCATAGAGATGGACTTTTGGACTCATTTGATTATGAATCATTTGAGCGATGCGAATCTTGTTTGTTAGGCAAGATGACTAAAGCTCCTTTCACTGGTTATACTGAGAGGGCTGAGGATATCTTGGGTGTTGTACATAGTGATGTATGCGGACTCATGAGTTCTATGGCTAGAGGTGGGTATTTCTACTTTGTTATATTTACTGATGATTTCAGTAGATACGGATATGTGTATCTTATGAAGTGCAAATCTGAGACCTTTGAAAAGTTCAAAGAGTTCAAGAATGAAGTAGAAAACCAGTTGGGTAAAAGGGTTAAAGCACTCCGATCTGATCGAGGTGGCGAATACCTGAGTCATGAGTTCCGTGATCATTTGAAAGAGTGTGGTATTGTATCACAACTCACTCCACCTAGAACACCACAACATAATGGTGTGTCTGAGAGGAGAAATCGTACTCTGTTAGACATGGTACGTTCGATGATGAGTCATGCAGACTTGCCTGTTTCCTTTTGGGGTTTTGCTTTAGAGACTGCTGCAATGACATTGAATCGCGCTCCAACGAAAACGGTTCTGAAGACACCATATGAGATATGGACTGGGAAGCGTCCTAGTATGTCGTTCATTAAAATTTGGGGCTGTGAGGCATACGTGAGACGTCAAATGCCTGACAAGCTGGAACCCAAATCGGATAAATGTTATCTGGTGGGATATCCTAAGGAAACGAAAGGGTATTACTTTTACCTACCGTCTGAGGGCAAAGTGTTTGTCGCAAGGACTGGTGTCTTCTTGGAGAAAGAGTTCTTATCAAGAAAGACTGAAAAGGTAGAGCTTGAAGAAGTTCAAGAACCACATGTAGTGAATGAACCAGAATTGGATTCTGAGACAGGACTACAAGATGTTGTAGCTAGAGAACCTGCTCAGGGAACACAAGTCCTACGTAGATCTGGTAGACCGAGGTTTGAGCCTGAGAGATATGGATTTCTCGTGTCTCAAATAGGTAATGTGTTGCTTATGGATCATGATGATGAACCAGCAACCTACCAAGAGGCTATGAATGGACCGGACTCCGACAAATGGCTTGAGGCTATGAAATCCGAAATGGACTCCATGTATGCAAACCAAGTTTGGAACTTGGTGGAACCACCTGAAGGGGTACGACCCATAGGGTGCAAGTGGGTCTTCAAGAAGAAGACCGACATGGATGGGAATGTACAGACATTCAAAGGGCGACTGGTGGCTAAGGGTTTCAAGCAAATTCATGGTATTGACTATGATGAGACCTTTTCCCCTGTTGCCATGGTAAAGTCCATTAGGATATTGCTTGCTATTGCTGCGTATTATGACTACGAGATCTGGCAGATGGATGTCAAGACGGCTTTCCTTAATGGAAACCTCCTTGAGGAAGTGTATATGACACAACCCGAGGGTTTTGTATCCCCAAATGAAGCCACTAAAATATGCAAGCTGAATAAGTCCATTTATGGACTGAAACAGGCCTCTCGAAGTTGGAATCTTCGTTTTGATGAGAAAATCAAAGAGTTTGGTTCCATCAAGAATGAAGATGAGCCTTGTGTTTACAAGCGAATCAGTGGGAGCATTGTTGTCTTCCTGATATTGTATGTAGATGACATACTATTGATTGGGAATGACATTCCTACCCTGAAAGTTGTTAAGAACAACCTAGGGAACTGCTTTTCAATGAAGGATTTGGGTGAAGCGACTTATATACTCGGTATTAAGATCTATAGAGATAGATCGAAGAAGTTGATGGGTTTGACCCAGAGTACGTACATCGAAAAGGTGTTGAAGCGGTTCAACATGCTTGAGTCCAAGAAAGGATTTTTGCCCATGTCTCATGCTGTGAATCTCTCTAAGGACCAGTGTCCAAAATCTTGCGAAGATAAGGACCGCATGAAGTTGATTCCATATGCTTCGGCAATTGGATCAATCATGTACGCGATGTTATGTACTCGACCCGATGTCTCCTTTGCTTTGAGCATGACTAGCAGGTATCAGTCAGACCCCGGTGAGTGTCACTGGATTGCAGTCAAGAATATCCTGAAGTACTTGAGAAGAACTAAGGATGTGTTCTTGGTGTATGGTGGAGAGGAAGAGCTCGTTGTAAGTGGTTACACGGATGCTAGCTTCCAAATTGATCGAGACGACTCCAAGTCTCAGTCAGGTTTTGTGTTTTGCCTGAATGGAGGAGCTGTGAGCTGGAAGAGTTCCAAGCAAGAGACAGTTGCTGATTCTACGACTGAGGCCGAGTATATCGCAGCAGCTAATGCGGCGAAGGAGGCTGTATGGATTAGGAAATTCATCGGCGAGCTTGATGTAGTTCCTAGCATTGTTGGTCCCGTAGTTCTCTACTGTGATAACAATGGTGCAATTGCACAATCTAAGGAACCTAGATCTCATCAGCGCTCCAAGCACATACTTCGGCGGTTTCATCTTATTCGTGAGATTGTCGAACGAGGAGATGTAAACATTTGCAGAGTGCCGAATGAGGAGAATATTGCGGATCCGCTGACAAAGCCTCTCGCGCAGAGAAAGCATGATGGTCATACTAGATCGATGGGTATACGATATCTAAAAGATCAACTCTAGCGAGAATCTTGTGGGTTGCATGTAATCTTATATTTTGTTGGTTGTTAGTTCATATGATGAACATTGTACCTAATTTTTCTCTTATAATTAATGGCAAGTTCTTTTATTGTGTCTTTTTCTATATGATAGTTAAATGTTAACATAATAGATACCCTTAGAATGTTCGCTTCCATGGGACATCAAGTACGTGACTTGAATGTGAGAGCCCATGATTTATTTGAAGCTTCATTCTTAAAGGTCCCTGGTCGAGTATCATCATAGAAGCTAAGGGTGATGATGGTACATGAAGACTAGCACGTGTGTTGACTGATGACCGGTTCTCACAGGTCATGATATTGTGATATCAAGTCATCACGTGGGTACTTGTTAGTGAACAAGTTGTACTGGACAGACCCAACCTGAGACTACTCTGTGGATTGTCATCCAATCGTGTCACGAGTAGGTCTCAATTGACAGTGGTGCTGTGGTCCTTTGACCTGAAGTCACAGCATTCATCAAGTGAGGAAGAGTGTGCTTTGATGCCATCTAAAGTCTTCCTTGAGAAAGGTTGATGATAAGGGTGGTTGTTGGCATGTTACGAATCATTTGGGTGTTTGTGTGTGAGCAGATATGGGATTTGTCCTCCTGTATGACAGGAGTTGCATCCATGGGCCCCTTGATGGAACTGGACTGAGAAATGCATGGCCATGCTTGGTTGAGTCAATATGTGATATTGGACTCACCATTCTCTGGAAGTCCGTCCTGGATCAAGAAAACTTGGATTGAGCTATTACGAGGGTGACACGGTCCATGCCTCTAGTTCTTTCCGGATGCAAGGGACAAAGGGACAAAGACAACGTTGATACATTGGTCATAAAGGCTTATGAGTTATTAACTCTTATTGCTTGGGGAGCAATGATGCATTGCTAGATGCCGCTCATTGTTTGTGAGGTTTTTGGTTTGATACTTTCGAGATCAAGTGGGAGTCTGTTGGAGTTACCATGATGATTTGGAAGTGATCAAACATGTAATCTCACTGCCAACGCGATATGAGCCTGCAGGGTCGCACATAAGAGCTGTGGAGAAGTTGGATGACTGACTGTGTTGGTAAAGGTTACCAATCACCGACCTGAATGGGGTCATGGGCAAAGTGTTGCCTTAAAGGATCGTCGGGTTGGACAAATGTTGCCTTGGAGGGCTGGTAAGGATTGTCGTCCGAGGGTCGATAACATTCGTCGAGCCTCGTCTTCTGATTCCCGCCGATCGGCGAGAATCGTCTCTTTGATTCTCGCCGATCGACGAGAATCGTCGAGAATCAATATGCTGATTCTCGACGATCGACGACTTCGACATGTATCGTCGACCGCAGCTCGACGATCAACGAGTATCGTCGTGTATCGTCGAGCGCGGCTCGACGATCGGCGAGAATCGCTGAGTATTGTACTCTGTGAAAGATATGGTACCTAAACACCTAGAGGGGGGGGTGAATAGGTGACCTAATCCTTTTCTAACTTTGTTGGCAGCCAAACAGTTATATCACAGATTTCAAACTACTTTTGCACAGCAAACAGCAATAACAAAATATACACAGCTAATCCACAGCACAATCACAGCACAGCACACAGTGTTTTATAGTGGTTCCCCAAGATATGGGTACATCCACTTTCCCCCTTCGCCTATCTAGCAGTGTACTAGATTCGGCCAAACTTCTCCACTGTCTCAGAACCCAAATTGGTTCCTACCTCAAGCCCAAAGACTTACAACTCAGCTTTATCCCAAAGCCTACACTCAGCCAATCAAGGCCTACACTCATCCAACCAAGGCCTACACTCAGCCAACAAGGCCTACACTCAGAGATCTCAATCTCCTACACTCAGGCTCACAAGCCCTACCCTCAGCCTTTATAAATACAGGCTTACAAATCACTCAGATCCAATGGATCCTACAAGTTAAAAATGTAATACAAATAATAACTCTACAACTCAGAATTAAAGGAGGGGAGTTGAGAGATTCTTGATGAGTTCTTGGAAGAACTCAGCTGGATTCACTCTGACTTAGCTTTCTTCAAAGCTTCTTGAGTAGAACTGAATAAGACCGAATCCTCTGCAGTTGTTCCTTGACCTCTGCCACTTAAGATCCAGAATTGAATCTGAATCCTTCTTCTCAGCCTAGTTCCAGAGGCTGATTTCTTGGATGGAGCCCTCTCTCTCCAACTTCTTAGATCTGCACTTGAACTGCTAGATCTTCTTGTGTTGATACTCTTTGTACCACTTTTATAATTACTTTGACAAGGTGATCAACCTTAACAATAATCTGATCAACAACTTCAACAACTCTTAACCACTTTCAACAACTTTGAACAACAGTTTCTGTAAACTGTAGGTGCATATTTATAGGCTTTCTTCATGGTAACCGGCTGGACCGGTTCATAACTGACTTCTGACATCTCTGACAGTTGCTGTAGACCGGCTGGAACGGCAGCTGTCAAGTCATCCAATCACTTCTTGAAAATCTCTAACTGTCTGTAAGTGTCGAGACTTTCTGTCTTTAAGTGTCGACACTTATAGTCCAAGTGTCGACACATGTTGTGTAAGTATCGACACAAGTCTACAAGGTGTCGACACAACTCCTTGTATGTCTCGACACAGATTCTTCTGCATGTGTCGACACTGAAATTGAGTGTCGACACAAGTACTTGTTCTTCTAGCTTTTGTTGAATTCTTTTATGTGTCGACACATCTCCTTGTGTTGAATCTATCAAGTGTCGACACTGCTTTTTGGTGTCGACACATAGTCTTCTATGTTGAATCTTGCTGAGTGTCGACACAGCTCCTTGTGTCGACACATAGTCTTGTTGTTGAGACTTCAGCTGAGTGTCGACACATTCTCATAGTGTCGACACTTGTACTTAGAATAATTTGTTGTTCTTTCTGTTCTTTACTAAGTGTTGAGTCTTCAGCTGTGTGTCGACACATTGTTCTGGGTGTCGACATATACTTCAAATGCTGACTCTTCTGTTGAGTGTCGACACATTGTGTTGAGTGTCGACACATGCTTCAAGTGCTGACTCTTCTGCTTAGTGTCGACACATTGTGTTGAGTGTCGACACTTGTACTTAGACTCTGCAGACTTTTGCTGAGTGTCGACACAGCTCCAAGTGTCGACACTTTCTGGTGTAGACACAGCTTCACTGGGTGTCGACACAACTCCTTGTGTCGACACTTTCTGTCTGCACTTTTCTTCACTGAGTTTTGACACAGCTCCAAGTGTCGACACTTTCTGTTTGGTGTCGACTCTGCATCCTAGGTGTCGACACAATGACTCCAAGTGTCGACACTGCTTGTCTGGGTGTCGACACAAGCTTTCTTAAGTGTCGACACTTTCCCTCTGGGTGTCGACACATGGACTTAGAAACTTTTTGCTTCAGTCCAGTGATTTCTTAACCTGCACAAGTAACTCAAACATACATCAAATACATTATGATGTATATCATTGAGTTGGGTGAGGCTTCTTCAAATCAGGTACATTTGACCAATGTACCCAACACTCTGATTCTTGCCGATCCTGGGTGATACTCGTCGACTGATTCTCGCCGAACCTGCTCAGTGATTCTCGCTGATTGTCGCCGATTCTCACCGATTGATACTCGCCGATTCTGAACCCTATTTCTGGGTGGTCTGCGGATAGCGAAGTTTCTAAGTCTTTTATGCCTTGGGTATAAAAGGGATACTTAGGGTTTTTCGTAGAAAGGCTTTTGGCTGCTGTGCGAATCGAACCCGACGGAAGAGTTCCGCTCGTTCGCTCCGCCGATCCCGAATCCCGCCGCCGACGGAAGCGTTCCGCCGCCGCTGTGTTCGCTCCGTTGACCTCCTCTTCTCCGGCGACTGTCGCTGGTGCTGCTCTTCCTGGCGCGGACCTAGCAGTCCGTGGAATAGCAGAGGTGCGGTCTTCTCCTTCCCGATAATCCGTGCGACGGATAGATCGGCGTTCTCCCGCTCGTGTGGACTTCTGCAGAGACGTGGATATTATTCCACGTACAACTCGCCACCAGCAGTAGGACAAAGTTTGGAGCATCTCCGTTGAGTTGTGACTCAACGCCATCGAGGTAATTTTGCCTGATTATTTTGCTAACTTCTTGATTCAACGTTCATGGCCCGATCCATATCTCTTTGGGTTTTCTTGATGTTTTTATTCTTCCGCTGCGTGCACAACTGTTGTGCCACCCCTTTAGAGAAAACCCAACAGTTACCACAGACAACGCCAAACTGTTGCGATCTAACTCGACATCCCAGTCGGACCGGAATAACCTGTAACGCCTTAGGTCTCAGAACGGTCGAGCGTGCACACAGTCAATGAGATGGGCTGATTGTACACACAAAGTTTTAACGTGAAAAAACCCCTCAACCGGGTAAAAAACCACGTGACCGGATCTCTGTCTGTCAAAGTCCACTATTTCTTGGTTGTAACAACTTGCCTGTTGAACCAAGGGCGGCATGTCGCTCCTCGTTACAATTGGGAGATGAGAGAATACTTTGCACTCGGCGGACGACAGACTTTCCTGCTTGACTTTTGTTACAAATTGCACTATGAAGCGACATGCTTTGTTGGGCGTCTTGCTGGCACTGGACGCGGGAGCGGGGATCTAAAGTTTGCGGTTGCGGAAGCGGAGAGATCAGACTTCATTAGGTGGTCGTAAGGTGGCTCGGACGCGTCTTGGGGTTGACTTGAGCGTGGCTGGGAGATAGTGTGAACGCAGCTCAGTAGTGGCTCGAACGCGGCTCGTTGATGGCCTCTTGAACGCGGCATGGTGGTGGTTTGAATGCGTCACGTTGGAGGAATTCGACAGAGCTCTGACCTGAGAAAGAAGACGACCCGGAGGAAAAAGGTGAGAAATGAGTAGGCCTGGGGCACCATTTATAGCCTCCAAGTGGTGGTTATGGTGGTTACGCGGATATCCACACACCTTAACCACTATTATGAATATTTTCGCTATTGTTAAGGGGCGCATATTAGGATATTAATTCCGTTATTTGGATACCATTTAAATTAATAATAAAATTTCCCCAACTAACCCGACGATTAATGAGTGGTTACATGCGAATCGGATGACCCGAAACGACCCGAGATAATCAGACGGTGGAGACGAATTACTACGGGCGACTGACGAACTTGTTGCAACCCTTGACGGCGGCGAGGGAGGTCGCCGACGACGGAGGAGGGCTGGCCGGCTCGGCCACCCCTTGGCCGCGAGGCGACAGCCGAGAAGGGGCGGCCGTCTCGGCCGCTTGCCGACGGCCGAGAATGGCGGCGGCCGAGAATGTTGGCGGCGGGCGGCCGTTATCTAGGCTGCATGCCGGTGGCCAGGCCAGGCCGCCCATTGGACGCATGCTGGCAGACAGGAAAGGGGCGGCCGGTGGCCGCGCCCGTTGGCCGCACGTCGACGGTCGAGGGGGGTGGCCGACCCGGGCCGCCTCTCGACCGCACTCTGGTGGCCGAGAGCGAGGGGCGGCCGGCGGCCGGCGGTCGGCGGGGCGACACCCGTGATGGTTTAACTGTCGTGTGAGATGGGACTGACGCGCGGGGGATCGAGCACGGTGATCGTGTGTGCGGTCAAACACATGATCATCCTCCTTTTGGGTGGAGATCATGAGGGGTGTGACTATGTGCACCTCATCTCTATTATAAAGGGGATCACATCCCTATCAATTTGGTTTTAAAATATTAATTATATAGCATTAATATTGTTAATGTTACCATATAATTAATATATATTTTAATTATTATAATTAAATGTTTAAATATTTTATTAAATTTAGAAATAAATTTATGGCCTATAAATAGCTCTCTAAAGTATGAGAGTACATATACATACAATTTCTCTCATATTTCTCTTCTTAAACTCTCATATCTTTCAATATAATTTCTTACTATTCTACGTTTGTTTCATCCAATGGAAATTTAGGTGCTCTGCATTTCTTTGATGTCCGAGCACATCGGAGTTTTGGTATCTAGGCGGGTGTAGTACCTTGGAGAAGTGAGCATCAGTTGAGAGCCCTGCCGGAGGTTGGTGATAATTTTGTAGGGTAGTGATCACACGTCTTACATATGCTCGATTTCTTACTCAAATATTTTTTGTTATTTTATTTCTTGACATTTTAACCGAGTTTTTTTAACTCCGAAAATTCTATAAAAGAAATAATAATAAATATTTATTATTTATATCTAGGACAATTGCATAAAAAAAGAGAAAATATTATATATATATATATATATATATATATATATATATATATATATATATATATATATATATATATAATAATAATAATATAATGGAAAAAAAATTTCTAACAGAAGCTCTTTGGTGTGGTCTTGCTTTCATGATCACCGCGTTCATGACCACCACCGCCGTGCAAAACGGAGCCGAATTCGGCTTTGTTGCGTTCATGGACACCACCGCCGTGCAAAACGGAGCCGAAATCGGCTTTGTTTGACACGACTCATTTGCTCCCGTAAGTTTAGCCAAAAATGCTAGTAAAAAAAAAACTACATTCTAAAACATGACGTCAAACTACAAGTATATGCATTTTTACATGATGAATGTTAAATGCAGGAGTAAAATCAGTGGAAAAAGGAACGGAAGCTCAAGAAGAAACAGCTCCTCCGGCCCATGATGTTATTAAAATCTAAAAATGCAGAGGAAAAATATGATGGATTGCTGCCCGGCCTTTTAATAATAGCCCAAATTAATTTCGTGTATTTCGTGTCAAGCAACCATAGAAAAAATAAAATGAAGCGGGTTCCTTCCCAGTCAATTTCGTGTATTTCGTTTCGCCGGAACCCATGGAAACGCAATTTGTTTCCGCGTTAAGCAACCATACAAAAATAACAAAAAAGGATGGTATTAAACCACCCCCGCCCATACCCCCAATCCCCACCAATCCCCATCATCATCTTACCTGCATTCGTACAATGTTGCCTTGGAGCATGGTGGACCATCCGTGGATTGCCGCAGAATGTGCTCTGGCAATCCTGTCTTGGGTTGTTTTGGCCTTGAGACCCTCTCTCCGCCGTTTTCTTGTGAGAATACTATGTTTTCTGGGAGAGACAGCTAGTGAAGAAACTGTAAGTTAAGATTAGTAGATTATATATAAACTTCAATTAAGTTTTTGAATTAAATTTTTTTTTTTTTGTTTTTGTTTTTTCAAGGAAGGAGATGTTCTCCTGCCCGTGCAGGCACGGGAGAATCCGCCGAAGAATCCACTGGTTGAAGTGAAGTTCAACATTAACGTAAGCACCGGGGGATTAGAATCGGAGAACAATCGGAGGGACCGCCAATCAACGACACTTGAAATAGAGGATGGCGGAATAATTTCTTCAGTACTGTAAATATATAGCAGCCCGTATTTTATAGGGCTAGATGCTGTCCGTCACTTAAATTACCCATTATAATATTAATAATAATAATAATTATAGCTTGGTAATAGGGTGTGTGCTATTTTAATAATAATGCTTACATCTATTCTAGAATCTAGCCTAGGGATCAATTAATTAATTAATTATTAGCCCCCTTAATTTGATTCTGTTGAGATAAGCCCGGCAGTACCTCTGATCGCCCGCCCGCCCACCCCGTGCCCTAGCCGAGCCAGAGAGGAAATGAGGCGGAGAGGAGATCTGAAGAGGGGGAAGGAGCGACGGCGGCACCTCTATCTATCGACGGAGAAGGACCGTCGGCGGCTTTATTTCTTCTTCGGAGACTGATCGAGGGGCCAGGGATGATCATGAAGTGCTGACCAGCGAGCAGCTCCCATGGATGATGCAGGCAGGAGGAAGAGCTGTTGCGCGGCAATCTTCTTCCCAAGTGGCAGTGGATGATGGATGACCTCTGCATCTGTGGGGTGGAAACGGAAGCCGGGAGGGATCTGACGGCCGGCCAAGTGGCGACTTCCCTCCATTTTATTAGGGTTTATTTGATGCTACTTATTATGTTGTTGGAGCTAGAACTGGGCAAGCTCTCCTCTGCTCCATGGCAGACACTATGTATCTAGACAAATAGACTATTTTATTGGATGCTTTTTGTTACATGTGGTTTACTGTGTTCTGTCCTTGTTCTCCTAATAATTAATTCTTTATGCTGTTCTGCCAAAATATTGTTTATTCATAAATTTGATGCATCTTATAATTTCCAAATGTTTGCGACTGTTCCCAATATTAATAAATGGGTATTCACATTTTATTATTTATTAACCCAACCCCATACATGCACCGAGATCCCTCCTAATCAAGATTATTCAAAAGCTGTATGTCAAATATGTATGTCACATAAGCCAGTCACATGGGATCGAGAGTGCATCGTGGAATTTCGCACATGCCCCAAGGTCTTGCCACGGGTGGGCGAGTGGGGTATCCAGGCCAGCACTCACACCTCAGCCTCGGGGAAGTGGCGAGTGTCATCCGCATCAAGCACTCGCCACCCCAAGCGAGTGTTAGCCACATGAATCACTCGCCCAACAATGTTTTTACCAGAATGTCCCGGTTGGAATGCTAATAGCCCCTCTAAACAGCAGAGTTTCGATGTTGACAGACCAATTTGGGCTGCGTTTAGCAAAACCAAAGGAAAGATTGCGCTATTGACAGGCCATGCGTAGAAAACTATAAATATACCCTTAAGGACAACTTTGGAGGGGATCGGTCAAGAGAGTGCTAATAGGATCAGAGTGCCAATGGTGCGAGATGGGTCGACTCACCCGGTAGGGGGAGGCAGCCCTTGTAGCCAGCCCGTGGTGCGAGATGGGTCGACTCACCCGGTAGGGGAATGACAATCATCGAGCGGAGCTCGACCATCGTCGAACTCAACACAGCGCCCAGAGAAAAATGACAATCGTCGAGCGGAGCTCGACGATCGTCGACCTCATCACAGCGCCCAGAATAAAAACCAAAGAAAACTCGGTTCAACGAAAACTCACACCTTTAGGAGGGCTTCCCGAGAATCAACGCAAGCCCAAGACATTAAAATAGCAATTATCGTGTTCAGATAGTTGAACAAGGAATATGAGACCAAAACAAAGGCTCAAACGCCCCGAATTAAACGAAACTCACGCCATAGGCGAAAACTGATGATACGGACACAACGGCGAAGTCAAACCCAAAATCCTACGAGCCATTCCCGAGATATTAGCCGTCAAAGTATGCGGCAAACAAAAACAAATCCCAAAAATGCTCGGGTTGCGACGAAACTGGACGAGCACGTCCAAAACTACTCAAATCCAAAACTTGACGTTAAAAGTAACGCCACGACGTCATAAATCTGACGTTGCCCAAACAAATAAAATCATCGAAAAGTCAGGGGCGTTACAGTCACTCCCTCTAAAAAGAAGTTTCGTCCCGAAACTTATCACAACTCCAAAACGAAACCAAAATCAATAAAACCAACATAACTGAAAACATAACAACATACCCGAAACTAAGAGAAGAGGTGCGGATGAGATTCTCTCATGGCTGATTCCAATTCCCACGTCGCGCTCTCGACGTCTTGATTTCTCCAAAGAATCTTGATCATAGGGATGGTCTTTCTCCGCAACACCCGCTCTTGAGAATCCAGAACACAAACAGGTTCTTCCACATATGTAAGGTTGGGCTGAATCTGGGGTATCGAGTCGAGGATTTGACGATCACTACGAACACATTTCCGCAACTGGCTCACATGGAACACATAATGGACATCAGGGAAGGTCGCAGGCAAATCCAGCCTATAAGCTGACACTCCGATGCGCTCAAGAATCTGGAAAGGTCCCACATACCGGGGGTCTAACTTGTGATTAGCATACTTCTCATAGCGATCGTCGACCTCATCACAACGCCCAGAATAAAAACCGAAGAAAACTCGGTTCAACGAAAACCCACACCTTTAGGAGGGCTTCCCGAGAATCAACGCAAGCCCAAGATATTAAAATAGCAATTATCGTGTTCAGATAGTTGAACAAGAAATATGAGACCAAAACAAAGGCTCAAACGCCCCGAATTAAACGAAACTCACGCCATAGCCGAAAACTGATGATACAGACACAACGACGAAGTCAAAACCAAAATCCTACGAGCCATTCCCGAGATATTAGCCGTCAAAGTATGCGGCGAACAAAAACAAATCCCAAAAATGCTCGGGTTGCGACGAAACTGGACGAGCACGTCCAAAACTACTCAAATCCAAAACTTGACGTTAAAAGTAACGCCACGACGTCATAAATCTGACGTTGCCCAAACAAATAAAATCATCGAAAAGTCGGGGGCGTTACAGTCACTCCCCATAAAAAGAAGTTTCGTCCCGAAACTTATCACAACTCCAAAACGAAACCAAAATCAATAAAACCAACATAACTGAAAACATAACAACATACCCGAAACTAAGAGAAGAGGTGCGGATGAGATTCTCTCATGGCTGATTCCAATTCCCACGTCGCGCTCTCGACGTCTTGGTTTCTCCAAAGAATCTTGACCATAGGGATGGTCTTTCTCTGCAACACCCGCTCTTGAGAAACCATAACACAAATAGGTTCTTCCACATATGTAAGGTTGGGCTGAATCTGGGGTATCGAGTCGAGAACTTGATGATCACTACGAACACATTTCCGCAACTGGCTCACATGGAACACATCATGGACACCAGGGAAGGTCGCAGGCAAATCCAGCCTATAAGCTGACACTCCGATGCACTCAAGAATCTAGAAAGGTCCCACATATCGGGGGTCTAACTTGTGGTTCCTTCCAAACCTTTTAACACCAGACATCGGAGAAACCTTCAGAAAAACCGAGTCTCCAACCGCAAACTCCAGATCGACCATTCGTAGATTAGCATACTTCTCATAGTGCTCTTGAGCCACACGAAGCTTTTCCCGAATATGAGTCACGACACAATTCATCTCTTCAAGGGTTTCCGGACCTAACAATGGTTTCTCACCAACTTCAGCCCAAAACAATGGAGTTCTACAACGCCTCCCATACAAGGCCTCAAACGGAGCCATCTGCAGACTCTCTTGATAACTATTATTATAAGCAAACTCCATGAGTCTGAGACGCTCATCCCAAGCACCACCACGATCCAGAATATAACACCTGATCATATTCTCCACGATCCGATTTACCCTTTCCGTCTGACCATTAGTCTGCGGATGATAGGCGGTGGAATACCTTAAGTCGGTACCCAACCCCTCCTGTAAACTCTTCCAAAAGCGAGACGTAAATCTAGAGTCCCGATCTGATACAATGATAACAGGCACACCATATAACCTGATGACCTCTTCAAGATATAACTCAGCTATCTTCTTCATCGAGTACCCAATATTAAATGGAACAAAGTGAGCACACTTTGTCAATCTGTCGACTATCACCCAAACAGAGTCGTGCCCACGGGGAGATTTTGGCAGACCGGTGATGAAATCCATCGAAATACTCTCCCATTTTCAACTTGGAATATCAAGTGGTGTTAACTTACCACCATGCCTTTTATGATCAGCCTTAACACGTGTAACATTCTGATACAAACTTTGCGATGTCATTCTTCATCCATGACCACCAAACAATTTGCTTCTGATCTTTATACATCTTAGTGGAACCAGGGTGGTAGGCTACACTGGAACCATCATCTTCAGCACAGATCTTAGCTCGAATGTCGCCAAGGCGGGGACACAAAATCTACCCCGATACTTCAAGGTGTCCAACTTATCCACAGAGAAATTAGGTAGCTCTCCCTTCACAGTTCTATTCCGGAGGTGCAACAAATCAGGATCATCATTCTGATGTGCTCGAGTAAGGGAAATCCAAGAGGGTTCTTCTGCTTCTAGACTAGCAGGCATGGTACTACTCCCAACCTCAATATCCATCAACAAAAATTCTTCTACCAAGGACTGCACCGACAGATTAAAAATCTTAGCGGTTTTTCTACTCAAATCATTGGCTACTACATTAGCCTTTCCTGGATGATAAAGAATTTCCACTTCATAATCCGCCACATATTCTAACCACCGACGCTGGCGCAGATTTACTTCTTTCTGAGTGAAGACGTACTTCAAACTCTTATGGTCCGTATAGATCTTGCACAACGCGCCATATAATAAGTGTCTCCAAAGCTTCAGCGCATAAATTACGGCAGCAAACTCCAAATCATGTGTAGGATAGTTTCTCTCGTGGATCTTTAGTTTCCTCGATCCACACGCAATCACTTGCCATCTTGCATTAAAACACAACCAAGTCCGATATGTGATGTATCAACATACACAGCATACTCAACTCCTTCAGTAGGTAAGGTTAAAATCGGAGCAGTACATAATCTCTTCTTCAGCTCTTGGAAAGCCTCTTCACACTTATCACTCCAAATGAAAGCAGTATTCTTCTGAGTAAGTCTAGTTAGAGGAGCAGATAACACCGAAAATCCTTCCACGAATCTTCTATAATAGCCGGCTAGGCCTAAGAAACTCCTAATCTCCTTGGGTGTAGAAGGTCTCTCTCATTCCATCACAGCAGAAATCTTGGTTGGGTCTACATAAATACCATCCTTGCTCACAACATGACCCAGAAAGGACACCTGAGGTAGCCAGAACTCACACTTGCTCAACTTCGCATATAACTTATGCTCCCTCGGGGTCGACAAAACCAGACTCAAATGCTGAGTATGCTCCTCAACATTACGGGAATACACCAAGACATCATCTATGAACACAATAACAAATCGGTCCGAGAAATCCTTAAACACCCGATTCATCAAATCCATGAAAGCAGAGGGTGCATTGGTTAAACTGAAAGACATCACCAGAAACTCATAATGTCCATGCCGTGAATGGAAAGTGGTTCGAGGAATATCTGCCTCACGAATCCTCAACTGGTAGTAGCCTGAACGAAGATCGATCTTTGAAAACACCGTGCTACCACGCAATTGGTCAAACAAATCATCAATCCTTGGCAGGGGATATCTATTCTTAACGGTTACCTTATTCAATTCCCTATAATCGATGCAAAGTCTCATCGATCCATCTTTCTTCTTGACGAACAAAACAGGAGCACCCCATGGAGAAGTACTGGGTCTAATAAAACCACAACTGAGCAACTCATCGAGCTGAGTACGCAACTCGTCCAACTCACGCGGAGCCATACGATACGGTGCTTTAGCAATAGGACGAGTACCTGGTTCGAGGTCTATCACAAACTCTATCTCCCTTTCAGGAGGAAGTCCTGGAAGACTATCAGGAAAAATATATGGAAACTCTCACACCACCGAGACATCCTCAAGACGTGGTGTAACAAAAGCTATTTCCAGAGCAGAAATAGAAACCAAAAATGCCTCGCAACCAGACTCTATTGCACGACAAACACATACTGTAGAAATGACAGGAGAAACTCTGTCCTGAAATCCATAGACGCTCATAGGTTGTCTGTTGTCCATTCTGAAATCCAATCGCTTAGCCTTGCACTGGATGACCGCGTCATACTTGGACAGCCAATATATGCCCAGAATCACGTCAAAATCAGACAGATCCAAAATCATCAGGTCCGCATATGCCAGAAAATTCCCAAGATAAATAGGGCATCTCAGAACTCCTTGGTTAGATATCACCGTATCGCCGGAAGGGAGCTTGACATTGAAGGAGCCTCCTAAATGGTCCACACTCAGACGGTGCTTATCAACAAATCTCCAGGCCACAAAGAAATGGGTGGCACCCGAGTCGAAAAGAACGCGAGCCCACCTATTCTGCACCTTAAACTCCCCTAAAACTGTAACATACGTAACTAAACGAACGATAACTAGGACAACAAAGATAACTAACAAGGGTAAAATTAAACTGAGGCTAACCTGATATCACTTGCGTAGAGGTTTGGGCTTCCTCGCTGGTCATCACGTTCAGCTTTCCTTTTCCTTTATCCAGGTTTGGTGGCGGCAGTAGAGCTCGAAGTTGGGAAGGCTACAGTGGGGACTGAGCCTGGGGGCACGAAGACTTCTGGTGTCCCTTCTGCCCACACGGGAAGCAAACCCTTTCTTTCATCCAGCAGCGAGTCACGTCATGACCCTTCCTTGCACAGAACGAGCACACAAGCTCTCCCTTGGGTGCACCGTGGATGGCGTGCACCTGCTGTTGCTTCAGGGTGGCAGTCCTCTTGAAGTACCTTTCGCAGGGGTGGCCAGGACGACCATAGAAGCGACACACTTCCTTACTTTTCTTCTTCGAAGAAGGGCCAGATGCCCTGGAGCTACCATCCTCAACGCCTTTTCTTTTCGCCTTCCTTGCCGCAGCACCGCGGTTCTTGGCGTTTTCAATCGCCTCCACATTTAAAGCGGCTTCCACTGCTTCAGCATAACTTTCAGCTTGGTAAGCGCATGCCAACTGCTAGACATCGCTTCTTAATCCTCCCAAGAAACGTTTCACTCTACCCTCCTCAAAAGCTACCAAATCAGGAGCAAACCTGCTCAGTTTGCTAAACTCAATCTCGTACTCGCTCACGGTGAGATATCTCTGCCTTAAATGCAGGAAGTTATTCATCAGGCGGTCTTGCTCGTCCGAGGGTAGAAACTTCTTCAGCAGCATCTTCTTAAAAGATTCCCAAGTACAACCTTCCTTCAGGCTCTCTCTTTCCTGAATCCACCAACTCTTTGTCAGACCTTTTAACTGATAGGCTGCAATCATCACCTTCTGGGCTTCTAGGATTCCAGAATACGAAAACATCTCCTCGATGGAGATGATCCAATCATCTATAATCACAAAGTCAGCACTCTCGTCGAACGTGGGAGGCCCCAACCGCTGGAAGTGCGATATGAAATTCATTTCTGGTGGAATCGCCATCGGGGGCACCATAGGAGCAGGGGGATCGGGCATGGCTTGGCCCGAGGCGGGTTCTTGCGCTGAAGGTTGCTGCGCGGGAGCGGCAGACAACAAGGACTCAATTTGTGACTGCATCGCTACCACTTATCTCGACAGAGCCTCATTGCTCTGACGTAGACTCTCGATAATCATGTCACTTTGCGCATCTAATGACTCACCCTCCGACTGGGGAGTCGACCTCGTCGCAGGACGCTTTGGCGGTATTTCTAAAAGAAGCAACAAACAACCCATCAAAATCATAGCTTACAACAAAGCAACACGACAAGTTCAGACCATACTTAAAAGACACTTGCTTATGCTGCAACTTGCTATGTGATTTTATAATGATGTTATGTCCTACTTAGGATGATATCCTCTCATCCTATTGACTCTTGTGCCTATGACATGAATGCATGTATTCTTTATTCTTTTTCTGATTTAAACCATGTGTGTACATATGTCATCCCGCAAATCTTTAGCTTGACACGTTGTGCTTATGCAATGTTATGCTATGCATGATTGTGCTATGCATTCTAAAAAGGCCCAAATGCATGTTATGAGCGGCGTACGCATGAAAATGTTATGCATCCCATACTACATGACATTCTCATGCAACGAAAAAGAAACGTGCTAGTCGCATTCATGTGGTGAGGTTATGCATCCCATACTACATAACCCTCACATGTTGCCCATATGGTGGATCCATATACAGACACATATTATGCATCCCATACTACATAATATGCCTCATATACTTCATATTATGCTATGAGTGTAGTGTTTGTGCTTCAGCCAAAAGACGTGCTGATGACATATCGGTGTGTGTATGATATGATGCTAAACACCTAATACCAACAAGGAAAGGTTGCCCGACAAATTGTTCAAAGCAACCTGTCTCCTGATACCCTGTCACAAACCCCATTTTCAC